>OZ007500.1:67411864-68011864 GCA_963931805.1 Microdon myrmicae | reverse complement strand
ACGCCTTCGTAGGCGTACCCCAAGGCTCCCACCTAGATCCCACCTTATTTAATATCTACACATCAGATATTCCTCGCCCTGCGGATGGGATGGTAAACCAGATATCCCATGCGGATGACGCCCTAGTGGATATGTCACCCAAAAGCCCTAAACTTGCAACAAATCACCTCAACCGTCACCTGGACGATCTATATCAGTATTACATCATCGTCATTGGAACTACAACCGGGATCCGGTCTTGGCCTTATTTAGCAAGTCTCTCCACCGGTCCCGAGTTCTAGCCGATGTCATCCAATTTGGCACTCCCAGGCTCTGGGCGTCATGGACTATGCCATCCCTCCATTGCAGACAATGTCTGCCACGCTGTCGCCTTCCATATATTCTGCCACAAAGGTCTTTCCGGGCAGACTCCTCCTCCCTCATTCAAGGTAGGCGTCCCGCCCACCACAGTCTACCGAGCTTGATTTTTCTTTCAACGTTAGCTTCAAGATAGAAGTACAACTCATGGTTCTACCGTCTCCGAAATCGTTCTACTCCACATACGGGGCCAACAATTGTCTTTAAGACCTTCCTCTCGAACGCAGTTAAGAATTCAGAGTGCCTTTTATTGAGCACCCAGGTCTCGGATTCATACATGAGTACTGGTAACACCATGGTCTTGTACCGTAGTTGGATGTTCTGGATAAATTTAGAGATTTAAAGAGCCTTGATAGACACTAGTAGGCTTTGTTGGATTCGATCAGCCGTCCGCGTATTTCTTCTTCTATATTGTTATCGCACTACTTCAAATTCGTGATCCACTACCCTGATAGTTTGACCAACGTTAAGTCTTCTCTTCGCAGAAGTTGCCACCATGTACTTAGTTTTTTCCTCATTAATGTGGAGTCACGGTTTTTCTGCCGCCTGCTCGATTTGGGTTAAGAAGTCCTGTACAGCCCAATCGCATCTACCGATGATGTCGATGTCATCTGCGTAGGCAAGTATCTGGTAGGACTTGGTGACAATAGTCCCTCTAGTTGTAATTCCAGAATCGCGGATTGCTTTCTCCAACGCCAGGTTGAAGAGGAGGCAGGCAAGACCGTGCCCTTATAGATGTTTATTGGTTTGGACAGCAATCCCGCTATTTTTACTTGACTAGTTACGTTGGTCAACGTCATGGTCAACCTACAAAGTCGTATCAATTTATTTGGAATGCCGAACTCTCTCATGGCATTATATATTTCTAGCCTGGCTATGCTGTCGTAGGCGGCATTAAAGTCTATAAATAGATGATACAATGGAATCTTAAATTCCAGACATTTTTCCATCGCCTGCTTAAGGGTAAATATCTGATCATTCGCTGATTTGCCTGGGATGAAGCCACACTGATATTGACCAATGATGGCTTTAGGGTATGGGGCTATCCGATCTTATAGGCGGTACTCAACAATGTTATACACCTATAGGTGCTGCACAGTGTGATATCTCCCTTATATATGGGGCAAATTATACCACGACGCCAATCTCCCGGCATCTCCTCTTGCTCCCATACGTGCACCACGACCTCATGAATTGTGTGATGTAACGCTGTCCCACCCATCAGCTCCGGGGGCTTTATTTGGTTTGAGCTGTCTTCTGGCTTTTACTGTTACCTCAATGCTTGGTGGCTGCAGCATTTAGTCTTGATCTTGCATTGGTGGTGCCCCCAATTCTTCTATGAGCTGGGCATTTAGCAATTCATTGAAGTGCACTTCCCATCGCACCGGAATGCCTTAAGGATCGGTGATCAGATTACTCTCTTTATCCTTGCAGTAAGTGCAGCATGGTGTGTACCGCGTCATACTGCGGATTATTTGGTAAAACTTGCGCGCCTGGTGCGGGCCTCGCTCTCTACTTTTCTCTATTTTACAGACAAGATTTCTTTCCCAGGCACTTTTCTTTTGTCTGTGGAGTCTCTTTTCAGATCCTCTGAGCTCTTTGTATTTCTCCTCGCGTACCCGCGCCCTATGAGTCTGCTGCATTGTCCGGTATGCAGCATTCTTACTGTCACAGCATGCTTGATTCAATATTTAGTATCACCCTAAATAATTTAATCTCTTTCAACATCCTAAATTGAATAATTGTTATAATTTCCTAATTGTTATAATTTGATTTAATAATTCTTTCTAATAGTCTTTATAATATTACCTGCATGTTTGGCAGCACTTTTATGGTTTTCGTTACAACCTTGTTTTCTGTTATTGTAAATATTCAAATTAGATTTTTTCGTTTTTATTCAAAATATATCAGCTTTGAAAGCAGTCGATTGTATTATCATCATCATCATCGGCACTACAACCGGGAACTGGTCTTGGCAAGTCCTGAGGCTTGTTAAATTTTCCATGATAAATTGTTTTTCCGGGCAAGGTCATTAGGCTTGCGCCAGCGATTGTATTATAATCTCTGTATAATTTTCGTTTCGATTTCGAATATTTTGTAATCGTGTCGTTAGCATACGAGAAAAATAAAGTGTCGTTGTAATACATAACGATTTTTTGAATTGCACGGTAAATGCACCGTGCTGAAACACTTACGTTCAGTCGCTAGTTTGCAGTCATCATCGAACCAGTCCCTCCGATCTCTATAACTACTGCCTAAAATGGAGTTGGCAGTACTAATGACAGTATTCTTAAGGCGTGTCCATTTCTCTTCTACGTCCGACATTCTGGACCCAGGACTTACTCTCCCTCCGTCGAGCTCATCAAGGGCGCACCTTAACGCATGACCAAAGGTGTTACTGGTATTCTCATTGCGTAAGTCAGCCGTGTTGATTTGAATCTGATCCGTGGATGCAATACGTCTCCGTAAGGCAATCCGCGCTCAGAAAACTGTACCAACAAGATAGTGATCCGAGTCAACGTTGGCACCTCGGTACGTTCGTACCGTCATCAGGCTCGAGGAGTGGCGGCGATCTATCAACACGTGGTCAATTTGGTTGAGAGCGGCTTCATCAGGTGATACCCAGGTGATTTTGCGGATGTCTTTACGCGGAAACCTGGTACTCGCAACTGTTACGTGCTCAACGTCCAGGTGAGATTCTTCCACCAAAGGAAGATGGACCTGTGGGGGTACGAAGTCGTTGCACCGGCATGGGTGCGAATTCTACTTCGTCCCACTAACAATCCGCTGTCCGAACAAGGTTCCGCCAAACCGAATCGTCGCTTCACTAAAAGGAATGCACAAACACGACCCTCAACAACGCACCGACCGCCAGAGGTAAGAGGAAAAGTAAAACACTAAGGACTTTTATGTTTATTGTAGACAGATTCTTTTTATTAACGACAAAATTTATTTAATAGTTGTAAGGTGACAATCTTACTGCACTTAATTAGTTATTTAATTTTATTGTAGACAGATTCTTTTTACTCACGACAACGAAACTGACGCACTAAAATATTATACTTGATACCACGCAACACTAAACACGACCCGGGATATATTCGCGTCCCCGTGCGCACCGGGGGGCGGGAGTGACGCGACCTGCTCGGTCAGTGGATGTAATAGGACTCAGCGATATTAATTCGCTGACAAAGAAAATTCGGCCAGTGGTACTGGCTCTCTTAATTAAAAGATGCATTTTCCATTCCAAAAGAAACGTGAACTTTCTCTTTGGGGGTAGGTAACCTGATCTCATAGAGAAGATCTATAATGTTACACATGTATGTGTGAACATTGGTTCTTTTATGGGACAAAGCCATGATAACGAATCTGAAAGCAAAGAAAGGGAATAATGTGCATCAATGAGATGTGAGTTCGGCTAAGTAAACAAACCGATTCTCATTGAGTGCTAATCGGGTTTCTGTATGTTCATGCCGCTTGGTCATGAGAAGCAGATCCAGAAATATGTAGGACAAAGGAATCGTATAGATCATTGTCTATGAATGGGCATTGCGGCTGTATTGATAGACCGCAATGCGTCCTGCACATGGTGCTAATTGGTTTTAGCTTATTTACAGGGAATTGGTGTTCATAGCATCGCTCCCAAGGGTAAGTATACGATTCCTATTTGCATTTGCCTATGCTGTAGGATTTAATTGATGCCTAAGACGCAAGAGGCGTATATTTGCTTTTGTCCCTTGGGTATAGGTCACCAGCCAATGTGTATGTAAAGGAATTTATTATACACATGGTGAGGCTGGGAATAGGCGACGCAATGTTTATGATCCCTGTTATGATGTTTACATTATATGTATACCAAATTGTTTTGTTTTCAGGTATTCGACTAGGGAAAATGCGTGTGTAAGATTGAGATTTGCCGGGCAACCGAAGGTGCCGAATTGGGCTTGGGATTAATGAAGTTTGGCACAGAATTCTTATAGGGAATTTTGAATTCGAATAAATGAATGAAGGTAAGAATTCTCTTCCAGGAGGTTTTCGCTAAATACATTTGATAAATTTGTTGCGTGAAGCATTTACAGGTGCTAATGCGGTTGCATTAGCAGAAACTTATGAAAGGTGGGTTGTAGTTATGGGGGTTCTTCGGGTAAGTAGACAGTGGGGTTTGGCAGAACCGCCACAGACCCACACCATGATACCTGATATAGAAACATGGGTGAACAGAAAACATGGCGAGCTGAATTACCACTTGACTCAGCCAATATAAGGACATGGATTGTTTAGGCAATACTTGCACAAGTATAAGCATGTGAATCACCCATACTGCTTATATTGCGGAGGCAAAGTAGAAAATACGAAACACGTACTCACAGAGTGCATGAGATTCATGACGGCACGAACGATTTTGGAAAGACATATGAGACGGACGGTTACGCCGGTGTAGCATAAGTATATAGCCACAGAACATTTATTGTAGTTAAATGGAACGGGTTACCTGTTTTTTCCGGCGTGGAGAGTATATTACCTCGTTCTCCAGGAATGGGTAGATCTCTTCTTCTTGCGCGGCAGCTTCACAACCCTGGTTCCTCTGTAGGTTCCTCCTCGGAAACTTTCTATTTTCGAACACGAATGTGTCGTCGGCAAATGGCGCTCCCAGAAAAGAAAACGAACCTTATTTCCTTTCTCTATGGTGTTTAATTTTCAAGCTTTTTATGTTGACAATCTTTCTCTTCTTCCAAAAGTTACAACTTGTTCAAAACAAACACACGGGGCAAACTTTTTCTGCCTTTCTGTGTCCTTTACACTTTCTTTCTTTTTTTTTTTTTACTTTTAGTTTTTTAGCGTTTTTCTTTACAATTCTGTGTTTCTAACACTTCTTTCCAAAATTCTCCCTTTTCAACTGGCTGAACACCGAACCGTAATCCTCTTATCGTTCTGGCGACAACTGTCAACAACGGGACCACAACAAACCGAATTCTTACATTCTCCTGTCTCTCTCATTTCGCTCTCCATTCACGTCCACTTCGAAAAACAAATTCGAACTCGAAGAACTGCACGATCCACACCCGAATCAGGGTGGGTTCAAAAACTCACTTCAGGATCGTACAATTCCTCCACCACCTTACCATCGTACTACTTTAAAACGAAATTATGTTGAATGTAAATTTAAAATTAAAATTTAAAATTTAAAATTATTAAATGATGGTGGTGGCCGACGTACGTAACACACCTCCCCCCCGCACAAGACTGCGTGCCATTCTTAGGAGAGGAATGTCACGCCGGAGAGTGGACGGTGGAGAGCAAACAAACGAACAATTAACAAACCAATCAACAAACAAATAAATAACTAAATAAATAAATTAGTCTACATGCTTAGAGGTTAATGTTAGTACGTTTTAGGCTACCTATATACTAGGGTTAGTAAAGATAAATAAATAAATAAATAAATTAACTAGTCTATATGCTTAAGTGCTAATGTTAGTAGGGATTATACTATTTTTATATGGGGGTTAGTACAAATAAATAAATAAATAAATAAATAAATTAACTAGTCTATATGCTTAAGTGCTAATGTTAGTAGGGATTATACTATTTTTATATGGGGGTTAGTACAAATAAATAAATAAATAAATAAATAAATTAACCAACACGTAGTTATTAATATAAGAGGGGGAACAACAGATAAGCGCTCCACAAAACCAATGACAACACAAACGACCGCGGCGGGTCCGACACTTAAACCGATGGTCCGACCAAAAGCTCGACCGCCCACACGATCCGGTTAGGACTCCCCCGCTAAGGCGAGGCGATCCCCTCTCGTTCAACCTCCGAAATGTCACCCGGCCGGCGAAAGCGTCCCGCTCTTATACATCTTCCAAACTTCGAGCTCACGACTCCCCTACTCCCAGTAGGGCTTCAGACGGTTGTTGTGCACAACCACCGTTCTCTTGCCTTGCCTCACCGCGCTGTTGACCGCGCTTTTCACCTCCACCACGTCATAAGGACCTCTCCATAGGGGCGCCAATTTTCCTTTTTTGCTTTCTTCCCGCATCAAGACTTTATCGCCCACATGGAACGTGAACGGGCGTAACTGGCGGTCATGATACCCTTTGGACCTCCTTTTCGAGATCAACAGATTGCGCCTAGCTATTTCGTACGTTTTCTGAAGCTTGTACTTCAATAGCTTATGGAAGCTCTCGTGGTTGTAAACCGGCTCCGGAGGTAATTTGATGTTCGAGGGAACCTCCGGAGTAAAACCAAAGAGACAGTCCATCGGCGTCAATCGGGTACTCTCGTGCACGCTGGTGTTGTACACGAAAGTGGCCGCCCTCAGGTACTGATCCCAGGTTTGGGGATGTGTGCCCACAATGCTGCGTAGGTATTCTACCAGCGGTCGATGGGCTCGTTCCAAGGCACCATTCGATTGTGGGTGGTACGCTGAGGTTTGCAGTTTTTTGATGCGGAGCAGCCGGCACACGCTTTTAAACAGGCTGCTCAGAAAATTGCTGCCCTGATCGGTGACCAGTTGTGTAGGTACACCATACCTTGCAACTATTTGGTCGAAAAAGGCCGAAGCCACCGTCTCAGCCTCTGCATTGGGCAGGGCATAGCAATCTATATACTTCGATAAATTATCTTGGAACGTAAGTATATATAGATTGCCTTCAGGAGTACGGTCCAGGGGGCCCACGATATCTAAATAAACCTTTTCGAAGGGCCTCTTGGCAATGTCGGTGATTACCATCGGCATTCGTAAATTTGGGGAAGACTTCATGCGCTGACAAATCTTGCATACTTTAATATATTGCTTGATATCGCGCATCATATTCTTCCACCAGTAGTGCCTGCGTATCTTCTTATACGTCTTGATCACCCCTTGGTGCCCACCTAAAGGGTGATCGTGGTAATCCCGTAATAAGTGTTGGATCTCCTCGGGATTAGTTATTTCCATTCCTTTTTCCGTGCAGGAAGGAATGGCGTCCTCTTCAGAAGGTGACTCTTCGTCACTTGGACGTCCCGGGGATCCCTCGCTGTCCCGTTGGGTCTTTGCCTGGGCGCGAGTCACTACATTGCATCGCGGTGGTGAAGGGGTTTCGTCTACAGAATGGGGAATACGGCTTAGCGCATCCGCATTGGTGTTGTATTTACCGGGTTTGTACTCGATTGAGTAGTCAAACTCCGATAGTTTATGACGAAATCTGGTAAGGCGTGAGGTGGGTTCTTTCACGCCGAACACTCCCTTCAACGGTTTGTGGTCCGTGTACACGGTGAAACGTCTACCCAACAAATAGCACCGAAAATTCGTCGCCGCCCATACAATGGCCAACAACTCCTTCTCGATTGTGCTATATCTACGCTCGGCCCCATTCAGGGTGCGGCTGGCATAAGCAATAGGCTGGTCTTTGCCTATCTCACCTTGGGATAATACCGCTCCAAGTGCCTCATTACTCGCATCCGTGGTTAGATTAAAGGGTTTAGTGAAGTCGGGGTAAACCAATAGTGGTGGCGAAATTAACTTCCCCTTTATCTCTTCAAATGCCTGTTGACATTTGGACGACCACGTGAACTTCACGTCCTTCCTTAATAAGTTCGTTAAGGGGCGCACTATCCGGGAAAAACTTGGCACAAATTTCCGGTAATAGTTCGCCAACCCTATGAATGATTGGACGTGACGTACCGTCTTTGGAATGGGGAAATCTCTGACACTAGCTGTCGTGTCAGGATTTGGCGAAGCCCCTTTTTCTGAACAAACATGTCCCAGGTAGACCACTTCCCTTTGCAGGAATCTACACTTTTCCGGCTGAAGTTTGAGGTTGTGGTATCTCAACCGGTCGAACACCCTCCGGAGCTTGTCATTATGGTCAGCCAGGTTCTTACCATATATGACGATGTCATCCAGATACACAAAGCATTCGACCCCTTGCAGACCAGTAAGGACATGGTTCATTAGTCTCTGAAACGTTGCCGGGGCTCCTTTTAACCCGAACGGCATACGTCGAAACTCATAATGCCCATAGTTGGTGCTAAAGGCGGTTTTATTCCGATCGTTTAGATCTACCAAAACTTGGTGATAGCCACTGGCCAAATCGAGCGTGGAGAAGTAACGCGAGCGACCGAGCTGGTCTAGAATGTCCTCTATACGGGGAATAGGATATGCGTCCCCGATGGTTTTTTCGTTTAGTTTGCGAAAGTCCACCACAACTCTCCATCGGGCTTCTCCGTCGGGGCCCGCTTTCTTGGGAACCACTAGAAGGGGGGAATTCCACGGGCTTTTGCTTGGTTGGATAATGTCGTTATCCAACATTTCCCGAATTTGCTCGTTTATAACCTGCCTTTTGCTTTCGGGCAATCGGTACATTCTTTGGTTAATGGGTGCCTGATCCCGTACCAAAGGTATTTCGTGCGAGATTGCACTGGTGTACGTCAGGTAGTCGCCCTGTAAATGAAATATGTCGTTGAACTCGCGACATAACTCCGTTATCGATTGGCACTCGGGTGTGTTCAGGGTATCCCCTAAACGAAGTTCCCCGTGCAATTGTGCCAACCTGGAGCTCAAATCGGGTTCATCAGGTGACTGACCATCCGAGAACAGGTGTCGAATGAAGTGGAGGGATCGTCCCTCCGAAGATTGGTTCTCGGGCACGGGCCTGCTTGACTCGTCGTCAGAGTCATTTCCCGGCGACGTATCTTTACGCTTGACCAAGGGGATGGTGTTATAGTCCTTGGTAGGGTATACCTTCACCGTAAGCTGTTCGATCCTTTGAGGGCCACTCTGGGTATTAAGTGCCAATAACCTGGCACTCCTTGCCCTACCAGTAACGCAGTGCGAGAATAAAATGTTTCCTCGCGCGTCCTGCGGCACCAGAATGGCCTTTTCCCGGATGTCAATGGGGATAGCCACCTCCATCTGGGAGCGAGCCGGCACTTCCACCGGCCTACTCAGGGCTACTTCGATCCTCGGCGGCTCACGTTCATCCATCCACGATGTTTCCTCTCGCTGGGGTGACCTGGCTGAGCATTTTTTCGTATCCTTTCCCCGTGTGGGTGGGGTCTCCGGTGAAGTGTGGACCTCGGTATCGACCCTGACAGGTCCCCGTGTCCCAACTCCCCGTTTGGTTACCTTATGCTTCAGCCCCTTTGTCCCACCATTAACAAAACCAACGGAGAAGAATTCGGGGTTTATGGTTGTTCGGGGAAATTCCAAACATCCACCCGGTCCGTTGATGTTGCAATGTCTGGACAGGAAGTCATTACCCAACAAGCCATCTGCTTCCAACCCCGGCATGGAGTCTACTACGTGGAAACTGCAGGGAATCTCATGGTGCAACTTGAGAGTCCCATGGCAGGACCCACTCGACTTGCCGTTGCCAAATATGGTTTGCAATGGTGTGGATTGCCGAACGTCCACCGCCTGGCCCCGGTGAAGGGCCCTTCGCTTCAAAAGACTGACCTCAGCGCCAGTGTCCACCATGAGACGCGTAGTTTTCCTACGGCCAATGTCCAAAGGAAGCTGGACCATGGGGACCTCTACTGGCAAAAGCTGAGGACAGTATTGGCCAAACAACGTGTTCAGTGCGGTCGGGTTACGGTCTCCCGACCCGACCTCCGGGAGTTTTCCGACCTCTGATTAGATGTCTCCCGCCGACGCACCGTCGCCGCATAAGTGCGTCGGCTGCAAGATTCGCACCGTGCCTTGTCCTTCCGTTCAGGACTATCCCGCTTGGAAGTCTCAATAGACTCCGAACCAGCGGGACTAGACTGGCCTTGGCCCAACCTGGGCTCACGGTGCTGAGGTCGCTCCCTCCTATTTCTTTTATCCCTTGGCGAGGTGCCCCGCCTCGCACCCGCTTCTGAGGACTCCGAGTCCACGGAGTCGGCTCGTCTCTCGTCATCGACCGACGCGGGCGATCGTCGCCCATCAACTCCTTCCACCCCCCGGTAAATCACACTCTCCGCGCGACTATTACCGGCTTTCCGATTTCGCCGACGCTGTCTGCGTCTATTACTCGCGCCTGCCCTACTCTCCACACGGGTGTCCTGCTCTCGACTCGCAGCAGGTGCTGTTCCTGCGCGCCGCTTGTGGGGAGAACCCTGGGAACCCTGTTGTTGTTCCCACCTTAGCCTGTATTCGCACCCGCGCAAGCTATGACCTTGTCGGCCACAAAACTCGCAACAGCACCGGACGCTGAATACTCTTGGGCCTGATGTCGCCGGCCCACCGCCCGTAGACGGGGGCTGCGGCTCTGGTAGGGCTCTCCGCTGAGCCTGCGGCCGCTGATGTTGTGGCCCATGCCGCGCGGTCCCGCTCTGCTGACCACCACCCCTGTATGGAGCCTGGGCTTGGCGCGTCTGTCTCGGACGATCCGGGCAGTCCACTATGTCGTGGCCATACCGCCAGCACTCGCGACAGAAAGGAGTGTTCCTCCTCCTCAGGCACTCGTCGTACACGTGACCCCTCACTTTGCAGAAACTGCATGTTGCCTGGGACTCCAGGGGGCGAGCCGATCGACCAACCGAATCCCGGACCGAATTGTCCCGACCCGATCGATCTCCAGGCACATACGCCCCCTGAACCAAGCTCTGCGACTCTCCACTCTGGCTTGGCATGGCATTTGACCACGCTCCCTCGCCAGAGGAGGCCGGAGCATAGGCACCAGCATCCCGTCGATAATTGAGAGGCCCGCACGACTGCTCCCGAACGAAACCATCCTCCCCCCGTCGACGACTATCAGGCTCTTCGGCCGGCAACACGAATGACACCGCCCGGGGATTTAAGTTCGACAACACCGGCGCCGGCGCCGCGGTGTAATCCCTAGAAGTGGAGGATGTGTCTTCCATAAAAGTTGAAGAGCTTCCCAGTCCTACACCTAATGATTCTGACGCCGTTGGCCGCGCATCCACAAACAGGTCGTCCTGCCTCAACATTTCCTTTCGAGCTCTCTCAAACCCGGTCAGGTGGTCCACCAGGCTACGAAAAGGGACATTACCCAACGTGAGGAGGAAGTGCTTTAGTCCTTCCTCCCTCAGACCCCTTACCAACACCGGCTTGGCCATGCCCTCAAGCTGGCTGGCGAAGACGGACCTACCCTGGCGACCATAAAAGCGCTCAGCTGCCTCCTCGCACCGTACCACGGCCCGCTTCACTCGGGAAACAAAGCCTGTGGCATCCTCGGAAGGAAGTTGTCGCATTTTGGAAAGTTGTGCACACAACTCCTCATACGACACCCGGGGCTCGTAGGCCTCTCTAAGACGCTGTTCCGCTTCAAGGAATGTCGTGGGTGGTCTCTCCTCGAACATCCGATATGCCTCGCCGCTCAGCCTAGAGGGCAGCCACCGGAGGAAGGTATGTTCCTCCTCCACCGCCAGCCCATCCAAGGTCCTTCTACAGCCTTTGAGAAACGAAGAGAGTCTCTCGGCCGTATCCGGTCCTTCCTGTCCCGAAAACATGGGGACCGCCTTCGACACAAGGTCGAAAACCCTATCTGTGCCCAGCATGGTCCGTATAGGACATGGTTGTGGGCCCAGTTTAAAATACGAGGGCATCGGCGTGTCCTCCATGCTCCCGACAGGCTGTTTACCGACGGTGGGAGGGGGGCGTGTTGGCGATCGGTCGTCCACAAATTCGTCCCTCGAATCATGGAACGCCTCCGGATCCACCTCGTCAACCGGCGGCTCGGGAAATGCCTCGGGTCGTGCCCGGGCAGGAGTGCCCTCTCGGACATCTCTCTGGCGTTGCCTTGTTTGCATTGTCGGCCGTCTAACTAGATCTCTAGGTCACCTACACCAAAGCTAATCCCGGATACCCCGCGGAGAAAAGAAAAAACAACCTCGTCACCGACAGTATCCACCAACAGGAAAGGGTTCGAAAAACAAAACAAGCACGCTCCCAATACACAACAAGACGTCGACGAACCTTCCTCCCTCGCAATCACTATAGTGGCTTGATGCGTATCAAGGAAACCCGGAACATCGGAGGGGGTCAGCCCGTAATTAAAAATTCACCAATGTTTGGGACTGAAAAACGGTGCACTAATCCACAAAACAAACGGTCTTGCAACGAGAAAAAGAAACACACACTACACCCGTCGGTCTCAATAAACAAACAAAAACACTACTCCATTAACCAACGCAGTCCTCAGTGGGCGAGAATTGGAGAGAGAGAAAGGGGTATGCAAATATAATGACCACTTTTGGGCCACTTTTGTAACACAACAAAAAATTTTACGCGAAAAACAAACGCGCAGCCGAAAAGGAAGAAAAACAGAATCACATTAAAAAATTTCAAAAGATCGATCAAGAACAACAATAAATAATAATAAATAATTCAAATATCACAATTTTCACCGGAATAAGCTTCCGACAAATGCCTTTAACACAAGACAGACAAATAAATTAGTAAATAAATGAATAAATTTTTTAAATAAATAAAGAGAGGAAAAAAAAAAATATTCTTTCTTTCTGCTAGTCTCCGCTCACGAAAGCATGGCCATCACCAATGTCACACCAATCTGCCAAAGCCCTCAAGTCACAGAAGATTTGTCAGTACTCCACCAAACCTGCCGTGGTCCCTCCGGAAGGTTTGTCCGCAGCGCCAGTTTGTAGCATAAGTATATAGCCACAGAACATTTATTGTAGTTAAATGGAACGGGTTACCTGTTTTTTCCGGCGTGGAGAGTATATTACCTCGTTCTCCAGGAATGGGTAGATCTCTTCTTCTTGCGCGGCAGCTTCACAACCCTGGTTCCTCTGTAGGTTCCTCCTCGGAAACTTTCTATTTTCGAACACGAATGTGTCGTCGGCAAATGGCGCTCCCAGAAAAGAAAACGAACCTTATTTCCTTTCTCTATGGTGTTTAATTTTCAAGCTTTTTATGTTGACAATCTTTCTCTTCTTCCAAAAGTTACAACTTGTTCAAAACAAACACACGGGGCAAACTTTTTCTGCCTTTCTGTGTCCTTTACACTTTCTTTCTTTTTTTTTTTTTACTTTTAGTTTTTTAGCGTTTTTCTTTACAATTCTGTGTTTCTAACACTTCTTTCCAAAATTCTCCCTTTTCAACTGGCTGAACACCGAACCGTAATCCTCTTATCGTTCTGGCGACAACTGTCAACAACGGGACCACAACAAACCGAATTCTTACATTCTCCTGTCTCTCTCATTTCGCTCTCCATTCACGTCCACTTCGAAAAACAAATTCGAACTCGAAGAACTGCACGATCCACACCCGAATCAGGGTGGGTTCAAAAACTCACTTCAGGATCGTACAATTCCTCCACCACCTTACCATCGTACTACTTTAAAACGAAATTATGTTGAATGTAAATTTAAAATTAAAATTTAAAATTTAAAATTATTAAATGATGGTGGTGGCCGACGTACGTAACACCGGTAGGAGTAATAGAATACACGCTGAGTTCAAAACAGGCATGGTCCGTAGCAAATGATGTTCTATGTGACATGATGCAGCAGTTGCGACACCCCCCCTCCGGCCATCTAAAAGAAAGTTTCGCAGGGATCAACAGGAATATGTGCCTGGCGGGAGGTGGTTTTAGTCGGTAAAAGTCCAGCATGCCTCTGGATCGTTCAGAGGTATCTTTTGAAGATTTCCACCTTCCTCCCGAAAACAAAACACAACAAAAAAACACACCAACCACAGCGCAGATTATCAGACGCCAAAGACGTAATCAAAGACGTAAAATTTACTACCAAACCTAAAATCTTCCGGTCTTGTATGATTTCCCTCCCACCATTCCACGACCCAAGTAATTAGAACATTCGAACTAACCCTGTCCATATTGTCCTTAGATACATCCGCACCTTCCTTTTCCTTTCTTTTTCAGATTTCTTGAGACCGAGTCCAACGTCCTCACAGATGTGGGTAATTCTGGGTATCACAAGATGACCAGAAACCAGATACAGGACGAAGGACACGATTGTCATTTAAATCGGCCTCCTACCACTCCTTTTTTTTACTTTTACCTTTGTTCGCCTAATTGTTTTAAATACTGACCCAAAAGACATGTTTTATGATATCTTTAAACATCTGTGTGGAAGAAGTGTATTGTGCCAGGCATGGGCACTCGGTTCACCTTCCTCCTCCATCATAAATCTTTCGCCACTAAAGGGCCGAACGAATACTGCACGTCACCGGCGGGAAGGAAAACACATTAGAAACCAACACCCAGGAACCGCTGCCGGAAAATTAAACATACTGATTTCATTTTTGTTTAGTTTTGTTCTCTTGATAAAAACCACTACTTTTGTTAACACTATTGGACTTGATGCAAATTAATATTAACACTAATTTATATAATGTACTTCCTTTGGTCCAGTCCATGAAATGTAATTTTTAACAAAATCCTCCGGAATCGAAAAAAAAATCGACAAACCACCGCTCAACTTAATAGCTGATGAATAAAATTCACTACGCCAATGACTCCGTATGTTATCGCGTCCCCGTGCGCACCGGGGAGCGGAACCGGCACGACCGTGGTGGTCGGCGGATGTAATTGGACTCAGCGATAAACGGCTCGTGCAGAGCCGACTCGCTAATGGGGTGAGTTTCCCCGAGAGAGAAAGTATTCCTATCCACTCAGGATACGTTTTACCTACCACAAGAGAGACGTAAAGTCTCTCTTTATGGAACAGGAAACCAGATCTCGTAATGGAGATCATGGTAGTATGTGTGCATGGGTGATCGTGATAATATTCAACACACGCGCGAAGGCGATGGATAAACGAAGCAGACAGGTGGTAAGGACAAGGGGACCGTGAAGATCGTTGGTAGTACACATGTATGTGTGTACATGGGTTCTTTCATGTGACAAACCATGTGAACGAACCTGAAGCGTCGAAAAGGGCATAGGGTGTATCCATGAGATGTGAGTTCGGTAAAGCAAACAAACCGAATCTCCTTGGATGCTAATGGTTTTTGTTGGCTCATGCCGCTGCTGATGAGAAGCAGATCCCGAAATATGAGAAGACAAAGGGAACGCTTAGGTCTTTGTCTAAGATGTGCGTTGCGGCTAAATAAATAGGCGGCAATGCAATGTGGAAATGCGCTAATTGGTTTTAGCTTGATTACCGGGAAATGGTGTTTATGGCATCGCTGGTATTTGCATTTGCCTATGCTGTATGATTTAATTGATGTCTTAAGACGCGAGATGCGTATATTTGTTTTGGTCCCTTGGGTGTAGGTCTCCAGCCAATGTGTATGTATGGTGATTTATTATACACTTGGTGAGGACGGGAAATAGGCGACGCAAAGTTTATGATCCCTGTTACGATGGTTACATTGTACGTAAACCAAATCATTTTGTTTTCAGGAATTCGTCTAGGGAGATTTGCCTGGCACCGAAGGTGCCGAATTGGTTTTGGGAGTCCTGATAAGTTATGAAAGAATTCTTACAGGGAATTTTTATGCGAAGATATGCATGAAAGGTAAGGATTCTTTAACAGGGACTTTTAGATTGTAAATCTGATCTATTTGATACGTGAAGGATTTACAGGTGCTTAATACGATTGCATTAGCAAAAACTTATGCAGATTGGGATGAAGTTATGGGAGTTTTTCAGGTAAGTGGGCGTGGGGTTTGGCGGAACCGCCACACATCACAAAGCGTGCAAAAGAAGAGGGAGAAGATAGGAACAGAATCACGTAATACGATTTTTTACAATTTAATACCTATACATAATCCATCTGAGACTTATATTATTCCATCTCCAATTGCAAGATACAGTTCTAACAATACGGACAGTTAAAAAGGGTTTTATGATACCCGTCAATGTCAAAGTATAGGATGTGCAGAAGAAAAGTGAGAGGATAAGAAAAGCACTTAAAGACAAAATTACTTAGCCGCTGGATATCTATTCGGTAGTTCGTGTAAATTATTTGGTCGTCTCAGGTATACTGTTTCATCTACTATTTCAGGATAATTTTATTACAGTTTGCATATAAAAAGGAATTCTGTAAAACCCTAAAATGTCAATTTGTTGGCTCCTCGATAGTATAGTGGTTAGTATACCCGCCTGTCACGCGGGAGACCGGTGTTCGATTCCCCGTCGGGGAGCCTCTGGCGCAAGACTAATGACCTTGCCCGGAAAAAAACATATCATTATGGAAAATTTAACAACTTGCTAAATAAGGCCAAGACCGGTTCCCGGTTGTAGTGTCGATGATGTCAATTTTGTATTGCACATTTTATATTATTGGGTTCTAGGCAAGAATTTGTATAATTTTTTAGTCGCCTTAAAGATACTGTTCCATCTACAATTGCGCGACATAATTTTTATAATATGCACATAAAAAAAGATGTTGTGATATCCCGAAATGTCAAAGTACAATGTGTAAAGAAGAAAAGGGAGAGGATAAGAAAACGAGTTCTGAACACAATTTTTGATCACTATAATTATTTGACAGTTACGCAGTAATTCGCTTAAATTTGTTCGTCCTCTTAATGACACATTCTGTCAAAATATAACCAGGTGCGATCTGCAGAAGGAGTAAGCAGTTGACTCTGTTCTCGGAAGTGTTTTCAAAATAACCAGACTATCAGTATGAGAACATAATCAGTATATTCAATTACAAACTCTACTGTACATGCACCACAAACCTTTTAGATATATGATCAACATTTTTCGAACATTTCCATCTAGTTAAGGTCAAAAGATTGACCCAGTAAAATCTTGACTTCGAATCCGTCCAGAAAAAACGCAAAAGGGGAATACCAAACAGAAAAAAAAAAAAGAATTACACCTTAATAACTTAAGCAGTGTTACATGCCTAAGCAATTTGAACATAAGGCCCCTCGCAAGCATCTTGTATGCGAACGATTCATGCCATCGATAATGAGTACCTTGAGCACACAAGACGACACCCAACAATTTACACCCCAAACTCATCCTGATGTTTATCTCATAAGGAAGCAACACAAACCGGGTATCAGATTCGGATCGAGGTGCAAGAACGCCCAAAACTGCATCACCATCCGCCAGACATTCTCCGCATTCAATCGATTGCCTGCTCTTGATAAATCATCCGCTAAGACATTGCGCTGATATCCGTTTGATTTCTTAGAAATCCGCCATTTCCCGGCACCTTGATCGCCGTGCGGATCCATGAAGTATGTTTGGCGCTTCCCCACAACAACAAAAGCCAGAGAACAGGCGCAAAATTTATAGTCCTCAGCCCCCGTGGTACGATTACGCTCGTAAAGAGGACGAAGCGAAAATTTGAATCCGCACAGGGAATGGACAAACTGCTTCGACGCCCAGGATCAACACAATACTCACAGTCCCATGGCCCGACGGATGTATGACTTAATCGTAGGGATCGGACTGTCGTCGCTCCATTGCCGCCGTTGCTGCTTGAATCCAAAATTTACTTAGTCAAAGATGAAAGCCACTAATTAACGATCTAGACCGACCTTGATGGGCGTGCGCGGGTCTCCTCATGAGTGAGACGTCCTATATTGGAATTTCGGCGAAGGTGCCCTAAATTGATTCCATCTGCGGTGACTATCTGTGGATAGTCCAATAGACCGCTCCAGCTAAAGCTTTATGACTTGATTTATAATTTCGCGAAATGAAAAATCGCACCGGCTTAAGTCGGGAGAGGCAGGGCCGACGCAAATGAGTGATAATGGCTCGATCCTCGTTAGTATAGTCTTGAGACTATTTTAGGACATTGATTTCAGATATCGATACGACTGCAGCGGTCGGGTCGAGTCTAGTGGCGCCACAGCGCGTCAGTTGAGCAATAAATCTCATCATGTAGCCCCCCGTGTAGCGACGGGGGTGGTGCTTGTTAGATAAACTGCCAAGGTCAATCTAATAGTTGGAGCCGCCACCTACGCCAAAGCCGGTTACAGCGCGCCACATAAGAATGTTTTTACGTCCGGTGTCCAATGCAATTAGCGTTGTTGACGCAATGCAACGTTGATTGAAGTCCTCCGATCGAGGGTGGTCTTACAAGCTCGGTGGCATTCACGGAATGTTGTGAGGGGCCGCAGTGACATGGTAGGGGCTAGTTGGGAATGATTGGCGTCGATTTGTGATTTTGTTTGAGTGATTCGTAGCTACTGGCGCTGGGTGTGCTGCATTAGCAAATCGCGACATGCAGCTGCTATGGAGGTTTTATTTGTCTTAACTGGTGCTGGCTATGCTACAATGCCACTGAAGGTTGAACCTCACTGGAAAGAGGAGTTTCTAGCTAGCAAACCGTGTGGGCGGCAGGTGCACAGTGTATTCAGGTAGCTTTGTTTTTCCCATTGTTGTTAAGTGGGGTTTTCCGAATAAGGGTCTTAATCAACTCGTGATCTAATCCTCCCCTTGAAGGAGCTTTACAATCGTTAACAAAAATACGTTCACTCTGTTCGAATTTGAATGAGATATGATGCATACGCTCCAGGCAATCGCACTTCTCATCAATCAAAGCACATTGTGTGTGATAGGCTGTCCGGCATGCGTTACGAGACATATGACTATTGTAGCTGTCAGGCGAAGGTCACGAAAGCTGTCGTACTTCGGGCACGAGGTATTTCATCACGCCAACAGAGTTCGCGAGTGGAGCACGTGAAGTACAAAAAAGTGTCCAACTCATGATTGGTCTTGTAGTATTCGCATAATAATATTGCAACAGGGTATCAACGACAACTTGCTAAGAAAAAGTACCTCCGGTCGCATGAACTTGCTTATTGTAAATGGCGCACACACCGTCAACAAATATCAAAATTTGTGTATTTCCAGGTAACGACAAATGACAAATAGCTAAAAAATTACCATAAACACTCGATTTCGTCAGTATCAACAAGTGTGGAGAAAAAAAATGATTCGGTGGTGAACTTGAATGTTGACTCTCCTACTTCAGTTTGAAAGGGTATTTTTTGATAC
This sequence comes from Microdon myrmicae, assembly GCA_963931805.1. Taxonomy (NCBI): domain Eukaryota; kingdom Metazoa; phylum Arthropoda; class Insecta; order Diptera; family Syrphidae; genus Microdon; species Microdon myrmicae. The sequence continues at coordinate 67,992,620 of OZ007500.1, read as the reverse complement.
ACCAGCTAGGTTACAAATATGTGAATACAAGCATGAATATATTCTCGCTGATTTGAATAAGTTCCTATATTTCGCGTGCCGTGAGAGCTGAAGCCAACGAAAACGTGTCCCTGGTCCTAATACTATTCACTGATGATGTATATTACTTTTTTTTCTAGGAATTGTTTACCATGCTGTCGGCAGTTCAAATTCGAACCCTCTTCCTTTATGAATTTAAAATGGGACATAACGCGTCATTGGCAATGAAAAATTTTTTTTTATTTTTTTATTTTATTTATTGGCCTGTATAAACCCGGAAGTTCATGACCTCACCGACTCGGCATTTGAGGATTTAGCGGTAAACGAACGCACTATACGACGTTGGTTTGGAAAGTTCCGTTCGTGAGATTTCAGCCTCAAAAATTAACTACGTGGGAAGCCGGAAACATTAGTTGACGACGATGTTTTAAGAGCAACGGTGGATGCGGGTACAACGAAATTGGCGCGGGGGATTGCACAAAGCATGGGAGTATCCCCAATGACATTAAGTCGACACCTTTCTCTCATAAGAGAGGTAAGGAAACTCCCCGTGAACTGAACAATTCCGAGATACTACGGCGCCTAGAAATCTGTGCGTCGCTTATATTAAGAAGCCAAACTGAACCGTTTTTGCACCCGTGATGAAAAGTGGATTCTGTATGATAACCGTAAAAGACCTGGGCAGTGGTTGGATGCAGGTGAAAAACCAAAACACACCCCCAAGCCTGATCTTCACCCAGGTTGTGGTGACAATTTGGTGGACATCGAAAGGACCAATCCACTTTTCATTTCTTCAACCAGGAGAAACGATAAACGCTATCAAATATTGTGAGGAAATCGACATATTGCATGCCAAATTGGCTAAAAAGCAACCTGCGTTGGTCAATAGGCACGGCCCGATCCTTTTGCATGACAATGCTAGACCCCATACCTCACAAGTAACGGTGCAAAAACTCTTGCAGTTGGAATCTGAAATTCTTCCGCATCCACCGTACTCCCCTGACATTCCCTCAACGGACTACTTTCTTTTCCGCGATCTGGATTCATTTTGCCGGCAGAAGGTCTTCCAGAACCGGGCGAGGTTTTTTTTTTTACACTAACGCGCGCATAAAAGGGGATATTGAAGTACCCTTAAATGTCAGAGCACAGTGCGAGCGGATGGAAAGGAAGTGGATAAGGAAAGGAAGTGTCGATGTATATGGGTCTTGAATGTCTGGACATCACAACGGCCAGGAAACACATGATCAGGCAGAACATTCCACATTCGTGCGGTTCGGCTAAAGAATGACTCTCTATGTTTATTTGTGCGCCTAAAGTCCACTTTCATCGTGAACTGATGCGCATTCACAGGCTTTTAAATGTTTACTATAAAATCGGACATTTCATGTGGTGCAACCCAATATATACTATTTTGACGTTACGACGATTGAGATTGAGAGAGATGTCTTATAGTATTGCCGAACAGTCAATGATACCTTTCACCAGTCGATATTCAACTAATTTGTCATCACAATCACATCTCTTGGTCAATGTTTGCATGCCTGTAAACAATAATCTCTTTTTCATTTTTTTTTGTCCGAATTTTGTAAGTGATAACCTTCAAATGGCACAAGGAGGCTCTTGCTTGTCTACGAGGGTTTCCTCTTATGTTTCGGGATTTGGCAACCCTAGTGTTGCAATCCGGCAATTGACAGCTCTGTCGTAAAGTTGGACATTTTTGAGGTTATACTCACTCAGAACGTTTTGACATACGAGCGCTATTTGTGTTGTTTACAGTAACCGAAAAGATTCATCTCAGCCCAAAAATGGAATTAAATCGTCAACATTTTCGTGCGATTATTTTTTACAACTTTCGGCGTGGATTAACTCAGCAACAGTGCATGGATGAACTTAATTCAATTTTGGCGATGAAGCTCCATCAAGGACCAGTGTTTATCGATGGTATGGTGAATTCAATCGTGGTCGTAGTTCACTCCAAGATGAATTTCGTGAAGGTCGTCCAAAATCAGTTGTTGTTCCGAAAACCATTGATGCTGTGCGCGAACTGATATTGGAAGATCGTCATGTGACCTATCGTGAGATTGAGACAACCTTAGGCGTTAGTGGGACCAGCATACATTCAATATTGCATAAACATTTGACTGTCAAAAAAATTTGTTCGCGTTGGATCCCACCCAATTTGTCAATCGCCCAAAAAAAGGCTCCTGTCAATTGGTCGAAAGAAATGCTCAAAAAATACGGTCGCGGTGCTTCGAAACACCTCTATGACATCGTGACAGGTGATGAATCGTGGATTTACGCGTATGAGCCCGAAAGTAAACAGCAGTCGACTGTCTGGGTGTTTCAAGATGAGCCAAATCCAACAAAAGTTGTTCGCGCACGAAGCACTTCCAAGCAAATGGTCGCCTGTTTTTTCGGAAAAACTGAACATGTGGCAACCGTACCACTAGAACAACGCAGAACAGTCAATTCTGAGTGGTACACAACCATTTGTTTGCCAGTTGTCTTCCAAGAAATCAGGAAAACCAACCGCCGAAGACGGATCACTCTTCACGACGACAATGCGAGCTCTCACACATCGGCTGCGACAACTGCATTTTTGAGCACCCAAAACATCGATTTGATGTGTCATCCGCCGTATAGTCCTGACTTGGCACCGAATGACTTCTTTTTATTCCCGTACGTAAAAAACAAACTGAGAGGTCAACGTTTTTCGGCACCTGAAGAAGCGGTTGCTGCATTCAGAATGCATGTGTTGGAGATACCTCAATCAGAGTGGCAAAAGTGCTTCGACAATTGGTTCAAACGCATGCAAAAGTGTACAGATCTTCATGGGGAATATTTTGAAAAACAATAAAGTGATTTTCGATGATCAATATTTGTTTTTGTTCTCTAATCCCGAAGTATAAAAGGCAACCCTCGTAATTCCCCGCATTTTCACCTATCCGCCTGCGCTTATGGACTAAACTCACCTCTATTTCGCAACACAGTCCTGTTTTCCCCCAGTCACCGTCTCAGGACATTTCTTCCAGTGATAGGGTCGACATAGTTTGAATCTAGTATTCCTGCCAATTTTGTAGTCTTGCAAAGTTTCCGCTTGACAATGTCGAGCTATACGCTGCTGAATTCCCATCCCTTGTTTATGGTTAACATTAACACTTTTATAACAGCCGCATCTACTGCAGCTGTGATTTTTTCGACAAGCATAACGCACCTTTCATGGAATCTGGTACTAGATACAAAATTCTGTGATGTGTTCGACATTTTCTACACACTCCTTGCTGGTCAGGTAGTGTGAGTCTTCCTTGTACTTGAATATATGCAGGTGTTGTCCAAAATACACGTGCTCTTTCAAGTTTCAATGCATACGGAAGACCGCCTCGCCTTGTGATCTAACCACTCTTTTATGTTCCGTGCCATTTCCTAGATCCATCATAATGTACTAGCTGTGCCCGATTTATGTCGCTAGTGGTAAAGGATCCGTTGTCAGATAGCCGTGAATTCGACTTTGTTTACACTGGAGGCTCTTGCACTCAATTGGCGCAGCCTCTTCGAGGCACGTTAGTAATGTAATAAGTGTTGTGCTTACGCCGGCCTTCCTCTATGATTGGGGGAGGAGCGTAACATGCGGCGTTACTTTAATAAAAACAACTTTAGTTTATTATATATATATATATATATATATATATATAAAGTCAAATTTGTGTACTCTGTGTGTCGAGCTTCGAGACTGTAATGTAATGAAATATAATATTGATAAATTTCCCTTTTTATACTCAAACTCTGAAACACATGAAAGTTTGTTTGGCCAATCATATTTGAGCAGCTGCCATGGTTGCTCAATATTGTTTTGCTGATGGTATTCAATCAGCTGCCATGGTCTTTGGAGTTTAAAATGCATGGGAGTTTGTTATTTTGAGCAGCTGCCATGGTTGCTCGATATTGATTTGGGAATCGTTTAGATTTATGGGAGTTTGTTATTTTAAGCAGCTGCCATGGTTGCTCGATATTGATTTGGGAATCGATTAGATTCATGGGAGTTTGTTATTTTAAGCAGCTGCCATGGTTGCTCGATAATAATTTGGGAATCGTTTAGATTCATGGTTCAATAAAGCAAGGATGATGGATAGGATATGATGGGAGTGTAAGTGGCGGCGGGGGGGGGGGGGGGGGGGGGGGGATATTAATAGTTGGGCTTTCTGGAGCACTACATAAGGCTCTTTTTTGTAAGATTAATTTGAGCTTGAACCATCAACCTAGTTCCCGTCCACAGTTATGCACTGACACCGGGGTTGTCTACAGTCTTCATAGCATTTCTTGAAGACTTCTTCTGAAATACATCTCAGCTCGTTGATAACAAGTCGAAGAATTGAACCCACGAAGAAACGGTACTAACACGAAGTACTAACCCATCAGACTAACGGACGTGTTATTACCACCCGACTGTTTTCTGGCTGTCGACATTTATAGATGCTGCGCCTGGCCGCTTGTGTTCGTCCAATAGATGGATCACCAAATTGTTCTGGTTTTATATGACCATGTCCTGCGATAGCCGTAGAGGCATGGTACGATGACATAGAAATTGCGATCCACGTGTCTGCGAGCAGGTGGCCCTTAGAACACTAGGATGTATGGGCCTTTTTTTGCTGGGCAAAGTATATTTAACTTTACAGGTCATTTTGTAGGTTTCGTAAAATCGGCTCATACTTTTCTGAATATCATCCAAAGTGTCAAAATGCCACTCTCTCCAAAGGAACCCGAGATCCGACCGAAAAGGTGTGGAATAGGGGGTTAGACGAACCACAAACATACACACCCACCGACCAAAGCGCGGATCATCAGACGCCAAAGACGTGATCTGCGTTTACTACCGCACTCAAGACCTACCGGTCTTGTACGATTCCTTTCCCACCATCTCTCCATCCAAGTAGTTAGAGAACATTTGAACTAACCCTGTCCACACTATCCTCAGATACCCCCCCCCCCCCCCCCCGGCCCCTTTCTTTTTCAGATGTCTTGAGACCGAGCCCAACATGATTGATTGATTGATTGAAGGCGGAACCCCGATTTTTATTTAGCTTAATCCAAACTTAAAAATTAACTTAACATAAAACCTTCCAGACTATCTTAAAATCTAGAGTAGTGGTTAAGGCATTATTCAATTATTCAATCGAAAAAAAAAACAGGAGAAGAAAACCAGGAAGTTGAAGATTACTGGGCGATAGGGGAGGTAGGAGGCCAGGGAAGAGCGAGTGTATGTGGGGGTGGTAAGCGCGGCCTTTGTGCGACAGTGGGGGGCATGTGTACGGACTGATACAGGGGCGGGGGTTAGAGAGCAGGGGAGGTTGTGGGTGGGGTTGGAAAGGTGTAGGGGAGAACTAGTTTGAAGGAGGGAGAGGAGAGGATTGCACGGTAGAGGGGTTATTGAAGGGGGGAGGCGGATTTAGGACAGGTTTATTCTGAGACGTCGTTTAAGAGCGGGAGTGGAGATGTTGAAATCGAAGGAGGTGGGGAAAGAGTTGGCCTGTCGTAGCATACACGAGATGGGTTCGTTAGCGCCGTAAAAAGTGTGATGAGCGGGCGGTAAAACAGTCGAGGGTCACGTACGTTACGGGGGTTTGTATGCAATGTTAAAGTGGAGAGCAAGCTTGGGCAATTGATTGAGCCAGACAGAAGGCGATGGACAAAGATGATGTCGACATGGATTCTGCGCTCTTCAAATGTGTTTAGATTGATTAGAGGGAGCCGGCTTGTGTATGGTAGTAGAATCAGCGGGTTTTTCCAGTTTAATCCGCGGAGGGCAAAGCGCAAGAAACGACGTTGAACACCCTCAATCCTGGGAATGTGAGTCACTTGATACGGGGATCAGACCTGACTAGCGTATTCGAGTAGTTGCCGGACAAAAGTTGTGTAGAGTGATCGGGTGACGTAGGAGTTAAGGAATTCCTTCGACCAGCGTTTGACAAACCCAAGGGCGGCGTTGGCCTTGAGGATTATGTAATCAATATGTGTGGTAAATTTGAGCTCCTTGTCGCATAGGACTCCCAGATCGCGAATCAATTCAACCGATGTTATCAGTTGGTTCAGTAAGAGATAGGGGCATGGGTGAGTGGGGGAACTCTTCCGAGAGAAGGTGATTGTGTGACATTTGGCGATATTCATTTCTAGACAATTATTTTGGCACCAAATCGAGAAGCTGTCAAGATCCGATTGGAGAAGTGAGGAGTCCAGGGAAGAGCGGATTGTCTTGAAAATTTTGGAATCATTCGCGTAAAGCGAGATGAAGGAGTGATTAATGCAAGAGCCGATGTCGTTTATGGTTAGGATAAATAGGAGAGGGCCGAGATGACTGCCCTGGGGAGTCTTTACGGATGAGTCCTTACGGATGTGAGTGATTCGGGTTGTCGCAAGATGAACAGAAGCCAGAGACAAGACGAAGGACACATCTGCGCTTGTCTCGCTAAAGTCGTCCTCTCGCCACCGCATTTGTTCTTCTTTTTTTTGGCGTTTAGTCGTGTGCGTGCCGTCCTCAGTCTCGTATGTTACGTCACCAACAACTACACACAATAATAACATTCGTTTTGCCCCACCCTGTATAAAAGAGTTTTCTCTCCCGATTATTGGCATGCATAGACAGCCACGATCCACTTCTTCCGTGCGAGTTAGATATTGGAGTTAATCCAATGACCCCTGAACAAAAAACAAAACCCTTACAATGTTTCTCAATAGAGCAAATAAATACATTGCCCCCAAATACTTTCAAAATATTTTGCTATAAGAGGCATAAATATTTGGGGGTGAGGAAGTATTGCATCAAGACATGGGCACACGGTTCACTTCTTCCGGCACGTCACTATGACGGTAATCCAAGAGAAGAGATGAAATGCTTAACGCACTGGTGTTGGTTTGAAGTTAATGTTTTCTTTTATTTTACGTTAAATTTGTTAATAATACAATGGTTCCAAATGCACCAATAAAATTAGAACTTATTCATCTCTAAATAACTTATTAGCGAAAATACTTTACACAACTAATTCTCCGCGGCAAGACGACTCGGAAACGTGCATGCACTGTGGCTGAATGACGACTGACTTTAACAGGTTACGAAATTAATTTCTAGACCGAGCGGCGGTGTGACCTAGCGCTGTGATGATTCAATGGTGACTGCCCTAATTAGGGGTGAAAATTGGGATTTCTGTATTCGCACAGCTATTAGCAAATCATCACCGCGCTCTTTTCATGTATCTTCTCATTCGCATGCCTCGGTGAGGTGGATAATACTCGAGCATCATTCGACAGTCGCTGGACATGCGAAGGATAAAAATAACAAAAGAAAGAGCGCAATAACTTCGGGGTTGGCTTATATTGTGCGTCGGTATCAAATTAAGTTTCTGAGAATGACCTACTGCCCTAGTGTTACGTCTGTGGTGATCTCAGAGTGCATTGAACCGAAGGGAGAGGAAAATTTAGCTGGTGGTATTCACCTGCAAAAAGAGATCATTGATCCCAAGCGAATGGATGATCTGCGGAAAATCGATAGGACGCTACTTCGGCTAGGGAAATAAGACCGTGGGAAAAACGCTAAGGAATGCGGTAATTACCCAAGCCTTTGAATGATGATGCAACCGCGTCGTTTGATTCGACTTGGTTGTTGCTAACCAACATGAATGGAATTTCCGGTGGAAATCTCATGGTTAGAGGAATGGAATTGTTATCGTCCGGCGCCGTGCTTCCTCGGATGAGGGAAGAGCGGGGACCTTTTATTAATTCTTTATTTAATATTCTTTCATCAATTCGCGTTGCAATGTTTATTCACTCCGATTGTTTGATCGGAAATTTATTGCCATTGATAATCCAATATCAAAGAAAGAAACTATTCCGTCTCTGCGATATATTTATTTTAAACTCTCAAATCCACAATACTTCCTCAATACTTAACTCTCAAAAACTTAACTGAAACTCAACTTATTAAAACTCAACTCAACTTCTTTTCTAAACTTAACTTTTCAACTTCTAACTCAAAACTCAAACTCTATCTGATTTCTCAACTGCTTCCGAATTCAAACTGATTCTACAATTTTTTTTTTTTTTTTTTATAAAACGCTGACTTTATTGACCATTAAAAGTTTAGTTACATAAGTTTACAGCTAACTTAACTAAGTTGTGACAAATTTACTTACAATGTCTAGAACATTTTTCCAAGTAATATTTAATTTGAGGTCTTACGTCTAAGGAGATCTATACAAGTTACAATTTATTAGTAGGACTCCTGGAAAGGTCATGAAAACCAGGATGGATTGTCAATGTTTACAATAAATATTCTTAAAACTACTTATCTCTACTTAAATCTAGCTTATATCTAAGGTAGTTAAATAAATTCACATATAGTCATTTAGAACAAATTAGCCTCGTCTTAAGCTTAAGTTGAGATTTCGTACTGTACATACCCTAAGGAGGGAAGGGAGCGGCAGAGGGAGGTCTCTCCACCGACTGCTCGTTAAAGGAAAGAACCCGAGAAAAGGGTTGAATGTTTGAGTATTTGAAGTGGTTAAGATCGGTTACCCTGTTATGGTAGATGATTTCGTTCGCATCATTTACTAATCTTCCTGCGTAGAAGAGAGCCTTTAAATGGAGTGCATGAAGATAGGGATTTGATGCATTGTGGCTGGGGAGGCTAAGGGAATTGATGAGAGGGTTTGGATTGGCTGACAGGTTTTCAATGAATCTTATCGACAATTCCAGGAACCTTCTATCCAATCTCTCCAGGCCGACGGAGTGGTATAGCGTAAGGCTTCCGATATATTTGTGGGAGTCGCGCTGTCGACGTAGCCCTGTGATTAGTCTGAAACACTTCCTTTCGAAGATACGAAGTTTTTCCATTTGAGAGGGAGAGATATGGAACCAGATGGGACAAGCGTAAGTAAGTGTGGGCCTGATGATTTGTTTATAAAGTAGAAGTTTGACTTGTTGAGAGAGACCATCTGCCTTCCACATTACTTTCCGACAAAGGTTCAGCTGTGTCCCCGCTTTGCGGATGACATTGTTTATGTGAGTCGTGAAAGAGAGATTATTTTCGAAAGTAATGCCCAAGTATTTTAGAGATTTAGATGGTTTTATGAGGGTGTTGCAGAGGTTGAGTTGGATTTTTGAATGGTTACGTACCGTGTTATTGGTACAGTGAACGTTTCTACCTTTAAATACAACCAGTTGAGTTTTGTTGGGGTTTAGGCGGATCTTCCATTTAAGGAAGTAGGAGGAAAGAATTTGGAGGAATTCATTTACGCGGTTTCTGGCAGATAATACGAGCCTGCTGCTGGAGTAGACAAGGGTATCGTCTGCGTAGTTGAGGATTCGAGTATTCGGTGAGAGGGGTTGAGGAATATCAGATGTGTATAGTAAGTATAAGAGGGGGCCCAGAATGGATCCTTGGGGGACTCCTGCTGTTATTGAGTATGTCTGGGAAAGGGTGGAATTTATCTTGACCATGAATTTCCTATTTGATAGGTACGAGTAGAGAAACTTGGAAGTGTGATTGTTGAGACGATACGTGGAATGTAATTTGTACAGAAGACCCGCAGTCCACACGCAGTCGAAAGCTTTGGATATGTCAAGGGAGATACACACAGTGGGGCACTGGTCGTTAAGAGCCATAGTGATGTCGTGAGTAAACTTGAGGAGAGCGTGACATGTTGAGTGTTGTGCACGAAAACCGAATTGGAAATCAGGGAGTAATGAGTTAGTTTCCGCGAAGGAGAGTAGGTAATGGTGAATTTTTAATTCAAGTAATTTGCTTAAATTATTAAGTAGTGAGATGGGTCGAAAATTGGCCGCCATCAGGGATGCGCCTGATTTTTTAATGGGGATGACTATGGCAGTTTTCCAAGACTCCGGTATGTGACCAGCATTTATTATGTGGTTTAGCAGGGTCATGATGTATAGTCGATTTGAAGGGTTGAGGTTTTTGAAGAGCACATGTGGAATTTTGTCCAAGCCGGTTGAGTTTTTATTGCCACGAGAAGATATCATTTGGTTAAATTCCTGCGGTTGCAAAAAGAAGTTTGTATCGGTGGGTTGAGATGCTCTATTGTCATTATTAAATTCAGTTATGAATGGAGTGAATGATGAGATTAGTTCATGGGATGTATAACGATTGACCACTTCCTCAAACTCGGAGTTGCCTAGGCTATCATTTTGTCTATGCACTTGGGAGAAGTGTTCCGCTAAATAGTTTGCTATTTCAGAATCAGAGTACAGAATATTATTTCTAGGACCAATTAGTCTGTCTATTGAGGTGTGTATTTTTCGTCCTGTAAGGCGATTGATGTTTTTGTAAAGATTACGATCGGGTCTGATACTATTTAAAGTGGAGATGTAGTTCTGCTCTACGAAAGCATTTAACTGCTGGTTAATGAGGGTAGACAGTAATTGAACCTGTACTTTGAGGAGGGGACAAAATCTTCGAAATAGTTTTCGGCGGAGCTTTTTTTTTAATGAGATGAGTTTGAGGGTGAGATATGGAAGTGGTTTACCTACGAAGGAGTGTGGCATCCTTGTAGGGGTATTAGAATACAGGGCTTGCTGTAAGATCCCTTCCATCTTACAAGCTGCTTCTTCAATTTCGTTAGGATCCAAGTTATTCGTATCTGTGATGGGAAGCGTTTGAAACATATCGCCAACGGATTTGTTGACCTTTCTCCAGTTAGTTCTGGAGAAATTATGGACTGGGTTGAGAGATTGAAGCGGATTTAAGGGGCCAAGGTCAATTATCGAGTGGATGGAGGCATGGTCCGAGGGGAAGAAGTGCGACACAGTAGGGGGAGATACAGAGCGTAGGATCGCAGATTTTAAGAAGAAGTCTATAGTTGATTGAGTAGAGCTGGAGCAATGAGTAGGTTCCGTAGGGGAGTCGATATAGACGTAGGGGTGGAGAGGTAGGAAAGCAAGCAATTGTTTGCCAAATTTATTGCAAGCGGTGTCGTTGAAGGCGGTATGACGGGCATTCCAGTCGCCTCCGATGATGAATGAGTGGGGGTGGGATTGACGGAATATTTCATCGAAGTCTGAAGATGGGAAGTTAGGGTACCTCTTGGGTTGTAAATATATGGCTACTAGAACCAAGACGTTATTGTTGTCACAGAGCAGTTTGACAGCAGTGTATTCGACACAGGAGATGTTGCTAAATTTGACTTCCCTGAATTGGAATCTTTTATGAATAAGGATACCGGTACCTCCTTTTGCACCGTCAATTCTAGGAGTTGAAACAAGTTGGTAATTAGGAACAGAAATGCGAGAGTTGGGTTTGAGCCAAGTTTCACAAAGAAGGAGGACGTCTGGAGAAAACTCCTTCACTAGCAGTCGGAGGTGATGCCTCCGTATGTTTGACGAAATGGAATCTACATTGAGGGCAACTACACTTAACTTAGACATTTTGGGATAATATATGTGAGGTTATAAGAGAAAGTATCTGACCTTTTTTTTCGAAGTTACTTAATCCATTTAGCGTCGGTAAGAGAGCTTGCAACTCTCGGATGTATCCCATGATGTCGAGTCCTAGGTTTGTTCCTGGTTGTGATGAGGGTGCGTTGTTTCCTCTGGTAATTTCCGCATAGGATTTCGATTTCGTTGTTGTAGTAACTGTTGCTGTTGGTTGCTTAAGTTGGCCAGTGTTGTTTTTGGTTGGAGGCACTCTCTGCTTCAGTAAGCGTAGCTTGTGTGGGCATTTTGTGAAGTTTGCAGGATGCGGTCCACCACAATTGCAGCATTCAACTGACACTTCCTTTACAGAAATGGAGCCATCCGGATTTTCCGTGTGTATACGTTCTGGGTCCTCACCCGGTGGCTTGACTTTGCATTGGTTTGGTTCATGCTCCTACGCACATTTTACGCATCGTCTTGGTAGATGACACGAAGATGAAAGATGACCTGACTGCTGACAGCGCTTGCAGTGGAGAAGCTCCTGCTTGTGAGGTATCTCTATCTGAATTTTGTGGGTGAACAGATATTTGATCTGTTTTAGCTTGTTAGTGTCTTCGGTTGGAGCCAATTGGATGATCCGTAGGTTGAATATGTTGCTCGCCCTCATGTGAGGAGTTTGGTAGTAGTCGACTTTGGATATTTTTAAGTCAGGACTTAGTCTAGTCAATTCCGCGCTTATTTCTTCATTAGTCCAAGCAGGGTCGATGTGCCGTATTATAAACGTTTTCGGTTTGAGATCCGCCCTGAGGAAGGTGAAGAACTCCAGTTTATTAGAGATAAGCGCTTTTTCAGCTAGCGCGTGGTCTTTTAAAGAGGAGAGTGTTACGGACACGTTGTCACCTCTCGATCTGGTGGTAAAATTCCGGTGCCCCAGGGCGCTCTCCAGAAGCTGAATAACTTGTTTGATGTTGTTAACTTTTTTTATGTTGATTTGTGGTGGCCTCTCGTTCTTTGGAACCCTTCCATTGGCAGCGGCGTTATTTATTTGGGGTTTCGGTTGATTATGACTTCCAGACATTTTTTGGATACTGGAGATTTTTGGCGTTGGTTTGGCAGCTGGTGCTGATAGATGAGACGGTTGCTCCTCCATGTCAGACTCGTCCAACATTTCAGGAAAATTTGCAGAGTTGCTTTCCAATTCGTCGATTCTCTTCGTTAATTCCTTGATAAGCTTCTCCTGGGCCTTGATGTGATCCAGGGCCTGCTGGAGTCTTTGATCCTGTGTTAAGGTCATGTTTTCCATATTTTCCAATATAGCTGCCGTCTTTTTAGGGGGGTTGCGAAGAAAGTCGATAGCCTTTCTTTTTCGCTTTATTAAATAGTCCTGGGCTGGTGCATTACTGCACAGCATATACGGCACTTTAAATTATATTTCGAATTATATTTCGATTAACACTTTGAATTTACTTTTAATTTTCACTTTTAATTTTCACTTTGAATTACACGTAACAGTTCTCAGTGATGATGTGGAATGCCTGTGATGATCATGTGATTCTACAATTAAAATTTCTCTCTTCTTATGCTACTTATTGTTCTAATTGGTTGGAAATTATAATGTGAACAAAACTAATTTTATCAAAGTATTCCTTTTAGTCTCTGTGACTTTTAAATTGAATAAACTTTGAACGAAAATCAAAGTGCTATGTTTTGAATGAAAAAAAGGTGCATGTTATGAAAAGGTGCATGTTATGAAAAGGTGCATGTTATGAAAAGGGGCATGTTATGAAATGTGCTGTAACTGGCTTGATATAGAATATTGTGAAAGTTTATTAATGGTATGTATTAAGTGAGCAAAGATATGTTAAGAAGAAGTTTTAAAGGTGTGTTAGAAAAGTAACGAGATTCAGTGTTAAATCTAATAAGGGTAGTATTCTGGAATACAACAGAGTTGCCGTATGGAAAAAAGGGTAGCTAAACTCAATTATTCATTATCTGCATAGGATAATGAGTTTAACTATGCATCCTTTGGGAAAACATGATATTTCAGGTGAATAGCATGAACGGTGGAATAGGGGATAATACGACACGCTGAAAGCGGTCGAAATAAGGCGGAAATTGTGGTTGGAATTGTGGGTTGGTTCTCCATGTAATATAGAGAACCCCCACAAATATATTGCTCCAATTACTTCCAATATTTAACGCTCTAATGCAAACGGTAGCCGGATGCTGGTGGTGTAATGTGCTGAAGACAGAGGAAGTAATTGGAGCGCAGTACAATCAATACGTTCGTTCTTTTGACATTCAAGAAGTTAAGTAAATTCTTTGCGATCAATAACAGAAGAGAGAACTAAAATAAATACCATTCGTAAATGGATAAAAAATAAAGATTATTTTTTCTAGTCATTTATTTCGGGCAGTATGCATCGGGATTTTAAGGTAACAAAAATTCTCTTTGTGCGTGCGTATTTAATAATTCAAACAAAATCAAGGTCAATGTTTTTCCACTTGTCAGATTTCATATTGTTTTGTTCCCATTTCAAGAATCTATTCCGCTTTACTCCCCCTTTCTTTCCAAAATTGCCCCATCTCGTCATTCTGCCTTGTAGTTAACATTATCCTTCTCTTTCTATATTCGAATAAATAATTTTCTCAACCGCCAAGGACCGCATGAATTTGCACAGTCGACGCGAATCTATCGATTAATTGTGAAACTTTAAGTTCAATCAATCCGATACCGATCGCTTCATTCCAAAAAGTGAAACCCAAGACCACCTATAATTGTCGGTCTGATCAATTTCTGTTGCTGTTATTTATCAATTATTTAATATCCCCCATTTTAAACACCCGAAGGAGTTTATCAGGTTGTCTCTTAGCAGTCAATTATTCTCACGTTACACCTTCTTTGTCGATCAATAGCAATCGATGCTCCATTAGACATAGCGGGCATCCTTTCAGCCACCGGGTCTCTGTGCCCTACCCCACGACTGATTGATACCAAACGGATTCCCATAAAAATAAGTAAATAAAAAAAAAACAACAAAACGACCAAAGGAGTCAAAAACTCAATGAATGCCAACAACAAATGAGTATCTTAACAAATGCCCTCCACTCCATTAGACGATCGTAATATGACCTAACGCCACACTCAGATTAGGTCCCTGTACGACCCGCCAACATGCGCTTTATCTTGTCATCTCCAAGCGAAGCGCCAACTACCATTAAGTCTCAACACATTTATCTGTCGTTTAATTTACCTCGGCAACAAAAGGCGCACAGGGACACACGTACCGTCCCGTACAAAAAGGGAAATCCATGCCGGGGGAATGTTTATAATTTTATTGCGCCATCGGGGAATGGACAACGGACAACCCGACGATGACCCGATCGATGGATCACTCGGCGCACGGGTGGTCTGGGTGTCTGTCGTATATTTTTCACCTTCTATGTCGCCACATGGTATTTTTATCCCATCGATCCGGCCTACACGTGAGCTCTGCATTCAAGACGCTGATGAATTTATGTTAAACGTATTTTATTGATCCTAATTTAATTGTTAACCAATGTAACCAGAGGGAAGGGCGATTCTGCCACCAGCCAGCCAGTGTCCTTAAGCCGAGGCGGACAGACGACATTTATCACACACTATTGTCGCTAGCTCCTGCCCCATTCCCTTAGGCACCAATCGATTTGATCGTTCGGTATTTATATTTTGACGTTGCACGATCTTGACCAGCAGCGACCACTGATTTGAAATATCATCTGACAGATAAATGCGTACTTGTCAAATATGTGGCAAGGACGTGCCATTCGCGCATGACATGTGGGCGTGCCTGTGCATTTAGAGAAACATGCTCACGAAAGTGACCTTCAGCTATGGACGCTAGTTGGCGGTGACGACGATAAAGGACGGACTCCTCATCGAAGTCTACGGGCGACCCACGAGTCTGCAGAGATAGTCTTAATAACCCGGGTATTAGAAAAACAGTGGTTAGCATGCTCTGCAAATCGAACGGACCCTACCTCACGCATGTCTACTTTTGACCGTTGTTTTCGAAAATATATCCGTTAAAAACGTTTTGTAAAATCGGAGAAAATCGACGAGAGTGTGATTTTGATCCACCGTCTAACTCATTTCGCAGAGCTATGAGCTCCTTTCGGTGTGGGATTGGTAGATGTATCTTCAGCTGTTTAGGTTTAGGGCAGCTAAATACAAGCTATAAATAAACTTAAAAACTAACTTAAAACTAAGATACAATAAAACTTATGAGCAATCTTAACGATATTGAACTAACTCAGAGGGGGGGGGGCGGGGGGGGGGGGCTGGCGGAGAGAGAGAAAACAAAGAGAAAGCCAGAAGAGAGAGATTAGAAAAAACTTACACGTAATACCTGAACAAAAGGTGCTGTAAGAAGAAGCCAAGGTTAAAACAAGGATAGACCAGTGGTAAAGCGCAGAAACTTAGAATTTGAGTACACGATTGCGTATGGGTTGTGTGTTTGTGTGTGGAAGTGGGTGTTGGGGGTGGCGGGGGGGGGGGGGGGGGTGTGTGATAAAGAAGGCTAGTAAAGAGACGGAGTTTAAAAACAGAAGTGGTGAGGTTAACGTCAAAGGAGGTGAGGTAAGAGTTGTCACTCCGTAGCATTCGCGAGATGGGTTCGTTAGAGCCATAAGAGGTGTGAAAGGCAGGCAAGTAGAAGAGGCGAAGGGTCCGCAACTTACGGTGGTTGGTACGAGACGGTATGTAGTACGGTTCGCTTCCGTGCTACGCGATCAACGAGGAAGAGAAGCGAACGATGAATCCTGAATGGATGCTTGTTGTTTACTGTTGAGTCCCGGTCCTATGGCGGTTCCGCCTAACCCCACTGTCCACTTACCGTAAAACCCCCATAACATTCAGCCAATTTCCTAACTTCGCTAATGCAATCGCATTAGTACCTGAAAATGCTTCACGCATTATATAGATCTATAATCTTAAAGTCCCTGTAAAGAAAACTTACCTTTTCATGCATCTCTTCGCATACAATTGTCCGCAAGATTTCTTGCTACTTATCTGGAATTCCAAACCAATTCGGCACTTTCGGTACTAGACGAATTCCTGTAAACAAAATGATTCGGTTTGCATACAATGTAACCGTCATGACAGGGACCATAAATATTGCGCCGTCTATTTTCCCAGCCGCGGCATGTGTACAACAATGTTCCCTACATATACATTGGTTAGCGACTTACGCCCAGGGGACCAAAGCAAATACGCATTCCGCGTCTCTTGACATCAATTAAATCCTACAGCATAAACAAATGCAAATAGGAATTCAATACCTACCCTTACTAGCGATGCCATAAACACCATTTCCCAGTAACCTAGCTAAAACCAATTAGCACATTTCCACATCGCATCGTCGTCTTTTTGTTTAGCCGCGACGCACATTTTCAACAAGGATCCCATTAGCATCCGACGAATTCGGTTTTATTTGCTTTACCGAAATCATATCCCATGAATGTACTTTATGCCCTTTCTTTGTTCTAGGTTCGTTCTCATCCATGAAAGAACCATGCACACATACCACCATAATCACGATCAACGAGTGAGCTCTGCACGAACAAGATATCGCTGAGTCAAATTCCATCCGCTGACCGCCACGGTCACGCGTCACTCCCGCTCTCCGCCGGCAGCGGAGACGCGTAAAAATACCCGGAGTCGTATTTCGAACTTGTCGAACTCTAAAACGCGGTTGATCGGTGCACTCGTTGCTCTGGTCGCCATCGTCGTTGCTGATGTCTCCACAAAATGTCACCACAATTTAAGCACCATTATTACAAATAAAAAAGCTCCTCAATAGTATACTGGTTAGTATACCCGCCTGTCATGCGGGAGACCGGGGTTCGATTCCCCGTCGGGGAGCCTCTGGCGCAAGACTAATGACCTTGCCCGGAAAAAACAAATCATTATGGAAAATTTAACAAGCCTCAGGACTTGCTAAATAAGGCCAAGACCGGTTCCAGGTTGTAGTGCCGATGATGATGATGATTACAAATAAAAAACATTAATTAATTAACCAACCATCGAGTGTTTTAATTTTACTTGTGTGATCGTGTTAGTGTTTTTCCTTACTCCCGGTTGTGGACAAACGTGGCGGCGTTTCGTTCCTTTGCTCGGCGGAACTTTAGTGACAATCGGATGGGGATAGGAGTGAACCGAGTGTCCGTGTTTGGCACAATACACCTAAGCCCCACAGTCCCACTATGAATACGTGGATACACGGCCGCGTCCTTGGTTTTACCAGGTAGCCCCTATGGAATACGCCATCCATGTACAGGCGGAGCGTACGATAATACAACTATGGGCGCCAAAGCACACACACGAAGAGAGTTTTTCAAACACCCAGAAGAAGCAAATCACAATACACTGGAAACGCACTATTTTCATTCTATAATGTCATTTAACACAGCGTAAAACAACTTTTCAAGGAACTCTGTTCACAGCCGGAGTCGTAGTAAAACACAGACTAAGTATATGAGTGTACTCTTTGTTTTTAGAGCATCACTTCCTTCGCACTACCAACTGACTACCTTCTAATCTACTTTTCTTCTTACTCGAAGTCTCGGCACATCGCCCTTTATCGCAGATCCTTTTTCAGGTCTTTTGTTATCCATTCGCGTGTCTGGTTAATGAAAACAAGAGTTTATATTGCACTTCAAATGGAGTCAGAGTCCATGGAAAATGGGTGAGAACATGGATGGGAATTTGGGTCTATTTGTGCATATCATAAAACATCCGGTTACAATGCGTATGCATTGTGATGTTAAGATTGCGGGAATTGTGTGCCGGCGGATCAAATGGACATGGGTTTGTTTGGACACGTGTTTGATTGTACATACAATGCATGTGAAAATATGCATTATGATGTTTGGATTTTTGGAATTGAATTCAATGTTCGACAATTGAACGTTTGGTTCAATTTGCTTCACGTTGAATTCAACATAGATTTGGGGATATGAATATATGATATTGGATGGGAATTCGATTTGTATCCATTATGGATATGGGGAGGAAAATGGTAGGGCTTCTTGGAGTACTACAGGTATGGAAAAGAGCACGCTGGGCAATTGATCGAACCTGAAAGAATGCCGGCACGAATTCTACGCTCTCCAAGTGTTGTTACGTACAAAACCCCCCATCTAAACATGATAACCGGGCCAAGTCCCGTTCAATTTGGGATCACATAATGTGAATCCCCTTCGAATTCCATAAATAACCCACGCCACAAAAATTCCTTAGCGGCATCGCTAAAGAATAAAACAATGGAGTACAGACGTCCCCTATGACGGCACCGTTTCCTTTAATCCTATTCAAGGAAACAATTCCTAAATGGAACAAGGGACGGCGATCATAAATACATTTGGTGGTCAACAATACCACTAAGATACATAAATATCGTTGGCACCGTTGCCCAGTAAAAATAAGCAACCTAAGGATCAGGCAAAGGATGCGCTGGCTCCCAAAAGAGATCCTAATACAAAGGATCTTAAGTGAGATCAGCACAAAGGGAAAGTACCACGTTGCCTTTTGGTTAACGTGGAAAAAGGTTTTCCTGCGATCGAACGATCGGAAAAGCAGGGAGTTGGTTGTGGGGTATTTTCCACGACGGTCAACGGAGTTGGTGTTCAAGTGTCGGAACGAGACGGTCTTTTGAATGTAAACTGTTGTATATAGTGAGACTTGGTGTAGAGTAATGCGCGTTGTGTTTGGCGGTACTCGGTTTACGGTGAACGACTAGTAAAAATTCTTATTTGAAAATATTGGCAACAAATTCCTGTATCGGGATTATTTAGAAATAAATAAAAAATATTTAAGGCGAAGATTGCGTTTTTGTAGTTCCCCTGCGAAAAGTGGCACAGGTTGTGGCGAGAGATACCTCAGCGAGTGCAGCGCAGTGAGCAATATTCAAAGCGGCTAGGACCGAGTCGTACCTGGGCAGCCGGGAAATTAGCCCCCCGCTTCGTTAGTGCGGTTAACACCAGCGGCAGATTCCCGGAACCAAAGAAAGGGACTAACCGACCACTCCACATCACCAGCCAGCGGGAGCCTTTGCAGCTCCAGTGGGAGCCGGAACGGAAAGGGCGAACCGCCCTCAACTAGTCAAGTAAGGTGTTAATTAGTAACCTTACTATTTGGCGGAGCCGGCATACATACTGTCAGTGCCAAATAGATAATCTATGTGAAGACCTTTTTATGGTATAACACTGTGTTATGGTTAATTAGTTTTAGAGAGCTTGTGTATGAAGGTAGGGTCAGAGGACTTTCCCAATACAGTCCTTGGTGGGCAAGACGTAAGAAGCGTTGAATGCTGTCGATCCTGCGAATGTGGGACATATCATGAGGAGACCATATCTGACTAGCGTATTCTAGCAGATGGCAGACAGAGGTAACTTACGGATTAGAGGATTCTTTCGACCAGCGCTTCACAAAATCGAGAGCAGAATTGCCCTTAAAAATTATGTCATCAATATATAAGATGAAGTTTAGCTAATTGTCGCATAGGGTGACTAGATCGCAAATTGATTGTGCAGAAGTTATCGGTTCATTGAGTAGGAAATAGGAAATAGAAATAGAAATAGTCGGTGTGGAAAGAGTGCGCGTCTGTAAGAGGGTGATTGAGTGGCATTTGACGATGTTTAGTTCGAGGCAGTTATCTTGATACCAAAATGAAAAGCTATCGATATCTGTTTGAGGAAGTGAGGAATCGAGTGGAGAACTGATCGTCTTGTAAACTTTAGCGGCGTCACATTAAGAGAGATAGCGGAGTGCGTGCAGTATCCCACTACATAACCCTATTTAGCATGATCCAATTAAGGTAATACAGCGTTCATAATAGTCATATCGCACACGACGCAATTCTTCATTAATTGCCCACCTATGACACATAGTCATTACCCAAGTTACACGCTATCAAATTGCAAGTACATCCAAAAACAATGGGCCACTACCGACGTCCTCAAAGGTAATTTTCGCACGCCGGGTGTCATAATGCCGTTTAACGGAATTTCCGTCAAAGTGCTGAGATCTGCAAAAGGCAGGTATATGCATAACGAAGAAACGCCAATCAATTAAACGATACGATTTGCTTGAACGAGGACTATTGTACTTTAACTGGATCGATCAAGTGCGAATATCAATAAGTGATAAATTACTTAAGCCAAATCCGCTGCACCTTAAGTGGATCAATCAAGTGGAGCAATACGAATGACTCGTGCCGGCCAGTTGCAGTCCATATGGGTCAAACCCGAATGAGTGGAACTGGAGCTGGGTAAATGACTTGAGTTTAAGGTCACGCTGAATGCAGAAGAATTGGATGCATCGTTTGCAATTGTTACTAATTAATTGTGGTATAAAAGAAGTGGTTGTAAAAAGACTTAGTTAGAGTTAAGTAATCAAGCAAAAGGTCGCACCCTTGCGACGGAACAGCGGGCCTTGTACTTGAGAATTAAAAAAGTTAGCTTGTAATCTATCAACGAATTAAACAGAGACCTGAAGAGGATTAAAGCATTAAAATTAATCTATCAAAGGGTTAATTAGTAACCCATCAAGAAAGATTTCCGTTTTAACTATTAAATTAAATCTATCAAAGAGTAAAGTTCGTCTATAAATATCAATAAATAAATAAAACTTTAAAAAGGGAATATACTATTATTTTATTTAAGTGTCCCCATACTGGCTCCTCGATAGTATAGTGGTTAGTATACCCGCCTGTCACGCGGGAGACCGGGGTTCGATTCCCCGTCGGGGAGCCTCTGGCGCAAGACTAATGACCTTGCCCAGAAAAATACAAATCATTATGGAAAATTTAACAAGCCTCAGGACTTGCTAAATAAGGCCAAGACCGGTTCCTGGTTGTAGTGCCGATGATGATGATGATACTCGCTCTTCCCTCACTATTGAGGGACCACGGTGAAGGGCGTCATAACATACTTGATATACGTGTCCATATCATTTACAGTTAGTATAAATACGAGGGGACCAAGATAACTACCCTGAGGAACTCCTGAGGTGGGGAGACTAGGATTAGAATGAATAGATCTAAATCTTACTCGGTAGATTCGATTGTTTAAGTAGGAAGAAATCCATTTAATCACTAGGTGTTCGAGGCCTAGGGAAGATAACTTAAAGAATATGAGTTTGTGAGAAATTTTATCGAAAGACTTAGTTAAATCGGGTGTAATAACATTGACTTCGTTGCCGATCTCTAAGGCACGTACGGCGTAGGATAACAAATCTGCTAGATTGGTGGTGATAGATCCTCCAGTAAAGGGGCCGTGGAAATATAACGCTTCATCTAGGGTGGTGTCGAACAGTTTTAGAATGTGGTATAGTTTAGCAAAGGGACGATAGGCATTTAGGTACCTTTTTAGGTATGGAGGTGACAAAAGAAGATTTCGAAATGTTCAGGAATTCGCCTTATGCAAGCGATAGATTATAGATCATTGAGAGTGGGAGAGAGAGAGAGAGAGAGAGAGAGAGTGAGGGAGAAAGAGAGAGGAGAAGCTTTTTTTAAAGACAACGGGGAGACCATCTGGACCGGGACTGAATTCATCTTTACCATGAATTGGTTTATCTTCAACTTGGTGTTGTTGAATAAGTTGAGAAATGAAAGAGGCGAAGTAGAAATCTGACAGGTCTTTGAAGTAGGAAGGGTCAGGCTCAAAAAAGCCGCTTTTAACCCTTATGTCAATGACCGGGTACCCGGGTACCCATTTCGATTTTTTAAAATGTCAATTTGAAAGTAAAAAAAAATTTTTTTTTCATTGAAATTTCGTAATTATCATTCAGAAACGTTTGAATGGAGATGATCTAAGACATGGGACCGAAATTCGTCTACTAGGCCGAGCAATCGTGAAATTGCGACGACATGATTACTGTCGGTAAAGTTGGTCATTGACATAAGGGTTAAAGGGTTGTTTAAAAAATGAAGCGAAAAGATTGGCGGTAGTTTGTGGATCGGTTGAAGTAATAGAGTTGTAGAAAAGAGATCTTCGATATTCATCAGATTTGCGTTTATAACTAACAAAGGGAAAAAAGCTTTAGAGTCGTTAAATAAATCGGTTTGTACATTAAGAAGATAATTGTGGTAGAGGGAGGTATAAAGTTCAGTGAAATGAAAAAGAAACCGACATACAAGAGCGGGTCAATAAGTCTCTAGAAAATGAGGACGATTTTGTTTTATTTTCTCGTTTAGCTAACCTAATAATGACGCATAATACTGTCCAGTTATCGTCTGTACCTTTTCCAAATAGTAAATGAAGATAATACCACGTACATCCGAAAACACAGTAGCCATAATCTTTCCAGCTGATTTCACCGTCTTTGTCTAATTTGGAGCCCATTGGCCACAATCCACTGTTTTGACTGTTCTTTCGTCTCGGGAGTGTAGTGGTATATCCATGTCTCATCTACAGTTACTAATCTGCACAGACACTCATCTGTGTCGCGACGCATGCACTCCAAAAGTTCTCAACTGGGAGCAATGCCGCACCCATCTGGCAGATTTTTTTTTTATGCCCAATTTATCAGATACCTACAAGGTATTTGTATATCCTATTTGACAGAGACCTAGTGAGGAATGATGCTGACTAAAAACAGACCCTTAACGATGTTACGAACCCCATCGTTGGCATTTCTAAGAACTTATTGATCTACCCTCGTAGTTGGAGTAGTCATGGGGAGAACGCGTTCTAAGGAAAATGTCCCCCAGTGTATGCATCTATTTCGAGGAGCACGGAGTTTGCGAGCGATGAAATCGATATTCTAAGTGGAAAATAAAGAACATACATGATAGTGGCACTAAAGGTGCTGTAAGAATAAGCCGAGGTTAAAACAAGGATAGCCCAGTGATAAAATTAAAAATTTCATTATAAAACGGTGGAATCGTCTTATATAGCTAGATGGTCAAAACAAAATGTGATTTTGTTAAGATACTCAATTATAAGGGGGAATTAGGCTTTGTGGGAGTTATAGAAAATATTGTCACAGACTAGGAAGAGGCCTGATAAAGTGAAAAAAGAACCGGGAGAGGAGGTAATTGTCAATTGTTGGGTGCTGGGACTGGGTGGAACTGACGAATTAATGGAGTCAGTTGTGAAGACAAGATCAAGTTGCCTCCCCATGTGATTTGGGACATTTCTCACTTGTGTTGTATTCCAGAATACTACCCTTATGCGCTTTAGCACTAATCTCATGTCCTTTCTAACACAACCTTTAAAACTACATCCTCACATATCTTACATTCTCATTTAATACAATTCATAAATAAACAGACGCAATATTCTATATCCAGTCACTTACAGCACATTTAAAAACATGCCCCTTTTCATAACAAGCACATTTTTCATTTCAAAACATAGCCACTTTGATTTTCGTTCAAAGTTTATTCAAAATTTTAAGTCACAGAGACTTCTAGATTGTTTTGTTCATTTTATACGACACAGTTAGTTGGAACAAAATGTTCTATAAAAACAGGAATATTTATATTGTAAGGTAGTTCTGGGTGATTCTGGTTATCGCAAGATGACCAGAAGTCAGAGACAAGATGAAGGACACATATGTCCTGTCTCGCCAAATTCGGCCTTCTCGCCACAATTTTTTTTTTTTGTAAGGTAGTTCAGAATAGAGCTCAGCTTGAGACAGCTGAGTTCAATAAAATAAAAATAAAACAAATAATTATTTTAATAAAGAAAACTTTAATTATTTTAATAACCCCTTAATTTAATAAATATATAACCCCCACGCTCTTCCCTCGAAAGAGGAAGCACGGCGCTGGAGACGTAACACTTGATATAAGCTTGAGTGGGTAACGAGGCCTATAAAAAGAGATTCCTTGGCACCAAACAAACACACACACGTACCAAAGCGGGGATTATCAGACACCAAAGACATAATCAGCGTTTACTACCCCACTCAAAACCCACCGGACGCGGTACACATCACGCTGCACTTACTGCAAGGGTAAAGAGGGTAATCTGATCACCGATCCTGAAGGCATTCTGGAGCGATGGGAAGTGCACTTTAATGAATTGCTAAATGGTCAGCTCACAGAAGAATTGGAGGCTCCACCAATGCAAGACCAGGACCAAATGCTGCCGCCACCAAGCATTGAGGAAACATTAAAAGCCATTAGACAGCTAAAATCAAATAAAGCCCCTGGAGCTGATGGCATACCAGCTGAGCTGATCAAACAAGGAGGGACAGCGTTACATCACGCAATTCACGAGATCGTGGTGCACGTATGGGAGCAAGAGGAGATGCCGGAAGATTGGCGTCGTGGTATAATTTGCCCCATACATAAGAAGGAAGATATCACACTGTGCAGCAACTATAGGGGTATAACATTGCTGAGTACCGCCTATAAGATACTCTCCA
The DNA here is from genome assembly GCA_963931805.1 of Microdon myrmicae. Lineage (NCBI taxonomy): Eukaryota > Metazoa > Arthropoda > Insecta > Diptera > Syrphidae > Microdon > Microdon myrmicae. The sequence continues at coordinate 67,967,773 of OZ007500.1, read as the reverse complement.
CTATCCTACAAGACCGGATATCCCCATACGCTAAAGCCATCATTGGTCAATATCAGTTGGCTTCATCCCAGGCAAATCAGCAATTGATCAGATATTCACCCTTAGGCAGGCGATAGAAAAATGTCTGGAATTTAAGATTCCATTATATCATCTATTTATAGACTTCAAGGCCGCCTACGACAGCATAGCCAGGGTAGAACTATATAATGCCATGAGAGAATTCGGCATTCCAAATAAATTGATACGACTTTGTAGGTTGACCATGACCAACGTAACTAGTCAAGAAAAAGTAGCGGGATTGCTGTCCAAACCAATAAACATCTATAATGGACTCCGACAAGGGGACGGTCTGGCCTGCCTCCTCTTCAACCTGGCGTTGGAGAAAGCAATCCGTGACTCTGGCGTTACAACAAGAGGGACTATTGTCACCAAGTCCAGCCAGATACTTGCCTACGCAGATGACATCGACATCATCGGTAGAACCGAATCGGCGGTACAGGAATCCTTCACCCAGATCGAGCAGGCGGCACAAAAACTGGGACTGCGCATTAATGAGGGAAAAACCAAGTACATGGTGGTAACTTCTGCGAAGAGAAGACCTAACGTTGGTCAAACTATCAGGGTAGTGGAGCACGAATTTGAAGTAGTGCAATCCTTTAACTACCTTGGGTCAATAATACTATTCTATCAGCCGATAACAATATGGAAGAAGAAATACGCGAACGGCTGATTAAATCCAAAAAAGCCTACTATGGTCTATCAAGGCTCTTTAAATCCCGAAATTTATCCAGAACATCCAAGCCACTACTGTACAAGACCATGGTCTTACCAGTACTCATGTATGGATCCGAGACCTGGGTGCTTAATAAAAAGCACTCTGAACTCTTGGCCGCGTTCGAGAGAAAGGTCTTAAGGAGAATTGTTGGCCCCGTATGTGAGGGAGGACGATTCCGGAGACGCTACAACCATGAGTTGTACGCAATCTACCTTGAAGCTCATATTGTAAGAAAAATCAAGCTCGGTAGACTCCGGTGGGCGGGACACCTAGCTCGAATGAGCGAAGAGGACCCTGCCCGGAAAGTTCTTTGTGGCAGGATGTATGGAAGGAGACAGCGCGGCAGACCTTGTCTGCGATGGAGGGATGGCGTAGACCAGGACGCCCAGAGCCTGAGAGTGCTAAACTTGATGACATCGGCTCGAAATCGGGACCGGTGGAGAGATTTGTTAAATAAGGCCAAGACCGGATCCCGGTTGTAGTGCCGATGATGATGATGATAAATAAACAGACACAATATTCTATATCCAGTCACTTACAGCACATTTAAAAACATGCCCCTTTTCATAACAAGCACATTTTTCATTTCAAAACACAGCCACTTTGATTTTCGTTCAATGTTTATTCAAAATTTTAAGTCACAGAGACTTCTAGATTGTTTTGTTCATTTTATACTAAAATAAAAATAAAACAAATAATTATTTTAATAAAGAAAACTTTAATTATTTTAATAACCCCTTAATTTAATAAATATATAACCCCCACGCTCTTCCCTCGAAAGAGGAAGCACGGCGCTGGAGACGTAACACTGGTGGCAGCGATGGGATCCACGAAGACGGGTGGACTCCCCAAAGGAAGATCAATCCCCGAAGGAAGACCAATCCTCGAAGGAAGACCAATCCCCGAAGGAGACTCAATCCCCGAAGGAAGACCAATCCTCGAAGGAAAACTCAATCCTCGAAGGAAGACCAATCCCCGAAGGACGACTTAATCCCCGAAGGAAGACCAATCCCCGAAGGAATACCAATCCCCGAAGGACGACTTAATCCTCGAAGGAAGACCAATCCCCGAAGGACGACTCAATCCTCGAAGGAAGACCGATCCACGAAGGAGGACTCGATCCCAGAGGATGATTAGTGCAATTAACGACGACTGGCGGGATAAAACCGTAAAGAGGGAAGGAATGTCCTCATTTTCGACTTGGATGGCGGAACATTCGATGTATCGAGTGTAACTATTGATGAAAGTTCCTTCAACGCAACTGCTGGTGACTCACATTTAAAACAGGCAAATAACTTCGTAATTTCCTTTGCCGATGAGTTCCAGAGGAAATCCAAATTAACCTCAGTGGCAGCAGATTTGAAAAAAAAAATAATAAGACATAAAACGACGAAAGAAAAAAAAAAAAAAAAAAGACCAGGATAACACACAACTATAGGGCGTGAAGTCTGCCTGGCAGTAATAAGAAAAAAAAGCGGAAATAATATAAAAAGAAGACAACAACTCAAGAAAAAAATTTTTTAAGAAGAATCCAGGAAGTGGTAATCTCGAAAAGAACAAAACATTAATCTAAAAAGAACAAAACATCAATCAACAGTTAGCCCACATATATTAGTAGTAAGAATCGTTAGCATAATATCAATTTTTCTCTCTTCATTTTTCCGTAGGAATGGTTTCACCTTGGAACTTTTAACTCTTCCTTTTTACAAACAATTTTTTCCGATAGAAATTACTTCGAATATTCTCTTTTCAGTATTTCGACGACATTTCCGTTTTGTCTTTTTCGCCGCATTTTCTTTCTTTACAGCTTTGGGACCAAATTAACTTTCTTTTTCATATATATTGAATAACTAAAAAAAAGGCCATTTTTATATACCGTATTTTTAAGAAGTAATTTTAACCATACATTGATTTCAAAGTTTTCAATATTACGAGTCCTTATTACGCGAGACAGGCGGCTAGGCAGGGGGAAGAACAAATCCACTCTCTACAAATACACCATAACCCCCCTGAAATGGCTCTTTCTGTCGGAATTTCTGATGTTTTCAGAATCGCCCCTACCTTTGACGGGAAACCTTGCGACCTAAATAAATTTATTTCCGGGGGAGACGTTTTATTTAGATCTATAAAAAGAGCAGACCCGGAGATATATGAAACATTTTTGGAGCTAGTCAAAAATAGATTAGCGGGTCCTGTCTATGATCTGATTAGGTATAGCACAATCGCTAAATGGGAGGATTTAAAGGATAAACTTGAATCAGAATATAAAGAGGAGCAATCTCGGTCAACGGCACACAATGAGTTGATATCCCTGAAACAAAACTTCAGAGAAACCGTTCGGGAATACGGAGATAGAGTTGCGAATGCTCTGAGGACGCTGAACTCTGCTACGTGTGAAATAACAGCAGACGCGGTGGTTAGGGAATTCTTGATAGAAGAAAACTTAAAATTGGCCGTACAAATATTTGAGGATGGTCTCAAGAATGAACAACTGAAAATCCTAGCCAAAGTCCATGGGGGAAGTAGTTTAAAACAGTCTATTGCACATGTAGTATCACATGCTGCTCGAATGGACAACTCTCCCAGGTCATATCAATATAACGAAAATCCTAGATTTAATCATAGAGTCTGCCAAACCTGCGGTAAGCCAGGTCATGCTCGGGACACATGTTATCGGAACATGCAGTCCAACAATTTTCCGAATAGACAACCCATAAAAAGAGAATTTAATATTACTTGCAATTTCTGTGGACGGAATAATCACACAGAGAACGAGTGTAGATACAAGATATCTAGGAATGGACCGTCCTTAACAAATTACCAACAAGGTACAACAACGCGTAATCCATTCCAAAATAATCCTACCGAAAATCGTTTTAGTGAAAATCCTAGAATCACCAATAGACAAAACGATAAGCAAAATGTTCACTTTTCTCGGGTGCAAGAGTCGGAAAACGAGGCCTGACGCCAACCCAATTTTATGGAAGACAGACAAAATTTTTCCTATTTATAACATTAGATCTTTGGCAAAAGATAACGACAATTTTAATGAAGCTCCTAACCAAATAACTAAAACGATACAGATAAACGAAGAGAATACAAGCACTAATATAAAGATTCCGTTTCATACTCCAATTTTGGAAAATAATTCAGCAACACAGACTGAAAATTCGAAATTTTCAGCAGTATTAAAGACTGAAATCCCTAATATTTCGGATATCCCTATTGACAACCCCGACACTTCAGCAACCAAGACTGAAAACTCAGCAATATTAAAGACTGAAAATTCAGAACTTGCAGAAAATACACAAACAAAAATCCCTCACATTTCGGATATTCCTATAGACAACCCCGACACTTCAGCAACAAAGACTGAAAATTCAGCAGTGGTAAAGACTGAAGATCCAAAAGGTGCAATAAAAATCGAAACCCAAGTCAGTTCAGTAGCTAACATTGAAGAACACCATGTTTCAGCAGCAAAGACTGAAGGATTGAATGTTTCTACAGCAGATATAACTGAAGAAATAGTTCAAACAGCAAATAGGACTGGGAACCAAGATGTTCTAACAGCAAATAAGTCTGAAGAACTATACGAATCAGTAAATGAGACTGAGAAACTAAAAGATCCATCAGCAGGGAGTAAGACTGAAAACGTAACCGTTCCGACAGAAGTTAAAGCTATAGAAAATGATGGCATTGAGCCGAAAACACTAAACATTTTAAATAACGATACTGAACAGCAACACGAAGTAATGAAAATTGAAAATAATAATTCAATTAAAATAGGTATTGAAAAGAAAAACCATATAAATACCTTACAAATTAATTTTTACAACGATAAACATGTATTCGAACACAAAATAAGAAAAAATAAAAAGGTACACAGTCATTTAGGACAACTGAGATCATTTCTTAAGAAAATGTTGGTATTATGCAATTCTATGCAGTCATCATAATAATAGGCCCAAAAAAGTTTTGGAAAATTTTCCATAAATTTAAGGAAAAGATAGACACTTAACAAATGGCCTTTGTTTTTATTCAATATATAAAACAATTGTAAGAAATGACGGAAACGAAAGAAAAAACAAAAAAAAAAAGTTAAAAAAGGGGAAGAAAGAAAGAAAATTTTAGAGTTAAAATATATATTGGAAATTCGAACGAAAAAGAGAATTTTGAGAATTAATATTAAACATATATATAAAAAAAAAATATGTCGGATAATAAAAGAAAAGGTTCCAAGTGGAAATACTAAGTTAGTTGGAAATATTTAAAGTTAGTTAAAATATAATGTAAGTAGACTATAAGTAAACTTTTGGATTATTGTAACCTATTTTTCTAGTATTAAGAACTTTTGGATTTTTGTAACTTTTGATATAAGATTTACTTTGAACGCCATTGTAATTGAACGAAAATCCAAGTCTGTAATTAATCCTAATGTAAGCAATAGTTAACAGAAAATTATTCTCTTCAAGGATAATTTTCTTTCTCGAAGAAGGGTGGGATGTTGTATTCCAGAATACTACCCTTATTCGCTTTAACACTAATCTCATGTGCTTTCTAACACAACCTTTAAAACTACATCCTCACATATCTTACATTCTCATTTAATACAATTCATAAATAAACAGACACAATATTCTATATCCAGTCACTTACTGCACATTTCAAAACATGCCCATTTTCATAACAAGCACATTTTTCATTTCAAAACATAGCCACTTTGATTTCCATTCAAAGTTTATTCAAAATTTTAAGTCACAGAGACTTCTAGATTGTTTTGTTCATTTTATACGACACAGTTAGTTGGAACAAAATGTTCTATAAAAACAGGAACATTTATATTGTAAGGTAGTTCTGGGTGATTCTGGTTATCGCAAGATGACCAGAAGTCAGAGACAAGATGAAGGACACATATGTCCTGTCTCGCCAAATTCGGCCTTCTCGCCACAATTTTTTTTTTTTTTTTGTAAGGTAGTTCAGAATAGAGCTCAGCTTGAGACAGCTGAGTTCAATAAAATAAAAATAAAACAAATAATTATTTTAATAAAGAAAACTTAAATTATTTTAATAACCCCTTAATTTAATAAATATATAACCCCCACGCTCTTCCCTCGAAAGAGGAAGCACGGCGCTGGAGACGTAACACTTGATATAAGCTTGAGTGGGTAACGAGGCCTATAAAAAGAGATTCCTTGGCACCAAACAAACACACACACGTACCAAAGCGGGGATTATCAGACACCAAAGACATAATCAGCGTTTACTACCGCACTCAAAACCTACCGGGTCTTGTATGATTTCTTTCCCCCCATCCCTCCATCCGACTAAACCTGTAAACACTATCTGTAGATGAACTAACCCTGTAAACACTATCCGTAGATGACACGGTACACGCCACGCTGCACCTACTACAAGGATAAAGAGGGTAATCTGATCACCGATTCTGGAGCGACGGGAAGTGCACGTCAATGAATTGCTAAATGGTCAGCTCACAGAAGAATTGGAGGCTCCACCAATACAAGATGTTACATAATTATACCACTGTTCATAGTAATTGGCCCTCTGCCGACGTAGAGTCTGTTAGTTTGTATTCTGGATTAGCACTTGGTTTGTGTTCTGGGTGGCTTTAGAAAACTTGATAATCCTATAACAGTTCATAATCGATTCTAAATCAAAGCTAGCCATCGGTTTGTGTATTAGGTGATTCTGACAATTTTCCGACGCTTACAAAACAATCCACAAATTCGCTAATTTTAAATTAGTTTTTGGTTTGTGCTTTGATTTATCCAAGACCGCTTCCAATGCTTACAACAAGTACACAATATCTAGTGTCGTCTAACAAGTTGCTTAACTTGTGATCACGCCGATACTAGAATTTCAAATCTCAACTAACTTGAAGAACGGTTTGTATTTTATACGAATCTGGAAACTTTCGAAGATTTATGAAAGTTCGCAATCCATACCGACTTTCAGTACCTGCATTTTTTAAACTTTTTTCGATTCTAGAAGCTGCCTGATCTTTATGTCAGTATACAATACTTACAGCTTTACAACAGACGAGAGTTGATACATCCCAAAGTTTATGACGGATTCCTTTGCTTGCACAGAGTGATCTAATTCGACTTTCCGCAGTGTTTTTAAATACAATCCCCAAGGTGAGATGGTTCATCTGATGCGAGATGCAGAACGCTGTGTTTAGACTTTGTTTATTTATTCCAAATGGAACGTTACTTCAAATTAAAGCTGTCGAAATAATTCAAAGAAGGAAAAACAGAAACTTGGATAAATTTGCCACGAATATAAACCTACGCCAATGGCATTAAAAGCTCTCTCAACGACCAATATTAAACCGCAAGGGAGACCCCTCCACTAAACGTGTTGCCACGGCTGTACGCCAATATTATGCCCAGCTTCAGTAAAGGAAACTGTGCCAAACCTCTCGGTACACCCCACTGACGAGAAGTCATTCCTTCGGAAAATACGTGTCCACGGAAGGCAGTATCATCCATAATCCCAAAACTAAAGACCGCTTAAAATCCAAGGGCCACACAAATAGCGGTCACTGTCGACCCACCTGGTTTCAAAAAGAAGAAGCAACATGGGGGTTGGACCTCAACCTGAAAGAGTTCGTCGGCGATATGAACCGACAAGGAATCTCCAACTTTAAGACAAACACCCTGAGTCATATCCTCAACAAAATCGTACCCTACGATAGACAGACGTTCTATAAGGTTAATGAAAGCTTCAAGGCCAAAGAGGTGAATTATTACACTACCGACGAAAGCTCGAGGACCTACCTTTTAAAACGAGCAGCTGCTTGCTGGGAAAAGAACAACATCGTCATTGCCCCTGTGGCAACATTTCCTCACGTCAAATTCACTGACGTCAACTAATGCTGTCCTCCACCACGGTTTGATAAAACCAGACCAGACAATTACAAGGTAAACATATGGGAGTTACACCTTGTCCCACGGACCGACATAGATTCCATAATTCGGACAGAGTCGCTTCCAATTTTGCATCAGTAAGTTGTCTTCGAGGGAGTTCATAACAGCGAAATACTTCAATGCAGGCGTTGCCAACGATTCAGACATGTCTCCCGAAACTGCAACATGAACTGCCGTTGCGTTCGTTGTGGAAAACCCCACGATATCCCACAGTAAAATATGATCCCGCAACAAATGCGCAAGATGAAACCTTTCCAACATGCTGCAACTGCGGCAAGAAATGACATCCGGCTAGTTACAGGAACTGCCCTAAACATAAAGAGATAGTCCAAAGACCCAAGGAGACTAGCGCTAAACCAAGTCGAACCTCGGTAAACAGACCACACAAAACTTCATCCAAAATGAATTTACATTCCCCGATACCATCAAAGTGACGAAAACAAAGAATATGAAAACTGCACTCCAAGATCGGGACTTGCAACAGGCCATTCGTTTGGCAGGAAAGAAGACGACTAATGTGGCTAAAACCTTACAGAACTAACGGGTAAAGACAAGAAATTCAATTGGACAGAAAAGTGTGAGGCAGCATTCAACACATTGAAGGCCGGGTTATGTAAGACTCCAACATTGGCATTCCCAGGATCGGATCGCCCATTTATATTGGATACTGATGGAAGTAACACAGGAATCGTAGCAGTGTTGTCACTGGAAGTCGATGGTAAAGAGAGAGTTGTCCCATATTATAGTCGAGTTCTATTGTGGCGGTTCCTTTGAACGCCACTACTCATCTTCCTTTAATAATCCGGAAATTTCCAGTTAGAGCAATCAAAAACCCCATAAAACAGGTGTTGTGGCAATTTAATTCAAACGCCATTACTTACCTGTCAACGAGGCATTCCTAATCTACCACCTAAAACCCTTTAATTACATACCGCCTTTACAGATTTTCCCCCGTAATACGTTTTAGGTGTGTGGGGCTTTTCAGGGCCCGAAGAGCCATACATCATTCGATCCCCACTATTCCAGACGAAGCGACTTACCTCTAAGTCGAACTTCAGCAAGGTTGCGTAACCTTGCTACGGCATTTACCGCCAGCCAAATCGCTGGAATTAATACAGTTACCCAATCGGATAACTGTCATGAATATCTGTTAGGCAGCTTACCTTTTCAGTGGGGGTTTTTCTTCCAAACCCCTTTTTCTCCATCACCATCCCTGAAAACATTAAGTCCACGGCAAAGCTTATCACTTAGCCGTGGCATCGAAAATTCATCCTCGGGCAGGCATTACTCCCTGAAAACATTAAGTCCACGGCAAAGCTTATCACTTAGCCGTGGCATCGAAAATTCATCCTCGGGCAGGCATTAATATCTGAAAACATTAAGTCCACGGCAAAGATTATCACATAGCCGTGGCATTGGAAATCTCATCCTCGGGCATGCATTGCACCCGGGGCATTTGGTTTCCATAGCCTTATGCTGTGGCAATTCCTTTGCTGGTTTTGCCACCGATAACTAATTAATGATTAATTACCTGTGTTTGCCTTCTTGTCCGCAGCCTTGACGAGTCACTCCAGTCGATGGTGCATACGATTTTGTCGCCTTCCACACAATTGGGTGCACAAATTTGCCTTAGATTTATTCCAGCTTTATTTATTAGATTTGTTCCAGCTCCATTTATTAGATTTATTCCAGCTTCATTCATTAGATTTATTCCAACTTTATTTATTAGATTTATTCCAACTTTATTTATTTGATCTATTCCAGCTTTATTTATTAGGATCTTAATTTTAACAACTCTTGTATTCTTTTTTTTGTACAATTTCAGGTTTTATAAGTTTTAACCTTTCTTCCTCCGCCGTGGCTGAATCTTTTTCTACTTTTTCCCTTTTTCTTTTTTTTCCTTTTTCACAAACAAAAAACCAAAATCAAAGCCGGACAATTGCTTACTTTTTTTTCTTTTTTTTTTCTTCCTCACGAACAAAAAACCAAAATCAAAGCCGGACAATTGCTTTTCTTTTCTCTCTTTTTTTTTTTTTTCTTCACGAACAAAAAACCAAAATCAAAGCCGGACCATTGCTTTTCTTTTTTCCTCCCTTTCCTTTTCTTTCGTTCACCACAACGTTTTTTCTTATCTTCCGTTTTTTTTTTAACCGTCACCAACGGAACCAAAACAAAACCGAACCTTTTACCTCCTGTCTCTCTCTCACTTCGCTCTCCACTCACGTCCACTTCGAAAAACAAATTCGAACTCGAAGAACTGCACGATCCACACCCGAATCAGGGTGGGTTCAAAAACTCACTTCAGGATCGTACAATTCTTCCACCACCTTACCATCGTACTATTTTAAAACAAAATTAAATGCAAATTATTAAATGATGGTGGTGGCCGACGTACGTAACAATGCCATGGAAACAAAATCAACAAGGAGTTCATTGATTACTCGTTGTTTTTGTTTGTCCATGGCACCCCTAGCATGCGGCTATTAGGTCCCATCGGTTTGCCACCGCCGACAAGGTTTCGGCTGATGCAAACCAAACATTTCCCTAATTACCAGCAATAGCTGGTTTCCTATTATCGGTCTCCACCGATCAGGGACCGCAAACAAGCAACGAATTGGATGCAGCCAGCAAGTGTTTACTTTTAACATCTGGCAATGGCTGCACCCTATATTCGTTGCAATATCTAAACATTGCATTTGCACCACAGATTGTTATTGTATATACAATTCCCTATTAACGGCCGCCAACCGTCGGCGGACCTAAGGAAATTCACACCCATCAACCTAAATGTTGATTTATGGCCTCTCCTAGGATGACCAGATCTTCGGCTCGTGTTGTTTTTACCCCAGATGTTCCTTGTTGCCGGCAAGTATAGCACAATCAATTGTGTACACAGCCGCAGGCCATGCTTTGTTGGTATTCGTAGGAGATGCTGTTGCGACGTTCGCAACCACCACCACCACCGGACGATTGTAGGCGACGCATACAGACATACGAAATGTATGCCGTATTCCCCGGTCCAATCACGATTAACTATCTCGAGTTAATCGTGCAGCTCCTCCCCTTTTGCGGTTTGCTTGGCGGTGTCCCTTTTCTTTCGTCGGCTGTGAATGTCCAGTCAGATTACATCATTCGAAGCGCGTACAGGCTCACCAACCGAGATTCCTGATTCGCGTTACCGGGGTTGAGTTGTGTGTCTCGTCAATTAACCTTTATTAAGAACAACCATTTGGACAAATAAGTGTAATAAGAAAGTTATGTTAAATTTATTCCGGTGTGCGATCTTCTATCGATGCCGTTTAACTCCGTCAATTAATTTTTATTAAGAACCACCATTTGGACAAATAAAAAAACAATTCAACCAGATTACCGATGTTTTATTTTACCGAGTTCGTGGAAGTGTAGACGGAACCTCAGTTAATCAGTGTTGGGAGGTTCTTACCATCAGTTTGGAATTTTCATATTTGGAAGATTCAACACCGGCTGGCTGAGTACAGACTAAAGTTGGAAAATTAGTAAAACCAGTGCCCGTGTCTTGGCACCAGACTAATTCCACAGGTGCTTCGTCGGAGCCCCCTTGAGGAGAATCATACCATGCATGTGCAGCGACACCGCAAGGCGTCAGCAATATTATCTAAATGCACAAGGATAGACAGTAGTAGGGTTATGTACGTTCTGGCTCACTTTTCTGCCTCAAATTCTATTTATAGACATGATGACTCATCACATCCGAAAGCTGTATGTCAAGGTTGAGATATGTTTGGTGGGTGGCAAAGGCAGTTTGTGGGAGTGATTCATGGTTGGCGGGGGGTTGTGGGTTCTTATCGGATGTAGTAATTGCTGTTGTTTATAGTATGTTTCTTATCAGGGGTAGTTATTGATGCACTTATCAGGTGTAGTAATTGCTGTTCTTATCAGGTGTAGTAATTGCTGTTGTTTGTAGTATGTTTCTTATCAGGGGTAGTAATTGCTGTTCTTATCAGGGGTAGTAATTGATGCTCTTATCAGGGGTAGTAATTGATGCTCTTATCAGGTGTAGTAATTGATGCTCTTATCAGGGGCAGTAATTGCTGTTCTTATCAGGGTGTAGTAATTGTTGTTCTTATCAGGGGTAGTAATTGATGCTCTTATCAGGTATAGTAATTGATGCTCTTATCAGGGGTAGTAATTGCTGTTCTTATCAGGGTGTAGTAATTGTTGTAGTTTGTAGTATTCTTATTGGCTGTAGTAATTGTTGTTCTTATCAGATGTAGTAATTTGAGTATCAGGGCTTTTTGTTAATGGATTGTCGGGCTTTTTGCTAATGGTTTGTGCTTTTTTTGTTGAGTCATTGGATAGAGTAATATATATGGGAATTTTGTGTTCGTGGATTTTGTATGGAAATGGTTCATCATCGTCATGGAAATTTTTGGTGATTCTTTATAGCGATTCTGAGACACTTTTTGTATAGGAAAAAAGCCATGTCCATATATGATATTCCGGAAGTGCTCCCCTAGGAAATGAGGTAATCGGAGGGGGGCGGATGATTAATGATTGTTATCAGTAGTTGGTGATCGATATTTTTTCAATTTGAGATGTGTGATTCATGGTTGTTTTGGTCTGTTGTATATTTGTTATCAGGTGTGTACATCTTCAGTGGGTCGTGGATTTGTACTTGTTATCAATTGTTTTAATTTTGTTCAGATGTGGTTCATGGATGTTTGGCTTGTTGTGTATTTGTTATCAGGTGCGTACATCTTCAGTGGATTGGAGATTTGTACTTGTTATCAGTATTTTTTTCAATTTGGGGTGTGTGATGCATGGTCGTTTTGGCTTGCTGGGTATTTGTTATCAGGTGTGTACATCTTCTGTGGGTTGTGGATTTGTACTTGTTATCTCGGTAAGTGAATTATGTATTAGGTTTGGGTGATTAGCGTTCAAGGTTAATTGTGTGACATGAGCAGATGGTATTTTTAATTTGGGTGTGTGAATAGATGATAGGTGATTCATGATTGTTTGGTAGTGAATATATTATTATTTAGTCATTGAGTTTGAGTAATATATATGGGAATTTTTTAGGATGATTCTATGGTGAAATGGGTGTATGTTTTAGCTGTTTCTTAATATATGGACATTTTTTGGTGATTCTATATGCTTTTAGACTATCGGGCTTTTTGCTATATATATATTGAATATGGGCTATTTTTAGCGCTACAATTTTGAGTTTTTATATGGATATATTGTTAATTGCATACTTTAGGGGATACGCATTATTCATATGATATATTAAATTCTTTGTGCTTTGGCTTTTGTTTCGGTTAAAGTTTGGAGTAGGTTAATTGAGGGACAAAAATATAGTAATAGTGTTGTTATCAGTTGTTTTAATTTTGTTCAGATGTGGTTCATGGTTGTTTGGCTTGTTGTGTATTTGTTATCAGGTGCGTACATCTTCAGTGGGTTGGAGATTTGTACTTGTTATCAGTATTTTTTTCAATTTGAGGTGTGTGATTCATGGTTGTTTTGGTCTGTTGTGTATTTGTTATCAGGTGTGTACATCTTCAGTGGTTCCTGGATTTGTACTTGCTATCTCGGTAAGTGAATTATGTATTAGGTTTGGGTGATTAGCGTTCAAGGTTAATTGTGTGACATGAGCAGTAGGTATTTTTGAATTGTGTGTGAATATGTGATAGGTGATTCATGGTTGTTTGGCAGTGAATATATTATTATTATTTAGTCATTGGGTTTGAGTAATATATATGGGAATTTTTTAGGTGATTCTATCTTGAAATGGATGTATGTTTTAGCTGATTCTATTTTGAAATGGGTGGATGTTTTTTTCTTAGAACAGCTCATTTGCCCATGAAAAAAATTCTCTAAGACGCAACCTAAGCCAGTACCCAGCAACTCCGTTAACAATGTGAGGCTCGGGCTTTTTGCTCTATACTGAAATGCTACTATTTGATAGTAAATCTATGTTGAAATGGACTTTTTTGTTATATTGAATATGTGCTTTTTTTTTGGGGATTGTCTGGGGTGCTAAAGGCTTTTTTATGAATATATTCACTTGGCAGTAAATCTATGCTGAAATATATATAGAAATACGGGCTTTAAATTTGAAAAAAAAGAAAAAATCAACATCAAACCCAATATTCGACGTGGGATTAGCTAGGAAATAAAAAAATCAACATCATCAACTGGTGAGTTACCTTATTTATATATTAATTGTTATTCCTTTTTTGACGTGGTGCTAGTATTTATTTTTGTGTATTGTATCGTGAGTCTAGCAATAATAATAATAATAATCCCGATGTTTTTGCTATTGCTGTATAATGTATGGAAATGGTTCATCATCATCGTCGTCGTTATCAGTTGTGTATATGAATAGGTGACAGGTGATTCATGGTCGTTTGACTTGTTGTGCTGTTATCATTTGTAGTAAAATAGAGGCGTGTTATCAGTAGTTGTTCGTGAATTTTGTATGGAAATGAGTTGTCATCGTTTGAAGGCGCGGGTTTTTTGGGATTCTTTCTTATCTCAGTATGTGAATTAATTCTTATGTTATTTCTAAGGTGTAATTATTAGTATATTGCTCGAATGTTTTTTTTATTTTCTAGTGTAATTATATTAGATTATTGTTTTATTGGTAAAAGTTTTTTTTGAGATCTTTTGAAAGTTCATTGTTTGATTATAAGGGTTGGTTGACCAGCGTTCAAGGTTCAGCAATTGCTGAGAACATTTACTTATCGGTATACAAGGCGTTAGTGTTTTTTAGAGAGTTTATCAATAATAATAATAGTGAGTTTAAATAATCCCTCTGTTTTTGCGATTGCTGCATAATGTATAGAAATGATTCATCATCGTAATCGTTTGGGTTGTTGTTGTTGTTCTGTTACTAGTTGCGACCATCTTCAGTGGGTTGGGGATTTGTACTTATTATCAGTATTTTTTTCAATTTGAGGTGTGTGATGCATAGTTGTTTTGGCTTGTTGTACTGTTTTCATTTGTAGTAAAAAAAAATAGAGGTGTTGTTGTTATCAGTAGTTGTTCGTGGATTTATATGGAAGTGATTCATTGTCGTTTGGGATTCTTTCTTATCTCAGTATGTGAATTAAGTCTTAGGGTTGGATGATCAGCGTACAAGGTTAAAGTTTGGAGTAGGTTAATTGTATGACATGGTTGGTCGTCGTTTTGTCTGGAAGTTGAGGGCTCTTTTATATATTATTATTAGTCATTGAGCTGAGTAATATATATATATATATATATAGGGATTTTTGTTGTTCGAGGGTTATGGTATGGAAGTGATGATATAAGACTTAGATTTGGATGCTCACAGCGTTCAAGGTTAAAGTTTGGGGATAGGTTAATTGTATGGAAGTCATTCGTAGTCGTTTGACGTCGTGGTTTTGGGATTCTTTCTTATCTCAGCATGTGAATTAAGTCTTAGGTTTGGATGATCAGCGTTATTTTCTAATCTGTATTTATTGGTATATTGTTCGAATGTTTTTATTATTATCTAGTGTGGTTATATTAGGCTGTTGTTGTTGTTGTATTCAGTTTATTGTTATAATGATGTTATGTTTTATTGTTCAAAGTTTTGAGATATTTTGGAAGTTCTTTGTTTGCTTATAATCATATGGGTTATTTTTGAAAAGCACAGGCAGTTTTTTATATGGATATATTAGCATGTGTAGACTTTTTTAGCGCTACAATGTTGTTAATAACGAATATATTATTATTAGTCATTAAGCTGAGTATTATATGGGAATTTTTTTGTAGCTTGTTGTTATATTAATTATGTGTGTATGTATGTGTGTGTATTGATGGGCAAATATCTGAATTTCACCTGTTGTGCTGTTATCAGTTGTACACATCTTCGGTTGTAGTGGCGGTGTTGTTATCAGTAGTTGTTCGCGGATTTGTATGGAAGTGATGAATTAAGTCTTAGGTTTGAGTGATCAGCATCCAAAGTTAAAGTTTGGGGTAGGTTAATTGTGTGACATAGTTGTTCGTGGATTTGTATGGAAGTGATTCATCGTCGTTTGGCGTAGTGGGTTGGAATTCTTTCTTATCTCAGTATGTGAATTAAGTCTTAGGTTTCGATGATCAGCGTTCAAGGTTATAGTTTATAATTATGTATATGTTTCGGCGTCAAGAGAGAAAGAGAGAAAGAGAGAAAGAGAGAGCAAGAGAGAGAAAGAGAGTCTATTTGTGGACGAATGAGATGTTTGCATGTATAATAATAATGAACGAATTTCGGCATATATATATATAATATCATCTTGACTAGTTAGAAATCATTGCTTCACTAAACCATTAAAGAAAGACACAAAAAGGTTCCATTGTGGTATATATTTGGCTGAACAGGAAAATTGTTGCGAGAGGATTAAAACAAAAAAACAACAACAAAAAACGGTAAGTTATCTTATATTATTAATCATTTTTATGTTGTTTAATTTATTTGTTCAAATGTTATGTGTTATATTCGGGGGATTTTTATCATCGAGACAGCTGTTGTTTTTTTCTGAAAGCGTAACAAAGCAAAAGAATTAACAGTAAATTTTTCATTACTTTTTTAGAGAAAATATGTCTGCTAACGAGAGCAACACCAGCAACAACTACAATATTAGCAATAATGTCAGAAAAAGACTGAGGCAAGTTTTGGAGGAACGCCAACAACAACGCCAACGCCAACAACAACAACAACAACAACAACAACAACAACAACAACAACAACAACAACAACAGCAGCAGCAACAACAACAACAACAACAACTAGCTGCAAAGAAATTAAAACAGCAGAGCTTTAAAAGATGCTTGTTTTGTGATGAGGATGTTGAGGAACAGCTTTGGGTCCAACATCAAAGAAAAAATGCGCACAAAGCAAACGCCCAACAAGCTCTTAATGAAAACGTCTCCTTAATAGCAAGCGCATTCCAAAACCGTATCAAAATATTTGCCATTACCAACAAAGATGAGAGTATGGTAAATGTGAATACGTTATTTGAAAAAAATATTCCATTGATTAACGAGTTACTACAAGATGAATTGAAAGTTTTGAATGCTTTTAAATTTAGTATGGAGCTTTTTGCTAACTTTGCGAAACTATCCAAAGAATGTGAAGAGATAATGCAAATAGATATAAAAAGCATGCAAACTAAAATGTACACGATTGAGAAAGAGAAAGACATAAGAAAAAATTTGAGCACGGCAATTGAAAATATCAAGGCAAAATTGGAAGAGTTCCAAGAAAAAGATAGCGGATGGGCGTTGTTAACATTTCAGAGGATAGAAATTAACATCAACAAATATGAGCCATATTGAGCTTGATAGATAAGGACCGATATAATAAATCTTTTAAAGAACTTGTAGCTGCATCAAACAAGAATAAATAAAATATATTTATGTATTAAAATTAATTGATGTTTTTCCTTTGGCTAATTTTGTGAGAAAATTATTCGAATATTGGTCATTCATTTTTCCCCCATGAGTCTTAGAGTATCAAATATAGCCCCACCAATATATGTGAATTTTCGGCTGTAAGTTGGTTCTTAATGTATGGGAAATTTTTTTGTTGATTCTATCTGCTTTTGCCTTATGTCTCAATACTTGACATGGTTTGTGCTTTTGCTACCGGTTTGCGTCTTTGATCTCTAAACTTTCAGCGCTTTCTGCTAATGGTTTGTGTTTTTGATCCCCAATGGTTCTTGTTTTGACTTCTATAGAACAATTTTCTAAGTACAAATGATTATTCAAGTCCACATAGAACATAAAAAATGATCTGTTATCAAAAAAACATGTGGGGGTGCTTGCCCGATCCCATGACCTTAAGACCCAGACCTGGCTGGACTCATAGAACGACCTTTGCTAAAATTATCCAGATAGCCGAATAACTAAGAAGAATTCTTGAGATCTCCTCGCCAAAAACTGATTACGCATAAGACCCAGACCTGGCGGAACTCATAGAACGACCTTTGCTAAAATCATCTAGATAGTCGAATAACTAAATTTCCTCTGTAATATCAAAAGGAATCCCGAACTTGTTTGAGCCGGCGAACGATTAGTAACACATAAAGTTCTATCACACCTAACCCAAGGAAATATGCGTCATCGTACCCATTAGATGGTTTGCATTCAAAGACATACTGACTGTATTATAACCTCCCCTCTCTGATGCCGCATCGAATCAAAGCAGTAAACAGATCTCTATGGATCGGCTGTATTATAAACAGGTGGCTCCAAACAGGGCGATTCCAAACAGGGCGATTCCAAACAGGTCGGTTTCTTCAAACAGGGCGATTCCAAACAGGGCGATTCCAAACAGGCTGTCTCTTCAAACAGGGCACTTCCAAACAGGTCGGTTTCTTCAATCAGGGCGATTCCAAACAGGGCGATTCCAAACAGGCTGTCTCTTCAAACAGGGCGGCTCCAAACAGGCTGTTTCTTCAAGCAGGGTGGTTCCAAACAGGGCGGTTGCAAACAGGCTGTATTATAACTATCCCTCTCTGATAACTCTTCAATGCTGTAAGCAGGTCTTATCATATGATGTTATGGTGGACTATATTTGATCCTCCAAGACTCATGGAAAAAAAATGGCCTCAATTAATTTTAATGTTTAAAGAACAATGATCAGCGGTTTTATTCATATAGGTAAGATAAGAATAATGGAGACTCATTAAAAACACTTAGACATCAAGAATTTGATATAGCATCCAAGGTCATGGGATCGGGCAAGCACCCCCACATGTTTTTTTGATAACAGATCATTTTTTATGTTCTATGTGGACTTGAATAATCATTTGTACTTAGAAAATTGTTCTATAGAAGTCAAAACAAGAACCATTGGGGATCAAAAACACAAACCATTAGCAGAAAGCGCTGAAAGTTTAGAGATCAAAGACGCAAACCGGTAGCAAAAGCACAAACCATGTCAAGTATTGAGACATAAGGCAAAAGCAGATAGAATCAACAAAAAAATTTCCCATACATTAAGAACCAACTTACAGCCGAAAATTCACATATATTGGTGGGGCTATATTTGATACTCTAAGACTCATGGGGGAAAAATGAATGACCAATATTCGAATAATTTTCTCACAAAATTAGCCAAAGGAAAAACATCAATTAATTTTAATACATAAATATATTTTATTTATTCTTGTTTGATGCAGCTACAAGTTCTTTAAAAGATTTATTATATCGGTCCTTATCTATCAAGCTCAATATGGCTCATATTTATTGATGTTAATTTCTATCCTCTGAAATGTTAACAACGCCCATCCGCTATCTTTTTCTTGGAACTCTTCCAATTTTGCCTTGATATTTTCAATTGCCGTGCTCAAATTTTTTCTTATGTCTTTCTCTTTCTCAATCGTGTACATTTTAGTTTGCATGCTTTTTATATCTATTTGCATTATCTCTTCACATTCTTTGGATAGTTTCGCAAAGTTAGCAAAAAGCTCCATACTAAATTTAAAAGCATTCAAAACTTTCAATTCATCTTGTAGTAACTCGTTAATCAATGGAATATTTTTTTCAAATAACGTATTCACATTTACCATACTCTCATCTTTGTTGGTAATGGCAAATATTTTGATACGGTTTTGGAATGCGCTTGCTATTAAGGAGACGTTTTCATTAAGAGCTTGTTGGGCGTTTGCTTTGTGCGCATTTTTTCTTTGATGTTGGACCCAAAGCTGTTCCTCAACATCCTCATCACAAAACAAGCATCTTTTAAAGCTCTGCTGTTTTAATTTCTTTGCAGCTAGTTGTTGTTGTTGTTGTTGTTGCTGCTGTTGTTGTTGTTGTTGTTGTTGTTGTTGTTGTTGTTGTTGTTGTTGTTGTTGTTGTTGTTGTTGTTGGCGTTGGCGTTGTTGTTGGCGTTCCTCCAAAACTTGCCTCAGTCTTTTTCTGACATTATTGCTAATATTGTAGTTGTTGCTGGTGTTGCTCTCGTTAGCAGACATATTTTCTCTAAAAAAGTAATGAAAAATTTACTGTTAATTCTTTTGCTTTGTTACGCTTTCAGAAAAAAACAACAGCTGTCTCGATGATAAAAATCCCCCGAATATAACACATAACATTTGAACAAATAAATTAAACAACATAAAAATGATTAATAATATAAGATAACTTACCGTTTTTTGTTGTTGTTTTTTTGTTTTAATCCTCTCGCAACAATTTTCCTGTTCAGCCAAATATATACCACAATGGAACCTTTTTGTGTCTTTCTTTAATGGTTTAGTGAAGCAATGATTTCTAACTAGTCAAGATGATATTATATATATATATGCCGAAATTCGTTCATTATTATTATACATGCAAACATCTCATTCGTCCACAAATAGACTCTCTTTCTCTCTCTTGCTCTCTCTTTCTCTCTTTCTCTCTTTCTCTCTTGACGCCGAAACATATACATAATTATAAACTATAACCTTGAACGCTGATCATCGAAACCTAAGACTTAATTCACATACTGAGATAAGAAAGAATTCCAACCCACTACGCCAAACGACGATGAATCACTTCCATACAAATCCACGAACAACTATGTCACACAATTAACCTACCCCAAACTTTAACTTTGGATGCTGATCACTCAAACCTAAGACTTAATTCATCACTTCCATACAAATCCGCGAACAACTACTGATAACAACACCGCCACTACAACCGAAGATGTGTACAACTGATAACAGCACAACAGGTGAAATTCAGATATTTGCCCATCAATACACACACATACATACACACATAATTAATATAACAACAAGCTACAAAAAAATTCCCATATAATACTCAGCTTAATGACTAATAATAATATATTCGTTATTAACAACATTGTAGCGCTAAAAAAGTCTACACATGCTAATATATCCATATAAAAAACTGCCTGTGCTTTTCAAAAATAACCCATATGATTATAAGCAAACAAAGAACTTCCAAAATATCTCAAAACTTTGAACAATAAAACATAACATCATTATAACAATAAACTGAATACAACAACAACAACAGCCTAATATAACCACACTAGATAATAATAAAAACATTCGAACAATATACCAATAAATACAGATTAGAAAATAACGCTGATCATCCAAACCTAAGACTTAATTCACATGCTGAGATAAGAAAGAATCCCAAAACCACGACGTCAAACGACTACGAATGACTTCCATACAATTAACCTATCCCCAAACTTTAACCTTGAACGCTGTGAGCATCCAAATCTAAGTCTTATATCATCACTTCCATACCATAACCCTCGAACAACAAAAATCCCTATATATATATATATATATATATTACTCAGCTCAATGACTAATAATAATATATAAAAGAGCCCTCAACTTCCAGACAAAACGACGACCAACCATGTCATACAATTAACCTACTCCAAACTTTAACCTTGTACGCTGATCATCCAACCCTAAGACTTAATTCACATACTGAGATAAGAAAGAATCCCAAACGACAATGAATCACTTCCATATAAATCCACGAACAACTACTGATAACAACAACACCTCTATTTTTTTTTACTACAAATGAAAACAGTACAACAAGCCAAAACAACTATGCATCACACACCTCAAATTGAAAAAAATACTGATAATAAGTACAAATCCCCAACCCACTGAAGATGGTCGCAACTAGTAACAGAACAACAACAACAACCCAAACGATTACGATGATGAATCATTTCTATACATTATGCAGCAATCGCAAAAACAGAGGGATTATTTAAACTCACTATTATTATTATTGATAAACTCTCTAAAAAACACTAACGCCTTGTATACCGATAAGTAAATGTTCTCAGCAATTGCTGAACCTTGAACGCTGGTCAACCAACCCTTATAATCAAACAATGAACTTTCAAAAGATCTCAAAAAAAACTTTTACCAATAAAACAATAATCTAATATAATTACACTAGAAAATAAAAAAAACATTCGAGCAATATACTAATAATTACACCTTAGAAATAACATAAGAATTAATTCACATACTGAGATAAGAAAGAATCCCAAAAAACCCGCGCCTTCAAACGATGACAACTCATTTCCATACAAAATTCACGAACAACTACTGATAACACGCCTCTATTTTACTACAAATGATAACAGCACAACAAGTCAAACGACCATGAATCACCTGTCACCTATTCATATACACAACTGATAACGACGACGATGATGATGAACCATTTCCATACATTATACAGCAATAGCAAAAACATCGGGATTATTATTATTATTATTGCTAGACTCACGATACAATACACAAAAATAAATACTAGCACCACGTCAAAAAAGGAATAACAATTAATATATAAATAAGGTAACTCACCAGTTGATGATGTTGATTTTTTTATTTCCTAGCTAATCCCACGTCGAATATTGGGTTTGATGTTGATTTTTTCTTTTTTTTCAAATTTAAAGCCCGTATTTCTATATATATTTCAGCATAGATTTACTGCCAAGTGAATATATTCATAAAAAAGCCTTTAGCACCCCAGACAATCCCCAAAAAAAAAGCACATATTCAATATAACAAAAAAGTCCATTTCAACATAGATTTACTATCAAATAGTAGCATTTCAGTATAGAGCAAAAAGCCCGAGCCTCACATTGTTAACGGAGTTGCTGGGTACTGGCTTAGGTTGCGTCTTAGAGAATTTTTTTCATGGGCAAATGAGCTGTTCTAAGAAAAAAACATCCACCCATTTCAAAATAGAATCAGCTAAAACATACATCCATTTCAAGATAGAATCACCTAAAAAATTCCCATATATATTACTCAAACCCAATGACTAAATAATAATAATATATTCACTGCCAAACAACCATGAATCACCTATCACATATTCACACACAATTCAAAAATACCTACTGCTCATGTCACACAATTAACCTTGAACGCTAATCACCCAAACCTAATACATAATTCACTTACCGAGATAGCAAGTACAAATCCAGGAACCACTGAAGATGTACACACCTGATAACAAATACACAACAGACCAAAACAACCATGAATCACACACCTCAAATTGAAAAAAATACTGATAACAAGTACAAATCTCCAACCCACTGAAGATGTACGCACCTGATAACAAATACACAACAAGCCAAACAACCATGAACCACATCTGAACAAAATTAAAACAACTGATAACAACACTATTACTATATTTTTGTCCCTCAATTAACCTACTCCAAACTTTAACCGAAACAAAAGCCAAAGCACAAAGAATTTAATATATCATATGAATAATGCGTATCCCCTAAAGTATGCAATTAACAATATATCCATATAAAAACTCAAAATTGTAGCGCTAAAAATAGCCCATATTCAATATATATATAGCAAAAAGCCCGATAGTCTAAAAGCATATAGAATCACCAAAAAATGTCCATATATTAAGAAACAGCTAAAACATACACCCATTTCACCATAGAATCATCCTAAAAAATTCCCATATATATTACTCAAACTCAATGACTAAATAATAATATATTCACTACCAAACAATCATGAATCACCTATCATCTATTCACACACCCAAATTAAAAATACCATCTGCTCATGTCACACAATTAACCTTGAACGCTAATCACCCAAACCTAATACATAATTCACTTACCGAGATAACAAGTACAAATCCACAACCCACAGAAGATGTACACACCTGATAACAAATACCCAGCAAGCCAAAACGACCATGCATCACACACCCCAAATTGAAAAAAATACTGATAACAAGTACAAATCTCCAATCCACTGAAGATGTACGCACCTGATAACAAATACACAACAAGCCAAACATCCATGAACCACATCTGAACAAAATTAAAACAATTGATAACAAGTACAAATCCACGACCCACTGAAGATGTACACACCTGATAACAAATATACAACAGACCAAAACAACCATGAATCACACATCTCAAATTGAAAAAATATCGATCACCAACTACTGATAACAATCATTAATCATCCGCCCCCCTCCGATTACCTCATTTCCTAGGGGAGCACTTCCGGAATATCATATATGGACATGGCTTTTTTCCTATACAAAAAGTGTCTCAGAATCGCTATAAAGAATCACCAAAAATTTCCATGACGATGATGAACCATTTCCATACAAAATCCACGAACACAAAATTCCCATATATATTACTCTATCCAATGACTCAACAAAAAAAGCACAAACCATTAGCAAAAAGCCCGACAATCCATTAACAAAAAGCCCTGATACTCAAATTACTACATCTGATAAGAACAACAATTACTACAGCCAATAAGAATACTACAAACTACAACAATTACTACACCCTGATAAGAACAGCAATTACTACCCCTGATAAGAGCATCAATTACTATACCTGATAAGAGCATCAATTACTACCCCTGATAAGAACAACAATTACTACACCCTGATAAGAACAGCAATTACTGCCCCTGATAAGAGCATCAATTACTACACCTGATAAGAGCATCAATTACTACCCCTGATAAGAGCATCAATTACTACCCCTGATAAGAACAGCAATTACTACCCCTGATAAGAAACATACTACAAACAACAGCAATTACTACACCTGATAAGAACAGCAATTACTACACCTGATAAGTGCATCAATTACTACCCCTGATAAGAAACATACTATAAACAACAGCAATTACTACATCCGATAAGAACCCACAACCCCCCGCCAACCATGAATCACTCCCACAAACTGCCTTTGCCACCCACCAAACATATCTCAACCTTGACATACAGCTTTCGGATGTGATGAGTCATCATGTCTATAAATAGAATTTGAGGCAGAAAAGTGAGCCAGAACGTACATAACCCTACTACTATAGACATCCAATAGCATGTTCCAAATAAACACACGTACCCTGCCACACACGTGCAGGAGAATTTCCTTCATATTTATCTAAAGGCACATCGATCGGTAAACCGATCGACAAGCAAAAGGATAAACATACAATAACATGTTTCGAATCATTTCGGGGCCCATGTCCCCGAGCGAATTCTACCGCACACATGCAGGAGATATGTTTATCTCTCCTGCGAGCACGTCGATCGTTAAACAAAACGACGAGAATTGGCTTACCCAGGCAAGCGCAGTACGAGAGATTTCCTTTTAAGGAAGTTTTGCCGACGTTTAGAATAAGCGTACGGGCAGTTGGGTTGTGTGAATGCGGCTCCACTCACCACTAGGGGTAGTGCTTTCTTAGTGTTGCTTTTTGGCAAGCAATGGTATTTAGAGAGTGGCGATTGGTTGCTGGCTACGGAAGGCTGTCGAGGCGCGGTTACCTGTAACTTTGTAATATAACTAAGTGTACCTAAATACAATCGGATCGAAATCTATTCACTTTAATTCTAACTAGTTTACCTAGTAATACGAATTAAGTGTATCTAAATACAACTACGCGTATCTAAATAATCCAATCGATTTTATCCAGTTGATTTCTAAATCATTTGACTTTAATTCTACATATTTCACTTAATACGCACTAAGTTTTAATTCTACATAGTTTAACTATTATAAATACAACTAATTGTACCCAAATAACGAATGGAAATAAAGATTTTAAGGACTGAGAATGAAGTACGAAAGCAAATGGAGTCAGATACGTCCCGCCAAAGTATCTAAGCCAGAGAGAAATTACTGCGCAACAAGAAAGGAACTGCTGGCTGCTGTAGCAGCCCTTAAGAATTTCCATAAGTACCTCTACGGACGTCGATTCCACCTTCGAACGGATCATGCCGCCTTGAAATGGCTGTTAAATTTTAAGAGTCCGGAATAACAAATAGCTCGATGGATCGAACGACTTCAAACGTACGATTTCCAAATTCCCCACCGTCAAGGGAAGATGCATAATAATGTTGTGGTTCTTCTCTGAGGGAGCGTGTCTTGTCCTGAAAAGGATGAGGGATCTCTTTAAGACCGCTCCTGAGGGGACCCGTTGCGGTCGCCACCGTGCTTCCGGGGCCTCCGGGAGGAGTGATCACCGATCGTTTAATATGTGTCCTGGGAATTTGCCAGGCCCAACAAAAATGCTTTTTATTTTGTTATATTATTATTTTATTTTTAGCTAAATTTATTGACGCCCTACCACTTCGGAGGCCAATCGAGACTGATCCTTGAATAAAAAAAAAATGGGTGGCGAGAGGGCCGACTTTTGCGAGACAAGGACAGATGTGTACTTCATCTTGTCTCTGACTTCTGGTCATCTTGCGATAACCAGAATCACCCACATCCGTGAGGATGTTGGGCTCGGTCTCGCGATATCTGAAAAGAAAAGAAAAAAGGGTATCCAAGGATAGTGTGGACAGTGTTACTCCAGGTGTTCACTAACTACTTGTATAGAGGGATGGCGGGAAAGAAATCGTACAAGACCGGTAGGTCTTGGTTGCGGTAGTAAACGCAGATCACGTCTTTGGCATCTGCGCTTTGGTCGGTGTGTATGTTTGTGTTTGTGCCGTCTTGTACTGTGCGTTCGTGTGTGTGGTTTGTTAATAGTAGACCCCATGGGATGGATCGAGAAATCCTCTATTATAGAGGGGAATGTTGTTGGGAAGGGTGCTTTCTTCAGTTTTGTACTGAAGAAGAAATTGTGCGGGTTTGATTCGAAGGGATCGAGAGAGAGAAGGGTCAAGAACGCAAGAGTCCCGTACAAGTAGGTTCTCGCTGTTCTGAATGCTTTCGAGGTACTTGTATGCTAATTGAAGCAAGTACTCGTCGATAGGGGTAATGGAGGCGCCTTCGTATAGGTGAGAGTTGGGGTAATGGCGACCGTCAGGCCTTCTAGTGTGATTGGTGCAACTTCTGAGGAGTTTCCTTTCGAAAACTCGAAGTCTTTCCATTTGAGCCGAAGATATGCAGGACCATATGGGAAAGGCGTACGATATTCCAGATCGGATTAGCTGCTTATAGCAGAGAAGCTTAACTTTGGTGTCAACTTTGTTGCTCCACTTCAAGATGTTGTGCAGTTGCTTAAACCGACCAAGGCCCCTTTGGAGAATGTGGGTCACATGTTTGATGAAATTCATTTTTGGGGTATAAATGACCCCAAGATATTTCATCCAGTCCTGTAGTCTAATCGTAGTACCTCCCATTTGTATTCGAATATTCTGTGAATATCGAGAAGTAGGTAGGGAGTGTTTACTACTCAGAATTATAGCTACTGCTTTAGATGGGTTAAGTCGAATTTTCCATCGACTGTAATACTGATACAGTTCGTCCAGATGACGGTTGAGTCGGTTTGTTGCGAGTTTTGGGCTTTTAGATGACGTGTACACTAGGACATCATCCGCATAGCAAATTTGGTTTACTCTACCATCCACAGGGCGAGGAATATCTGAGGTGTAGATATTAAATAAGATGGGGCCTAGAATGGAGCCCTCTGGTACGCCTGCAGCGGCGTTGAAAGTTCGGGAAAGCTTTCTATTAACTCTAACTTGGAAGGTTCTGTTTAAAACGAACTGGTAGATGATACTACACAGCGTTTTACTGAGGCCAGTACTCAGTAATTTAAAAACGAGACCTTCGATCCAGGTTGTGTCAAAAGCCTTTTCAATGTCCAAGCTCGCCGCAATGGTGGGTTCCTTATTAAAGAGGCGCACGCAAACGTGGTTTTGAAATATGTTGAGAGCCATAGTGGTGCTGTGCGCTCTTCTAAATCCAAATTGGAAGTCAGGTATTAGGTTCCTGACATTGATAAATTTATTTAGCCTCTCGTATATGAACTGTTCATATATTTTGCTGATGCAGGTGAGGAGCGAAATAGGACGAAAGCTTGAGGGGTGATAATTTGGTTTCCCAATTTTTGCTATTGGGCAGACAATAGCATGCTTCCAAGCTTGGGGAAAATACCCCATGTTGTAAGCATGGTTGAGGAGAATGGAGAGCTTTATAAAGAATAAAGCAGAAAGCCTTCGCAACGAATGGTAGGACATATTGTCGATACCGGGTGACTTCTTGGGGTTTCGAGATTTAACTAGGTTCTGTAGGGTATTTGGTGTGACGAAGCCGTGACTATTATCACGTGTGTCGTCGAAGTATGCGCTGTTAGCTGAGTTAAAGACAACTATTGGCCCGTTAAAGTTGTCTAATTTGTTGTGAATCTCTGAACTAATTATTGCATTAGTTTCCGGGTCGCCATCCTCGAGAGTGAGCTTGTGATTATTTTCAAAGGTCTCTCCGATGATGTTTGCTTTATTGGTGTCATTATTGACAACAAGGCCGTTGTGCATGATTGGTCCAGTGATACGAGAGGTGCCACATATCTTTTTAACATTTTTTATAAATGTTCTGGTCCATCTGAATACCCTTCAGTTTGTCTTCCAATTGTCGGGTGCGATTGTTTTGGATTCTTTGTTTTATCAGTGTGCCAATATTGTGAATAATGGCTCGCAATAATGGCTCCCTTTGCGTAAAGCGGTGACGATATCTCATTCTGCAGAGATTTTTACGCTCCCGGATGAGACGAAGAGTGAGGTCGTCAAGGGGAATCTGATAAGTCTTTTCAAGTTTGTACTTCGGGACATGAGTCTCAGAAGTTTCAACTAGAATCTCGTGAAGTCGAGTTGCAGCGTTATTTATCTCAACCGTCGTTAGGCTCCTGTCAGTGGGGAGAGAGAGTTGGTGGAGTTTTTCGTTCAATGTAATATTGAAATTGTCCCAATTTGTGCGCCCATAATCGGGTATGTATCTGACATGAGCCCGGGATGCTCGATAGCCGCGGATGAACATGGTCACAGCGTTGTGGTCAGATACACCCAGCGATACTTGGGGAGGAGTGATTTGGGGAAGCAAGTCTTTGGACACAATAAAGATGTCCAGGATGGAGTTACCTCGGGTACCAACCGTAGGTGCGACTATTTCGAAGTTGAGGGCATGACAGTTTTCGGTGTACCATTGGAACAACTTTGTGCCGTTTGGGCAAGAGAGTGGGGATGCCTGGAGTTGAAATCGCCGCCTATGATGAAGGCTGTATGCCCCGAGGACGTTATTAATTGGCCGATATCTTCGGGATTAATGGGGCCATTATTGGTTTTATGCGAGTGGTATACGGAGTATATGTTCATCATCATCATCATCATCGGCACTACAACCGGGATCCGGTCTTGGCCTTATTTAGCAAGTCCTGAGGCTTGTTAAATTTTCCATAATGATTTATTTTGTCTGGGCAAGGTCATTAGTCTTGCGCCAGGGGCTCCCCGACGGGGAATCGAACCCCGGTCTCCCGGGTGACAGGCGGGTATACTAACCACTATACTATCGAGGAGCCCGGAGTATATGTTCACTCTACCATTATTAGCTAGATGCAGTTCAACCCCGGAGACCACTATGGACTCGAAATGTGGGAGGTCAATAGCTTCATGGCGAAGTTCGCTATTAACTAGAATAGAGGTGCCACCTCCGTTGATGGTGGGGCCGCCAGTGAGGGTTCGATCTCTTCGAATCATTGAAAAGTTTGGAAAAGTGGGACGGTGACATGGATGCAACCTAGTTTCGGTTACAAGAACCACGTCCGCCCGGTTATCCTTTATGAAGTCAGAGACTATCGCACGCTTTGATAGCGAAACAAGGGAGTTGACATTTATAAGGATAACTTTAATTTTGGGATCCATTTTGAAGCGTAAGTCTTACATATGCCGTGAAAAGGAGTGCATACCTCTCAGCCTCAGTTGTTAGTTTTTCATATCGGAGTCGAATATCCTCAATCACGCGAGAGAGACTAAGTTGTTTCTCGAGCATTGAGGGCTGCCCCTTTGGAGGCTTTTGTGCCGCCGCTTGGATTTGTGGCATTGTGTTGGCCTGTATAGCGGATCGCTTAGGAACTTGAATATGTTTTTGGGGGAGAGGTGGTGGGGTCTTCATATTCTTTGTTTGGTTCCCTTTAACCTTATCAGCGAATGTAATTCCATTTTGGATGAAATTTGGTGTGGCCTGTTTTCCGAAGTTTGACTTGGCTACTTGTTTAGCTCACGTCTCCTTGGTTCTGTGGACTATCTCTTTATATTTGGGACAGTTTCTGTAGCTGGCCGGATGTCCTTTCTTACCGCAGTTGCAGCAAGTTGGCAACGTAATTTCATCCTGCACATTTGTTGTGGGTGATCCTTGAATACAAAATTCATCGCCGTTTTATACAAATCTTCATTGAGATTTGTATGTGAGAAACTGGAGAAAAGGAATGGGATATCTATTTTTAAAATGCACACATCTGGCTACAATCCAGATGGAGACAAGGATTTTAGAATTGTGTGTATGAGAAGAAAATGAATATATTTTAATATGGTATTGTTTGCATATGAAGATATGCATTGGGATTCGGGTTTTGTTTACGGATGGTAATTGAACATCTGGTTCAATTTGCCATGCGTTTGATTTTGTTTTATAATTATGGGGAATTGGATGTAAGAGTGATAAACGAATATTTGATTCGTTTACCGCGAATTTGGTTGGATCGGGGTAATGGATTTTGTAAATATTTTGGTATAGGGATTTGGATATATGAGTTTGGAAAGGAGATGGTAGGGCTTTTCAGAGCACTACAATAACGCTGATGCTCTATCAAGAAGACCATGTAAGCCAGATTGTAAACATTGTCATAAAGCGGAAGAGAAAGAAGAGGCGTACGACCTGCGAAATGTACAAGTGGAAGTACTAGATGGGTGGGCGAATGATGCTATACGCGCAGCTCAACTTCAGGATGAAGATATGTCGCTAATCCTGGAACACAAAGAAAAAAACGAGCGGCCAACTTGGAACAAAATTTCCGACAAGAGTGGAACATTTAAGGCATATTGGGCACAATGGAATTCCTTGCTGGTGGAAGATGGAATTCTTAAGGGTAAATGGGAAGCCGCGGACGGAAAATCCCATCGAATGCAGATTCTAGTCCCACCATCAAAAGTGAAGGATGTACTAACAAAAATGCACGACGGGGCCCCTGGTGGACATCTGGGAGTTAATAAGACACTTTCAAAATTACGATCTCGATTCTACTGGCTTCACATGAGAGATGACGTCGAGTCTTGGTGTAGGAAGTGCACAACTTGCACTGCGACCAAAGCACCAACAGCAAAACCAAGGAGCGCTATGAAGCAGTACAACGTGGGTGCCCCTTTCGAGCGAATTGCGATCGACATCTCAGGACCATTTCCAAAAACCAACGACAACAACAAATACATGTTGGTCATCATGGATTAGTTCAGCAAGTGGGTAGAAGTCCTTCCAATTCCAAACCAAGAAGCAACAACCATCATTGAGCAGCTTATCAATAATTGGATAAGCAGATATGGAGTTCTCTGTGAGCTTCATTCCGATCAAGGCCGAAACTTCGAATCACAGATATTTCAAGGCATCTGTGCGGCACTAGGTGTAAGGAAAACCAGGACCACACTCTTACATCCGCAGTCAGACGGAATGGTCGGTCGAAAGGTTCAACCGAACAATGAAAGAGTATTTATCGAACGTCGTTAGTGATCACCAACGAGATTGGGACCAATATATACAAACCTTTCTCATGAGTTATAGATCGGCTAATCGCGATACGACAGGCCATTCTCCAGCAAGAATTATATTTGGACGAGAGATACGATTACCAGCCGATCTGCGATACGGAATCTCTCCGGACGCTATAGATAAGACCGAAGACTGCGTAGCCGAATGGAGAAATCGCCTCGAAGAGATTCATCATTTGGTTCGAAAGCAAATCAAGGTATCAAGTGACAGGATGAAAACAAGGTACGACGTTCGAGCCAACGCATCCGGATTTAATCCAGGCGATAACTTGTGGGCTTATAACCCTCATCGGCAAAAACGAAGGTCCCCGAAGCTGCAGCAACATTGGGAAGGACCGTATAAGTGTCTCACAACAATCAACGACGTGGTCTATAGGATTCAGCGAAGACCGAACGACAAGATGAAAGTGGTACATCGTGACCGGCTGGCGACTTTTTGTTAACCCAGAAGACCAGTGAACTTAGTTCGGGACGAACTAGTCTAGGCGGGGGGTAGTGCGACGCATATGACAGTCAGCTGTGATATCTGTCAGGTCTCCAAAATAAAGTACTGGGATATTCTAGAAAGTACTGGAAAATTGGAGACTATGAGCAGTAGAAAATTCGAGGCTATGGACGGATGGAACCGAAACGCCGAACGAGGATGATTAGCGAAATGTCAAGTAACGCGTGGTTATCAAGAGGCTAATAAAGTGTTTACCAAGAAAAGCGATTTAACGGCTCTCATTTATTAAAATAATTAATCCGGCGAACCCTAAGCGCGCTACAATTGGTGTCGGAAGTGGGATTAATTATTGGTGAAGTAAATAACCCTGTGAAAGTGTGCTGTGACGATGTCAGATCGACATTCGGAGGATCTTCGTGTTCCTGAGTTGAAGAAGGAACTTCAGGACCGGAATCTGGATAGCAGAGGACAGAAACAAATTCTTCGAGAGCGTCGGAAAGCAGCAATGGAGGAAGAGGGTATTGATGTCGACACATATGTTTTTACGATTGGGCCAGCCTGCCCGGATGGAGAAGAAACAGCGAGTCAAGATGGTGGCAATGTAATGGAGAACAGTTCGCCACAGTTGTACATTTCGGAGATGTTCAGGATGATGTTGACACAATTCCACGCACAAGCTGCAGATTTGAAGCTCGCAACAATATGTATGTGTTTGTCTCTTTTTAGTGTCGCTTTTTCGTTACAAATCACAGCAGTGCTACTGAAGTTTTCACTTTAAAGAAACACAGGTACTTGTGACGTTTCTAGCAGATACACATGACTAATAGTGAAGAACAACACCAGCAAAAGACAAGTCGATAAATCAAAAACTCATCCATTAAAGCCGTATACCAATACAATAGAATAGCATTTCCACATCAGTTGAAGTGTACTTGAGTTTAGAAATCAAATTCGTACACGCGGCAGTTGCCTGATGCGTTGACCTTTAGTTCTATCTTTTAGTGATTCTAACCGTGATAGCGTCCCTTCGAATAACACGCTCTTCACTATCGTCGTAAACGCTATATACTGACGTTTACTAGAAAATATTGTTTTAAAGTTGCAGTTAGAATTTCAAGTCAATCGGATAAAAATTGAGGGAAATACTATTGTGCCCAGTTTGAACAATATGGAGCCGAGATAGTGAACAAATGCAGGTTGTAACGCTCCGGGAACACTTGCGTGGGAAGAGAGTTCCACAGCTTCCCCGCTCTGTAACGGAATGAGTTCTGATGCAGAGATGTTCGCGCCGTCGGAAGATGAACCATGAACGGGTGGGATCCGTCGGATTGTCTTGTGGAGCGCATATAAGCCGAATTGCGTGGAACACCACCAAGAATCTCCGAAGAACAGTACCAGTGATAATATCTGTAAAACAGACAGAGGTCGGCTACGCGCCTTCGATGTGATAGCGACTGTAGTCTCGACGTCAGCGCCGAATCCCCGATCAGGCGAACCGCTCGTCTCTGTATGCTCTTAAGTAGGTCGAGGTTATGTTTAGGAGCAGAGCTCCAAACGTGAGAGCAATATTCGAGCGCGGGTCTAATTTGGGATTTATATAGGAGAAGAAGTTGGGCCGGAGTAAAATATGTTTTGGCTCTAAAAAGATAGCTCAGTTTCCTGAGGCTGACCTGGCGATACTCTACACGTGTTTATGCCATGATACATTCCCACAGACCGTGACGCCGAGCAACTTCAAACTTTCCCCAGCCTCGAGGGCCCGGCCATTTATCATAAGCTGTGGTACCGATGATCCACTTTTCTCTGTGAATGTTGTATATTGTGTCTTCGCTGCATTGAACTCGACGAGATTGGCCTTCCCCACTGCAGGACCATATCTAGATCCTGATTCAGAGAATCGATCTGTCTATATCTCACCTGATGCGACGCAGATGCACCAATCGGCCGAACACTCGAAAAGGAGGAAACAAGCGTACTATCATCCGCAAAACTGAATACTTTGTTATCCGTTGTCTCCAACAAATCATTTATGTGAAGCAAGACCAAGTTTGGAGCCAAAAGAGAACCTTTGGGCACCCCCGAATTAACAGGATACAGATCCGAACACTCGCCGTCCACAACAACCCGGATCGATCGATTTCCGAGGAAGCTCCTCGTCCAGTCGCAAAGCTGCTGGGAAAGTCCATATGAACGAAGTATGCTCAGCAATGCCCCGTGCCAGATGCGGTCAAAAGCCTTGGAGATATCTCTTGACTCACCATGCCGCTCTATGGCAGATGCCCATATATCGGTTATAAGTGTCAAAAGGTCTCCCGTGGACCTCCTGCCACGGAATCCGTATTGATGGTCATTCAGAAGACCGTTGCACTCCAAATACTTAACTAACTCTGTATTGATGACTTTTTCCATCACCTTAGATAAAATAGACAGTAATGCTATCGGACGATAATTTTGTGGGAGACACTTTTTTCCCGTCTTTGGGATTGGCTGAACTCGAGCGATTTTCCAGCAGGCGGTGCATAAGATAAGCGAAAGAGTCTGCCAAGAATCGGCGATAGTTCTGGAGCACAGTTCTTAAGGACTATTGCTGGTATTCGGTCCGGGCCGGTTGCCCTCCTACAATCCAGTTCACGTAGAGTGCGTTGAATAGTGCGTAGCGGCGAGATCACAGGTGGCTCCAAAAGGCCGGGATCGAGGTTTGAATTCGCGGAAAATAAATTCGCGAACACATTAGCTTTATCCTTTGGATTTGTGACTAACGTCCCGCTGTCTGTCACCAACGGAGGGAAAGAGGAGGATGCGAAGTTACCGCTGACAGCCTTTGCCATTGACCAGAAGGATCGCGAACCAGTTGGGCACCGAAGGAGCTTATTGATCACCCTGTCGTTGTGAGCCTTCTTCGCGGTATCAATCGCCTGGTTTCAGGCGTTTCTGATTCTAACAAAATTCGTTCTATTAACATCGGTGGGATTGGAGCGCCATTGCTTAAAAACTCTATTTTTTGCCGCTCGCATTTTTTATCAAACCAAGGTTTATCAGACGAACTTCGTTTGATGGAATGTGGAATATACATCTCCATCCCCAGAAAAATAATCTCTGATACCGACCCGGCGCAAGCGTTAACATCGGAGTTTCCGAAGCACACCTCGGACCATGGAAAGGATGCGAAGAAATCTCGCAAATCGTCAGATCGGTTTTTTCATTTTCATTTTTAAAACATTTTTTATTTTTCTTTTTATATTCTTAATTTCTAAATTAAAGGCTAGACAAAAAATGCTTAAATTCTAGCTTAATTATCTTATATAATAACTTACTGGTCCTTCGCAGACGCTCTAAGCTACTGCTTAGGTCGGTTAGTCGCTTGATATGCAAGTGCTTGCGCGACAGATACCAAGCAGTGATCAGAGTTTCCCAATGGCGCAGAAACCTCTACGGTATAAATACTCGGTTCGGATGTCAAAAACAGATCCAGGGTGTTCGCGTAATCGCCTCGGGCATTCGGCACTCGCGTTGGCTCCCTCACGAGTTGAGTCAAGTTGTGGCTTACAGCAAACATCTCCGCCAGCCCCCCAGCCTCGTCGGTTCTATTCGAATGAAACAACCAGGCGGAATTGTGTACATTAAAATCGACAAGGACAACAATTTCAGAAGCTGGGTGGTTGATCTGTATCCAGTCGACGGTATGTGAAAGATGTTCGAAAAATGTTGCTAGTCGATCGTCATTCGGGGAGCGGTAAAGACAACAAAGAAATTTAACGGAGTTCCTCAGCACGACCCTCAACCATATAATGTCCATATTATTGGGTTCCAACGCCTCCATCCTCTGGCAAGCCAGATCGGACCGCGCGAGGACGCAGACTACGCCCTTAAAACGGAATCTCGAATGTAAGTCATATCCTAAGCAACGAAGATATATCGACTCAGTTGACGAATCGACCTGGGTCTCAGTTAGGGCAAGGATATCAGTTTTCGTTGTTTGCAAATATTGGTGGACGGCGTTTACATTCGTATTGGTGAAACCGATGCCCCTGATGTTACAAAATGCCGTCACCAGTCGAGCGTGGGCAGAGCTTCGAGAGCGAGCCCGGTTATGCGATGACGAACCTCTTAAAATTCCATTATTTATCATGATATTTGCATGCTGTCCCCCCTGACATAGTCCCCCCGGAGATCCGAATGGGAGACTAGTTTACCTCCGCAATTCTTTATATCAGAAGGTACCATCATGACTTATCTCCGTGTCAGTCCGGGCCATCAGCCACACATCCGAAACTCCGTCGAAGATTTCTCTCGGCGATATCGCGGAATGTACAGCGTGACGGGGCGGTATCTCACCTTGGGACCGACTACCATCTAACCAACCTTTTCTCGAACCGGTCCATCAGCCAAGCTCCGAAAGATGGCCAGGGATTACCGCCGACCATTTCACGGAGCCTAAGGCTTGATGGGGCTGTATTTCACCGGGCGCACAGGGCGTTGGGACCCCGGCTACCACTCGGCCTTTAGTCGCCCCTTACGACAAGCCGGCCTAGTTGTGAGTATATTCGAACGCCCTACTCACAGGGCTACAGTTGAAGTTTTGAGTAGTTTTTTTAGTTTTAACCGTAGTAGTAGATTTGAGGGACGTTTTCTACAAACAGTTGTTCGTTTAGCCACTAAATTGCCGTAGACGAGACATCTATTAGGCAAAATTAAAATCTGTAAATTGATATGTGTCGGAATAATTCATATACAGGATAATAAAGACTCCGCGCACTCGAATAGACTCCACGCTCGGAAAAACGAATTTTTGACCCACTTACAAATACTTCTCCCTCATAATCGACGTTTTTATCACTCTTGGATACTTTAAGGAGTGTGTGAGGCAATAAAACAAAAACGTGAAAAAGGACACATGGTTATATTAAGCAAAACAAATATAATGTAATAGTTTATAGGCACATAAAAACTGTAATTAGACTCAATAAAATTCTACTACCACTACTACAAATTACTCAACTTAAACATATATTTTCAAATTATGAGTCCACTTGTTTCACCCATGCAATCCAATCTGAATCCTGCAGTGTAGTTTCCCAACCTCAGAGATTTTTCTTTCTTCCATTAATCATTCCCATTTATATGAAACCGTTTTTTTTTTTTTTAATATCCCTAAACAAGCGCTTTCCCAAGATTAGACAGTTGCACGAAAATTCAAATTCAAATTCGATTACGCCGCAATTCGCAATCGCATCTGTTACTAGGAGGAAGGCAAACTGTTCCCTGTGCAGTTCTCTGAGTGTTGCGCTCACTTTTCCCAGATCTGTCACATATGTTGGCCGCTCTCTTAAGTCATCAGTTGTAGCTCGACCATGGCGCAGTTAAATCGTGTTGTTTTTCGTATTGTGAAGTTCCTGAATGGTCGTGCGAATTCGCAAAAAAGTGTAAACGGTTTCCGCAAGGCTAGTCCAGCATTTGGAGCGTGCGTCCGGGCGTTGTGCGTAATCGGCGGAGGAATCACCACAGTGGGATGTGCGAACTTCTACCTGAGTCCCAATCCAGTGCAGGCGTTCAACATGAGAAAAATACCCAAGGTAAATGATACACGTGTGCGTATGAATGCGCGTGTGTGTGCCTTATTGTCAGATTTCATGCTGTTCTCAATACTCCTTTCTCCTTCTGGCTCAGTGCGCCATCTCTCTTGCTCCCTTGTCGTGGGTTCCGCTGGTGGAGCGTATTTGCTTATTGACGTTTGAACAAGGTTCGGAGTTTTCTTCTTTTTTTTTCTCGTAATATTATTCCACCGGTTGTTCAGCTGTTGTCCGTGGTTGCTGTTGATAATTAAAATTTCAAGATGAGGTTCAAGATCAACCGGAGTTTAAGCTGAAAATAGAGAAGAGATAACGGTATAGCGTCGCCTGTCTCTGGCTATCTGCTAGTTTCCATGAATCTGTGAAGTGGCGCAATGCGTCGCAGGAATGTAAATAGACTCGGGCAACGTTCTAGATCCGACCCCAGAATATTTTTGACCTGATTATCATATTTAGACGGGCGGTGCATGGGGAGTATAGAATTGAGTGCTTCCCTGAGAGTTTAGCAAGCGGAAGCTGGGGCAAATGATCTGTGTGTAATAGCAGGCGATAAAAGCCAAAATCATATTTAGAGCCCTCTGTGGAATGGCCGTGCGATTTATAAGCCTGCCACTGACTTCAATTACGGGCTTGTCATTGACACGAGGGCGCACTAGATGGCGGGGGAACAAGTAATTTGACGAGTACCAGGTGTCTGCCTCCAAAAGTTTTTATTTCGCCAAACTGTCTTTCAGTCGATGTATTCATGATTCTGCTCTTCTAGTGAAAGTATGGACGGGGGAAGGAACGTGTCCTTCAAGTTCACTTGACCAATGTTTCCGGTAATTGTAGGTAAATCTTTGGGAAGGAGGAAAGCACCTTCCGGGTTCGCTTCATGAATTTTGATTTTAAATATTACGCGCTTATAAAGAGAGGATCAATGCTGAGGGATTCCGGGAGGAGAAGGTAGGGTTGCAAGAAATGCTCGGACAGAGCGTTGGTTGCTCGTACGGTTCGGCTGAAGGATGATTCTCCATGTTTATCCGTACGTCTGAAGTTAATATTTAAGATGATACCCTGTGCACTTTCTGATCACCAGGTATAGCAGGAGAATATTTGGAAAGGAGGGATGCATTCTCCAAATTCTGGTCAGCGAACACGTGGGCAAACCCAATGGGGAGAAGGAAAGGAACTATTGTAATACGAGATAGATGAGAAGATGACGACGGATGATTATCAACTGAACTTTATTGAAGTATATACTATTTACAATATTGTTTAGCGCGTACCTGAGTCTGTTGAAATGTAACGAAGATCAGTTGGGAGTTGTAGATGAATGATCTCGTTTGTCGATCCATGTTGTCCCGTCATCCTAGCGATTGTGAGAACCCTTTTTTGATGCTTGTGAATGTTAGTCAGCTGTTCATAATAACTGTGCCTTTGGGAATGACCCGATTAATATTTAAGTAGTGTTTGATGTTTGGTGGTGGTGCGACAAACGAAATGGTCATAGGTGTGGCGACGGAGGCGGAAACGACGAAGCCAGCAGTACACGGTGATAGGAGGAGGATCAGTAGATCAAGTGAACTGTTGTCAGTGGATGGGCTGAGAGGATCGAGGGGACCATTTAAGACGATGAAGACTTGCCACAAGATGAGTGATTGGCGGATGGAGGAGAGGGCGGCGTGACAGGTGGTGAGGTCACGGAGCACAGATGCAGAAGGGGGCTCTACGATCGAGCTCTATTCAGATGAAGAAGGTGGCTCTACGTTCGAGCTCCATTCAGGTGAAGCAGGTGGCTCTACGGTCGAGCTCGATCTGGAAGATCTATCCAGGTGAAGAAGGTAGCTGTACGGTCGAACTCTATCCAGATCATGACGGTGGCTATACGATCGAGCTCTATTCAGATGAAGAAGGTGGCTCTACGATTGAGCTCTATTCAGATGAAGCAGGTGGCTGTACGATCGAGCTCTATTCAGATGAAGAAGGTGGCTCGACGATCGAGCTCTCTTCAGGTGATGCAGGTGGTTCTACGATCGAGCTCTATCCAAATCATGACGATGGCTCCACGATCGAGCTCTATTTAGATGAAGCTGGTGGCTCTATTCGGGTGAAGCGGGTGGCTCTATGGCCGAGCTCTATTCAGATGATGACGGTGGCTCTACGATCGAGATCTATCGAGGTGAAGAAGGTGGCTGTACGGTCGAAGTCTATCCAGATCACGACGGTGGCTCTACGAACGAGCTCTATTCAGATGATGACGGTGGCTCTATGATCGAGATTTATGTAGGTGAAGAAGGTGGCGGTACGGTCTCTGAAGTCTATCCAGATCATGACGGTGGCTCTATTCAGGTGAAGCAGGTTGCTCTATTGTCGAGCTCTATTCAGATGAAGAAGGTGGCTCGACGATCGAGCTCTCTTCAGGTGATGCAGGTGGTTCTACGATCGAGCTCTATCCAAATCATGACGATGGCTCCACGATCGAGCTCTATTTAGATGAAGCTGGTGGCTCTATTCGGGTGAAGCGGGTGGCTCTATGGCCGAGCTCTATTCAGATGAAGCTAGTGGCTCTATGATCGAGATCTATCGAGATGAAGAAGGTGGCTGTACGGTCGAAGTCTATCCAGATCACGACGGTGGCTCTACGATCGAGCTCTATTCAGATGATGACGGTGGCTCTATGATCGAGATTTATGTAGGTGAAGAAGGTGGCGGTACGGTCTCGAAGTCTATCCAGATCATGACGGTGGCTCTATTCAGGTGAAGCAGGTTGCTCTATTGTCGAGCTCTATTCGGATGAAGAAGGTGGCTCGACGATCGAGCTCTCTTCAGGTGATGCAGGTGGTTCTACAATCGAGCTCTATCCAAATCATGACGATGGCTCCACGATCGAGCTCTATTTAGATGAAGCTGGTGGCTCTATTCGGGTGAAGCGGGTGGCTTTACGATCGAGCTCTATCCAAATCATGACGGTGGCTCCACGATGGAGCGCTATTCGTGACAAACACGTTCTTTGGACATTTTCATAGCCTCTGCTATCTCTCTCACTTTAATTCGGCGGCCGTCTAGCACCACTTGGTGAACTTTAGCGATGTTATCGTCAATTGCTGCAGTTTTTGGACGTCCCGAACGTTCATCGTCTCCCAAGCTCTCACGGCAACGTTTCAATTCAACTGCCCAAAATTTTGTTGTGGTAAATGATGGTGCAGTGTCCCCATACACAGACTCCAACTCATCTCTGATTAGCGTAGGCGTATTGCTTTTCAAAAACAAACATTTAATGACAGCTCGATATTCAATTTTGTCCATTTTCACAAAAACACACATCAACTCACTCAAACGACTGTCAAAGAAAAACTCCGCATCCAAAATGGTTGTCAAAACATGCACAACTACATTCACTAGCTGATGCACTCAACATCCCCTAGCTGCAGTGGTGGTGAATTTCCATCTTAATGGGAGGAGCCGAATCGTATCGTTTCTTTGGTGATGACCAATGAACGATCGATTGTGGTTTTTTTGGAAGAACTCCCCTGTGGTGACCGTACATGTCTGGATGAAAATCCATTCGTTGGAAACCAAGACAGAAGATGCTAAGGGTGCGCAAAAGGAAGTTCAAATATCCGGCTGATCAAAAAGATGATCGCGAACGGTGGCTGGCTGTATTGTTCTGGTGAACGATGGAGAATAGATATTTTTGTTGACGTTAAGTCAACAGAAACTTCGCCAACGATGGCAAGGGACCAGTCTGGATGGGTGTATGTTTGGTTTGGGAAAGCATCACGGCATGGCTATTAATATGATTCTTTAAATAACAATCATGAGTCGTGTGAAACTCGATGATCGTTCGTCGCTTGGATGACCGATCATGAGGAATTTTGCCCAACAGATGTGCAAGCATACGACTCACCCAGGGTAGTCATGGACCAACGGATGGTTGGTAAAATAAACACAGTGAGGCTACTGTGTGTTTGGTTTGAGGAAAACCGATCGTGGGACACGGCCGTTGATTGGAGTGTTTAAACAAACAATTATGATCGTGTCGAAGTCGATGATCGGCTATCGGTTTAGGCGATCATCGTTGGAAATTTAGCTTGCAGATGTGCAAGCAAGCAAGTTGCCCGGCATGTCTTTCTTATGGGCCAACGGATTGTTGGAACAAGAACACACTGATAGATTTGCGTGTGTTTACCAATCATGCTGGCAGACGAGCTGAGCCGATGGGGTTGGCATATGGTTCATGTATTATGAACG
Source organism: Microdon myrmicae (assembly GCA_963931805.1). Taxonomy (NCBI): domain Eukaryota; kingdom Metazoa; phylum Arthropoda; class Insecta; order Diptera; family Syrphidae; genus Microdon; species Microdon myrmicae. Next base: position 67,926,271 of record OZ007500.1, on the reverse strand, counting down.
GAATAATTTAATTGATATGTATGCCTTTGGTGAGGTTTTACTTTCAGGTGAAAGCTAATGAAAGGTAGCTTACGCTGCTCGATTGCTGGTGAGGGGAAGGCAGATTGATTCAAGGAAGTGGGTGGTTCTTAGGGAATGCTTTAAAGAACCCCCACAAGTACTGCTATCTTCACGTTGAGGAACTCTTCAGAACACCCTCGTATTCTGACTACTTCTACAAATATGTCTAATCAGATTTCGGATAGTACAACTAGTTTCAAAAAAAAAAGTGCCTGTATTTTTGTAGCTCACTGAAATTTTTACTGTCCGTAAAGGTGTTAAAACAGTCGTCCACAGCAGAAGTAATACAATACAAAAAACTATTTGCAGTTCACCTTATGTGTTGGAATCGGACATCGGTCCACAGTTTACCTCCAAGGAATTCCAAGCATTTGCCATAAAATGGGACTTTATTCATCAGACATCAAGCCCGAGGTATCCGAAATCCAACGGGCTTTCGGAAAGATACGTTCAATCATCCACATCTTTACCGACGTTTATCTTGCACTACTCAACCACCATAACACACGTGGAAACAACGAGCTGCTAGTCGAAGATTGATGAGTCGAACAACCGGAACCATAATACCGTGCAGCTAATAGTCTCTTACATTAAATGTGGTGCAGAGACTATTTGCCACAGAATCAGCAGAATCATGAATACATTAAAACCTCCTGGAAGCTCGAAACAGAAGCAAATTCTATGCTGACAGAGGAAGCCACAAAGAACAACTGTTTCCAGCAGGTGAAAAAGTGAGAATTCACCCTCTTAATCGAAACTGGATATCCAGCACTGTTGTCAAATCAGCTAACTCACCACGGCCTTATATGGTACGAACTGACGATGAATCACTCCATCGCAGAAACAACAATCATTTACATACGACAAGAGCCACCATAGTTCCAGAAAAATAGATCATAGTGGATGCAATATCAGATAAACCACCCACCAACGAACCTTGAAGACGATGTTAAACCGACACCAATAAACGCTTCGCATTCCAAACTTTATGCGGCCAAGTCTGGCAGAATTATAAAACTAGTTGTTAGATACCGCCCAGTAACTAATCTTAAGTTTCTTTTAATGCATATTCCTTCTTTAATCTTGGAACTCGAACTGCTTTTATTACTATTACTACTATTTATTGGCCTGTAGGAATCCGGAAGTTCATGACCTCGCCGACTCGACTCCGCCATCGTTCCCTGTCCTGTGCGCTCTCCTTCTACGTTCGACCATCCGATCCGATCTCCTCGAGGTCCAACCTAACATTGTCCTCCCATCTCCGTCGCGGCCGCCCTGTCGGTCTCTTTCCCGTTGGCTTACCGTCAAGAATTCTATGCGCGGTCCTATCGTTGCCCATTCGCGCCACGTGTCCGGCCCATCTTAATCTTCGCGACTTGATTATTCTCACTATTGTAGGTTTGCGGTATAGCTCTTCCAATTCGTGGTTGTTGAGTTTCCTCCATTGTCCTGCCTCCTCTTCATATTTACCGCCAAAGATACCCCTTAAAACTTTATTCTCGAATACGCGGAATTTGTCTTCCAAAGTCTTGCCAATGTGACATTTGTTAGTATTTTGTATGTGGTTGGGAGCAATGATATTCCTCTGTAGTTTTCACAGTCAGATCCGTCACCTTTTTTGAAATGGGGACGACTATTGAGGTTTCCATTCTTCCGGAGTGACTTCCTCATCCCATATCGTTTTAATCCGTTGGTGGATGTTTCGAGCGGTTGCCTCGCCTCCATGCTTCATAAGGTCTACCGGTATGCGGTCAACTTGGGGAGCCTGGTTGTTATTCAATCGATTTACTGCGTCTACAACTTCGTTGAAAGAGAGTTCTGGCATCTGAGGCTCGGCTGTATGTAGGTCTGGTGCGTTTATTTGTGGTTGATGGGTGCCCACATTGAGCAGGTTTTCAAAGTACTGCTTCCATATTGCCACGATAATTTGTTTCTGTGACCAGACAGCCGTTTGCGTCCCGAATTATTTTGGCTCTCCCTCGGTAGCCATTTCTAATTGACTTTATGCCGGCATACATACCTCTGATTTTCTTTGCTCTGGAATTTGCTCAGAATCTATTACGACCTTGAATCTTGTTCGGTGCTGTGCATAAGTTCTCGACTCTCCAACAGATAGCGTTACTCACGTCAGACCCTAGGTGTACATGTAAAATTATTAGGGCCTGAACGTACAACAGTTTCGAATCATTTGGGGGTATTAACAATGAGCAAACAAGCAGCACATTGGGTGGTGTACGAGTTGAAACGAAGGAGATATGCAAGGTCCCAATAAAAAGCTCCTTGTTTAAAAATTGGGCCTTCCACATATTTGGGAATTGTTTAGTTGAAACATTTTCGCTGTGGTTTGTTACATTACAAATTATTGCAGTACATATTTATTTAACGACATATGTGTTCACATATGTATTCACATGTCAGTTTTTTTAAATCATTTCGTATTTAAATAAAAAATTTCATAATTTATATATAATAGTTGGTTCCTTTCTTGTTTCCGTGTGCTTGTTGATTGGTCATTGCATTTTTAAAAATTGCTTAACTCTTCCCATTGTCTTTTCTTGGATTTTTTTTCTCTGGGGCTTAAACCAGGCATTCCCTACCGGCTGCGCCAAAATCATCATCATCATTATCATCGGCACTACAACCGGGATCCGGTCTTGGCCTTATTTAACAAATCTCTCCACCGGTCCCGATTTCGAGCCGATGTCATCCAGTTTAGCACTCCCAGGCTCTGGGCGTCCTGGTCTACGCCATCCCTCCATCGCAGACAAGGTCTGCCGCGCTGTCTCCTTCCATACATCCTGCCACAAAGGACTTTCCCGGCAGGCTCCTCTTCGCTCATTCGAGCTAGGTGTCCCGCCCACCGGAGTCTACCGAGCTTGATTTTTCTTACAATATGAGCTTCAAGGTAGATTGCGTACAACTCATGGTTGTAGCGTCTCCGGAATCGTCCTCCCTCACATACGGAGCCAACAATTCTCCTTAAGACCTTTCTCTCGAACGCGGCCAAGAGTTCAGAGTGCCTTTTATTAAGCACCCAGGTCTCGGATCATGGTAAGACCATGGTCTTGTACAGTAGTAGCTTGGATGTTCTGGATAAATTTCGGGATTTAAAGAGCCTTGATAGACCATAGTAGGCTTTGTTGGATTTAATCAGCCGTTCGCGTATTTCTTCTTCCATATTGTTATCGGCTGATACTATTGACCCAAGGTAGTTAAAGGATTGCACTACTTCAAATTCGTGCTCCACTACCCTGATAGTTTGACCAACGTTAGGTCTTCTCTTCGCAGAAGTTGCCACCATGTACTTAGTTTTCCCCTTATTAATGTGCAGTCCCAGTTTAGGTGCCGCCTGCTCGATCTGGGTGAAGGAGTCCTGTACAGCGGATTCGGTTCTACCGATGATGTCGATGTCATCTGCGTAGGCAAGTATCTGGCTGGACTTGGTGACAATAGTCCCTCTTGTTGTAACGCCAGAGTCACGGATTGCTTTTTCCAACGCCAGGTTGAAGAGGAGGCAGGCCAGACCGTCCCCCTGTCGGAGTCCATTAAAGATGTTTATTGGTTTGGACAACAATCTCGCTATTTTTACTTGACTAGTTACGTTGGTCATGGTCAACCTACAACGTCGTATCAGTTTATTTGGAATGCCGAACTCTCTCATGGCATTATATAGTTCTACCCTGGCTATGCTGTCGTAGGCGGCCTTAAAGTCTATAAATAGATGATATAATGAAATTTTAAATTCCTGACATTTTTCCATCACCTCCCTAAGGGTAAATATCTGATCAGCCGCTGATTTGCCTGGGATGAAGCCACACTGATATTGACCAATGATGGCTTTAGCGTATGGGACTATCCGATCTTGTAAGATAGTGAAAAGTATCTTATAGGCGGTACTCAGCAATGTTATACCCCTATAGTTGCTGCATAGTGTGATATCTCCCTTCTTATGTATGGGGCAATTTATTCCACGACGGCAATCTTCCGGCATCTCCTCTTGCTCCCATACGTGCACCACCATCTTATGAATTGCGTGATCTTACGCTGTCCCACCTTGTTTTATCAGCTCAGCTGGTATGCCATCAGCTCCAGGGGCTTTATTTGATTTTAGCTGTCTAATGGCTTTTAATGTTTCCTCAATGCTTGGTGGCGGCAGCATTTGGTCTTGGTCTTGCATTGGTGGAGCCTCCAATTCTTCTGTGAGCTGACCATTTAGCAATTCATGGAAGTGCACTTCCCATCGCTCCAGAATGCCTTCAGGATCGGTGATCAGATTACCCTCGTTATCCTTGCAGTAAGTGCAGCGTGGTATGTACCGCGTCATACTGTGGATTATTTGGTAGAACTGTAGGGGTTGTAAGTTGGATGCCGGTACGGCACGGGTTCACTTAAATCCCCAACGAATGTTTCGTCTAAATAAATCGTCAACCACTCTACTGGCTGAGTACTCTCGCCACCTCTTGTTTCAATCACACTTATTAAAAGAAAACCCTGATGCTTGTTTTGATGTTGCAAGTTTTTTTTTTATTTTTAAATTTTTTTAATTAAATTTTATTCTTTATTTGATTTGTCTTTTTAATTCAGCAATCTACTCCTTACTTTGATTTGTACAGAAGAAATGATTTTATTTTAATTTACAGGTGATCCTTTCTTTGATGTGCACTATTCAATTTTACTAATTTTGATTTGTCTTTTGGGATAAAAAAGCTACACTGTACTTTGATTTTGACTTGTACAAAAGGAACGATTGGTGGTCAGACACGTAAGCGCACTGGTGATTAATACACGACTCCTCTCCTTGAGGGATGAGATTTGACTGTAATGTGGCGTGACCGACCCCGGTGGTGGTTGAAATTCGACTCATCCCAATCAGGGATGAAAATTGGCTTTAGCCACACGATCAACCAATCGAGAGCATACTCTCGTCTATGCTCTCTCATTTTCCCCGCCCATCGAGGTGAATAAACCGCTTTGGTTAATTCAATAGTCGATGGACTAGAGAGAATGCGAGAAACGAAACGAAGAGCGCAAAGATCCCGGAGGTGATTTGCTTATTGCATGCACGAACGCAAAATCTGGTGATGACCGAGTGACCTAGTTAGGACATCGGTTTGATCTCAGAGTGCAATGCACTCAACAAAGGGGAAAATGAAATGGAATGAAAAGTGTTTGTGCTATTCACCTAAATAAAGAGGGTATTCATCCCCAGCGAATAGCGTGTCTGGGGGAAGTCGAAGGGACGCTGCAACGGCTTGGGAATTATGTGCGTGAGAACCAAACTCGAAGAATTTGAGAATTACCCCAGCGGTTTTGCTATAATGCAACAGAATCTTTTGGTTAGACTTGGTTGTTGCTAACCAATATGACATTGAGATTTCCGGTGAAAATCTCATGGGGTTAACGCAATGGAGTTGCCGTATGGCAAATGGTACTGAATTCATTTATGCATTACCTGCATAAAATAACGAATTCAGTAATGCGTTCTTTTGGGATATATTTATTTTTCAGGTGAAATAGCTGGTGGAAGGAATTGGGGTTGAGGTGGTGTGCTGTTAGCGGGCGAAATCGGGCTGAAATTGTGGATTGGTTCTCCGTGGAGTGTAGAGAACCCCCACAGACCTTCCGCGCCTGGTGCGGACCTCGCTCTCTACTTTTCTCTATTTCACAGACAAGGTTTTTTTTTTTCCCGGAACCTTTCTTTTGTCTGTGGAGTATTTTTTCAGATCTTCTGAGCTCTTTGTATTTCTCCTCGCGTATCCGCGTTCTATGAGGCTGCTGCATTGCCCGGTATGCAGCATACTTACGTTTAGTTTGCACTCATCATCAAACCAGTTGCTCCGATTTCTACGACTATTGCCTACGATGGAGTTGGCAGTACTAATGACAGTATTCTTAAGGCGTGTCCATTTCTCTTCTACGATCGGTATTTTGGCCCCACGACTTAGTCTCCCTCCATCGAGCTCTTCGAGGGCCAAAGGTGTTACTGGTATTCTCATTTTGTAAGGCAGTCGTGTTGAGTCGAACCTGATCCGCGGATGCAATACTTCTCCGTAAGGCAATACGCGCTCCGAAAACTGTACCAACAAGATAGTGTCCAAGTCGACGTTGGCCCCTCTGTACGTTTGTACCGTCATCAGGCTCGAGAAGTGGCGGCGATCTGTCAACACGTGGTCAATTTGGTTGCGAGTGGCTCCATCAGATGATACCCATGTGGATATCTTTACGCGGAGACCTGGTACTCGCATAGACCAAGTTCTTTGATGCTGCCAGTTCAATGATTCGTAGGCCATTGTCATTAGTGTTCTCATGCAAACTATTATTATTATTATTTATTGGCCTGTAGGAACCCGGAAGTTCATGACCTCACCGACTCGGCTTCGCCATCGTTCCCTGTCCTGGGCACTCTCCTTCCACGGTTGACCATTCGATCCGATCTCCTCTCATGCAAACTGTTATATTAAATTTATAACAATTGTTTTATATACAAAACTCACCCAAATCTTCCTCAGCTTAGTCGATTGGTTGGTTTACACCTCGAGTCGCAGGTCCTTATTCGTTATACTCGACTCCCGTCGATTCTTCGCGACGTGTTGTATCCAATTATGCACACGTTGTAGACGCACTATTTTAGTGACCCGAATGCAGGTCGTCTTTGAATATTCTGTTTCGAAATTAAATAACAAAACGAACTTATTTCTTTTCAATAAATGGTAATTCTTTTTATTTTACTTCTTATTCCTTTTCAATACAAACGACCGGGCGCGCACACGACTGTCAACTCACGGTTAATTTTACAAGTCCCAAATCCTCGTGACGCTATCTGCATATCCTTTTTTCTCCTTCTTCGCTGTTTCGCTTCCTTTTCACCGAAAGCACACACAGGAAAAGTGATTGGGGAAACTATTTGTGCGTTCAGTCTATAATATTTGGGACCCTTAAGTCGACCCAAATATTATCTACTGCGATAGGGATCTAGGGGTGTTATTTTATTTTAATTTTTGTCTATTGCGTGTTGAGAATAATCTATTGTATTGGTAAAGTTATGTTTTGGTAATGGGGAAGGATATGCAGATGCCAGGATTTTATGTATTTTAGGAGGGGTGATAATTAAACGATTTTAATTATGTAACAAAACTATGGGAACCTGCGTAGTGCCTGAAAACCGGTTCCCGACCTATTTTCGCATTCAAATCACCAAGAACGATTTTCACATCGTATCTTGGGCAGGCATTGAGGGCCCGTTCGACCTTCTCGTAGTATTCTTCCTTTTCGTCGTTAGGGGACTCATCAGTAGGTCCGTGAACGTTTATGAGGCTTATGTTCTTAAACTTTCCTCGCACACGAGGAGTGCATAGCATTTCGTTTATTGCATTAAAGCCGATGATGGCGGGCTTCAGTATTTGGCTGACTAGAAAGCCTACCCCGAGCACATGGTGTTTTGCATGACAGCTGTAATAAATGTCAAAATACTGTCATAATATTCAATAATTTAATTGGCTTACGGTTTGTTAAGGACCAACGGTGATTTGTTGTTGTCGCTGCTGAGTTTATCCTGGATCTGTGGTGGTGTGGGTATTCGGTTCCTTTCCCGAGAAATAATCCTTGTGATGAGTGGCAGTGTTATACCACTTGTGAATTTTAAAAAGGACACGACCTCCTGTTTGTTTGTTTTCCAAAAATACACCAGTCTATCACATTAATGTATTCTATCAATTTGAATTTGTATTTTCCTTTTAGGAACTGTTACACGACTTTGAGCACTTCTAATGGCTTTCTGTTTTTGATTTATTTTATTGTATCTTACACGAATATATATGAACAGTTGATAACTTTATTTTTTCTAATTAAATCAGCACCATCAAGTTTGCCGCACGGCAGAGTCTTAAAACTATGCTACACACGAATTTAAATACACGAGTCTGACGAATTTCTAATTTTCAATCAGAGCTCTGACCAAATTTTCACAACGAGCATGAAGAAGGACTTTTTTTTTAATTATGGGAATGCCATCTGGACCAGTGGACTTGTATGCCGAACTGAATTTGGTAAATACATCCCACTTCCCTAAATATTTTCCTCACTTTACCCGGCAATCATATCTGCCTGTTTACGTTAAAAATTAACTCCAGATGTACAGATAAAGACAGAGTGTTATTCTCCAACCGAACGACACTAGAGCGGGACACTACTTGATCATGTGTGTCCATCGACATAATTTGTTTCTATCTTCTTTTTTTCTTTCTATTCACGGACTGTGCTTTGACACCCAAGGCTATCAAAAAAGCAATTCCTCCTGAGTGCGTGTGATGAGACCTATGAAAGACATATCATATAAATAAGTAAACAAATTTCGGAAGTACACATATTCGAATGAAGAGCCAATCTACATCACAGCGAAATAACATATTCTTCTGCAGACTTCTTAACATCTAAACACAGAGAACGTATTCTCACCAGAATATGTCTTTATTCTATATGAACTATTGCCGACATTCTCGGATTGAATTCTTCTACTTGGAAATGGCATATATCAACAAATCCCATTCAATCCTCACAAATGGGACTGCCATTGATCTTGACAAAAAGCCCATGAAAGACCCTTAAGAAGTCATCAACCACATCCCAACTCGAATCCAATTCTTCTACTTGGAAATGGCATAAATCCACAAATCTCATTCAATCCTCACAAATGGGACTGCCATTGATCTTGACCAAAGGCCCATGGAAGACCCTTAACAAGTCATCAACCACAAATTCTGCTGCCAAGTCGATTCCAAAAGTAAATACATCTCTCAAAAATACGAGCCGACGACACAACTTCGAGGAAATGCAAAGCAAAAAAAAAATATGCCGCAACGTTATCCACCGATTCCATAAATCTTTCGTTCCATTCCGATTGATCTTCGAATTAGATAAGGTGCTCTTGTTCATCTCCCTTTCCGTATGTGTTTTCTTTTTTGTTTTCTCCCCTAACAACATGTGACCACAGGTAAGTGGCCACTGGTATCTGGTAACATTGTTTACAATACAAGCGCCCGTTTATATGTCACTGCATCCCAGTGATCGGGATAATGATGCAGGAAGCCACCTTCACAAAACCGATTTGGCAAGGATTTACGTGGCAATAATTAAATTTATTAATTTGATCCGTAGCCTTTGTTTGCAGGTGACAATACCCCCGGGCGACAAACACGTTACAAACAAAAATGAAATGACCAAAACATGCCAACTTATAAAGAATAAGGACGCAGCGGGAGTGCAACTGCAACAACGATAAACGAAGTGGTAACGTTTGTGTTTTTGGCAATACCTGTCGACAATACCCAAAAAGACGCATGAAGAACACCCTGGGTAAGGTGCTACTGCAGCTACGCACCTCTGCTGTCCTTGGGCTTTATTAGCGCCGTGAATGGTGGATAATTGATTGGAAGACCATGTCGGGTGCAGGGACCATTCCTTGGGCGCACAGCAGGTAGAAACTACACAAAAGTGTGGCTAATACTGCACACAGTGGTTCTGTGGGATTCGATTTTGTTAGTTTATTTGGGGTAAAGCCGAGAGTGGTCCCTCAACATTCAAGGAACAATGTGATTAGTTTCCAGTTAAGCGGATTCTCGGGAGATGGCAAATAAATCAGGAACTGCGTTCGATGGCCACCAAATTCGATCTGAATCGGAATTTAGTTAATCGCCAACTGAGACAACTTTGTTTTCGGGCGGCGTGCGCCAGAGCACAGTTCTAGGAACGTGATGGGAAACCAATCAGACATTCTATGTTTTAGATACTGAGAATTGAAATTTGGGGCAGTCGGTCTTACGGACACAGCTCATAATTTAGCGCTAGGTTTAATATACAATTTTAGATAGTGTGTGCGCGCAGAATATCCATGCTTCGAAAAGAGTGGTAGAAGTGGTGGTCGAATAAAGATATTTCCACTCTCTCAAAGGAAATGTTAGGCCCGCTAAGGTCAGCGTTCAATGACCACGTGAGTATTTTGACCGTTGTACACATAAGACATTTTTCAATACGGACGTAACATAACTTTCGTAGAGCCTAATCGGTGCGTTTTCAACGATCACTAGGATTCAGTTCTGAGTTAATAGGTCTGCAAGTAGAAACTGGGCTCTGAAGTTGGTTGCATTAAAAACATACTTAAACGCATCCACTTCGCTCGCCACTTTGGGTATATGTAGCTCAGTCTTTGCTGTTTGTATGACTAAGTTTTAGTTTACAAGCTATCATTCCGTGTGTATCAGTTGTATAAGAGATGGATGCCGACAAGCAACATTTACGCCATTGGATTTTATTCTGTTTTCAAATCGAAAAGAATGCTACTCAAGCTATGGAACTGCCTTTTTTTTCTTGGTTTGAAGTCCGCATTTGTTTTAATTCAATCAAATTATACATATTTCTTCATGTAGGACTAAATGCATGTCCTCTTTTACAAGTATTGTTCCAATGTTAACTTACTGGTCGGCTTATCGTAAGAGGCGACTAAAGGCTGAGTGGTAGGTGGGGTCCCAACGCCATGTCGTCCGGTGAAATACCACCCCATAAAGCTATAGGCTCCGTGAAATGGTCGGAAGAAATCCCTGGCCATCTTTCGGGGCTTGGCTGGTGGACCAGTTCGAGAAAAGGTTGGTTCAGGTGGTAGTCGTTCCCAAGGTGAGATACCACCCCGTCACGCTGTGCATTCGTCGGGAGAAATCTTCGACTATGTTTCGGATGTGTGACTTATGGCCCGGACTGACACAAAGATAAGACATGATGGAACTTTGGCGGACTTTTATTCCAGTTTGTTGGTCGAATGTTTATGGCCGATGATGTTTTAGTGTTTCTTTTTTTTTTTTTTTTTTTTTTTTTTTTTTTTTTTTTATTAGACTTCTCTCGGGAGAGGCGAACCTATAGCGTCGAGTGGGCGCCCCGAGATGCCATCAAATAACTGTTGCAGTTCTTTTTGAACAGTTGCAGGTTGTAACGCTCCGGGAACACTCCCATGGGAAGGGAGTTCCACAGCTTCCCCGCTCTGTAACGGAACGAGTTCTGATACAGGGATGTTCGCGCTGTCGGGAGATGAACCACAAACGGGTGCGATCCGTCGGATTGTCTTGTGGAGCGCATATAGACCGAATTGCGTGGAACAATGCCAAGAATCTCCGAAGAACAGCACCCGTGATAATATCTGTAAAACAGACAGAGGTCGGCTACGCGCCTTCGATGTGATAGCGACTGTAGTCCCGATGTCAGCGCCGAGTCCCCGATCAGGCGGATCGCTCGTCTCTGTACGCTCTCAAGTAGGTCGAGGGTATGTTTAGGAGCCGAGCTCCAAACATGAGAGCAATATTCGAGCGCGGGTCTAATTTGGGATTTATGTAGGAGAAGAAGTTGGGCCGGAATAAAATATTTCTTGGCTCTAAAAAGATAACTCAGTTTTCCTGAGGCTGACCTGGCGATACCCGATACGTGTTTATGCCATGATACATTCCCTCATACCGTGACGCCGAGCAATTTCAAACTTTCCCCAGCCTCGAGGGCCTGGCCACTCATCATCAGCTGTGGAACCGATGATCCAGTTTTCTTTGTGAATGTTGTATACTGGGTCTTCGTTGCGTTGAAGTCGACAAGATTGGCCTTTCCCCACTGCAGGACTTTATCTAGATCCTGGTTCAGAGAGTCAATCTGTCTACATCTCAGCTGGTGCGACGTTGATGCACCAATCGGCCGATCACTCGAAAAGGAGGAAACAAGCGTACTATCATCCGCAAAACTGAACACTTTGTTATCCGTTGTCTCCAACAAATCATTTATGTGAAGTAAGAACAAGGTTGGAGCTAAAATAGAACCCTGGGGCACCCCCGAATTAACAGGATACAGATCCGAACACTCGCCGTCCACAACAACCCGGATCGATCGATTCTCGAGGAAGCTCCTCGTCCAGTCGCAAAGCTGTTGGGAAAGTCCATATGAACGAAGTTTGCTCAGCAATGCCCCGTGCCAGACGCGGTCAAAAGCCTTGGAGATATCCAATGCGACCGCCCTTGACTTACCATGCCGTTCAATCGCAGATGTCCATATATCGGTTATAAGTGTCAAAAGGTCTCCTGTGGACCGCCTGCCACGGAATCCGTATTGACGATCATTCAGAAGACCGTTGCACTCCAAATACTTAACCAACTCTGTATTGATGACTTTTTCCATTACCTTAGATAAAATAGACAGTAATGCTATCGGACGGTAATTTTGTGGGAGACACTTTTTTCCCGTTTTTGGGATTGCCTGAACTCGAGCGATTTTTCAGCAGGCAGGAAATGTCCTCCGTGCATAAGATAAGCAGAAGAGTCTGCCAAGAACCGGCGATAGTTCTGGAGCACAGTTCTTAAAGACTATTGCTGGTATTCCGTCCGGGCCGGTTGCCTTCCTACAATCCAGTTCACGTAGAATGCGTTGAATAGTGCGCGGACGAAATCTCACATCCCGCATGGAAGACCGTACCGGCGAGATCGCAGGTGGCTCCAAAAGACCGGGATCGAGGTTTGAATTCGCGGAAAATAAATTCGCGAACACATTAGCTTTATCCTTTGGATTCGTGACCAATGTCCCGCTGTCTGTCACCAACGGAGGGAAAGAGGAGGAAGCAAAGTTACTGCTGACAGCCTTTGCCGTTGACCAGAAGGAGCGCGAACCAGTCGGGCACCGAAGGAGCTTATTGATCACCCTGTCGTTGTGAGTTTTCTTCGCGGTATCAACCGCCTGGTTGCACGCGTTTCTGATTCTAACAAAATTCGTTCTGTTAACATCGGTGGGATTGGAGCGCCATTGCTTAAAAGCTCTATTTTTTGCCGCTGTAATCAGCTCGCATTTTTTGTCAAACCAAGGTTTATCAGACGAACTTCGTTTGATGGAATGTGGAATATACATCTCCATCCCCAGGAGAATAATCTCTGATACCGACTCCGCGCAAGCGTTAACATCGGAGTCTCCGAAGCACACCTCCGACCATGGAAAGGATGCGAAGAAATCTCGCATATCGTCCCAGTTAGCAGCCCCATACTTCCATACATGGCGAAGCTGCCTAGGCCGGTTATTCGCTTGGTATGCAAGTGCTTGCGCGACAGATACCAAGCAGTGATCTGAGTTTCCCAGTGGCGCAAAAACCTCTACGGTATAAATACTCGGTTCGGATGTCAAAAACAGATCCAGGGTGTTCGCATAATCGCCTCGGGCTACCGGTAGTCGCGTTGGCTCCCCCACGAGTTGAGCCAAGTTGTGGCTTACAGCAAACATCTCCGCCAGCCTCCCAGCCTCGTCAGTTCTGTTAGAATGTAACAACCAGTCGGAATTGTTTCGCCGAATACTGTTAGCCGCAGAGGGAAATACACAAGCGGAGCAGAACACGGTGGCAAATTCAATTGCAAATAAAACACAGTTTTTCTTATGAAATAAGTGACAAGCCATTTATTGAAAAAGATGGTTCCGGTCGTATCTACAAACACATCGTATGTGATAACAAAATATGAACGATCGAAGCACACTTAATTCAGGGACACCATTACTTTCCGGCACACGTTACTTTCGTTTTTTTCCCCATCATAGATCATTCTCCTTTCCGTCTTCCTTATCGGAATCTTGTTCCTTTGTTTGAACGATCGATCGTACCGCCGCTTAATTTTCGATATTCTCTTGGGATTTGTTTGTGTTCCCCATCTGGCCTCAGACAACAAGGGTTCTTGTGCGCTTCAGATAGGTACAAAGGAACCGTGGGATTAGTATAGTTTTTGTTTGCATTTCCAACTCATAAACATCTAGTGTGCGATCTACGTTAAGATGTTTATGATTGCATGACAGTTGGTCGGCGGCGAATCGCTATCCTTTGTTTGCACAGGTGTGCCTTTTAGGTTTTGGGTCATGCTAGGAATTTAGGTGCTAATTGCTATTAGCTACCAGTGGAGATATTCGTTGTTCAGTTTGTTTACCGGAGAACGCGTTTAATGGATGTATTGCATTGATGCCCTGAATTGGATGCATTGGACTGGATGCGTTGAATTGGCGCGTCGAATTAGATGCGTTGAATTCAATACTAGAGACTTTTGAACATTTAGTTCGATTGATTTTTGCTATTGAATTCAACGTTGGTGTCTGAAATGTTACCTTTTGTTTCAGGTGGGAGTAAGGACTTTTGGGACACGTGTCCTTGGGCACGTGTAATGGATAAAGGTAAGTATGTTCCTTGACGGAAAGGACATCTCAACCTATAGTGGGTTGTGTGGTTCGTAGAACCGCCACAGAACCTTCTGAGAAGAAGAAGAAGTCCAGGGTGAACTAGTTTCCCATTCGGATTTCCGGAGAGACTATGTCGGGGGGGACATCATGCAGATATTATGATAAATAACCGGACCTTAAGGAATTCGTCATCGCAAAATCCTGCTAGTTCTCGAGGCTCTGTCGACGCTCAACTGATAACGGCATTTTGAAACATCAAAGGCATCAGTTCCACCAATACGAATATAAACGCCGTCCACCAATATTTGCAAACCGCGACACCTGATATCCTTGCCCTAACCGACCCCCAGGTCGATTCGTCAACTGATTTGACATATCTTCGTTGTTCAGAATACGACATATATTCGAGACTCCGTTTTAAGGGCGGAGTCTGCGTCATCGCGCAGTCCGATCTGGCTTGCCAGAGGATGGAGGCGTTGGAACCCAATAACATTAGCATCATCTGGTTGAGAGTCGTGCTGAGGAATTCTGTTAAATTTCTTTGTTGTCTTTATCGCTCCCCGAATGACGATCGACCAGCGATATTGTTCGAACATCTTTCACGTACCGTCGACTGGATACAGATCAACCACCGGGCTTCTGAAATTGTTGTCCTTGGTGATTTTAATGTGCACAATTCCGGCTGGTTGGTACAGAACCGACGAAGCCGAGAGGCTGGCGGAAATGTTCGCTGTTAGCTCCAATTTGACTCAACTCGTGGGGGAACCTACGCGAGTGCCGGATATCCGAGGTGATTATGCGAACACGCTGGATATGTTTTTGACATTTGAGCCAAGTATAGGGTTATACAATAGGGACTTGACAACTTTGAATTTAATTTGTGAACGCACCGTTTCACTAATCATCGAACTGTCACTGTCAATTTATTCGGTAAACTCAACATTTTCATCATGGTTAAGTGCACGAACGAACAACGTCTGCAAATTATAAGAATTTACTACCGAAAAAAAGTTGTAAGGTCCCTATTGGAAAACCCTTTATACAATTCCGGCTGGTTGGTACAGAACCGACGAAGCCGAGAGGCTGGCGGAAATGTTCGCTGTTAGCTCCAATTTGACTCAACTCGTGGGGGAACCTACGCGAGTGCCGGATATCCGAGGTGATTATGCGAACACGCTGGATATGTTTTTGACATTTGAGCCAAGTATAGGGTTATACAATAGGGACTTGACAACTTTGAATTTAATTTGTGAACGCACCGTTTCACTAATCATCGAACTGTCACTGTCAATTTATTCGGTAAACTCAACATTTTCATCATGGTTAAGTGCACGAACGAACAACGTCTGCAAATTATAAGAATTTACTACCGAAAAAAAGTTGTAAGGTCCCTATTGGAAAACCCTTTATACCGTGGAGATTGCTGCGCCACTGAGATACTGCTGGGTATCTCTCGCACAAGCACTTGCATTTCAAGCGAATAACCGACCTACCCAGCTTCGCCATGTATGGGCGTATGGGGCTGCTAACTGGGACGATTTGTGAAATTTCTTCGCATCGTTTGATTTTTACAACATACCTTATTAATACTTCAGTCTCACTCAGCTCCTTCGTTCTCACATCTATTGACTACCACCACCCACCTCTTCTCATGCTAACTGAGACGATTTGCAAGATTTCTTCGCATCCCTTTGTGGTTGGAGGTGTGCTTCCGAGACTCCGATGTGAACATCACGGAGCCGGTCACAGAGATTATTCCTCTCGGAAATAAGATTTACATTCCGCATCCCATCAAACGAAATTCATCTGATAAACGTTGGTTAGGTAAAAACTGCGAGTAAGATTACAGCGGCAAAAAATAGAGCTTTTAAGCAATGCCGCTCCAATCCCACCGATGTTAACAGAACGAATTTTGTTAGAATCAGAAACGCGTGCAATCCGGCGATTGATACCGCGAAGAAACAACGAATGTATTTGGTCGTACTGCAAACAATGGCGCTCCAATCCCACCGATGTTAACAGAACGAAATTTGTTAGAATCAGAAACGCGTGCGACCAGACGATTGATACCGAAAGAAGGTTTACAACGACAGAGTGATCAATAAACTCCTACTGGTTCGCGCTTCTTCTGGTCAATGGCAAAAGCTGTCAGCAGTAACTTCGCATCCTCCTCTTTCCCCCCGTTGGTGACAGAGAGCGGAAGGTTATTCACAAATTCAAAGGATAAAGCTGATGTGTTCGCGAATCTATTTTCCGCGAATTCAAACCTCGATGCCGGTCTTTTGGAGCCACCTGTGATCGCGCCCGTATGGTCTTCCATGCGGGATGTGAGATTTCGCCCGCGTACTATTCAACGCATTCTACGTGAACTGGACTGTAGGAAGGCACCCGGGCCGGATGGAATACCAGCAATAGTCCTTAAGAACTGTGCTCCAGAGCTATCACCGGCTCTTGGCAGACTCTTTCGCTTATCTTATGCACGGAGGACCTTTCCTGCCTGCTGGAAAATCGCTCGAGTTCAGGCAATCCCAAAGACGGGAAAAAAGTGTCCCACAAAATTACCGACCGATACCATTACTGTCTATTTTATCTAAGGTGATGGAAAAAGTCACCAATATTGAGTTAATTAAGTATTTGGAGTGCAACGGACTTCTGAATGATCGTCAATACGGATTCCGTGGCAGGCGGTCCACGGGAGACCTTTTGACCCTTATAACCGATATATAGACATTTGCAATCAATCTGCGATTGAGTGGCATGGTGAGTCAAGGGCGGTTGCATTGGATATCTCCAAGGCTTTTGACCGCGTCCGGCGCGGGGCATTGCTGAACAAGCTTCGTTCATATCGACTTTCCCAGCAGCTTTGCGACTGGACGAGGAGCTTCCTCGAGAATCGATCGATCCGGGTTATTGTGGACGGCGAGTGTATCCTGTTGGTTCGGGGGTGCCCCAAAGTTCTATTTTGTCTCCAACCTTGTTTTTACTGCACATAAATGATTTGTTGGAGACAACAGATAACACGGTGTTCAGTTTTGCGGATGATAGTACGCTTGTTTCCTCCTTTTCGAGTGTTCGGCCGATTGGTGCATCTACGTAGTACCAGCTGAGATGTAAACAGATTGACTCCCTAAATCAGGATCTAGATAAGGTCCTCCAGTGGGGAAAGACCAATCTCGTCTACTTCAATGCAACGAAGACACAATATACAACATCCACAAAGAAAAGTGGATCATCGGTTCCACAGCTGATGATGAATGGCCAGGCCCTCGAATCTGTGGAAAGCTTGAAATTGCTCGACGTCACGGTCTGTGGAAATGTCATCATCATCATCATCGGCACTACAACCGGGCCTTGGCCTTGTTTATCAAATCCCGGGGTTGTTAAATTTTCCATAGTAATGTGGAAATGTATCGTGGCATAAACACGTGTCGAACATCGCCATATCCGCCTCAGGAAAACTGAGGTATCTTTTTAGAGCCAAGAAATATTTTACTCCGGCCCAACTTGTTCTCCTGTATAAATCCCAAATTAGATCCACGCTTCAATATTGCTCTCATGTTTGGAGTTCGGCTCCTTAACATACCCTCGACCTACTTGAGAGCATGCAGAGATGAGCGATACGCCTGATCGGGGACTCGGCGCTGACGTCGGGACTACAGTCGCTATCACATCGAAGGCGCGTAGCCGACCTCTGTCTGTTTTATTATTTTTTATTATCACGGGTACTGTTCTTCGGAGATTCTTAGTATTGTTCCACGCAATTGGGTTTATATGCGCTCCACAAGACAATCCGGCGGATCGCACCAGTTTGCGGTTCATCTCCCGACGGCGCGAACATCCCTGCATCAGAACTCGTTCCGTTACAGAGCGGGGAAACTGTGGAACTCCCTTCCCGCGCGAGTGTGTGGCGTCTCTAACAGATACACACACAATACACAAGCAAATAGTGAAGAACACTGAACGAAAAATCGAATAATAAAATGCATCAGAGCCGTATACCATAGCGATAACATAACAATTCACATCAGTGGAATAAACTTGAGTTTAAAAATCGAATTCTAAGCACGGCCAGTAGCCTGATGTGTTACGCATTGGTTCAATTGTTGGTGATTCTAACTGTCATAGCGTAAGTTCAAATCACACGTTCTTCACTATCATCCCAAGCGCTATAAGCGTTCCCGGAGTGTTACAACCTGCAGCTGTTCAAGAGGAATTGCAATCGTTTTTTTTTTGTGGCATCTCCCGAGAGAAGCGTAATAAAAAAACGCGGTACCGGACAGACGAACTCCCCAACGAATACCTTTCACACCCAACGCGATAGTTCGACACAGGTGTTATTAGCTACAGCCTCGGCGAAGGCCAAATCAGCCAATGAAAAGGTGTTCCACTTATTGGCTTAATAAAAACAAAAACACGAATGTGGAATACTACGAGGGTAGTTCAAAAAGTCCTTAGAAACGCCTACAATGGCGCTGGTTTGTTTTTAGTAAACATCATTCCTCACTAGGTAGCTGTTAATGTTCAATTTGCTCCATGTTTCAATTTTGCATGATAAAACGGGTATGAAAAAAATGTCTGCGAGAAGGGTGCCGCATTTGCTCTCAACTGAGAACTTTTGCAGCGCATGCGTCGCAATCCAGATGAGTTTCTGTGCAGATTACTAATGTGGGGGTGAAGTATGTGCCTGGCACGACACGGGTTCACTTAACTCCCCAAACGCGCCACTGGGCAAATAGAACTCCGTAACATTCACCAACGAGGAAGGAAATGTAATAAAAACGCAGTCTGATTTGTCTAATTAATTAAATGTTCTTTATTCTGCTTCTAGGTTGACACTGTTTCTTTCTTTATTATTTTCTTTATAATGTTTACTCTCTATCAATAACGTGGGTGTATTCGAAAATGCGACGCAAGGTTAAAAACCTTGCCCGGAAAAAGCAAAATATTATGGAAAATTTAACAAGCTTCGCATATGGGCCGGATACACGACGACGATCACGAGATTTGTTAAATAAGGCCAAGACCGGATCCCGGTTGTAGTGCCGATGATGCTGATGATGATGATTCGGAAATGCAGCAACAATACCTTAGTATAACACAGTAACAAGTTAATGGAATTATTAAGAAACTATAGCACTGGCAATACGTCTCTCATATTATTATTTGGTTCGTTCTCCTCAACAGTGACTATTATTTGGCCATTAGTGTATCGCCGCCCGAAATAAATTTATCATTTACGTACGTTGGATTTAAAGTTTTAGTTGCCGTGTAATTGAACAGCGAAATCACTTTATTTGAACTGAGGTGATACAGGATACATAATTTAAATTCAATTAATGAAATCTCCGGATGATAAACTAGCAGCACACTGTCCGTACAGGCACTCTCAACTCCCGTGATATACACACTACTCGTGGGATGAAAATTTTACTCGGATGTTTTGTGCACCGTTTGAGGGGTGATTACCGACTTTACTCGAACGCCCGACGTGGCGTGTGCGCGCTCCAATGGTTGGCGAGAGACTCCCCGGTGTGTGGCGCGGCCCGGCCGACAGCGGTGGCGGTGGAACGACGCTGGGACGTATGTGTGCGCGCAGCGGTGGTTGTGAAGCGACTGCTGGATGAATGCAAGAATCCATTCAGGGTGTCGTGGCAGTGGAGTCATCACTAAGTAAACTCACTGCCACTTACTAGGAACATGGAGAAGGGTTGCTATGTCTACATAGAGAATTTTGTTTCGGGGAATTTCTGCCGTACAGGCTGAATTAGATTCTTCTGTTGCCGTGTATACGGAGAAATTGGTTTCGGAGGCATAACCAAATATGGGCATGGGTTGTCGGTTAGACAAAGGACCATGGGTCTTGATCGTTGTGATGGTTGTTTCGTGGTTTTGCAACGCATCGTGTTGGTGACTTGCCAGTAAGGAGAATTGGTATTATTTCAAATGGTTTAGGTAGGATGGGTGCCGATATGGTTTTCGGGGAAACTAAATGCTGCTTGGTTACAAGTGAGGAAAATGGTTTAAGTGGGAAGTGAGTCGGAATGGTTTTTGGGGAAAATTAATGCTGCTTGGTTGCATGCGAGAACAATGGTTTAAGTAAGAAATGAACCGAGGTGGTTTTTGGGAAAAATAAATGCGGTTTGATTGTAGGTGAGGGAGATGGTTTAAAATGTATTTTATTGCAGGTTTTTGAAGTGAATTCTGTTGCAGTTTGGGTATGTATGCTATTGCAGATTTGGGAATGGATGCTGTTGTGGATTGGGAAATGTATTCTTGGAAGTTGAATGGGGCGTTGGGCTATGGTGACGCGCTGTTAGCGGTCAAAATTAGGTAGGAATTGTGGGTTGGTTCTTCGTGTGATATAGAGAACCTCCACAGTAACAGTAGATGAAACATGGATACACCATTACACACTCGATAACAGTCAAAACAGTAAATTGTTAAAGGCGAACGGGCTTCAACGAAGACAAAAGCGGTGAACTCATCTGGAAAGGTTATGGCTACTGTTTTTTGGAATGCACGCTGTATTATTTTCATTGACTATTTGGAAAACGGACAGACGGTAACTGGAGAGTATTATGCGTCATTATGAGGTCGGCTAAATGAGAAAATAAAACAAAATCGTCCTCATTTTCTAAAGACTTATTGACCTGCCCTCGTATACCTGTTCACGTTCCTTGGCATTATAAGCTCCATGTGTTCAAAATCATATACAAAAAACAATCCCACGAAAAACCCGGTAGGCGTAGGTGTGATGAGCCGACACTACCATAAGGGAAAAAATCATCAAGAAAACACCGACTCGGCAAAAAGAAGACGTAGGGAAAAACGGAAAAAGTGGGATATACGCGTCGGCACGTGGAATGTTCGAACGTTATATAAACCAGGCGCGATACAGACGGTCGTAGCAAACGCGAAACAATATAAAATGGATATCGTCGCGCTTCAGGAAGTTCGACTCCCACATCAAGTAATCGAAACCAATGCGTTTACACTGGCATGTGGAGGTACCGATACACATAACCTCGGAACTGGCTTCATCATAAGCAAGAAGATTACGCCCCATGTAAAAGAAGTGCAATTTATTAATGACCGAATGTCGGTGCTAAAAATACAGGGCCCACGGTACAATTATGTATTTATAAACGTACACGCCCCAACAGAAACGAAGGACACATTCTACGAGACCCTAGAGGAAGTATTTGATGGGATCTCATAATTCGATGTTAAAATCCTCCTCGGGGACCTCAATGCGAAAATTGGAAAGGAAGATATCTTCCAACCAACAGTAGGTAAAGAAAGCCTACATGACGTTTCAAATGATAAAGGTATTCGAATTATCAAAAGATCTGTTAGTGAAAAGCACGATGTTCAAGCACAAGCAAATCCATAAAGCCACATGGATATCACCCGACGGCGTAACGCGTAAACAAATAGACCACTTCCTCATAGACAAAAGACACCTCTCGAATATCCTTGACGTAAGAACATATAGCGGAGCAGATTGCGACTCCGATCACCTTCTAGTGATGACCAAAATTAGAAGTCGGCTCGCAGCAAACCCACATGGACAGTCACGGGAGACCAGCAAAAAGTTCGAGATTGATAAAGTAAAAGACCTACGCAAAAGGGCTGAATATCAAGACGAACTAACGAATAGATTTAGCATCCTAGAGAATGACAGTAGTGCAGAAGAGAAAGCCAATAGTGTGGACACTAAATGGACATCGATCAGAGACACAATCAAACAAACAACCGAAGAAGTATTAGGATTTAAGAAAACTATTAAGTCCAAACCTTGGTTTGACGATGAGTGCAGGGCAAAGATCGAACAACGTAAACGCCTCAGAATGATCCACTTAGAAGGATATGATGAAGTCAACGCAGTAAGATACGCGACAATTCGGAAAGAGACAACCAGACTTTTCAAACGCAAAAAATGTGAATGGGAGAAGACTCGGATTGAAAAAATCATAGAAAATGCCAAAGCAAAGAACAGCAGAGGTATGCATTCCGGCATAAATTCAATTAGAAATGGCTACCGAGGGAGAGCCAAAATAACCAGAGACGCAAACGGTTGTCTGGTGACAGAAACAAAAAAAAAAAAAAGAAAATATCGTGACAAGATGGAAGCAGTACTTTGAAAACCTGCTCAATGTGCGCACCCATCAACCACAAATAAACGCACCAGACGTACATACAGCCGAGCCCCAGATCCCAGAGCCCTCTTTCGACGAAGTTGTAGACGCGATAAATCGACTGAAAAACAACAAGGCTTCCGGAGTCGATTGCATACCAGCAGAGCTTGTGAAGCATGGAGGAGAGGCAACCACTCGAAAGACCCACCAACTGGTTAAAACAATATGGGACAAGGAAGTCATTCCGGAAGAATGGAAAACCTCAATAGTCATCCCCATTTTCAAAAAACGCGGCAGATCTGACTGCGAAAATTACAGAGGGATATCATTGCTCCCGACCACATACAAAATATTAACAAATGTCATACTGGCGAGAATCACACCGTACGCAAAAGAAATATTGGGAGACTACCAATGCGGATTCCGTCGGAACCGGTCAACAAGCGACCAGATGTTCACAATAAGGCAACTGCTGGAAAAGAAGTGGAAATACGGAGAGACGGTTTGTGGCGGTGACGCCAAACCCCACGGTACACTTACGTAAAAACCCCCATTACCTCATCCCAAGACGCATAAGTTTTCGCCAATGCAATCGCATTAGGCACCTGAAAATGCTTCGCGCATTAAAGAGATCAAATCTATGATCTTTAAGTCCCTGTAAAGAAAACTTACCTTTCATATATTCTCTTTGCATACCAATCCTCTCTAAGATTTTTTTATTGTCTTATCAGGAATTCCAAACCAATTTCGGCATCTACGTTGCCAGACAAATTCCCCTAGACGAATTCCTGTAAACAAATGATTTGAATTGCATACTTTGTAACCTTCACCAGGGATCATAAATATTGCGCCGTCTATTTTTCAACTTCGCCAAGTGTACGATAAATTTCTTTACGTACACATTGGCCGGCGACCTTTTTCTCCCAGCAATAAAATTCTCTGACTCGCACAATGTTCAAACCAAAGTAAATACCCATTCCGCGTCTCTTGGCATCAATTGAATTCAAAGCATAAACAATGCAAATATAGAATCCGATTCCCACAAACGAGTTTCCCTGTATATACAAATGCAAGCAAGGGATTTGTTTCGTCCACCAACCAATTAGCACATTTCCACATCGCATCGTCGTCTCTTTGTTTAGCCGCACATGTTCCAACAAAGATCCCGTTAGCATCCGACGATTTCGGTTTTATTCGCATCCTAAGAATGCACTTTATGTCTTTCTTTGTTCTAGGCACACACACCACTGCACTGAAAGGGTGCATCTCTGTGGTGGCCACACCCTAAAGATAAAAGTTTTTCTCTCTCTGCCCTTTCCTTAACCCTAACCTAGGATGGAATTCATGTCAGAGTTCTATCCTCGGGGAGTCCATTTCCAACTGCTGACCACCACGGTCATGCCGACTTCCGCTCTCCGCCGGTAGCGGAGACGCGTAATTATATACCCGGAGTCGCGAATTTAACACCCTCGAATTTAGTTTGAATCGTGTGAGTCGTCTGCACCCTAATAGTTCAAGTGGAAGTTAATAATGTGTACCTGCTTACCTTAACTGGTTCCCCTTGCTGCGTGCATAAGTAAATTCAGTCAATCAATGTTCCTACCGTGTTTGTTTAAAGTAACTTAAATAATCTTACCTACAAAGAACATATAAACAGTAACCACAACACTTGATTTTTAAACAGTTTAAATAAATAACAGAACATTCATTACAACAGACATACAGTGTATTTATTTCTCCGTTTTGTGTCCGCTCCACATTCCGCATTGGATCAACTGCCGCACTACTTCCCCGGGAAAAACAATAAACAATATGTGTGCTTTATTTCTTTTGTGTTGTGAGCAATGTCCGCGCGAACAATATATGATGGAGGAAGAAGAGAATCAGCGCCGTACGCCTGCGCAACATGCTTCTTCCCCACAGGTTCACCAACTGTTCGTTGACTTCAAAAAAGCCTACGACTCAGTCGCAAGGCAAAGACTCTACCATCTTGTGGTTGAGCTGGGGATCCCGAAAAAATATGCCGCCCTCATTCAAATTTGCATGAACGAAAACAAAGGGCGAGTTAGAATAGAAAACCACCTCTCAGAACCATTTGAAATCCGGGACGGACTAAAACAGGGAGATGGCCTCTCACCATGCCTTTTTAATCTTGTCCTCGAGTATGTTATCAGATAGGTACAAGACGACAACACGGCCGGATCATCCCTGAACGGGGTCACACAAGTGCTCGCGTATGCGGATGACATCGCGGTTCTGGGCGATAATCTCGAAACTGTAAGTAAAAATGTGAAATCATAATGCAAGCGGCAGAAGAGGTGGGCCTAGAAATAAATGAAGACAAAACAAAATACATGATTACGGCGAGAGCAGGTGGACCTCAGAGAACACATATAAACGTCAGAAGCAAGATATTTGAAAATGTCAAAGAATTTAAATATCTGGGAACGGTATTGACGACCAGAAACGAAACATCGAAGGAAATTAACAAAATACTACACTCCGGCAACGCTAGTTGGCATGCAGTCAGTAAACTGCTGAAATCCAAACTGCTATAACGGAATATAAAGCTCCGTGTCTATAGAACCATAATCATGCCGATTGTTCTATACGGATGCGAAACAAACATGGGCTCTCACAAAACGGGAAGAAAACAAATTCCGCGTATTCGAGAATAAAGTTTTAAGGGGTATCTTTGGAGGCAAATATGACGAGGAGGCAGGACAATGGAGGAAACTTCACAACCACGAATTGGAAGAGCTATACCGTAAACCTACAATAGTGAGACTAATCAAGTCGCGAAAATTAAGATGGGCCGGACATGTGGTGCGAATGGGCAACGATAGGACCGTGCGTGGAATTCTTGACGGTAGACCAACGGAAAAGAGACCTACAGGACGGCCGCGACGGAGATGGGAGGACAATGTAAGGTTTGACCTTGAGCAGATCGGACCAGATGGGCAAGTGTGGAAGGAGAGCGCACAGGACAGGGAACAATGGCGGAGCCGAGTCGGTGAGGTCATGAACTTTCGGGTTCTTACAGGCCAATAAATAATAATAATAATAATAATGTGTTCAAAATCAATACCTCTTTTTTATCTTCTGCTTCTGCTGCACTGTGCTTTACATATAAGTGTATGTCAAAATCCTTTTTATATGCGCTTTTCTGTAAAAAAAAAAAAGTAGGAGCATATCGTCAACATTAGAAACTGTTTAACATATACTTTTCCCAGAATCTACAGAAGAGCTTAACATGTCTTTATTTGAATACATACCACAGATGTCGTAACAATTCGGATGGGAAAAAGCATATGTCTACAAGAACCCTGTCAGAACAAGCTATTGGCATCTAAATCTGTTGTCGCAAGCAGAGCGAGCGAGCTATCTATTCAGTTAACTATGAATGTTACAAAAGCATCGAAATGAATCACCTCGACCATAATAAACATTCCCTATAAGAATACATCCACCACACGGAGTTATGTAGCCCACCCAATGTAAGTCACAGCAAGAGATCTACTATGATAATTTTTGTATCCGTGCGACACTTCCAGCAATGTCTAGGAAACAAACAAAAGAATCCTTTCACATTTCGGATATTCCCCGGACAGGTCGACTACTTCCCGACCATTGTAGTGATTCATTATCGAGATCAAATTACCTGAGCGTAAGAAACTAGTCTAGGTCCCATTGTCGTGTTACCTTGATGAATTAGCTACATGGAGGCACTCCATATGATCTGTTTGCTTCGTGGCACACCTACACGTCTGAAAACACTAGAGAAAAGTCTAAATTGAAAAGACATTCATCAACGAACAAAAACCCCACAAACATGACACCTTGTTCAATTATGCCATTAAAGGATCTCTCCTCTCAGGAGCCGTGGTGATTTTTTGATGTATACAAACCCAAGTTCCAATCCTATTTTAATCGCGCCTTGTAGGCTCGCCCGCACGCGGCATTCAAGTTGTCTAAGGTAAACATAGAGTCTGAATGGTATTGAGTACGAAGACATCTCTAGGCGAAGAGCAGAGTACAACACGGCCGACTAGGGTTTTGTCAACTACCTCAATTAGTGGGTGCACATCATGTAATCTGGGTCTATTAATCTTGATACATTGTCTGTAGACATGTTACCCACAAATGACAACAACCACTGCCATCGCCGGACTAAATTATAATCGAAGACCTTTATCGAAGGAATAAAGGGCTAAAGGATAACTTAATTGTAAGAGGTTAATATTGATTGAAGGCTTTTCCCTTTGTGATCCCGGCCTCGCTTGGTAGACGTATAAGGGAGACGATAACCCGATTATGATGATCAGGTAGGGACACTGCGCAATCTGGTTATGACAATGTTGCTTAAGAGGATTTTAAAATCATCAGCAATTGCTAACCAGTAGTGAAAGCCATTGGACAGCTGTTGTAATATGTAAAGTTCTCTTTCTTTTCTTCTGTCATGAGCAACTAAGATTGTAGCTGCTGGCAGGTTGTTGACTATTCCGGCTTGTTGTTGTATGAGAAAGATAACGTACATAAACAATGTCCCATTGAAATAACAGATCATTTAAGATCTGTAGATCGGTTTGGTTAGGAAACACACACTTGTACGAGTAGTGCTTTAGCGATTTGTGAAAACTCCGAAAAGTTTCCACTATCCATGCCGCGAAAGGAGGGTAATCAAAAAATGTTTAGTATTATTTCAGTAAACATTTTGTCAGACCCGAAGTACTTATAAACATTGGGTTTTCCTTTAATTCCATTTGGTTTTTAAAACAAAGAAATGATGCAGTATTTTTTTTTGTGCTACAAAAATAATAATAATATGTATTTCCGTTTTCGTTGATGACCTCTTGCCATCATTCCTGCAATTTCATTATTTCCCTCTCTTAGAAGGTCGTGTGCTTAGAGGGGAACAGCTGGTCGAGGAATTTTTTATAGTAGTCTTATCAATGAACGAATCCGTAGAAGTTTTCAGGGACCGGAACCGGCGGTTCTCTGATGGTGTATACGGTGGGTCGAGGAAAATGTCCCATCCAAGTTGCACCAATTTTTAGTGAGTGATTGGTCTGGCAGGGCTCCTCGATAGTATAGTGGTAAGTATACCCGCC
The DNA here is from genome assembly GCA_963931805.1 of Microdon myrmicae. Classification (NCBI taxonomy): domain Eukaryota; kingdom Metazoa; phylum Arthropoda; class Insecta; order Diptera; family Syrphidae; genus Microdon; species Microdon myrmicae. The sequence goes on along the minus strand of OZ007500.1, from coordinate 67,898,742 downwards.
TGTCACCCGGGAGACCGGGGTTCGATTCCCCGTCGGGGAGCCTCTGGCGCAAGACTAATGACCTTGCCCGGAAAAAACAAATCATTATGAAAAATTTAACAAGTCTCAGGACTTGCTAAAAAAGGCCAAGACCGGTTCCCGGTTGTAGTGCCGTTGATGATGATGATTGGTCTGGCAGTGTTATGACGGAATACGAATAAGAATCTTTGCGATTTCTCATGTCTGGGTGTTTTGCAGAGCAATTACGTTAGCTACATACAGTAAACTTTCGCCTCGATCATATCTCTCATAGAAAGCAAGTCGTAAAGTAGCAAACCACAATAGTCTCACCATATGGATAGCAACATCTTCTTTTGATCTAGGCCATGCTGCGGGAACTTGACAGTGGGTGCCCATGATCTTTTGCACAATAACTTATCCATCTTTCATCACCCATCACTATTCATTTGAGAAACGGATCGTTTTCGTGTCACTTAAGAACTGAGGTGCAGATAAACATGCAGTTTGCCAATTATCTTTGACCAAATTGTGTGGAACCCCAGCTTGTTGAGGTGAAATGTGGCCAAGCTGTTGCCTTTGTACTGTTGCATGTTCTGTTTTAACAAGCACTCCCCATTCTTACTTAGCTTGCCGCATAAGGCCTTACTTTTCAGCTGGGTGAGATTGCTTGGGATACTGAATTCTTTCATGGCGTTGTTGGGGTCTACTGGCTATATCGCAAGGCTATTTTACAATGACCTGCAATACCTGAAGGTTTATTTATTGTGCTTCCTTATTCTACTAAAATATATCCATGTGGCGACACCTGTTTTTTTATTCCTTCAAAATCAGACACCCAATATTTGGTAAACTAACGAATACGTTTCTTATTCTTTTTCTATTTTAAGGAGGAAGATCGGTTTGTGAAATTAACTGCGCGAGAAAGAAGATTCATAAAGTTCGCTTCAGTAGAATACAATGGCCAGCTATATATGACACCTCTAGATTTTCTTGACTCCGTAGTCGAACAAGAACCACGACGTAGGTTATACTTTTTTATTTCCTGTACTTTTCTGAACCATTCAGTTCGGTCATTCAAACCTAATCTCCGCAAAATAATTTAACACCTCGACTTATAGATTCGAATTCATGTTCGAATCAAACGACCTCCGACTAAGTTTTCATCTTTTGTGTATATTTTGTGCAGCTCGTTTAAAAAGGAGAAGATTGACAGAGCCAGATATTGAAAAACTGAAGTCTTCAACGCCATCACTGAAGCAGGGATCGAGAAATATGTTCCGAGACCTACGAGATAAAGGTAAGAAAATTTATTTGTTATGTTTCCTGAGATAATTACTATGATTTTATTACTATTATTATTACTGATTGGTCTGTAGGGACCCGGAACTTCATATCCTCACTGACTCGGCTGCGCCATCGTTCCCTGTTCTGTGCATTCTCTTTCCACGCTTCGCCTTCTGATCCGTCCTCCTCGAGGACGCGCTTTACATATTCCTCCGATTTTCGTCGCGGTATTACCACCGGTCTCTTTCTCGTTGGTCTCCCGTCAAGAATTCCACCTACAGTTCCGTCGTCGCCCATTTTCGATACATGCCCGGCCCATCTTAAACGTCGCGACCTGATTATTCTCACTATTTTAGGTTTGTGGTATAACTGTTTTCGCAGTGTGGAGTTTCCTCCATTATCCTGCCTCTTCATCATATATACCGCCAAAGATACTCCTTAGAACTGTATTCTTGAATTCATCGCGGTATTCCCACCGGTCTCTTTCCCGTTGGTCTCCGTCAAGAATTCCACCTGCGGTTCTGTCGTCGCCCATTCTCGCTACATGCCCGGTCCATCTTAAATGTCGCGACCTGATTATTCTCACTATTGTAGGTTTGTGGGATAACTCTTTTCGCCGTTGTGGAGTTTCTTCCACTATCCTGCCTCTTCATCATATATACCGCCAAAGATACTCCTTAGAACTTTATTCTTGAATGCATCGCGGTATTCCCATCGGTCTCTTTCCCGTTGGTCTCCCGTCAAGAATTATACGTACGGTTCTGTCGTCGCCCATTCTCGCTACACGCCCAGCCCATCTTAAACGTTGCGACCTGATTATTCTCGCTATTGTAGGTTTGTGGTATAACTGTTTTCGAGTTTGTGGAGTTTCCTCCATTATCCTGCCTATTCATCATACATACCGCCAAAGATACTCCTTAGAACTTTATTCTTGAATAACATTATAAGAACAATCGGCATGATTATGGTTCTATCGTGGAACCGTTGCCAATCGTCCTTCCATTGACTTTCATTGTCGCGGCGTGCTCACTTCCATCCAAAGTAACATTAACTCAACCCTCGTGGCTATATTCTCCTCGGTCAAGCTCTATTATGTCTCCGTCAAAATAAAACGACTCCGCAAATCAATATACGTCATCTGCCAGTCCCAGCCTACTGAATCGCATGAATTAGCAATTAAATGTATCGAGCACATTATTGAGATAAACGACGGCTTGTTTTTGGCGACTTTAATCTCCCACATCTACAATGGACTCTGTCCGGTGACCATTCCTTCTACATCACCAGCGCCCCCAGTGCCAAGGATACCACTTCACCGACCACCTAACTGATTCAAGCCTATATCAAGTTAGTAATGTCAAAAACCACCTGAGTAGACAACTAGACCTTATTTTCACGGCGGACCCTATTAATTCCTCAGCAACCCTGTAGCGTCTCTAACAGACACACACACAATACACAAGCAAATAGTGAAGAACACCGAACGAAAATCGAGTAAGAAAATACATCAGAGCCGTATACCATAGCGATAACAAAATAATTCACATCAGTGGAATATACTTGAGTTTAAAAATCGAATTTTAAACACGACCAGTAGCCTGATGGGTAACGCTTAGGTTCAATTTTTTGTGATTCTAACTGTTATAGCGTCAGTTCGAATCACACGTTCTTCACTATCATTTCAAACGCTATAACCCCCTCTCCCCTTGTTCTGTCTATTTCTATTACTATTTATTGGCCTGTAGGAACCCGGAAGTTCATGACCTCACCGACTCGACTCCGCCGTTGTTCCCTGTCCTGTGCACTCTCCTTCCACGCTTGACCATTCGATTCGATCTCCTCAATGTCAAATCTAACATTGTCCTCCCATCTCTGTCGCGGCCGTCCTGTCGGTCGCTTTCCCGCTGGTCTACCGTCAAGAATTCTACGCACGGTTCTATCGTTGCCCATTCGCGCCACATGTCCGGCCCATCTTAACCCTTGTTCTGTCTATCATCGACAATCACCAGCCGCTTCTTATCCTGTCTTTTTTTCCATAACTCATAACATAAGCCCATCCCACCCCTCGACATTTACTCACATGACTTCCACAAAGCGAACTTTGGGCTTATTAACGAATATCACAACAAAATTACATTCAGTTTTGATCATATGACGGTAAAAGATGCTACCATCAATCTTTACACTGACATTTTTAAATCAATTTCCCTTTACGTTCCATATTCCAACCGTAAAACTCCTACCTCCGCACCTCTTTGGTTTAATAACAAACGAACAAAGCTTTCTTACATAATAAAAGGAACAAGCTGTGGGCTACCTCCTTCCGTAATCGCTCCGTCTGCGACAACTCCAACTATCTTGGCACTTATCGCCAATTCAACGCACTCTACAACGTCCCTTACTAAAACTATCTAACAAAAGCTCAGACTAACCTAATACCTGACTCAAAAACGTTCTTCCAATTTATTAATCACAAACGCAAATTCGACGATTAATTTGGAAACCTCAACGGATTCACATGTCATTGCGAACATATTCGCGTCCTTTTTCAATCCATCCTTCACCCACTTTTTCAATCAATTTGTTTGGGGTGCCGAACTCTGATGGCATTGTATAGTTCTACCCTAGCTATGCTGTCGTAGGCGGCCTTAAAGTCTATAAATAGATGATATAATGGAATCTTTAACTGCTGACATTTTTCTATCGCCTGCCTAGGGGCGAATATCTGATCAATCACCCCACAATTCACCCCTCAAATTATTCAGCGTCACGTAGTTGAGGAGAAATTAAACTTACTCAAAGACGAGTTCAGTCCTGAACCTGATGGACTCCCGGCTGTATTTTTAAAGAAATGTTCCTCTTCTCTTTCTCATCCGATATCAAAGATATTCAGTCTATCCCTTTCACAAGGGATCTTCCCTAGTATTTGGAAATCCTCCTATGTCACCCCCATACATAAAAAGGGACCTAAAAATGATATCAGCAAACACCGTCCCATCGCCAAACTGTCTCAAATCCTTAAACTGTTCGAAGGGATTCTTTACAACGCGTTATCTTTCCGTTGTAAATCCATCATTTCACCCAACCAGCATGGTTTCCTTTCGGGTAGGTCGACCACAACGAATCTGATCGAGTTCTCATCCCATACTCTCCGTGTCTTAGAGAATGGCAACGAAGTCGATGTAATCACCACCGATTTCAGCAAGGCCTTTGACAAAATCTCCCATAATCTCATCCTTTTTAAGCTGTCCTCCCTAGGTTTCGAACCCTTATTGATCAAGTGGTTATCTTCTTATCTGAAAGATCGATCCTACGGTGTCAAATTCAGATCCTCATTTTCCAATCCTTTTCTTCCAACGTTCCGCAAGGCAGTCATCTAGGTCCCCTCCTATTTATCCTTACCATTAATGATGTTGACTCCATTATTAAATACTCATCCATCTCCCTCTATACGGACGACGCCAAACTCTACAAAACGATCATCTCTCCTCTCGACTCCTCACTTCTCCAAGCGGACCTCGACAGCTTCTCAACTTGGTGCGGTAATAACTGCCTTGAACTCAACGTTGTCAAATGTCACTCCATCACCTTCTCCCGCCGACGCCTTCCCTCCCCCCACGTTCCTGCTTCCTACTAAACCAGCAGATATCATCTGTACCCTCGGTACGTGACCTCGGGATCTTATTTGACAGCTTCATCCCGCATATTGATGATATTATTCGTAAGGCCAACTCTGCCCTTGGGTTTGTGAAACGCTGGTCTAAAGAATTTTCTAATCCTTACGTTTCCCGTTCTCTCTACATAGCCTTCGTCGGTCTCCTTCTCGAATACGCCAGTCAGGTCTGGTCTCGACACTAATCGTCCCATATCCCCAGATTCGAAAGCGTGCAACGTCGTTTTCTGCGCTTTGCCCTCCGCGGACTGAACTGGGTGAATCCTCGGATACTTCCCACATACACAGACCGGCTCCATCTGATTAACCTCAACACACTTGGGGAGCGCAGAACTTATGCCGATATCCTTACACGGGCACTAGATTCACTTACCTCCCAACACTGCTCCGCTGAAATTCCATCGATTGTTCCACCGAACTCGGTAAAATAAAACATCGGTTAAACTCTTTGAATTGTTTTTTTATTCGTGGTTCATTTTATTAAAATAGATACATTCACTGAGATTGTTTATTGTTTAGCTTCGAAAGGTTCCAGAACAATTGTTTATTTTGTTAAAACAGATACACACTGAGATTGTTTATTGCAAAGATTCGCAAGTTACTTAACAGTGGTTTATAGCGTAAAACGCATTTCCAGATGCAAACTTCTCGTAAGAGATGTACTATGTATACGCGAGAATCGAACACTTACATATTCTCGCGACTCCGACAAACCCCACGACCTCGATCCGTGTGTCTCGTTAGATAATTAGTTACTCGCACTCAAAAACATGTATGCTCGTACCCGACTGGGGATGAAATCTGACTCGCTAGTGTCTGTTGCCGTCAACATCCACTAGCCGCGATGAAGATGGATTTCCATGCATCTGGGGGTAGCCAATCCGATCTTTTCCTGGTGATAACCAATGAGCGATCGAATTGGAGTTTAATGGGAGAATTTCCCATATGTCCTTTCGCTTGAAGTGCCGACAACGAACGATCCTGCAACTGTTCAAACAAAGGAGCAAGCATAAGAGGCTGCAGGCATCGTTGCTGTAAACCATCGTGATGATCTTCGAAATAGGCTTCTGTGTCTTATGTAAACAGAAACGCTATTTCGAGGGTCATACGATGAGATGCACATTGTTTGTGGTTTAGCAGATGCGACATGGGAACATTGTGGTGTTTACATAATCACTCACAATCATGCCGTTGTAGGCTATAGATTTTTCAGTAACGATAGGTCAACCGAAGATTTGTTTACCGTGACAGTGGCTAGGGTAGCTATTGTTTAGGTTAATGTAATGTACATGGGACATGGTCATGGATATCCTATAATCATGTTCATGTCCAATCCTATAATCGGTTGATGGCCGATAATGGGGAATTGGTTGCAACTATTGATGGATATGGGGGCAATGTTTGGTTAAGAAATGGTACATGGGACACGATCATTGGTATGATTCTTTAAATAGCAATCATGATCGTGTTCGATTCAATGGTAGGAAAATTATCGGCTGCAGCTGTGTCAACAAGTACGTTGCACGACGTGTCTTCTTGGACCAACGGATTGTTGGAAAAAGAGCACGTTGCAAGATTGGCGTGTGTTTACCAATCAAGATTGCTGACGAGCTGAGCCGATTGGGATGGTATGGTTCATGTATTATGAACGAAATGATTTGATGATATGCATGCTTGCGGGGGTTTTACTTTGAGGTGAAAGATAATGAAGGGTAGCTTGTGGGGTAGGAAGTCGCGGCACCGGCATGGGTGCGAGTTCTACTTCCTCCTCCATCATAATTACTCTGTCACCCATCGAATACCGCTACAAAACGTTCACCAGTCAAGTAGGAATGACGGTGGGTCTACGACACTGAGCGAACACAGCACAGGAATGTAAAACAAGCGAAACTTCACAACAGGAAAAGGAAATAAAACACGGAAGGTTTCACTGAATTGAATTAAGTTTATTGTTCATGTTCAGTGGTATTTTGAACTTACTAATAATTGTCAATTGACCGAACACGTAATTACGCGACTTTACTGCACTGTACAAAATGTATTAGGAAATGTCTCGTTTATAAAAGGTACAACACTACGACAACGACTCCGAGGAAACCCACCGTACCGGCGCCGGTACAGCGGATGGCGAGCGACCCGATCGCTTGGAAGATTGAATTGCGACTCACTGATATCCTCTCCAATAAGGATATCGTTTTTACCTACCACCAGAGAAACGTAAAGTCTCTCTTGGTGGTATAGGAAACCAGATCTTGTAATAAAGCTCATGGTGGTATGTGTGCGATCGTTCGGATCAATGTTAATTATACGTGCACGACAGCGGTGGAACAACGAAACAGGCGGGCGGCAAAGACAAGGGCGATTCTTGATCTATGTCTATGCTGTGCAACGTCGCTATGATAGACGTTAGGAAAAGGTGTTAATGGGATACGATACTTTATACAATGGAAATTGTATATCGTATCTTGGGTTAATTGCCGCAACGTATCCCTTGCTTGCATTTAGGTATGCCAAGCAATTCGTGGTGGCGACGAAAGAAATGCATGATTGTTTGCCTATTGAATTGCTAGTGTTGCAGCTGTAAAAACAAGCTGACCGACATAGTATTTTAACTCAGACAAAGGGTGTCGAATGTTTGGTATTTATGGTGCATATGCACATTAAGGAACAATTTTAGGAATTTCAGATAATGCTTGAAAGCATTGCATGTCCTTGGAAAAGGAAATGTTTTCTGGGGCAAATGCAAATGCATTGGCGGGAAACAATGGGAATTATGGAATTCCTAAAAAGGTCATGAAGAATTCTTACAGAAAATGGTATGCGAAGAGATGCATGGGGGTAAGTTTTTTAAATTAAGATCATGGGTTTGATCTCTTAAATGCGTGCAGCGTTTTTGTGTGCCGAATGCGATTGCATTGGCGATTTTATATGGGAAGATGGGTGTTATAGGGGTTTTTAAGGAAAGCGTACCGTGGGAATTGGCGGAACCGCCACAAGCTTACGCTGCTGGATTGCAGGTAAGTAAAATGGCTTGGTAGAGTGAGCGGAAGGCGGGTTGATTTAAGGAAGTGGGTGGTTCTTAGGGAATGCTTTAAAGAACCCCCACAAACCCAATAACCAACACACCAAACATACCCCCCCTCTCTTTATTCTTTTTAACCATAGTGTATATTCTTTAGTTTTAAGCTTGTTGTTAAGTTTATCGCTTGTACTAAGCTAAATATATGAGCGTTCTGCCCTCACTAACTAAAACTAAACTAAACCAATCGCTGATTTGCCTGGGATGAAGGCAGACTGATATTGACCAATGATGGCTTTAGTGTATGAAGCTATCCGATCATGTAGGATAGTGGAGAGCATCTTATAGGCGGTACTCAGCAATGTTATACCCCTATAGTTGCAGCACAGTGTGATATCTCCCTTATTATGTATGGGGCAAATTATACCACGACACCAAACTTCCGGCATCTCCTCGTGCGCCACGATCTCATGAATTGCGTGATATAACGCTGTCCCTCCTTGTTTGATCAGCTTAGCTGGTATGCCATCAGCTCCGGGGGCTTTATTTGATTTGAGCTGTCTTAAGGCTTTTAATGTTACCTCAATGCTTGATGGCGGCAACATTTGGTCTTGATTTTGCATTGGTGGAGCCTCCAATTCTTCTGTGAGCTGACCATTTAGCAATTCATTGAAGTGCACTTCCCATCGCTCCAGAATGCTTTCGGGATCGGTGATCAGACTACCCTCTGTATCCTTGCAGTAAGTGCAGCGTGGTGCGTACCGCGTCATACTGCGGATTATTTGGTAGAACTTCCGCGCCTAGTGCGGACCTCGCTCTCTACTTTTCTCTATTTCACAGACAAGGTTTTTTTCCCAGGCACTTTTGTTTTTTCTGTTAAGCCTTTTTTCAGATCTTCTGAGCTCTTTGTATTGCTCCTCGCATGCCCGCGTCCTATGAGTCACACGTAAAAACGTCACGCGTAACCAAAAAAAAAAAAAACAACCGTCAACAATGGTCCGCGCCGAAAACAAAAACTGAACTCTCTCTGCATCTCCTCCCCCGCTATTTCTTTGTCCTCATGACCTCATAGTCTCGGGAAACTGGTCGAACACACCAGCGGTTCCCCAACCCACTGTTAGAATTGTCTAACAATATTATAACAACTATTTACGTTAAAATCTAAGTACAAAGGCTGTTAACTATCAGCAATGCAAACATCCAATTAATATTAGAATAGGTTTCTTGCCGTGACAAGGGCAGTGGAGGAAGTTTGTGGGTGGAAGTGTTTTTGCCAGGCATGGGCACCCGGTTCACCTTCTTCCTCCATCATAAATGTTCCGCCGAATACAACACTGAGCAACGCCGCAAAAATGCTAACCAAAAGTCATCAAGTTCAAAATACAGAGCGGACACAGCACAGGAACATTGAAACGCACTATTTGTCCTTTTATGATTGCTTTATTTTATATGACTACATTTATTTTTACTTTACTACTGGTGTAGTCTGTCACGCGGGCGAACGGGGTTCGTTTCCCCGTCGGGGAGCCTCTGGCGCAAGACTAATGACCTCGCCCAGAAAAATCAAATCATTAAGGAAAATTTAACAAGCCTCAGGATTTGCTAAATAAGGCCAAGACCGGTCCCCGGTTGTAGTGCCGGTGATGATGATGACTGGTGTTTCTGCCGCGGCTATGTAATTATTAAATTTCGAAGGTAAACTCTGGGTAATGTTAATATTCACTTAATTTATTAACATCGTATATACTGCAATTTTGAATAACGTTTACGAAACACGACTCCGGTTTAATTAAGAGTCCGGGTATGTACGCGTTCCTGTGGCGCGAAACGGGGAGCGGAAGATGCACCGACCGGATCGGTGGTTGGAATACGACTTAACCATTCAACCCTCGTTTGGGGTGAGTTTGGTGGTGTGGTGGTAGATATCCTCTCCACTAAGGATATGTTTTTACTTACCACCAGAGAAACGTAAAGTCTCTCTTGGTGGAATAGAAAACCAGATCTCGTCATGGAGGTCATGGTGGTATGTGTGTGATCGTTTAGATCTGTGTTGTTTACTCATGCGCGAAGGCAATGGAAAAACAAAGCAGGCAGGCGGCAAGGACAAAGGAATCGAGGCGATGGTTTATGATGTGCATCGCGGCTAAATAAATAGACGACGATGCATCGAAGAAATGGTGTTAAAGAAAAGATGGGACGAGGGCATCATAAAAGTCTTGGATTGATGATGCCCTTGCGTAAATAGACGCATAGCCATTAGAAAAAGGTGCTAATGGTTTGGGATATTTTATACAATGAAAATTGTATATCGTATCTTGAGTTGGCGGCCGAAACGAATCCCTTGTCTGCATTTGTATATGCAGGGTAATTCTTTTGTGGCAAAGCACGAAATTGGTGATTGCTTATTAGTAGGAAAACAAATCATGGGTTGGATATTATGCATGTTTACACGCGAAGGAATTCGGTTTATGGCACATGACGCTAGATGCGGTATTTGCTTTTGTCCCTTGGACAAATGGTCTGCTAGATATGTGCATATGGGAAGATTAGGGTGCACATGAGGGACATGCCGGAATAGTTTTCCTACTTATGATACTTGTATGCAGACGAATTATTTTCCAGCGAATTCTACTGGTGCATTGGATGTGTAAACAGAATCTTTCAGGTATTTTCATGAAATGCGTTGAAAGCATTAATGTCCTTGAGAAAGGAAATGTTTTCAGGTGCCAATGCGATTGCATTGGCGGGAAACAATGGGAGTTGGGTTGTAGTTATGGGGGGTTCTTCGGGTAAATAGACAGTGGGGTTGGGCGGAACCGCCACAAGTTACCACGTAATACAGATCGTGGCTCTTTACCAAGTACATCAAATCTGCCACCCGGGAGCACACGTGGCCCAGGGGCCATAATTTAACGGATTACGCACTTGATCAAATTAGATGTATGCGGTATCGGGGCAAGGAAAACAGGATAATAGGTTGTCACAAATGCTGAATATACCGGCTGAGTAATTGAGAAAATGTCGCGAGCAAAACTGGGAGACAATTTGTCGGCTTGAATTATGAGAACAATATGATGACAAAATTTCGCATACGCTGGTCATTTTAAGCATTAAAAGTATTCGTTTCCTTTGTCAATCAGACGTCTCCTCACTGAGGCCTTTAAATGACTTACCAACGTAAAGTATTGATTTCAACTTCCTTTTTCGATTATTTTTAGGAATCGTTTCATACACGGAGTATTTATTCTTGTTATCCATTTTGACCAGTAAGTTCTGTCCACTAACTCGAAGCTTAAGATTTAAAGATAATTTTTTTTTATAGAACCTCAGACTGGATTTCGAATCGCTTTCAACATGTTCGACACTGATGGCAACCAACGTGTTGATAAAAATGAATTTTTAGTGGTAAGTGAGTGCATCCAATGACAAACGAATAAATTTATTTTATATTGCTTTTTATTAATATTTATTTTTGTTTATTTGCTTTGTGTTCTCAAATATTTTTTTCATTTAGATACAAAAAATTCTGGGAGGTTGCATAAAATCGCACTTTGTCGACGAAGAAACCCGCCGAATTGTAAGGTTTAAGTTGATTATTTATCTATATCTTCTTAATCATTTACCAATTAAATAATGATGAGTTACTCAAAACCGCCTACGAATAGTAAGTTTGGTTTTAGAGAGGTCATGGGAATACTTTATTATTTCTTAGATTTGCTGTAAACGGCGCTTAGAGGTATTTTAAACTGAATAGCTAGTAAATAGTAGTGTATATCTACAGTGTACATTTATTTAAAGAAGCCATTGTAATATAATTGTAGAATGTGTGGCCTGGTTTTTGTATGGGGGGTATTTTTTGTCCTATCTGCATATTTCATTAGTAGGAATAATCATAGTGTAGTCTTCTGGGTGGGTATTGTTATCGCTCGAAAACTTGAATCGATCTAAAGTCTTGTTATAATGGGTTTACGAACAAATAACTTTATTTCATACAGAGAAGGGTGCAAAAAAAAACAAATTTATTTTCAAACAAAACGCGTTATTGTAGCTGATGTTCCAAAACCAGTTTTTTTTTCTATGACATCAATATTCCATTAATTTCGCCGCCATTTCAAAACTGTATCAAAGGCATATAAATATTTTCACAATGGCGGATCGAACAGGAGAAATTAAAGCCCGATTTACTCTTTTATGACATAAATTACATCCATCATTTGAACTGTCCACAGTTTGGTTCACTTGGGTGTAGTATCGATGAGAACAATAACTTCTCTTCGTGCACTTGTAACACTATAAGGGCTAGCAGAGGTCTTGATGTTGTATTACATCTTCGGCTGAACTTCGTTTTGAGTTTTTTTGACGGGCTGCTCCTATTCCTAATTATTCTATGGTTCGTGTCAAAGATCAAGCCTTTATGGGTGGTGTAGTTGTTTGCATTTCTGCGTCTGCCTGACTTGAATCAAATTGAACAAGTATTTCTCTGCTAGCGAGCCTTAATCAAATGAAAGTCATATTAATTTTACCCAACATAGGTTATTATCAAAACTAGTCATACACTATACACCACCTGATTACTCACATGAAACATAGCAGGAAATATGGAAAACAACTCATACATCCTTCTCAAATCTTAGACTCAATTTACTCTTATTAGGCTTCTAAAAATTCTCTAATTAGAACTTTTCAAAAATAAAATAATGCTTACCTACAAGCATGCCATTTCACTAATCTGTTAAATTGAAAACTTCAGCTCATTGCATTGGTTGACTCTGAGGATGAAATTGAAGAAAAACCCAAGACGAACTCAGATGTCCGTAAATCAAGTTGGAGTAACCGCACAAGAGTAAGTTTTGGGAACATATCCGTGATACCCACAGGTTGAATGTGTGGCGCTATCCACTAGCATCGCTTAAAACTACTCAAGCGATTAATTTTATTACATTTTAAAATGTGAGTTGTTTGTTTAAATGCTTAACTGTAGTATATTTGTACACTGTCCGTTTGAATTCGAAGTAAACTCGATAACTGAAATCGGAAAAAGTCACAAACCCAAACAATCACCTTAGACACTTACCAGTACAACTTTTCGCTTCTACTGTGCAATAATTACTACTTCCCTGCTGAGGAATTAATTATTTGTTACTCTTTTTTGGTTTGAGTGAATTGAACTAATTGTTATTTGCTTTTCTATTATTTTGGTTGTGTTGAATTTAGATGAGTTTGTTTTATTAAATTGAATCTTTCTAGTTTCCTTAGTTGTTTCTTTTTTCCTTTTAATTAAACAAAGTTTACAACAATATTTTATTTATCCTTAATAACTCAACTAATGACTTACACACAATCTAGATGGAAAACATTTTCAGTGGAGCCTGGAAAGATAAGCGGGGTTTAGTGGACAAAGGGAAATCTATCCCTCAAAAGGACGTAAGTACAATTTCCTTCATTTCAATGTTTCTTGTTTACTTTCTAGTGTTTCAGCTAATGGTAGATTTCGAGGCACTCAAGTTGTTTAGTTCTGTGCATCTAAACGCTTTTTCTTCACTTCATAAATCGCACATATAAATATGAGACAAAACCTTTTCCCCAATACATTTCACTTAAGTTTTGGGTTTTCCAATGGGGACTTGACAACTTTGAATTTAATTTGTGAACGCACCCTTTCACTAATCATCGAAGTGTCACTGCCAATTTATTCAGTAAACTCAACATTTTCATCATGGTTAAGTACACGAACGAACAACGTCTGCAAATTATAAAAATTTACTACCGAAGAAAAGTTGTCAAGCCCCTATTGGAGAACCAATTACTAGAAGTTTATTTTACTCATAACTTATTTGTCTAAATGTTTATCTTTGCTCTTTGTTTTAAAAGGGTGAATCAAATATAAACAAGTTTCGAGCTAGATAATTTTGTACGTGGCTGTTGTTTGGTTTATGAAGTATAGGGGAACCGGCTTGGCCAGCGGTGGCGCTCGAGTTTGTAGTCAGTACAGCCATGAGCGAACTAGAGGTACATACGTCTGTTGCGCAACGGATTTTTATGCAATTTTTGACAAATGAAGGCGTTAAACCCTCGGACATTTTTTCTCAATTGAAGGCACAGTTTGGTGATGATACACTGTGGGGGTTCTTAAAGCTCACCTGAAGAACCCCCCATATTCGCAACCCATATTTGCATCCCAATCACCAGCATACCTGAAATATTTCCTTTCTCAAGGACATTTAATGCATCCAACGCATTATCTGAAAATTTCGTTATTCAAATTTCCTGTAAAGAATTATTCACATCATACGGCATCATAAATCCCAAACCACTCCGCACCCTTGTCATCGTAAAATGCTATGTCGGACAGCTTGTTTATACAGCTGCAATAAACCGACCCGCGATTCGTTTGTCCAATCGACAAACAATTACCGCATCCTAAGCATTATCATCGGAACCGAATCCTCTACCATTTCCTAGTACAAACAAGAACTCGGTTCCTACTGCAGTCTGAGAGGCCATAAACATTAAAACCCATTAGCACATTTTCCTAATGGCGACGCATCTATTAACGATCACACACGCACACCACCGCGTGCCAGAAATCGCCTTCCATTGGTCACTGGTCAAAGGAAATTCCATTTCCTTTTCACCACACCACCAAACTCACCCCAAACGAGGGTTGAATGATTAAGTCGTATTCCAACCACCGATCCGGTCGGTGCGTCTTCAGCTCCCCGTGGCGTCCGGCGACGCGTACAACCCGGAGTCGTGTTTTCGTTTGAATAATAATCTTGTAATGTTACCTTCGTAATGGTTAGTATGATAGTGCGGAGAGTTTACTTAGTTTGTGTATTGTGTACGTCCATCGTTCGAACGAGGATACTTAGATTAAGATATTTGTAAGTGACTTCTAATTCATGTTCGGTTAATTAAGTACAAAAATAACTATCGGTGAATAAAATAAAGAGAAGATTTTGCCGACTGAAAATAACCAGTGTTTTGACTCTCGTGGCTTCCTTGGACATCTCTGGTGATTCGCGTCAGTGGAACTTTGTGTTAAATCGGTGAGGACGAAGTAGAACCCTGCGCCCATGCCGGCGCTCAGACCTCGTTCCCCACAACACCGTCTCAAAATCGTATGTAATAGGTTGTACCACATGAAATGTCCGATTTTCGTTCCACCTATAATAAAGTAGTTCTTATCCAGATAGAATTGAAATCACCGAAAGAGAGTCCCAAGTTCTGCTATAAAGAGATTATACTGATGCACCTCCTTGCTGATGTGGTATGCGTACGATGCATGCTTCAAGCACCGGGAACCTGTGCACTTCTCCACTATATATGACTTTGTGTTGGAGTCCTTTTCTAATAAAGACGGCGACACCTCCCCCTTGTGAGGAATTGGGTCGGTCTCGTCGTATAATATCATGGTTTTTGTGCCAAAGTTTATCCCCCGCTTGGTAGAAATCTTGACGTGGTGCGGGGTCTTAAACTACAATGGATCATTCAGGCTATTCTGACGGAAGCATACGCTTCCAGTAGGGACACCTATGTCAAACAGGCTAACGAGTAGTAACACACAAAGATCTACCACCCCTAATCCAGGGTGTTACGCGTCACCGTGCCCATTGGATGGTTTGCAGCCAGGGGTATAAAGGCGGCTCTCTGACACCGGGTCGAATCAGAGCAGTAAGCAGAACTTACCATATCAAAGAGGGGCTCTGATATGGCGGACTATTTGAAACCCCAGACTGTTCCCACGAAATAATTAATCAATATACAAACAACAATCTCACGAAAAACCCGGTAGGCGTAGGTGTGATGAGCCGACACTATCATAAGGGAACAAATCATCAAGAAAACACCGACACGGCAAAAAGAAGACGTAGGGAAAAACGGAAAAAGCGGGATATACGCGTCGGTACGTGGAATGTTCGAACGTTATATAAACCAGTCGCGATACCGATGATCGTAGAAAATGCGAAACAATATAAAATGGACGTTGTCACGCTTCAGGAAGTCCGACTCCCACATCAAGTAATCGAAACCAATGGGTTTACACTGGCGTGAGGAGGTACCTATACACATAACCTCGGAACTGGCTTCATCATAAGCAATAAGATTACGTTCAATGTAAAAGATGTAAGATTTATTAATGACCGAAAGTCGGTGCTAAAAATACAGGGTGCATGGTACAATTATGTATTTACAAATGTGCACACCCCAACAGAATCTACGAACGAAGAAACGAACGACACGTTCTACGAGACCCTAGAGGAAGTATTTGATGGGATCCCATCATTCACTGTCAAAATCCTTCTCGGGGACCTCAACGTGAAAATCGGAAAGGAAGATATTTTCTAACCAACTATAGGCAAAGGAAGCCTACACGACGTTGTAGGATAATGGAATTCGAATTATCACGTTCGCAGGGTCAAAAGGCCTGGTAGTGAAAAGTACGATGTTCAAGCACAAGCAAATTCATAAAGCCACATGGATATCACCCATGATGCAGCAGTTGCGATGCGACGAACGAAGTAACAGGTAAATTCCGCCCCGCCCCATGATGGAATATCTAAAAGAAAGTTCCGCGGGGAATGGCGGTAGGCGGTTTTAGTCGATAAAAATCCGGCATACCTCTGTATCTTTTGAAGATTTCCACCTTCCTACCGAAAAAAAAAAGATATCACTCGATGGGGTAACGCGTAACCAAATAGACCACTTCCTCATAGGCAAAAGACACCACTCGAACATCCTTGACGTAAGATCATATAGAGGAGCAGACTGCGACTCCGGCCATCCTCCTAGTAATGGGCAAAATTAGGAGTCGGCTCGCAGCAAATCCACACGGGCAGTCACGGGAGACAAGCAAAAAGTTCGACACTGATAAACTAAAAGACCTACGCAAAAGGGCTGAATATCAAGACGAATTAACGAATAGATTTAGCATCCTAGAAAATGGGAGCGGTGAGGAAGAAGAAGCCAATGATGTGGACACGAAATGGACATCGATCAGAGACACAATCAAACAAACAGCCCAAAAGGTATTAGAACTTAAGAAAACAGTTAAGTCCAAGCCTTGGTTTTACGAAGAGTGCAGGGCGAAGATTGAAGAACGTAAACGCCTCAGAGTGATCCATTTAGAAAGATACGTTGAAGTCAAGCCAGAAGAATACGAGACAATTCGGAAAAAGACAATGACACTTTTCAAACGCAAAAAACGCGAATGGGAGCAGCTCGGATCGAAAAAATCCTAGAAAATCCCAGAGCAAAGAACATCAGAGGTATGTATGTAGGCATAAATTTAATTAGAAATTACTACCGATGGAGGGCCGAAATAATTCGAGACGCAAATGGCTGTCTGGTCACAGAAATAAACAATATCGTGACAAGATGGAAGCAGTACTTTGAAAACCTGCTCAATGTGCGCACCCATCAACCACAAATAAACGCACCCGACGTACATACAGCCGAGCCTCAGATCCCAGAGCCCTTTTTCACCAGAAAATGATGATTTGCGGAAAGCATTAATTTTTTTTTTTCATTTGAAGAAAAGTGCTGCAGAGTCGCACCGAATGCTTGTCGAGGCTTATGGTGATCATGCTCTATCGGAAGCAACATGCAAAAGATGGTTTAAGCGGTTCAGAGATAAGGATTTTGATGTCCGAATTGAAGAATATGGAAGACCACCAACAACGTTTGAAGACGCCGAATTGGAAGCAATATTGGATCAAGATGACATTTTAAGTCAAAAACAAATGTCACAAATGTTAAATGTTGCACAACAAACAATTTCTGACCGTTTAAAAGCTATGGGAAAGATCCAAAAATGTGGAAACTGGGTGCCACATGAATTGAATGATAGGCAAATGGAAAAGCGAAACACCACATGTGAAACGTTGCTTCTACGACACGAACGGAAGTCAGTATTGCATCGATGAAAAATGGATTTATTTTAAAAATCCTAAACGCAAAAAATCATGGGTACATACAGGAGAAGCGTCAACATTGACTGCAAAGCCCGATTGGTTTGGAAAAAAGACAATGCTGTGTTTGGTGGGACTAGAAGAGGGTGGTGTATCACGAACTTCTAAAACCTGGCGAAACTGTTGATGTGCAACGCTACCGATAACAAATGATCAATTTGAACCATGTATTGATCGAAAAACGACCAGAATGGGCCACAAGACACGGAAAGGTAATTTTGTTGCATGATAATGCTTCGAGTCATACAGCAAAACCCGCCAAAGAAACAATAAAAGCTCTCGGCTGGGAAGTGTTACCCCACCCGCCGTAGTCACCAGACATGGCTCCTTCCGACTACCATTTGTTTTCATCGATGGGACACGCATTGGCTGGGCAGCTTACGAGGGTTGCCTTTTATATTTCGGGATTAGAGAACAAAAACAAATATTGATCATCGAAAATCACTTTATTGTTTTTCAAAATATTCCCCATGAAGATCTATACACTTTTGCATGCGTTTGAACCAATTGTCGAAGCACTTTTGCCACTCTGATTGAGGTATCTCCAACACATGCATTCTGAATGCAGCAACCGCTTCTTCAGGTGTCGAAAAACGTTGACCTCTCAGTTTGTTTTTTACGTACGGGAATAAAAAGAAGTCATTCGGTGCCAAGTCAGGACTATACGGCGGGTGACCATCAAATCGATGTTTTGGGTGCTCAAAAATGCAGTTGTCGCAGCCGATGTGTGAGAGCTCGCATTGTCGTGGTGAAGAGTGATCCGTCTTCGGCGGTTGGTTTTCCTGATTTCTTGGAAGACAACTGGCAAACAAATGGTTGTGTACCACTCAGAATTGATTGTTCTGTGTTGTTCTAGTGGTACGGTTGCGACATGTCCAGTTTTTTCGAAAAAACAGGCGACCATTTGCTTGGAAGTGCTTCGTGCGCGAACAACTTTTGTTGGATTTGGCTCATCTTGAAACACCCAGACAGTCGATTGCTATTTACTTTCGGGCTCATACGCGTAAATCCACGACTCACCACCTGTCACGATGTCATAGACGTGTTTCGAAGCACCGCGACCGTATTTTTTGAGCATTTCTTTCGACCAATTGACACGAGCCTTTTTTTGGGCGAGTGACAAATTGTGTGGGATCCGACGCGAACAAATTTTTTTGACAGTCAAATGTTTATGCAATATTGAATGTATGCTGGTCCCACTAACGCCTAAGGTTGTCTCAATCTCACGATAGGTCACATGACGATCTTCCAATATCAGTTCACGCACAGCATCAATGGTTTTCGGAACAACAACTGATTTTGGACGACCTTCACGAAATTCATCTTGGAGTGAACTACGACCACGATTGAATTCACCATACTATCGATAAACACTGGTCCTTGATGGAGCTTGAATTAAGTTCATCCATGCACTGTTGCTGAGTTAATCCACGCCGAAAGTTGTAAAAAATAATCGCAGGAAAATGTTGACGATTTAATTCCATTTTTGGGCCGAGATGAATCTTTTAAGTTACTGTAAACAACACAAATAACGCTCGTATGTCAAAACGTTCTGAGTGCGTATAACCTCAAAAATGTCCAACTTTACGACAGAGCTGTCAATTGCCGGATTGCAACACTAGGGTTGCCAAATCCCGAAACATAAGAGGCAACCCTCGTACAATTCCTACGAAGAAGTCGAAAATTGGGTCTCCGAATGGTTTGCCTCAAAAGAAGACCGGTTTTATTGGCGTGGGATCCACAAATTGCCAGAAAGGTGGTCGAAATGTGTAGAAAGCAATGGCCAATACTTCGAATAAAGTGTTTTTTACTTTCCCATTTAAAATTAGTTTTATTTTTTTTAAACGCTCATTTCACACCGGTACACCTGGTATATATATATATATATAAATATATATCTATATATCTATATATCTATATATCTATATATCTATATATATATATATATATATATATATATATATATATATATATATATATATATATATATATATATATATATATATATATATATATATATATATATAAATATATATATAAATACTTTTTTTTTGTTTTGTTTCGGTAGGAAGGTGGAAATCTTCAAAAGATACCTCTGGACCGATCCAGAGGCATACCAGGTTTTTACCGACAAAAACCACCTCCCGCCGGGCTCATATTCCCGTTGTAACGTTTTCCGCCACAGAAAATTGGATTTATATATAAAAGATTACCTGTCCTTAAGGTGGTCAGATCAGCAACTCTCCCAGCTCGGCTCAGGTCTGGGCGGCAGTCTTCCCTCCGACTGCGGTTTCCAATTTCTCGGGTACTAAGTTGGAGATAATCTACTTCTTCACACTTCTGGATCAGCACTACCTTTCTCCGTTGTGCACTGAGCTCATACCGCACTGATTGGGAATGAATAGAATTTCCTTCTTCTGGATCAGAAATTAGAAGTGGCTTCCAGCAAGACACTGAATGATTGGCATCAAAAACTGATCGAATCAATTCGTTATAAAGTTTTTTATTTCTTTTAAACAAAAACAAAGCCGTGCTCTTATATCACCAATTACGAATAGAAATTTTTCCTTTTCTTACTTTTTACAATTTTCTTACAATTTCTTTTCCTCTCGAACCGGGGCACACTGCCGTTTTTTCTTCTCCTTCCCAACTGTTCACACGAACTCTCTAATAATCGTTCTACCAACGGAATCAAAACAAAACTTGCTGTTCTTTCCCCCTGCTACTCACACTAAAAACCCTTCTCTCTGTCTATCTCCATCCACTCCGAAAAAGACACGATCCACAATCGAACAAAAGTATGTTCGTACATTCAACATGTGGATCGTGTGTTTCTTCACCACCTCACCATCCATCACTATTCTATATTTAAAACGAAACAAACGATGGGGATGGCGGAAGCCGCACGTAACATGTTGAGCCCCGCGGAACTTTCTTTTAGATATTCCATCGCGGGGCGGGACGGAGTTTACCTGCTACTCCGCTCGTCCCGTCGCAACTGCTGCATCATTTCACAATTCTATTTCCCACCTTGGCGGAGCGTACCAACAGTAGAAATGAATTCCTCTGATTTTGGCATAGGCAATTCCTTCCAGCCGCTGGACACTTCTTCATTCCATGGGGGATTTCCAGTTGTCCAGATAGCCGATGTTCCGCTGCTGCCTTCCTCCCATGTAATAGTACCAGAGCCAGGCATCCTGTACTGCGAACTGATGAGTATCACGTCGGCACCATATTCCTTAACCATTTGGGAAAGGAGATCTTTTGCAATATATATATATATAGAAAAACTCAATCTCCTCATCCATTTCATCGCTTATAGTCGATGACAGACCAGTCACCACTGTAATAGAGAAGGCGAATCTACTTGCTGCACATTTTGCAACCAACTCAACGCTGCCTGATACCACATCAGTTCCGCCCCAACTTGAGCATAAGAAGCACACCATGAGCCAGATTCACTTCCGAACGCGTACTGTTGCCCGCGCACTCAAAGAGATAAACGCACACAAATCCGCTGGTCCGGATGGCATTCCCCCAATCCCCTTGAAAAGATGTTCCTCTTCCTCTTCACTCGCTAAACCATTGCGGAAACTCTTCCATTTGTCTTATTCTAATGGCCGTTTCCCAAATAAATGGAAGTCAGCGAACATTCAGCCAATTCCCAAAAAGGGCGACAAATCATCCCTTTCTTCTTATCGATCCTTAGCACTAACTTCTATTCTCTCCAAGGTAATGGAATCGCTTATTAACCGTCAACTTTCGATATATCTGGAATCAAATGACCTCCTCAATGACCACCAATATGGCTTTCGTAGCAACAGGTCCACAGGAGATCTGATGGCGTACCTTACCGAAAAGTGGAGCCATTCCATCGACTACCCCGGCGAAAGCAAGGTAGTCGCATTGGATATTTCAAAAGCCTTCGACAGAGTTTGGCATCCAGCCCTTTAGTTAAAATTTCATTCCTAGGCAGTGGACAATTCCCTGATCCAATGGATAAGAGACTATCTTTCTGGCCGTTCAAATCAAGTGGTTCTTGATGGCGTCAAATATGTCTCCCATCAAATTAATGCAGGTGTTTCCCAGGGTTCGGTACTCTCCTCCACTCTCTTCCTGATCTTTATAAATGATCTCTTGTCAATTACTCACAACCCAATTCACTCGTTCATGTTTGGAGACCTGCCGCTAAGCATACCCTCGACCTACTTCAGAGTATACAAAGATGGGCGATCCGCCTGATCGGGGACACAGTCGCTATCACATCGAAGGCGCGTAGCCGACCTCTGTCTGTTTTACATATATCACGGGTACTGTTCTTCGGAGATTCGCGGTATTGTTCGGCGCAATTCGGTTTATATGCGCTCCGCAAGACAATCCGACAGATCACAGGAATTTGTGGTTCATCTCCGGATAGCGCGAACATCCCTGCATCAGAACTCGTTCCGTTACTGAGCGGGGATGCTGTGGAACTCCCTTCCCGCGCGAGTGTTCCCGGAGGGTTACAACCTGGAACTGTTTAAAAAGAACTGCAACGGTTATTTGGTGGCATATCAGGGCGCTTTCACAGCACAATAAGTTCGCCTCGCCCGAGAGAAGTACTTATTCATAAAAAATAACACATTTCATCAGTCCACACGTTCGTTATCATCATCATCATCATCGGGATCCGGTCTTGGCCTTATTTAACAAATCTCTCCACCGGTACCGATTTCGAGCCGATGTCATCCAGTTTGGCACTTCCAAGCTCTGGGCGTTCTGGTATACGCCATCCCTCAATCGCAGACAAGGTCTGCCGCGCTGTCTCCTTCCACACAGCCTGCCACAAATGACTTTCCGGGTGGGCTCCTCTTCGCTCATTCGAGCTAGGTGTCCCGCCCACCGGAGTCTACCAAGCCTGATTTTTCTTACAACATTAGCTTCAAGGTAGATTGCGTACAACTCATGGTTGTAGCGTGTCCGGAATCGTCCTCCCTCACATACGGGGCCAACAATTCTCCTTAAGACCTTCCTCTCGAACGCGGCTAAGAGTTCAGAGTGCCTTTTATTGAGAACCCGGGTCTCGGATCCATACATGAGTACTGGTAAGACCATGGTCTTGTAGAGTAGTAGCTTGGATGTTCTGGATAAATTTCGGGATTTAAAGAGCCTTGATAGACCCTAGTAGGCTTTGTTGGATTTAATCAGCCGTTCGCGTATTTCTTCTTCCATATTGTTATCGACTGATACTATTGACCCAAGGTAGTTAAAGAATTGCACTACTTCAAATTCGTGCTCCACTACCCTGATAGTTTGACACGTTCGTTATTACAGAGACCAAAATCATTGAGCTAACGTTCCCCACGCACCCCATTCGCCAGATCTATCCCCTGGGCATATTTACTCGTTCCGAATTTGAACATATGACTTGGTGGTAAAAAAATTGCTAACAATGAAGAAGTGGAGCCTGGTTAATGGATATTTTGAAGAGCTCAACGGTTCTCACTAATTCACTAGACAGGCTTTCGAAGCTTTCGGAACATCGCTGAAGAAAGTGAATCAAATTGTTAGTATCTTCTTTGTATAGTCGAGTACATCTAGGACTACAATAGTATCTATTCGATTCAATTATTTCAAAAACAAATATTATGCAAGTATGGTTTTCGAATCAACAAAGTTATCACATTTTTATAGGATGAGAATTACATCGATGACGAAGAGGGTTTGCAGAGGAAGCACAAAGTCGACACGACCCTTCAAGTTCACTTTTTTGGCAAAAGAGGCAATCAAGATCTCAATTATGAAAACTTTTATAAATTCATGGATAATTTACAAACGGAGGTTTTAGAATTGGAATTTAGTGAATTCTCAAAAGGAAATCCCGCCATAACTGAGGTGGACTTTGCGAAAATCCTCTTGCGCTACACCTATCTGGACACTGATCAGTATGATATGTTCTTGGATAGACTACTAGATCGCGTCAAGGATGAACGAGGTATTTTATTCGAAGAATTTAAGGATTTCTGTCGGTTTTTAAACAATCTAGATGACTTTGCAATTGCCATGCGGATGTACACCTTAGCAGATCAAGCTATTTCAAAAGGTGAGTAATCTACAATCGATTTAACTTCTTTATCGAAAAGGTGTTGAATTCATTGATTTCCAGATGAGTTCCAGCGGGCAGTTATGATTTGTACAGGTTATAAATTAACCACGCACTTAATAGATACGGTGTTTGCAATCTTCGACGAAGACGGTGATGGATTGCTTTCGTACAAAGAATTCATTGCAATCATGAGGGATCGTCTGCATCGCGGTTTCAAAGTAAGTCCGTCAGGTGTGGAAATGGAAGAGGATATATTCGAGGAGGAAGATTCCCCATTTAATTTGGTCTCAAATCTAAGAATACGTGCTTGCCGACGATTGAGACGACATCTACATCATTGAATTAGATTTGTTTTGGCCCCTTCTCCTTTTGCACTAATTGTTTGTGTTGTTTGTAAATCGTACTTAAAAAGACACTACGCACACTTCACCAACACTGTTCATAATTTGTAATGCAGTTTTTCATCGGCCTAAAAACGAACTTTTTCTTTTATGTTTTGTTATTAGAATTGTTTTGAGTTTTGTGAATAATTAATTTCTTATATAACAAATCAATTGCTGTGTTAGCTTATGCTACAAAATTATCATACGAAATGGATAATATTAAATCAATTGGCATTTTTCTATTTGTTTTTATTTGTATTTATTTTTCTTTTTCTTTTCGTTTTTATTTTTCTTTTTGTTTTTATTCTACCTATCAAATTGGTTTGCTTTACCTTGAGTTATGGCTGCTAGTTCACGGACAATCTCAGTGTGTTCTTCATGATTCTCATTAACATACACTCACAGTTTTACGTCTTCCAAGAACTCACACAACATCTTGCAAACTTTAAATTATATCCCTATTAACTATTTCGACTTGAAACTTTATAAACGCGATTTCAGCTTCTTTCATAACGACTTATAAAAGAACAAGTGGAGTTAAATTTATTTTGGGCTTCACTCTGCCGTTGGAGTTGTTATTCGCAATCAGTGTTTATATATTTTTTTATACGCAGATACAGGGAAGGTATAGGGGTATGAGATATATTAATTTTGATTGCAATGGCCACGAAGCACATTATCTCACAGAGAGTCCCACACACCTATGTGGTTCCGATAAAGAAAGATTTCCCGTCTTCATCCATACAACTAAAAGTAATTCTTGAAGTGGAACTGTGGCGATTCCGCCAGATCCCACGGCTCGCCTTCCTGAAAAAACCCCCATAACCATAACCCGGGTCTGCACCAGCTTTCGCTAATGCAATTCGCATTAGCATCTTAGATGCTTCACGCATCAAACAGACCCAATTATTATAACCCTAAAATCCCTATAAAGAAAACTTACCTTCATGCATCCCTTCGCATACAATTTTTCATAAGATTTCTTTGTTTTCCTATTTGGTATTCTGAACCAATTCGGCACCAGACAAATTCCTGTAAACAAAATAATTCGGATTGCAATCAATGTAACCGTCATGACAGGGACCATAAATATCGCGGCGTCTATTTTCCCAGCCGCGTCATATACCATACATACACATTGCCTGGCAACCTTTTTTGTTTGTCTTACCAACAAACAACCCAAGCAGCTGCATATAATTAGCGCAATAGACGCTGAAACCAAATTCTCCAGCATTTCCTAATGCAAATATGAACCCGGTTTCTATTGCAGCCAGAGATGCCATAAACATCCAATTTGCTTTTAGCACCTTTTTCTCCTAACGTCGAAAATAGCGACGAGGCATCGTATAAACATGACCCTCATTAAAGAGCGAACCATTTGGTCGCCTTTTCTTTTGTCCTTGCCGCCTGTCTGTTTCGCTGTTCCACTGCACGTGTGAATAGCATTGATCTCAACGATCCCACACACACACCACCATGACCTGTATTACAAGATCTGGTTTCCTATACCACCAAGAGAGACTTTACGTTTCCCTGGTGGTAGGTAAAAAACGATATCCTTATTGGAGAGGATATCGTTTGAGTCTTATTCCATCCTCCGACCACGCTGGTCGCACGCGTCACTCCCGCTCTCCGCCGTCACTGTGGAGGAGCGTATATATATTTCGAGTTGTGTTCAAGTTCGTGTTGCACCCCAAGTCCGTACAATAAGTGTTCCGATTAGTTTTGTAGTTAATCACAATAATAGCTTTTTTTGTTTCCTTTTAAAATACAAATATAACTAAACCAAGAAATAGTGTGTTATCCATGTTTTCTGGTCATGTGTTGGTGTTTATATTTTCACTTGGTGATGGCATGTTCTGTGACAATTGATCGCTGTCTGCTTTTTCCTTTTGTGCCGGCGGAACAACGGAAGAACCTTCGCGCGGGAACAATACATGATGGAGGAGGAAGTAGTACGGAGTACCCATGCAGGTACGTTATTTCCTCACCACAGAACGTATCGAGAGAAAGTTTTTGGGTAGATGGTATCCAATGATCATTCTCAAGTGATCAGCAATGTTAATAATAATAATCATCATCATCATCGGCACTACAACCGGGAACCGGTCTTGGCCTTACTTAACAAGTCTGAGGCTTGTTAAATTTTCCATAATAATTTGTTTTTCCGGGCAAGGTTATTAGCCTTGTGCCACAATGTTAATAATACCTACTAAAAAACCAAAGGGATACGTTGTTTCCTGGTATCCACTGATTACCGAACGATCTTTATCATCATCATCATCGGCACTATAACGGGGATCCGGTCTTGGCTTTATTTAACAAATCTCACCACCGGTCCCGATTTCGAGCCGATGTCTTCCAGTTTGGCACTCCCAGGCTGTGGGCGTCCTGGTCTACGCCATCCCTCCATCGCAGACAAGGTCTGCCGCGCTGTCTCCTTCCATACATCCTGCCACAAAGGATTTTCCGGGCAGGCTCCTCTTCGCTCATTCGAGCTAGGTGTCCTGCCCACCGGAGTCTACCGAGCCTGATTTTTCTTACAACATTAGCTTCGAGGTAGATTGCGTACAACTCATGGTTGTAGCGTCTCCGGAATCGTCCTCCCTCACATACGGGGCCAACAATTCTCCTTAAGACCTTCCTCTCGAACGCGGCTAAATGTTCAGAGTGTCTTTTATTGAGAACCCGTGTCTCGGATCCATACATGAGTACTGGTAAGACCATGGTTTTGTACAGTAGTAGCTTGGATATTCTGGATAAATTTCGGGATTTAAAGAGCCTTGATAGACCATAGTAGGCTTTGTTAGATTTAATCAGCCGTTCGCGTATTTCTTCTTCCATATTGTTATCGGCTGATAGAATAGTATTATTGACCCAAGGTAGTTAAAGGATTGCACTACTTCAAATTCGTGCCCCACTACCCTGATTTGACCAACGTTAGGTCTTCTCTTCGCAGAAGTTGCCACCATGTACTTAGTTTTCGCCTCATTAATGTGTAGTCCCAGTTTTCGTGCCGGCTGCTCGATCTGGCTGAAGGATTCCTGTACAGCCGATTCGGTTCTACCGATGATGTCGATGTCATCTGCCTACGCAAGTATCTGTCTGGACTTGGTGACAATAGTCCCTCTTGTTGTAACGCCAGAGTCACGGATTGCTTTCTCCAACGCCAGGTTGAAGAGGAGGCAGGCCAGACCTTCCCCTTGTCGGAGTCCATTAAAAATGTTTATTGGTTTAGATAGCAATCCCGCTATTTTTACTTGACTAGTTCCTTTGGTCAACGTCATGGTCAACCTACAAAGTCGTATCAATTTGTTTGGAATGCCGAACTCTCTCATGGCATTGTATAGATCTACCCTGGCTATGCTGTCGTAGGCGGCCTTAAAGTCTATAAATAGATGGTACAATGGAATCTTAAATTCCTCACATTTTTCCATCGCATGCCTAAGACCGAATATCTGATCCAATCGCTGATTTGCCTGGGGTGAAGCCACACTGATATTGACCAACGATGACTTTAGTGTATGGGGCTATCCGGTTTTGTAGGATAGAGGAGAGTATCTTATAGGCGGTACTCAGCAATGTTATAACCCTATAGTTGCTGCATACTGTGATATCTCCCTTATGTATGGGGCAAATTGTTCCGCGACGCCAATCTTCCGGCATCGCTTCTTGCTCCCATGCGCGCACCACGATCTCACGAATTGTGTGATGTAACGACGCCCCTCCTTGTCATCTGGTATGCCATCGGCTTCGGGAGCTTTATTTGAATTGAAGTGTCTTATGGCTTTTACTGTTTCCTCAATGCTTGGTGGCGGCAGCATTTGGTCTTGATCTTGCATTGGTGAAGCCTCCAATTCTGCGAGCTGACCATTTAGCAATTCATTGAAGTGCACTTCCCATCGCTCCAGAATGCCTTCAGGATTGGTGATCAGATTACCCTCTTTATCCTTGCAGTAAGTGCAGCGTGGTGTGTACCGCGTCATACTGCGGACTACTTGGTAGAACTTCCGCGCCTGGTGCGGACCTCGCTCTCTACTTTTCTCAATTTCACAGACAAGGTTTTTTTCCAGGCACTTTTCTTTTGCCTGTGAAGACTTTTTTCAGATCTTCTGAGCTCTTTGTATTTCTCCTCGCGCACCCGCGTCCTATGAGACTGTTGCATTGCCCGATATGTAGCATGCTTACGTTCAGTCGCTAGTTTGCACTCATCATCAAACCAGTCGTTCCGATCTCTACGACTACTGCCTAATGGATGGAGTTGGCAGTATTATTGACAGTATTCTTAAGGCGTGTCCATTTCTCTTCTACGCCCGGCATTCTGACCCCAGGACTTACTCTCCCGTCGTCGAGCTCTCCGAGGTCGAGTCTTAACGCATGACCAAAGATGTTACTGGTATTCTCATTGCGTAAGGCAGCCGTGTTGATTCGAACCTGATCCGCGGATGCAATACGTCTCCGTAAGGCAATCCGCGCTCGGAAAACTGTACCAACAAGATAGTGATCCGAGTCGACGTTGGCACATCGGTACGTTCGTACCGTCATTAGGCTCGAGGAGTGGCGGCGATCTATCAACATGTGGTCAATTTAGTTGCGAGTAGCTCCATCAGGTGATACCCAGGAGGCTTTGTGGATATCTTTACGCGGAAACCTGGTACTTGCAACGACCAAGTTTTTCGATGCTGCCAGTTCGATGACTCGTAGTCCATTGTCATTAGTGTTCTCATGCTACTAACTATGAGAACCTGCGTAGTGCCTGAAAAACGGCTCCCGACCTTTTTTGGTATACCAATCACCAAGAACGATTTTCACATCCTATATGGGGCAGGCATTGAGGACCCGTTCGACGTCCTCATAATATTCTTCTTTTTCGTCGTCAGGGGACTCCTCTGTAGGTCCGTGACCGTTTATAAGGCTTATATTCTTAAACTTGCCTCGCACGCGAAGAGTGCATGGCGTTTTGTTTATTGCATTATAGCCGATGATGGCAGGCTTCAGGTTTTGGCTGACTAGAAAGCCTATCCCGAGCACATGGTGTTTTGCATGACAGCTGTAATAAATGTCATACTCGTTTCTTTGAATAACACCACTCCCCATCCATTTTATTTCTTGTAATGCTGTTATGTCAGCCTTATATTGGGACAGGGCATCGGCTAGCTGCTGTGCAGCTCGAGCTCTGTATAGTGAGTGGACGTTCCATGAGAAAATTCTCAAATCGTTAAGCCATTTTCGTTTCCGTGGTCGTCGTCTTGCATCCGGTCCATATCCGAGGCTTGTTAAATTTGCCATAATAATTCATTTTTACGGGCCTGGTTATTAGCCTTGCGCCAACCTTTGTTAGGATGTCGCTCCATGCATTGGTTCACTACTTGGCGGGTGCCAAAGTAGCTATCCAGGGGTGTCACGTGGAGACTGCATGTTAACTTGGATTGAACAGGGACAAGGATCGTCCTGGCCTTAGACGGGTTGAAAGCAATCAGTAACTTTGTCCTGTATATTCGCACCCATCCCCCGAACGATCTTTATAGTACCTACTAAAAAAAAAAGATAGGGAAAGTTGCTCCTATATTCTAAGGCTCGATTTGAATAACGGGACTGAATTCCAAATAAGAGTAACTGCTTGTATATTCTACTCTTCAGATCATGTACAATCCTGATTTTGATACGTTTCCAGTTTTGGCGAAATATACTATAGTAGGACCAGCTTGTCGCAAAGAGCCGAATGTCAATCGCTCTAAAATCATCTGAACCGATAAATCCCACACACGGTTGTTTTATCCGACCAACGATATATGTTGGGTTCACCTTTCCTGAGAGATGTGTTTAGCGTTTCAGAAGGGAAGGTGTTCAAATCACGTCGACGTCGCCAATTTTAGCGAAATTATACGAGTCCCGCCAATAGGAAAATAATAAAAGGCGCTTGCTGATGAACTCGGTGGAGAAAAAAAAGATACCACCTCAGGGCGCGACTCAGCGCTATAGATTCGTATTTGCTGAGAAAAGTAAAAACAACAAAAAACTAGTTACACCAATGATTATTTTCTAACCGAGTACAATTCAATACATCTACAGCTTAGTCCTACTTTCTGCGAAAGGATTTATCCCTACATAGACCCCCTGTCGACGAATGATGCTCGCATCGTCAAAGCCAATGCACTATCAATTCTTGGCACTTGATTTAAATCGATGCTCAATTGGAGCGACCACATATACAGAGTTTCCTAAGAGGTGCAGAAATACATCAACGAATCCGGTCACAACTTATAGACTTATATTCATCGAAAACGGTTGTTTTTTTATTTTTTATTAATTACAATTCTCTCGGAAGAGGCGAACTTATACCACCGAGTCGGCACCCCGAGATGCCACCAGATAACTGTTGCAGAACTTTTTTAACAGTTGCAGGTTGTAACGCTCTGCAAACACTCGCTCCGGAAGGGGACTTGTGGCGGTTCCGCCAAACCCCACTATTACTTACCTGAAGAACCCCCATAACTTCGACCCAACCTTATAAGTTTCGCTAATGCAATCGCATTAGCACCTTAAATGCTTCACGCATCAAATAGATCAAATTTATATAACCTAAAAGTCCCTGTAAAAGAATTCTTACCTTTAATGCATTTCTTCGCATACAAATTCCCTACAAGAATTCTTTCCATCATACAGGAGCACAACACCTATTCGGCACCTTCGGTGCCAGGCAAATTCCAACCTTCCCACACCTGCACCCCAATCTCCCCGCAGCAAAAACATTTCCTTCCCAAGGATGATTAATGCTTTCAATGCATTACCTGGAAATGCCTGCGAAGAATTTTTCCTACAAGGGCATTCATACATGTATCAATACATCTCTGCATTAGCGACCCAGAACCGAATTTCCAATTAGTGAAGATATTCACACTAGAGTTCGGCACTTGCGTCGCCATAGATGCCATGCACAATTGACACAGATGGTATATACAAACCGTCATTGTATAACCATCTAATCTGCCTTGCGATGACTTGCAACTAACGATACAGCTGCAAGCACTTTACCCAGAAATGCTCCTTTGTTTGAATCTCCAAAAAAGCATGGACTTCGCGCATAACCGCCGGATTGAATTCAAAGCATAAACAATGCAAATATAGAATCCATTTCCTACAAACGAATTTCCCTGCATATACAAATGCAAGGATTCGTTTAGTCCACCAACCCATTAGCACCTTTTCCCAATGGCTATTCGCCTATTTACAAAAGGGCATCACTCATCTAAGACTTTTATGATGCCCTCGTCCCATATTTGCTTTAAGCACATCTCTTCGATGCATCGTCGTCTATTTATTTAGCCGCGATGCACATCATAAACCATGATCGCCCCGATTCCTTTGTTCTTGCCGCCTGCCTGCTTTGTTTTTCCATTACCTTCGCGCATTAGTAAACAACACAGACCTGAACGATCACGCACATACCACCATGACCTCCACAACGTTATCTGGTTGTATATTCCACCAAGAGAGACTTTACGGTTCTCTGGTGGTAGGGAAAAACGATATCCTTAGTGGAGAGGATATCTACCACCACACCACAAACTCACCCCATGAGCGAGTCGGCTCTGCACGAGCCGTTTATCGCGGCGTCCAATCACATCCGCCGACCACCACGGTCGACCTGCCCCCCGCTCTCCGTCGCGCGGCGGAGAAGCGTAATTAGACCGGAGTCGTGTTTCGTAAACGTTATTCAAAGTTGCCGTATATACGATGTGAATAAATTAAGTGAATATTAATGTTACGTAGAGTTTATCTTCGAAATTTAATAAAGACATCGCCGCGGCAGAAACACCAGTAATAAAGTAAAAATAAATGTAGTTGTCATATAAAATAAAGCAATCATAATAGGACAAATAGTGCGTTTCATTGTTCCTGTGCTGTGTCCGATTGTGTTTCTCTCCCAGTGCGTACTTTCCATCCTCCCGGTTGTGGACAAACGTGGCGGCGTTTCGTTCATTTGGTTCGGCTTTTTACTCGGCGAACAATTTATGATGGAGGAGGAGGATGAACGGAGTGTCCGTGTTTGGCACAATACTTCCTCCCCACAGACTCTATAGCTTTCCCGCTCTGTAATGGAACGAGTTTTGACGCAGAGATGATCGTGTCGTCGGAGATAACCCGCAGAGTGGCGCGATCTGTTGGATTCTCTTGTGCAGCGCATATAAACCGAATTGCGGGGAACAATATCACGAATCTCCGAAGAGCAGTACCCGTGGTAATATCTATAAAACAGACAGAGGTCAGCTACGCGCCTTCGTTGTGACAGTTCTGTGTACATCAGTGCTGTGTCCCCGAGCAGCGGATCGCTCGTCTCTGTATGCTCTCAAGTGCGTTGTGGTTAGCAGAGTTCCAAAAATGAGAGCAGTATTCGAGCGCCGGTCTAAATTGGGATTTACACAGGATAAAAAGTTGCGCCAGGGTAAAATATTTCTTGGCTATAAAAAGTTAACTCAGTTTCCCAGGGGCGCACATGCCGATGTTCGACACGTGTTTATGTCACGATACATTCCCACAAACCGTGACGCCGAGCAATTTCAATCTTTCCTTAGATGCGATGGCATGGTCATTCATCATCAGCTGTGGAACCGATGATCCACTGTTCTTTGTCAATGGTGTATATTGTGTTCGTTGCATTGAAGTCGACGATATTGGTCTTTCCCCACTGTAGGACCTTATCCGGAATCGATCTGACTACATCTCAGCTGGTGCGATGTTGATGCACTAATCGGCCAATCACACGAAAAAGAGGAAAGAAGCGTACTATCATCCGCAAAACAGAACACTCGGTTATCCGTTGACTCCAACAAATCATTCATGTGAACCAAAAAAAATGTTGGAGCCGTAATGGAACCTTGAGGCACCCCGGAATTAACCGATGATCCACTGCTCTTTGTGAATGTTGTATATTGTGTTCGTTGCATTGAAGTCGACGAGATTGGCCCTGCCCCACTGCAGGACCTTATCTAAATCCAGATTCAGAGAGTCGATCTGTCTACATCTCAGCTGATGCGACGTAGATGCACCAATCGCCCGAACACTCAAAAAGGAGAAAACAAGCGTACTATCATCCGCAAAACTGAACACCTTCTTATACGTTGTCTCCAACAAATCGTTTATGTGAAGCCAAAACAAGGTTGGAGCCAAAATAGTACCTTGGGGCACCCCCGAATTAACAGGATACATATCCGAAGACTCGCCGTCCACAACAACCCGGATCGATCGATTTTCGACGAAGCTCTTTGTGCAGTCGCAAAGCCGTTGGTAAAGTACGTATGAACGAAGTTTGCTCAGAAATGCCCCATGCCAGACGCAGTCAAAAGCCTTGGAGATATCCAATGCGACCGCCCTTGATTCACCACCCCGCCCTCAATGGTAGGTGTCCATATATCGGTTATAAGTGTCAAAACGTCTCTCATGGACTGTCTGCCACGGAATCCGTATTGACGATCATTTAGAAGTCCGTTGCACTCCAAATTCTTAATTAACTCGGCATTGACGAGATTTTCCATCACCTTAGATATCAGATACAGTAATGCTATTGAAGCGATTCTAACAGATACACACACAATTCACAAGCAAAAATAGTGAAGAACACCGAGCGAAAAATCGAATAAGAAAAATACATCAGAACCGTATACCAAGCGATAATAAAAAAAATAATTCACATCAGTGGACTATGGTCGAGTTTGGAAATCAAATTCTAAACACGGTCAGTAGCCTGATGTGTAACGCTTAGGTAAACATTTTTTTCGTGATTCGAGCTGTCATAGCGTCAGTTCGAATCACACGATCTTCACTATTATTTCAAACGCCATACTATTAGCCGGTAATTTTGTGGAAGACACATTTTTCCCCCTCTTTGGAATTGGCTGAACTCGAGCTATTTTCCAGCAAGTAGGAAATGTCCTCCGTGCATAAGATAAGCGGAAGAGTCTGCCAAGAACCGGCGATAGATCTGCAGCACAGTTCTTAACGACTATTGCTGGTATTCCGTGTCGACCGGTTGCCTTCTTACACTCCAGTCCACGTAGAATGCGTTGAATAGTCGGGGGCGGAACCTCACATTCCGCATCGAAGACCGTACCCGACTATTGCTGGTATTCCGTCCGGGGCGGTTGCCATCTTACAGTCCAGTGCACGTAGAATGCGTTGAATAGTACGCGGGCGGAACCTCACATCCCGCATCGAAGACCGTACCCGTGCTATCACAGCTGATTCCAAAAGACCAGCATCGATGTTTGAATTCGCGGAAAATAAATTCGCGAACACGTTAGCTTTATCTTTTGAATTTGTGACTAACGTCCCGCTGCACGTCACTAAAGGAGGAAAAGAGTAGGAAGGGAAATTACGGCCGACAGCCCTTGCCATTGACCAGAAGGGACGCGAACAAGGTGGGCACTCAAAGTGGGGAGACCTTCCTGCTGAATGGAAACCTCAACGCTCGTTTTCATTTTGCCTTCATAGCAGACTGCATCAGATTTGCCATGAAGGTAAGCTAGATAGATGCGGACGTTATCGTAAGTCCGCCTATTTCGAAGCTTCGAGAGGGCATAGCGGCATTCAGATGGCTTAAGGGATGGTTGTGTGATCTTGACGGGGGGCGGTAGGAGGGGATCAACGAATTGCAATTTTAAGAGAATAAATAAAATTGGAAAATAACAATCACTTAGTGTGTATTGTGCTAACCCAATTCGGTGATTGTTTTTTTTTTTTTTTTTTTTTTTTTTTTTTTTTTTGTTGATTGTACTTAAAAGAAATCACTGTCAAATCCGAAGATATAAATTAATCATGAACTAATTACTGGAACTACTTGTGTAAATGAGTGTTTACCCCAAACAACTTGTGTTGAATATAAGTTAGTAACTAATCACCGCCAAATTTGCCGATTAACGTTAAATCACTATTTTCTCACGTCGGTAAGATTGCAAATGATTACATAAACTATTATATGGTTCGAGTATATTTAAATTTGTTATGTAAATAAATTTCAGTCTACCTTACCAAGAGGATGGGATACTTTTAAGTCCTGCCTCAGAGAAGAATTAACTCCACTTAAGCGATGAGTTGGTTTTTGAGGGCATGTCTTGCTGCTGAGTTTACTATTGCCATTGCTGTTTAATTACTCTACAAAATTTTGGTTTTAATTTAATTAGTTTATTAATTGTATACAGGAAATTGTAAGCCGAGCGCCAGTTGTGCCTTGTAATCTTTGAAAAAAATTAACTTAATTGTGATTAATTATTCTTGCCGAAAATTCTCAAAATACATTAAATAGATTTTTAAGCACATTTCAGATTATGGCGATATTTTGGCACAATAGAAAAACGATATTGGTATATAAAAAGTGTCGAGGGCTGTCTAGCCACAACTCAAAAGAAAAATATAAAACAAGATTCAAATACACGAGTTCGAGCTCGTTTAAATAATTGGTCCTAGATTATGCAAATCATCTACATCAAGATGATAGAGGAAATTTTACTCAAAGTTTTACTTTTTTTTGGTTTTAGTTTAATTCGTTTGTTATTTTTTATTTATTTATTTGACGCTTCAAAATGTACTTAACTATTTATATTTATTTATTTGTTGTTTATTTATTATATTTATTTGTTTGTTAGATCAATTGAAAATGTATTCGGTTATGTATTATTTATTTACTTATTTTTAATTTACTCTCAAAGTTTTGACCAAATTTATACATTTACGTGTTTGTTTGTAAGTTTGTTTCACAAGAATAAATGTACTTTTCTGTTGTTGTTTTTATTGGAATGTTTTGATTATTATTTTTGGAACAGTTCGGAAAAAGCATGGTTTCACATATTTTAAATTCACATTCACGATTTCAAAGTCTAAAAGACCCCTTACATACGAGGGCAGTTCCAGAATTAATCGGCCTGATAACAAAAGCACCAAATATTAGGCAAAAGCTGTATTTATTTCTCAATATAGTCTCCTTTTAGCTCGATGCACTTTTCCCAGTGATGTTCAATACCTTGTTTACAGTAAGAAATGTCGAACTCTTCAAATTAGCGATCTCTGCAGACATCACCTCTTCATCGTTGGCAATTCTTTTACCAGTGTGCCATTTCAAGTTTGGAAAGAGAAACCCCCACCAACCAGCACCGCCTCCACCCACTTCTGCGACGGTCTGGTTTGGCACCTCGCCAGCCGTCCGTTTTGGTAGAATGACTGGCTCATATTACTATTTATTGGCCAGTAGGAACCCGGAAGTTTATGACCTCACCGATTCGACTCCGCCATCGTTCCCTGTCCTGTGCACTCTCCTTCCATGCTTGGCCAGCCGATCCGATCTCCTCAAGGTCAAACACAACATTGTCCTCCTACCTCCGTCGCGGCCGTCCTGTCGGTCTCTTTCCCATTGGTCTACCGTCAAAAATTCTACACTCGGTGCTATCGTTGCCCATTCGCGCCACATGTCCGGCCCATCTTAATCTTCGCGACCTGATTACTCTCACTGGACGGCCCGTATTAATAAACTCAACCTTTCCAATAACCCAATGACCTCATATCTGCTAAAGGGCCCCCAAACCGCAAACTCCGAATGGATTTCGGAATTCTTTCGGAAAAAGTACAGGGTCCCCGTAATAGAATGCCACGTCTCCAAAAAAATAATTCCAGTTTTCGCGTAGTTCTTCAT
This sequence comes from Microdon myrmicae, assembly GCA_963931805.1. NCBI lineage: Eukaryota > Metazoa > Arthropoda > Insecta > Diptera > Syrphidae > Microdon > Microdon myrmicae. Next base: position 67,861,645 of record OZ007500.1, on the reverse strand, counting down.
TCTAAGTACAACTGGATTTTCCACCTGAACAAATCCGGTTACTGCGGGGTCGGTAGGTTGTTAATATGTAACAGCAACCCCAACCAGTCGAACAAACACCTGGCTCTCCATCTTAAATCCTCAGTACGTGATCTTAGCCGGACCCCCCCTAATTCTGCCGCCAATACCAATTCGCTTCCTCGTCCCCCCGCTGCTCCCCTCTTCCCAATTATAACTTGCTCCCAGCCAATGCTTACCCCCCCCCCCCTCTCGCACACCACTCCCAAATATAAGACCACCCGAGCCACAAAATCCTATTATAAGCCAATCCATAATCTAACTCATCTCCCCAACTCCAACTGCTATAGCCCCCTTCACTCTAAACCCCCTCATCAGCCAGTAATAAAAATGCTGGACCCACACAACCCCTGTCCCTATCTCTAATTCCGTCTGCCTTTTCGAGCTCAAAACCGGCGATAAGTATTCCAATCTCCACAGGATACACTCTTTCAACTTCGCAACTTGTTTATTAAATTCCACAAAAATTTCAATATTCGCCCAAATAAGGTGTCAAAAGATCTCTCGGTGTTTCGCCAATATATTGACAATAAAATGACCTATCCCAACAATGGCAAGTCTTTTTGCCCTTATTGCCCCCCCCCCCCCCCCCCCCCCCCACCACTACACCATAACTCTCATTACTCTCCCCCTAACCATCTACTATCAGAATGTTAGAGGTCTTCGCTCTAAAACGCAATCGACTCTGGAAAAGGCACATTCCCTCCCCTTCGATATATACGCTCTGACTGAGACCAACCTTATCCCCAGTATTAATAGCCTAGAACTATTCCCTTCCTCCTTTAACGTTTTTCGCGATGATAATATTAATCCACAATGTCCCGATTCCCCATGCCGTAGAGTGCTGCTTGCCACTCAAAACAGACTCTCTCTAATTGGCATCTCTTCTTCTCCCAATCTCAACTATGTCGCAATAAAAATCAATCAGCGCCCTAAGTCTTTATACGTTATTTGCTTCTATATACCTTCTTCACGACCTGTCATGTCATACGAACTTACAATAGAAGCGGTAGATCATCTAACCGAGTTAAGCTCCTCCCTAGACGATATCGTCGTTCTTGGCGATTTTAACCTCCCCCATCTCCAATGGACATTGGCAGACGATCAATCCTTCTACTTCTCAAACCCCACAAGTTCCAAAGAACGTATTTTTATGAACGGTCTTACCGACTCATACCTCCGTCAAAGAAGCAACGCCCAAAATCATATGGGGAGACAACTGACGCTCGTGCTTATAACGGACCCCCACAATTCCTCAGTTGCCCCTAGTCCACACGCCCTCTCAACCATTGACAACTACCACCCCGCTTCTCTTATCCCTATATCATGATAGATTTTCCTACAACTTCCACAAAGCTAACTCTCGCCTTCTAAATGAGCATCTTAGCAAAATCGCATTTCGCTTTGATCATGTGGGGGTAGAAGAAGCTACTGTCACTCTCTATAAGGAGATCTACTACGCCATCGCCCTATATTTCCCCATTCTCGACACAGGTTATCGGGTTTATCGCCCCCGTGGTACAACCGCACTCTTCGGAACAAGAGAAATAATCTGTGAAACGTTTTCCTAAAAAAACGTTCCTCCCAAGACTACATCAACTAGCTCGCTTCCTTTTATAAATTTACCGAGCTCTACAACTCTCTCTACTCTGACAACCTCTTAAAAATATAATCCAACTTGATCAACGACCCCAAATCTTTTTTCCACTTTAGAAATTACAAACACAAATCGGACGCCTATCCTAACACCCGTTCCTATGACACGTTTACTTCAACCGACCCACAAACAAACAATCTATTCGCTTCTTTCTTCAAAAAAATCCTCCACGGACATCTCTTTCGAGCCTAACTCGTTTTACTTCAAAGACCTGCATGAATTCTCCCTTGGCCCCTTCATTTCTCATATTATTTAGCATCACCTAGTTGAGGAAAAATTAAACTTACTTAAAGACGCGTTCAGCCCTGCACATGATAGACTTCCGGCTGTCCTTTTAAAAAAATGTTCCTCTTCTCTTTCTCTGCCGCTATCAAAGATGTTTAATCTATCCCTCATACAAGGTGTATTCCGTATTATTTGAAAATCCTCCTATGTCATCATCATCATCATCATCATCGGCACTACAACCGGGAACCGGTCTTGGCCTTATTTAGCAAGTCCTGAGGCTTGTTAAATTTTCCATAATGATTTATTTTGTCTGGGCAAGGTCATTAGTCTTGCGCCAGGGGTTCCCCGACGGGGAATCGAACCCCGGTCTCTCGGGTGACAGGCGGGTATACTAACCACTATACTATCGAGGAGCCCTCCTATGTCACCCTCATACATAAAAAAGGACCTAAAAACGATATAAGCAACTACCGTCCCATCGCCAAACTATCTCATATCCCTAAACTGTTCGAGGGGATTCTTTACAACGCGTTATCTTTCCGTTGTAAATCCATCATCTCACCCAACCACCATGGTTTCCTTTCGGGTAGGTTGACCACCAACAATCTAGTTGAGTTCTCGTCCCATACTCTCCGTGCCTTAGAGAATGGCAACGAAGTCGATGTAATCACCGCCAATTTCAGCAAGGCCTTTGACAAAATCTCCCATAATGTTATCTTCTTTAAGCTATCCGCCCTTGGGCTCAAACCCTAATTGATTAAGTGGTTATCGTCTTTACTTCTTTAGACTCGGGTTGTCGGCTTTATTTCTTCGGATCCCAGTTGTCGTCTTTATTTCTTCGAATCCCAGTTGTCGTCTTTATTCCTTCAGATTCCGGTTGTCGTCTTTATTCCTTCAGATCCCAATTGTCGTTTTTATTTCTTCAGTTCCCGGTTGTCGTCTTTATTTCTTCGGATCCCAGTTGTCGTCTTTATTTCTTCGGATCCCAGTTGTCATCTTTATTCCTTCAGATTTCGGTTGTCGTCTTTATTCCCTCAGATCCCAATTGTCGTCTTTATTTCTTCACATCCCGGTTGTCGTGTTTATTCCTTCAGATCCCAGTTGTCATCTTTATTCCTTCAGATCCCGGTTGCCGTCTTTATTTTTTCATATCCCGGTTGTCGTCTTTATTCCTTCCGATCCCGGTTGTCGTCTTTATTTTTTCATATCCCGGTTGTCGTCTTTATTCCTTCCGATCCCGGTTGTCGTCTTTATTTCTTCAGATCCCGGTTGTCGTCTTTGTTTCTTCGGATCCCAGTTGTCGTCTTTATTTCTTCGAATCCCAGTTGTCGTCTTTATTCCTTCAGATCCCGGCTGTCGTCCTTATTCCTTCAGATCCCAATTGTCGTCTTTATTCCTTCAGATTCCGGTTGTCGTCTTTATTCCTTCAGATCCCAATTGTCGTTTCTATTTCTTCAGTTCCCAGTTGTCGTCTTTATTTCTTCGGATCCCAGTTGTCATCTTTATTCCTTCAGATTTCGGTTGTCGTCTTTATTCCCTCAGATCCCAATTGTCGTCTTTATTTCTTCACATCCCGGTTGTCGTGTTTATTCCTTCAGATCCCGGTTGTCGTCTTTATTCCTTCCGACCCCGGTTGTCGTCTTTATTCCTTCCGATCCCGGTTGTCGTCTTTATTTCTTCAGATCCCGGTTGTCGTCTTTATTTCTTCGGATCCCAGTTGTCGTCTTTATTTCTTCGAATCCCAGTTGTCGTCTTTATTCCCTCAGATCCCGGTTGTCGTGTTTATTCCTTCAGGTCCCGGTTGTCGTTTTTATTTTTTCGGATCCCAATTGTCGTCTTTATTTCTTCACATCCCGGTTGTCGTGTTTATTCCTTCAGATCCCGGTTATCGTGTTTATTCCTTCAGGTCCCGGTTGTCGTTTTTATTTTTTCGGATCCCAGTTGTCGTCTTTATTCCTTCAGATCCCGGTTGTCGTCTTTATTCCTTCCGACCCCGGTTGCCGTCTTTATTTTTTCATATCCCGGTTGTCGTCTTTATTCCTTCCGATCCCGGTTGTCGTCTTTATTTCTTCAGATCCCGGTTGTCGTCTTTATTTCTTCGGATCCCAGTTGTCGTCTTTATTTCTTCGAATCCCAGTTGTCGTCTTTATTCCCTCAGATCCCGGTTGTCGTGTTTATTCCTTCAAGTCCCGGTTGTCGTTTTTATTTTTTCGGATCCCAATTGTCGTCTTTATTTCTTCACATCCCGGTTGTCGTGTTTATTCCTTCAGGTCCCGGTTGTCGTTTTTATTTTTTCGGATCCCAGTTGTCGTCTTTATTCCTTCAGATCTCGGTTGTCGTCTTTATTTCTTCAAATCCCTGTTGTCATCTTTATTTCTTCGGATCCCAGTGGTCGTCTTTGTTTCTTCAGATCCCAATTGTCGTCTTTATTTCTTCACATCCCGGTTGTCGTGTTTATTCCTTCAGATCCCGGTTGTCGTTTTTATTCTGTTAGATCCCGGTTGTCGTCTTTATTCCTTCCGACCCCGGTTGCCGTCTTTATTTTTTCATATCCCGGTTGTCGTCTTTATTTCTTCAGATCCCGGTTGCCGTCTTTATTCGTTTAGATTCTGGTTGTCGTCTTTATTTCTTGAGATCCCGGTTGTCGCCTTTATTCCTTCAGATCCCGGTTATTGTTTTTATTCCTTCAGATCTCAGTTGTCGTCTTATACGAATTGTGTTCTCATTTACCTGAGTGTACTGTTCTAATTGACCGCGAATTATAGGACCAACCAGAATTCAGTTTGTCACGAGGTGATTGTGAATTATAATTTTGTCTAAAATTCACCTCCGTCATTGCGATTCCACACTATTGATGGCTGTCAAACAAGTAATAAACAACGTAGAGTCTTCATACTTGAAATTTGATCTTTCTAAGGTTGATACTATCTACCACAGGCATTACATTTTAATAAATACCGCCATCTATGTCTCAGACCGATTAATTCTGGGGCTGCCTTCGTATCTCTGTTACAGTGAATCCATTTTAATTCGGTATGTATACTCCATTGCCGCGTCGCTCTAAAGACTGATGTATATTCTGTTCAAAATTAAACGCGACTTACCTCCCATAGGATGTAAAATCTCAGGTCGTAAGGTACTCAGTCCTATCTATCCAAGAGATCCTATGCTTCGGACCGGATCTGGGCCTCAGCCAACAATTTCGTCTAGTTAACCCACTCTTTAGGTAGTGGCTCGAAGTTTCGTACCCGAAATTGGGAAGCGTTTGTCCCTACGTATTACAAAATATGAATTCCCATCATAGCTTGCCAGAAGAGTCTTAGACAGTCCAAGTTCCCGGTGCAATTCTTCAATCTGCTGATCGCCGAAGAGCACGAGAAACGCGTACTGAACTAGAAGGCCGACCAGAAGAGAAGCTCGGCTTCCACTAAAATATGTGGGACATAATGGAGCTCCACGACGCTATGGAACTTGAGCCAAGGGTGGATGAGATACCAGCTACATCTCAACATCTCCCTGGTAGCTCAGAACGGGTCGGCGAGCTATGCAGAGTCGTACGAGACTAAGACACGATTGACTTTTTAGATATAACCTTTTACCACCAAAAAGGTATGAAGATGCAGAATTGCAAACGAAGACGATGTGCGAAAACAAAAAAACTAGCATTTATCAACAAGTAGTTCCTAATCGCCTATGAGAGATGGAAAAGATTTAGGAGACATAGAAAACGTGTGTTGAACGATACAAAAGTAAGTCATTTTTGCAACGCGACATTACTGGAAACCAAAAGTGGATTTCTTTTGAGAATACCAAGCACAAAAGGTCATGGGTACATCCAATAACACCATCCACATCAAACCCAAGATGGAATCACTTCGGCAAGAAGGCCATGTTTGGTGAGACCAGAAGGTTGTGGTCTATTACGGGTTGTTAAAACCTGATGAAAGGGTTAATGCTATACACTATTAACAACAAGTGAACGAGTTGAAGTATTCGGTGCTCAAAAGACGACGAGAATATAAAAAAGGCGAGGCAAAATAATCTTTCATCATGACAATGAAGAACACATATGGCAAGACTAGTTCACAAAGCGTTAGAAGACGCGCTACTCAACTTACGTGTACGCAAGGCTGCTTACTCACCAGGCATCCGACTACCACTTCTGTGCGTTAATGCGTTACGCATTTCCTGAGTAGCGCTTTGAAAAATATGACGTGAAAAATGAATCGATGAATGTATTAGTTTATCTGCTGCCGTTTCTTTATATGATTTAAATAAACTACAATGGTTTCCGTGTATAGTTTTTAAATCATGTGCGTTATATCACTTTTAACAGTTTGTTGTTTCTATTTATTAACTAAATAAACTTATGTTTTACACTTTTTAGTTTCTATTTGTCAATTAAATAAACGGTTATAATTCCCACCTATAGTTTTCATTCGTTTGGTTTACTTTGAAAAGTTTCTTGTTTTTGCAACAGTTTCTATTTATCGATTCAATAAATCAACACATTATAGCTACACGGTGAAACTCGTCACCTTCTATTTTACCAAAGACAAAAGGGCACTTTCATAAGGGGTTATATCTGTTTGGAGGCCAAAAAACGCCTATTTGCCTTTTTTTATGAGCTCGTGTTTAAATAATCGTAAACGAATAATATATGAATCGATTGAGCAACTCTTCAGGAATAGGAGAACATTTTTCTATTGGCATAAATTTGCAACATGGGGGATGTTGGCCAATAATCTAAAAACAACATTTAAAAAAGTATCGCCGCGGCACGCAGTAGAAATCACGCAGTAGAAGTCACATTAACATCTGAAAGCATAAAACATTTTTTTTTTTAATAAGCGACATGGGTTTTGCTAGTCAAGTACATACGATCTTAGTTATAAAACTTTTTTTCGCCAAATGGCGATTGTTTAAACAAAAAATTGCGTTTTCGAAAATCGAATTAAATTCTTTATATAATATATTTTTTTATTTCATCAACATTATCGGCACTACAACCGGGTATCCGGTTTTGGCCTTAATTAGCAAGGAATGGAATTCCATCCCCGCGCGAGTGTTCCTAGAGGGTTACAACCTGGAACTGTTTAACAAGAACTGCAACGGTTATTTGGTGGCATATCAGGTCGCTTTCACGGCACTATAAGTTTGCCTCGCCCGCGAGAAGTACTTATTCATAAAAAATAACACATTTCATCAGTCCACACGGTCGTTATCATCATCATCATCGGCACTACAACCGGGATCCGGTTTTGGGCTTTATTAGCAAGTCTCTCCGCCGGTCCTGATTTCGAGCCGATGTTATCCAGTTTGGCACTCCCAGGCTCTGGGCGTTCTGGTCTACGCCATCCCTCTATCGCAGACAAGGTCTACCGCGCTGTCTCCTTCCATACATCCTGCCATAAAGACTTTTCCGGGTAGGCTCCTCTTCGCTCAATCGAACTATGTGTCCCGCTCACCGGAGTCTACCGAGCTTGAATTTTCTTACAACATTAGCTTCAAGGTAGATCGCGTACAACTCATGGTTGTAGCGTCTCCGAAATCGTCGCCCCTCACATATGGGGCCAACAATTCTCCTTAAGACCTCTCGAACGCGGATAAGAGTTCAGAGTACCTATTATTGAGCGCCCAGGTCTCGGATCCATACATGAGTACTGGTAAGACCAGACTCCGCCTTTGAAACGGAATCTCAAATGTAAGTCGTATCCTGAGCAACGAAGATATGTCGAATCAGTTGACGAATCGACCTGGCTCTCGATTAGGGCAAGTATATCAGGTTTCGTTGTTTGCAAATATTGGTGGACGGCGTTTACATTCGTATTGGTGAAATCGATGCCGTCACCAGTCGAGCGTGGGCAAAGCCTCGAAAGCGAGCCCGGTTATGGGATGACGAACCTCTCAAAGTTCCATTATTTATCATGATATCTGCATGATGTTCCCCTGACATAGTCCCCCCGGAAATACGAACGGGATGCTAGTTTACCTCCGGAATTCTTTATATCAAAAGGTACCATCATGACTTATCCTTCCGTGGTCGGAGGTGTGCTTTGGAATATCGTTGCTGAAGTCGGTCACGGAGATTATTCTTCTCGGGATGGAGATTTACATTCCGCATTCCATCAAACAAAATTCGTATGATAAACCTTGGTTAGATAAAAATGCGAGCAGATTACAGTGGTAATAAATAGAGCTTTTAAGCAATGGCGTTACAATCCAAGCAATGTTAACAGAACGAATTTTGTTAGAATCATAAACACGTGCTACCAGGCAATTGATACCACGAAGAAGATCTACAACGACAGAGTGGCCAAAAAACTCCTTGAGTTCCCAACTTGTTCGCGTCCCTTCTGGTCAATGGCAAGGGCTGTCAGCAGAAATTTCGTTTCCTCTTCTTTTCCTCCTTTAGCGGCGTGCAGCGGGACGTTAGTCCCAAATTCAAAAGATAAAGTTAACGTGTTCGCGAATTTATTTTCCGTGAATTCAAACCCTGATGCCGGTACGGCCTTCGATGCGGGATGGGAGGTTACGCTCACGTACTATCAACGGATTCTACGTGAACTGGACTGTAACATGGCAACCGGCCCGGACGGAATACCAGCAGTTCAATACCAGATCATCGGTTCCACAGCTGAGGATGAATGGCCAGGCCCTCGAATCTGCGGAGCGCATGAAATTGCTCGTCGTCACGGTCTGTGGGAATATATCGTGGCATAAACACGTGTCGAACATCGCCAGTCGGCCTCAGAAAAACTGAGTTTTCTTCTTAGAGTCAAAAAATATTTTACTCCTTCCCAACTTCTTCTCCTGTATAAATCTCAAATTAGACCCGCGCTAGAATAATGTTGCCAGGGTTGCAGCTGTGCTCCTAAGCATACTCTCGACCTACTTTAGAGCATACAGAGACGAGCGATCCGCCTGATCGGGAACACGGCGCTGACGTCGGGACTACTGTCGCTATCACAGCGAAGGCGTGCAGCCGATCTCTGTCTGTTTTACAGATATTATCACGAGTACTGTTTTTCGGAGATTCGTGACACTGTTCCGCGCAATTCGGTTTATATGCGCTCCACAAGGCAATCCGACGGACCGCACCATTTTGCGGTTCATCTCCCGACGGCGCGAACATCTCTGCATCAGAACTCGTTCCCTTGCAGAGCGGGAAAGCTGTGAAATTCCATCCCCGCGCGAATATTTCCGGAGTGTTACCACCTGCAACTTTTCAAGAATAGCTGCAACGGTGGCACCTCGGGGCGTCGACTCGGCGCTATAGGTTCGCCTCTCCCAAGAGAAGTGTAATAAAAAAAAATGATTAGGATGATCTTGGTACAACCTATGCGTCCTCTCGATGAGATATTGTGGCATCTCTAACAGATACACATGGAGGTGGCCTGATGGGTTGCGCTTTGGTTCAATTTTTGGTGATTCTAACTGTCATAGTGTCAGTTCGAATCACACGTTCTTCACTATCATCCCAAACGCTATAATTGGTGACCCCGACATGATCTGTACACACAGAACCCACTTTCCCATAGTAAACAGAACTTCACGACACGATCACGACTTCCGAATAGAGCACTGACACACTCGCCTGCTCCGACGTTCGCTCCGTCGTTCGCACACGAAGCTGATCGTAAGAAAGTTACTGAGGAGGGAGTAGTGTGGCGTCTCTAACAGATACACACGGCGGTGGCCTGGTGGGTTGCGCTTTGGTTCAATTTTTGGTGATTCTAACTGTCATAGTGTCAGTTCGAATCACACGTTCTTCACTATCATGCCAAACGCTATAATATCAACATGGCTGCTCTGAGGATGGGGATTTTAAATAAACCTTGTGCGGGACCGATTACATGTGTATGTAAACAAGAGGAAAAGATTTGAAAGAATAATGTGCAAATAAAAATTGTTCCGGAATCTATCTGGGGGATAACGTAGAAAGAAGAAGATGTTTTATAAAAAACATAACTCGCGCACAGAAAAAGATTTTGAAGAAACTTTAAATGTCAGAGCACAGTGCGAGTTGAAGAAGAGACGGGCATTATAACGACGAGGAAACACTTGATCAGGTAGAGCATTCCACATTCGTATGGTTCGGCTAAAGAATGACTCTCTGGTTTATTTGTGCGGTTGAAGTCAACTTTCAATGTGAACTGATGCGCATTCACAGATTGACGGGTATCGCGGAAGTCGAAAGTCAACAAATTGTACATGCATTGCGGTTTCACAATGAGAACCGAAGAACTTGGTCGTGAGTGTCAACTCACCGCAGCATCAGCAACGGAATAGCTTTTTTGTTATTTTTTGTTTTATACTAACGCGCGCACAATAGGGGATTTTCAAGTACTCTTAAATGTCAGCGCACAGTGCGAGTGGATGGAAAGGAAGCGGATAAGGAAAGTAGGTGTCGATGTATATTGGTCTTGAATGTCTGGACATCACAACGGCCAGGAAACACATGATCAAGCAGAACATTCCACATTCGTGCGGATCGGCTAAAGAATGACTCTCTATGTTTATTTGTGCGCCTGAAGTCCACTTTCAACGTGAACGGATGTGCATTCACAGATTGACGGGTATTGCGGGAAAATGTCTGAAGGGGCGGAACAATTCAGCAAGTCCAGTTGAGCAACGACCGTGATAATACCTATAGATAAGAGATAGTCATGATACGTTGCGCCTGTGTTCTAACAACGGAATTGATCGACTCACAACTGGGTTCCCAATAAGTTTCACTGCTCGTTTTTCCATCCTATCGAGCACGTGTAGTGCAGTTTTGTATGCACCTGACTAAATATGGGAGTTGAATTCCATTTTGCAACGAATGTACGCCTTGTAAATAGTGGCCAGGTTGGATGGAGTGAAATATTTTTTGCATCTCTTAACGACACTTCCTTGGCTTCGTCGATGCAAGTGCCGTTCATCGACAGTATATTTACTTTGTGGTTCGCCTTTGACGACAAGAGCCAGCACTGAGTTTTTGAGGCATTAAATTCCACTCGGTAAGATAATCCCCACTGGTATATCTTGTTGAGGTCGGAATTCAATGTATTAAACATAACCTGTTGATTGGTAATAACATTCGAAGAGTTTGGACGGGAGTGTTCATATGAGTATGAGAAATTCAACGTGCTATCATCAGCTAAGGAGTGAATTGGGTTGTGAGTAAGAGGTCACTTATAAAGATCAGGAAGAGACTGGGTGAGAGTATCGAACCCTGGGGAACACCTGCATTAATTTGATGGGAGACAGATTTGACACCATCAATAACCACTTGAATTGAACGGCCAGTAAGATAGTCTCTCATCCATCAAATCCGAGAATTGTCCACTCTATAGGAATGTAATTTTCACAAAAGGGCTGAATGCCAAACACTGTTGAACGCATTTGAATTGGACAATACGACAACCTTACTTTCGCCGAGGTAGTGAATGGAATAGCTTCACTTTTGGGTAAGGTACACCATCAAATCTCCTGTGGATCTGTTGCTACGAAAGTCATATTGGCAGTCATTGAGGAGGTCATTTGATTCCAGATATTTCGAAAGTCGACGGTTAATCAGTGATTCCATTACCTTCGAGAGAATAGAAGTTAGTGCTATGGGTCGATAAGAAGAGAGGGACGATTTGTGGCCCTTTTTTGCAATTGGCTGAATGTTCACTGGCTTCCATCTAATTGGGAAGCAGCCGGCAGAATAAGACAGATGAAAAAGTTACCGCAGTGGTTTAGCGAGTGAAGAGAAGCATCTCTTCAAGAGAATTGGTGGAATGCCATCCGGACCAGCGGATTTGTTTGCGTTTAGCTCTTTGAGTCCGCGGGCAACAGTACGCGTTCTGTTAGAATGTACCAACTAGCCAGGACGACAATCTCAGAAGTCCAGTGGCTGATCTGGTAGATGAAAGATGTTGGAAAAGTGTCGCTGGTCTATCGTCGTTCGGGGAGCGGTAAAGACAACAACAACATTTTTCAGTATCCTCAGTACGACTTTTGATCACATGATGTCCAAGCTATTGGACTATAACGCCTCTATCGTTTGGCAAGGCAGATAGGACCGCGTGAACACCCAGACTACACCCTTAAACGGAATCTCGAATGCAGGTCGTATCCTGAGCAAAAAAGATATGTCGAATCAGTTGACGAATCCACCTGGATCTCAGTTAGGGCAAGGATATCAGTTTTCGTTGTTTGCAAAAATTGGTGGAAGCCGTTCAAATTCGTATTGGTGAAACCGATGCTCCTAATGTTACAAAATGCTGTCATCAGTCGAACGTCGACAGAGTTTCGACAACGAACCTGATTACGCAAATGACAAATTAAATTTGGTTGTTTATCAAAATATTTGCATGATGTTCCCCCTGACATATTCCCCCCGGAGATTCGGATGGGAAACTAGTTTACCTCCGGAATTCTTTATCTCAGAAGGCACCATCATGACTTATCACCGTGTTAGTCCGCGGGCACTAGTACGCGATCGAAGGTGAATCTGGCTCATGGTGTACTGCTTATGCTCAAGTTGAGGCGGAGCTGAGGTGGTATCAGGCAGCGTTGTTTGCTGAAAAATGTGCAACAAGTAGATTCGCCTTCTCTTTTGCACTGGTGACTGGTCTGCCATCGACTATAAGCGAAGAAATGGATGAGGAGACCGAGTTTTGAATGTTTTCTTCGAATGCCCAGAAGTTTCTACTACCTGTGTGAGAGTGTAGTGTTTTTTGTCTCAGTCTGGTTATGCAAGAACCTTACGCGTTGAATCTTTTCCGGTGTTCCTCAGTACTGTTTGATTTATACAACCGGGAGCTCAACTCTTTAGTCTTAATGGCTCCTCTGCGCACGGAATCGAACCATATATTACTCTTGGGTTTGATGCTGTTTTCCCTGTGTGGAATAAAGGTTCGCATGCAAAGTAGAATCGTGTCTGTCAATGTGTCCGCAGTAAACAATTTATTCTTTTGCTGCAGGCTTACCTTTGGTTCTTCGCCGGATTTTGCCTTCCTGTCCCAGCTGACGTAAAGGGTCTGTCCAATCACGCTTTGGACCTTCGCCGATGGTATTTCTCAAAAAGATTTGCCTTATATGTTTTTTTTTTTAGTGATTGTTTATGTTTATTTTATGTTTGAAGTATCAACAATTAAGTTTGAATTATTATAGTCGAATGCCACACTTTGGCTATCGGGTTCTAATTAATTTTTGCCTTCCAACAGAACTACCTATTTTAAACCCCAAAATTCAGTCCGCATCCCACATTCCTTCCCACGATCGCATCGCTCACCCTGAGACAGCGACTGTAGTCCCGACGTCAGCGTCGAGTCCCCGGTCAGGCGGATCGCTCGTCTCTGTATACTCTCAAGTAGGGCGAGGGTATGTTTAGGAGCCGAGCTCCAAACATGAGAGCAATATTCGAGCGCGGGTCTAATTTGGGATTTATATAGGAGAAGAAGTTGGGCCGGAGTAAAATATTTCTTGGCTCTTAAAAGATAGCTCAGTTTTCCTGAGGCTGACCTGGCGATACTCGACGCGTGTTTGTGCCATGATACATTCCCACAGAGACCGTGACGCCGAGCAATTTCAAACTTTCCCCAGATTCGAGGGCCCGGCCATTCATCATCAGCTCGCATTTTTTATCAAATCATGGTTTATCAGACGAACTTCGTTTGATGGAATGTGGAATATACATCTCCATCCCCAGAAGAATATTGTCTGATACCGACTCCGCGCAAGCGTTAACATCGGAGTTTCCGCAGCACACCTCGGACCACGGAAAGGATGCGAAGAAATCTCGCAAATCGTCCCAGTTAGCAGCCCCATACCTCCATACATGGCAAAGCTGCCTAGGCCGGTTATTCGCTTGATATGCAAGTGCTTGCGCGACAGATATCAAACAGTGATCTGAGTTTCCCAGTGGCGCAGAAACCTCTACGGTATAAATACTCGGTTCGGATGTCAAAAACAGATCCAGGGTGTTCGCGTGATCACCTCGGGCATCCGGCACTCGCGTTGGCTCCCCCACGAGTTGAGTCAAGTTGTGGCTAACAGCAAACATCTCCGCCAGCCTGTAGCGATTCTAACAGATACACACAATTCACAAGCAAAAATAGTGAAGAACACCGAACGAAAAAAAATCGAATAAGAAAAATACATCAGAACCGTATACCAAGCGATAAATAAAAAAATAATTCACACCAGTGGAATATACTCGAGTTTGGAAATCAAATTCTAAACACGGTCAGTAGTCTGATGCTTCACTGCTTCGCTTTTCAATCGTTTCATCGTGTGTTCAATTCACCTTCTTCACTATCCTTGCTTAACGCTATAAGCCTCCCAGCCTCGTCGGTTCTGTTAGAATATAAAAACCAGCCGGAAATGTGTACATTAAAATCGCCAAGGACAACAATTTCAGCAGCTGGGTGGTTGATCTGCATCCAGTCGACGATATGTGAAAGATGTTCGAAAAATGTCGCCGGTCGATCGTCATTCGGGGAGCGGTAAAGACAACAAAGAAATTGAACAGAATTCCTCAGCACGACCCTGAACCATATGATGTCCATATTATTGGGTTCCAACGCCTACATCCTCTGGCAAGCCCTTAAAACGGAATCTCGAATGTAAGTCGTATCCTGAGCAATGAAGATATGTCGAATCAGTTGACGAATCAACCTAGGTCTCAGTTAGGGCAAGGATATCAGTTTTCGTTGTTTGCAAATATTGGTGGACGACGTTTACATTCGTATTGATGAAACCGATGCCCCTGATATTACAAAATGCCGTCACCTGTCGCCGTGTCAGTCCGGGCCATCAGCCACACATACGAAACACTGTCAAAGATTTCTCTCGGCGATATCGCGGAATGTACAGCGTGATGGGGGGTGGTATCTCACCTTGGGACCGACTACCATCTAAACCAACCTTTGCTCGAACCGGTCCATCAGCCAAGCTCCGAAAGATGGCCAGGGGTTTCTCCCGACCATTTCACGGAGCCTGAAGCTTGACGGGGTGGTATTTCACTGAGCGCACAGGATGTTGGGACCTCGGCTACCACTCGGCCTTTAGTTGCCTCTTACGACAAGCCGGCCTAGCTGTGAGTATATTCTAACGCCCTACTCAAAGGGCACATGCTTACGAATGTGAAGTTTTAACCACTATTTACTACTATTTATTGGCCTATAGGAACCTGGGAGTTTATGACCTTGTCGATTTTACTCCGCCATCGTTCCCTATCCTGTGCGCTCTCCTTCCACGACTGACCACCCGATCCGATTTCCTCAGGGTCAAACCTACCATTGTCCTCCCATCTCCGTCGCGGCCGCCCTGCCGGTCTCTTTCCTGTCGGTCTACCGTCAAGAATTCTACGCACGGTCCTATCGGTGCCCATTCGCGCCACGTGTCCGGCCCATCTTAATCTTCGCGACCTGATTACTCTCACTACTGTAGCTTTGCGGTATAGCTCTTCCAATTCGTGGTTATGGAGTTTCCTCCATTGTCCTGCCTCCTCGTCATATTTACCGTCAAAGATACCCCTTAAAACTTTATTCTCGAATACGCGGAATTTGTTTTCTTCCCGTTTTGTGAGAGCCCATGTTTCGCATTCGTATAGAGCAATCGGCATCATTATGGTTCTACAGACACGGAGCTTTATACCATATTACGTGAGAAGTTTTAACCACGAACAATTAAATTCTGGATTGGAGCACAGCCGTGGGGGTACGAAGTAGATGTCCCAGCACTACCACCCCACTAAATAGTTCACTGGATGAGACACTGCAAACCGTTCACGGACATGGTGAAACCCTGCGTAGACGGTATGGTGGTCGGTCCTCGACACGGAGCGGAATCAGCGGGAAATAAACACATCGGATTTGTTTGGTATAAACGGTTTTCATTGTATCGGGCTGGTTTTATTTTGATTAGGAGTAATAGGTTTTTTCAAAAGTGTTGAACGGTGTTGTATGACTTAAAGCGATTTACATTAACGGAACCATTGCATATAAAGTTCGTGCCGCACTATAGGCTTTCGAGTTACGATCTTTTTCTTTCAATTTGGGTGGAGTAACCAGTCGATGGTCCGAATTAGTGCACTGTACAGTGTTGGTTCGTAGCACTAGATCTGTAACTGGGGCGACAACACAAGCGTCGGATTAACTAGTCGAACTATTTGGACACGACGTTAGAACCGACATTAGAAAACGGTCTTAGCACACGATAGACTCCGACAAGGCACCACTGGCCGGTACTGCAACTCTCGTACGCACTCGCTGGAGGGTGAAACTCGACTGTGTTCAAACGAAGCACCTCGCGACCCGTGTTGTGTGTGCGCGACTAGGGGTGACAGCTGACTCCGTGTGTGCACGCTGCGGTGGTGAAGATCTGACTCATTACCAGCGAGAAAAAGTTCATCGCGTCGTGGCAGTGGAGTCATAGATAAATAAACTCACTGCCACTTACTGGGAACTCGAAAAGGGTTGCTTTGATGGCATAGGGGATTTAGTTCCAGAGAATCACTGCCGAACAGGCTGAGTTAAATTCCTCTGGCGCTATGTATACGGGGAAATTGGTTGGGAAACACGACCAAGTATGAGCATGAGTTGTCGGTTAGACAAAGGAATACGGGTCTTGGCCGTTGCGATGGTTGTTTCGCGGAAATGCAACGCATCGTGCTGCTGACTACCAGTAAGGAGAATTGGTATTGGGTAGGATGGGAGCCGAGACGATTTTCGGGGGAACTAAATGTTGCTTGGTTACAAGCGAGAAAATAGTTTAAGCATGAAGTGAGCCGGAATGATTTTCGGGGGAAATTAGAGCTACTTGGTTGCAGGCGAGGAATGTAATTTAAATAGGAGATTAATCGAAGTAGTTTTGGGGGGAAATTATATGCAGTTTGATGTAGTTGGGGGAGATGATTAGTATACCGTTGTAAATTTGAATATGCATTTTATTACAGCTTGGAAAATTGATTCTTGGTAAGTTTGGGGATGTATGCGATTGCAGATTTGGGGACGGATGCTGTTGCATACTGGGAAGTGTGTGCTGTTGCAGATTTGGGTTATGGTGACGCGCTGTTAGCGGTCGTAGGAATTGTGGATTGGTTCTCCATGTGGTGTAGAGAACCCCCACCAGCCCATGTTTTGGCAGAAGCTGATAAGAAATATCACCTCGTATGTATGTGGCTAGACCACGATGAGGAAAGAACTGAGGTACTAAACTATAACCAGGTAGGATGAAATCGGAAATATCTGTATTAGTTAATACCTTGGTTTATTTGAAATGTCTCACCACATCTAGAACACACATTTTTATATGACAATCAGTGTCAGGTAATAAACAACAACGTGGTGCTAACGGATAAATTATTACATGGTGGAAAAGTTTCACTACTTCTAGAGCAAACTTTTTTTTTGTTTGGCTAAAATGCTGTCCAAAAAAATTGTTTTTTCTTTTTGCTTTGTCATGGAATCACCTGTTAGAATTTTGTAAATTTCATTACAGCTCCATTTTGTCGACAACTCCGTTTCTTATTATCTTTTTCTTACTATTTTTTAATACTTATTGTATTGTTGCAGTCTGTGGCTAAATCCGAAGGCTGGGAAGCATTCAAACATTGTCTACGGCAGGAAATAAAGCAGAATAAAAAATAGATTCCCTGTGCTGCATTATTTGATAAAATACTGCTGGGATTTGTTTTATGGCGACCTCCGAAACTTGCTACAGCAAATTATTCCCTTAGCTATTGACAGGCGCTTTTTTAAATACACGTTTGAAGAAGTAGTGGGAAATATTATACTGGAAACTCCCATATAGTTTATGGATAAAATTCTTCATAATAAACGTATATAAGCGATAATGTTATATGATTATAAATAAATATTTTATTTCCCAACAATTTGCAAAGTTTTATTTTGAGAAAAAAGATTATTCTGTTTTATATGGGGTTTTCCAATAGGGACTTGACAACTTTGAATTTAATTTGTGAACGTACCCTTTCACTAATCATCAAACTGTCACTGTCAATTTATTCAGTAAACTCAACATTTTAAGTTCACGAAAGAACAACGTCTGCAAATTATAAAAATTTACTACCGAAATTTGGAGTTGATGGCCATAACTTAATTTTGTGAACGCACCCTTTCACTAATCATCAACTGTCACTGGCAATTTATTCAGTACGCTCAACATTTTCATCGTGGTTAAGTACACGAACGAACAACGTTTGCAAATTATAAAAATTTACTACCGAAATATGGAGTCGGTGACCGCAACTTTAAGAGCGTTTACTCCAATTTTCGGTCGTAATTCTCACCCTAGTAGACAGGCAATAACAATTTTAGTGTAAAAATTTGAGTCTACATACTCGTTGTGTGATGTTGCCGTGCCAGTGAGACAACGGGTTGGTCGAAGTGTCGAAAATATCGCTGCCGTTCGGGAGTTCGTAGCAAACGATCCAAATCAGTCAATTCCACGGCGTTCTCAAGAATTGGACATCGCCTAGACCACTTTATGGCGAATTTTGCGTAAGGATCTTGGTTTGCACCCATACAAGATCAAGCTGACTCAAGAATTGAAGCCGATGGACCATTTGAAGCGACGTACGTTCTCCGATTGGGCTCTGGAAAAGATGCGTCAAGATGATGAATTTCATCGCAAAATCATCTGCAGTGACGAAGCTCATTTTTGGCTTAATGGGTTCGTCAATAAGCAAAACATGCGTTATTGGTGGGGTGAAAATCCGCATGTGCTTCATGAATCACCACTTCATCCACAAAAAATAACTGTTTGGTGCGCATTGCATGCCGGCGACGTCATTGGGCCATATTTTTTCGTCGACGATAGCGATCGTCACGTTACTGTGAATGGCCATCGTCATCGCGCCATGATTACCGATTATTTTTGGCCCGAATTGGAAGATATGGACTTGGGCGACATGTGGTTTCAACAGGACGGTGCCACAAGCCACAAAGCACACGATACAATCGATTTATTGAAGAGTAAGTTTGATGAACGTGTTATCTCGTTCGTGCGATTTAACGCCTCTAGACTATTTTCTTTGGGGCTACGTCGTCATTGGTCTATGCCAACAAGCCGACGACTTTGGAAGAGCTCAGAGCCAACATTGAACGCAAAATAGCGGCCGTTTCGGCCGAAATGTGTGGCCGAGTCGTCGAAAATTGGGTCCAACGAATCGACCGCTGCAAAGGTGCCCGCGTTGGCCATATGAACGAAGTCGAGTTCCATTCATAAATGTTTTGATTGTACTTCAAGCCGATAATAAAGTTTTTGAAATATCTCAAAAGGTTTGCGTTTTATTTAAAAAAAAAAGTACTCAAGTCCCTATTGGAAAACCCGATAGTACTTCGGAAGGTGAAATTGACCCTTAATGTTGTGATTCTTAATAATGCTCCCTACTCTGGGGTAAAAGAGAAAATCTAAGTAAAAGAACTGAACGAGGACAATGTAATTAACAGCAGCGTTCGTAAGGAGCTCATCAAGTGTTTTGCCGCGCTTCAAAATAAGGGAGACAAACAACCTAAGCAGTCAGTTCTCAAACTGGTTATCTATACCGATGGGGAAATCCAAGAATAACAAAAAACAAACAGTAATCTGTAGCAAATAAAAGGAAGATCAACAACAGCACAAATCTATCCTTATTTTTAGCTTCATGGAAATTAAAAAACTAATTAAACTTAACACTTAAAAGTTTTCAAATAAACTTGTTACGTAGTAACTCCCCCACCACCTTTGTCTCGTTGAGAAACATTCATTAACAGTTTTAAAATATAAGACATAGAATACTAAATATAAAATTAAAACATAAAACATAAATTTTTATAAGCACACAAAATGGCCCCGATATATTTTCGCATTGGTGGAACAAAAACAAAACCATAGCCGTTGAAATAAATCACCACATAAGGGTTACATGGTATAATTTAGTTTTCTCAGCGGAATAACGGTGGATCGACAACAAAAAAGAACCGGTGGCTTCGTATCGGGTGATAAGTAGTTAGTTTTTAGTAGTCTGCAACAGGAGTCTAAGTCTTGATCTGCGCAGCCAATCAAAAGTGTAATAAGTGTTATATCATCATCATCGGCACTACAACCGGGAGCCGGTCTTGGCCTTATTTAGCAAGTCGTGATTTTCCATAATGATTTGTGTTTTCCGGGCAAGGTCATTAGTCTTGCGCCAGAGGCTCCCCGACGGGGAATCAAACCCCGGTCTCCCGCGTGACAGGCGAGTATACTAACCACTATACTATCGAGGAGCCAACAAGTGTTATATATATATGCCAAATTGTTATAAAAACAATTACACTTTAAATGTTTTATAATGAATTGACTTATTATATTTTCACTCACCTTACGCTGTTTGACTTACGTGGGTTGCTTCACTGGGAAGGGAGGACACAAGTAAATTTAATTTTACCTATTTATTTTATTTCTTTTTGTAATAATTATAATATAATATTATAATTTTACAGTTTTATTTTGGTTCCACTTGGTATACTATTGTAGCGAGCTTAGGGTTCGCTGGATTAATTATTTTAATAAATAAGAGCCGTTAACTTAATAACCACCGTTACTTTTACCGTACACTTAACGATTTCTTGACTTATCGCTTGCTTACTCTACTCACTTCACTGCTTACTTCTTACTCTGCGTGCGACGTATTTATACCGTTTTTCCTCATTCTGAATTGGTGTTTCGTTTCCGTCCGTTCCATAGCCTCGAATTTTCTACTGCTCATAGTCTCCATTTATCCAGTACTTTCTAGAATATTCCAGTACTTTATTTTGGACTTTATAGAATATTCTAGTACTTTGTTTTGGACTTTCTAGAATATTCTAGTACTGATTGTCATATGCGTCACACTATTAATAATTTTACAGATTTATTTTAGTTCAACTTTGGCACACCATCACGAAAATACTTGTGGCAGTTCCACGAACCGCACAAATCACGATAGGCGGAGATACCTTCGTTCCAATAAGGAACATACTCACCTATGACTAAACTTCACGTGCCCCCAAAGTCCACTTTTTCACCTGACCAAAGGTGACATCCATACCGGTGTCAACAACCCCACGTATCCACGGGTATGTGAGCCCCAAGTCCCGAACAAATTCCTGTTGCCTGCACGGCGATCGAAGGACACGACCAGTATGGAAAATGTGTACCAATCCATTAGCTGGATAAACACAAGTGGTTGGCACAGCTGCGCCAGCTGTCGACAAACATCAAATTCCCGGCGATAAGCAAATTGCCGTAAAACAATAAATCGGCAAACCTTTGACCCTACCGCAATGCACTTCGCCTAAGCAAAGGCCATTGCGGAAAAACGGCAATAACCTAAAACGCTGTTCCCATAGGGCAAAGCAAATACAATTATCACAACCAACGATAATTACCACGATACCAAGATCGCCAAGAAGAATAAACCACACACCCGAATGTATACAAAAGCATCTCAACAGAAGGTGTGAAAATTCTGGCGATCCCAGGAAAATCTACGGCCACACAGGCAGCAACCTCCGCGTCTGTGTGTGAGTGCATCCGCACATCTGGCCTGCGACGAAACGGAAAACCGCAGGACCGAAAAAAGAGTGCGATCTTCCCTGGTGGAAAGATTCTCGATTAAGACAAAAGCGAAAAAGATAACGGTGGGGTGAGTAGAATCATCCCCAAAAGGATTTTTTTAATTCAGTGTACCTTGAGAATCTCAACGAAGGGGTTAAACAGAAAGAGGGAACGACAGAACGTCGCGCGTGTTTCAGTAGTAACGGCTGTAATCTAAAGTTAAATGTAATTAGAAAAACGTGTCCGAATGAAATGAAACGTGTAAGACAGTAACGTAAGAACAAAAAAAAAATAAACCTGAAAAATCAGTACCTGGCTGACTTTCAAACAGACAACTTGTCTCACCGTTTTGCTCGTGCTAGTTATCTTAATCAACCGTTATTTTCACAATAATTTTCACAATTTAATTATCATTATCTTGTTTTCTTTGCCTCGTTTTCCGCATACAAAAATTTGAACAAGTGTTATAACCGTTAAGTTATGGCCCCTGGGCCACGTGTATTAAATAAAATCAAGCGCAAACGGTTGCGTTACGACCCCGTTATTGGAGGCCAAACTCCTCCCGATAAACTTTCAAAAGTGAACAATAAAGTTCTCGAAAAATCTAAAATGTGTTCAAACACTAACTTTTTTCAACCACTTCAAAGTCTGATGGAAGACTCTCCTGAAATGGATCCGACCAATGACGAACAGTGCGCAGAACTTCCTAAAGAAACCGTTCCGCCAATTGTGGTATTAAAAACAACTAGTGCTCAAGTGCGTGATATTTTGAGCAACATTAAGATAGACAAATACTTAATCAAAAATATTTCGCTTGGGCAAAAAATATGTGCCCCAACAATGGACATATATAATAAAATCAGAACCGAACTCTTACGGTTAAAATGTGTTTTTCACCCACTCACGTAAGGAAAACCGTCCGTTAAAGGTAGTGTTATCCGGGCTAGACTTAATAAGCAACGATATAGTGAAAAATGAGTTAATTGCACTCGGGATTAAGTGCCTAGATGTTAAAACCATCACATTAAATCCGTCAACAAAAGCCCTGTACAAACACTACTTGTACATCGTCTACATTCAACGCGGTACAGTTAAATTAAACGAACTAAAACGGAACTACTCCACCTTGTTCAAAACCATCGTTCGCTGGGACTTTAAAAAACATAATCCAGGTAAGGTCACACAATGTCACAATTGCCAGCTTTATGGTCACGGCTCGATGCATTGTCATATAAATAGCTTCTGTGCAATATGTTCGGGAAACCATAAAACATCCGACTGCAAAACAAATGAGGTCATCAAGTGTGCAAATTGTAGTGGGCCACATAAATCCACCGATCCAGAATGCATAAGCCGAAAGCAGTACATAGACATTCGCCGCAAATTATCCCCACGCGGACGTGGTACAGGAAAGTGACAAACAGCAGACAGTGCCCGACCGATTATCCATTGATAATTTTCCTCCACTACCCCGAACTGTGCGTCAACCTTCACTTCCTTCATCCACCTGGGCTTCTGGCCTCCATCAAACCCAGCAACCTTCCAATAGTGATACGACACACACGAAGAAAAATCCGTCAGAAACATTAACTAATGATAACCTGTTCTCATTTAGCGAGATAAACTCTCTTCTTAATGAAGTTGTAACCAAGCTTAGTGCTTGTCAAACCAAAGCTGACCAATTTAACGTCATTACTTCATTAGCTATTAAGTACATATACTCGGAAAAAACATGTTAAGAAATTCTCTTAACATCATAACTTGGAATGCGAGAAGCATCAAAAACAAAAAGCATGAATTTTTTAGTTTCTTGATAAATTTTAATATTGACATTGCACTTGTTTCAGAAACCTGGCTCAAACAAGACATTTCTTTCTCACATCAAAATTACATATGTTATCGCCTAGACAGGGTACATGCTAGTGGTGGAGGTGTCGCCATTGTTGTGAAAAAATGTATAGAACATTCCTTGCGTCCTTCATTGCGCCTTAAGTTAATTGAGGAAATTAGTATAGAGGTAACATTAAGTGACAATTCCAAGGTGAGTCTTTTTTCGGTCTATTTCCCTGGAGGAAATAGAAACCTAGAGAAATCTACTTACTTTAAGCGGGATCTGCAAAAATTGTATAGAGTCAACACTCGAAACAAGGTAATTATTGGTGGTGATCTAAACTGCAGACATCAGTCGTGGAATTGTCTTAGGGCAAACAGCTGGGGTAACATTTTACTAGATGTTGCTGAATCCAGCCCAAGTTTTTCCATACTTTATCCACTTCTTCCCACCTATATCCCAGCGAGTGCTAACAAGAACCCCTCAACTCTTGATCTATATATCACTAATATTCCAAATTACTGCACAGTACCATTAACTCTAAATGCGTTAAGTTCAGACCACCTTCCGATCAGCCTCACAGTGAATCATACAGTAGTTGTAAATCGTACCAGTTTATACCACAACTATTCCGCCGCCAACTGGAATTGTTATAAATCATATATAAACACGAAGTTGGTTCTAGGTGATACCAGCCTAAATTCTATAACCTGCAGCGAGCACATTGATATCCTATGTAACAATTTTGTTTCTATTATCAATAGAGCGGCCGATCTTGCGATACCTAAATGTTCCACTGCTCCAGTTGATAAGGCACCGCTTCCTGAAAATATCTTACATCTGATTAGGCTACGAAACTCTGAAAGAAGAAAATGGCTGCGTTATAGAATCGATTGTTTTCTAGTTAATGTTAAAGTCTTAAATAATATCATTAAAAACGAAATCTCAACATATAGGAACAAGTGTTGGAATAAACACCTTTCCTCTCTTGACAAAGCAAGCAAACCGTTCTGGAAAATATCAAAAATTATGAAAAAGAGAGGGTGCAGTATTCCTCCGTTTAAAGTTCACGACAAGTTGTTTATTTCTTCAGTGGAGAAATCGAACCTACTTGCTAACACGTTTAGTAAGAACCACTCCATATCTATGCATCTAAGCGACGCATATACTGAAGCTGAAGTTGCTAACACTATCTATGTACTTTCTCAAACACCAGCTGAAAGTACTTACGCAACTAATATCAGCAAAGTTAAAGAATTGATAAAAAAATCGAAATCAAAAAAGGCCGCGGGTCTCGATAATATTAACAACAAATTAATCAAAGCACTTCCACCTGCTGCAAGTAACTATTTAACGTTCATTTTCAACGCTTGTCTTAAGAATTGTTATTTTCCGGACCGTTGGAAAACAGCAAAAGTAATAGCTATCCCGAAACCCGGAAAACCGAAAAACAGCCCCGAAAGCTACAGACCTATTAGTCTACTTAGCTGTCTAAGTAAGCTCTTAGAAAAAATCATTAAGGAAAGGATTGATCGTTTTGTAGAAGACAATAACATCTTGCCAAACTTTCAGTTCGGTTTCCGTAGTGGTCACAGCACAATCCACCAAGTCTTGTGCATTAAAAACCACATAGCTGGTAAATTCATCGACAAGGAGTCAACGGGACTAGTTCTTCTAGACATCGAAAAAGCTTTTGATACGGTATGGCACGATGCCTTGATTTATAAGCTACTAAAACTTAAGCTGCCAATACCGCTTATCAAAATTATCCAGAGCTTTCTTCGTTCGAGAAAATATGTTGTGAGTTTAGGAACCGACATATCCTCTACTCACCAAATCCACCATGGTGTACCCCAGGGCTCGGTCCTTGGTCCCATATTATTTACATTGTTTGTCGCAGATTTACCATGTCTAGGTGAAAACATTCAGGTAGCTATGTTTGCCGATGATACGGCCATTTTCTCTTCGGGTGCCTTATTCACTAATGTCTACAACTCTTTGCAAGCAGCTCTTGACAAGCTAGCAGTATATTACAGGAAATGGAAAATAAAAATAAATGGTAATAAAACACAAGCTGTCTGGTTTTCGAGATGTAGGAAACACTGTTACCTACCAAATGGCACTAAACTCAGTATGTGTGCAGTTGATATTGATTGGTCCGAAGACTGTAGATATCTAGGTATTATTCTAGATAAAAAACTCATCTTTCAAAAACGCATCACTACCACAATTGACAAAATAAACAAAGTCGTAAGAGTTATGTATCCATTAGTGTGTAGAAAATCAAAGCTTAGCATCGAAAATAAAATTATAATATTTAAAACCATTTTTCAAGCTATACTCCTGTACGGGGCGCCTGTATGGTGTAATTGTGCTCGCACACACAAAATAAAATTGCAAAGGTGTCAAAATAAAATATTGAAAATGTTGCTGAATTTGCCATGGCATTATTCGACACATGAACTACATGAAAACGCCAACGTTAAACCGGTAGAGTTCCTTATTGACAAAATCAATCGAAACTTCTTCGACAATTGTTCTTTTTCTGACAATGTTCTCGTTTCCCGTCTTGCGTTATCCTAAGTCACTACATATGTACTCTGTCTATGAAAATTATATCGAGGTCATTACTACATAAAATAACCGGAAGCTCGTGCAATATTAGTCTTAAGATTCAAATAAGGGTTTTTTATTGTAGTTTTCCCTTAATTTATTATTTGTTATTCATTAAAATTGTGCTATTGTCGTTATATAGATTTAAGATTATAGTTGTAAAGGAATTGCTATCCTAAATCTCTTAAGTACTAGTTGTAAAATATACCATAAATGTAATTATCTACTAAATAAAAAATTGAATTGAATTGAAAACCTGAAAAAAAGGAAAACAATAAACAATTCGTAAAAACAATTTCTCCGTGTTTGATTTGTGGACAGTGTTCGGCGGAACACTTCAGTCATCAACAATCGACATTTGAAAATCCGCCAAATACTTAATCGGCAGCGCGCTCAAATCTTACTCTCTTGATTGCTAAAAACGTACTGTCCCCTAACCCCTTACCAACTCATAATCCTTGGTTGATTCCAATTTGTTCCAAATTCATCGTTAATTGACTACCTGCATGTATATGGAAATCAATCGTCTTTTCCTTTCTCCACCCCATGTCAGGGTCAATGTTAACGGTAAACCGAAAACAAATTGGAGGAAGTGTTGTTGTATTTACTTGTAAATGGTATTTTGGGCAAATCGTACAGATTAGGGTTGTTGGACAGATGCGATTTAATGTAGGGGATCGAGAAGTTTTTTGCATCGAACTTCAACGGAAATTTTGGCCACAAAATATCAAGTATTTGGAATGGGATTTTGTAAATTAAGGGGGTAATCATTTTCTAAAATGTGTCTATTTCATGGTGGGAATGTTATTTTCGGGCTTAAAATTTATTATGCAGAGGATGTGGGTTAGTAAGAGTTTCAGGAGGATTTTATGGGGAGGTGATAATTAACTCAAGTTAATTATATAACATAAGCACAAAAATACAAAAAAGACGCGACCAGCGTATGTGCCATGATTTTCAAAGTACAAATCGATAATTTCGCAACGTAAATAACATTAGCTAATTAGTGTATTAGTAATAATAAAATGAAGAAATAAAAGAAGAAACTATTTCAAAGAAACGACAATCAAAAGAACTTGGTAATGCGGTTTTGTTTCGGTTCTGTAAATCAAAATCAAGTGGAAAACAAGTGTCGGAGAAATTATAGGTTCCTGAAATAAAACATCCAGGTTTACCGAACAATTTATATTAATATCTAGGGTTCTCATCCCCAAATCGTAAATCGGCGGTCGAGATTGTTGCTAGCGCTGAACTGTGTTGCTGCGGCTTTCTGGTGTGTCCCTTTGCGGCGGCGAATGATCTGTAAGTGAGTCATATTCCCGCCAATTATCCACGCATGTGGTGTGTGTCACACGAAATTGGCAGGAAAAATCCGGCGTCGGTTCCCGTTCTACGTGTGAGCGAGACCCACCTAATGCTGCCTCGCCCCTACGCCAATTCAGCCGTGACTCCCCTTTGTGTGTGGGGGTAACCGAGAGTGTGCTTGACTTAATTAGTCGAAAGCCAGTCTCAGTGTGAGTCTTTGCTTACGGCGATTGCGTGGAGGTTGTGGTTTATGCTGAGCCGCCACAACCACTCTCCCGAGTGACCAGCGCTGATCGCGTTGGGAGTGAATTTTCTCTATTGTGATTTAACTGTGGGTTGGGGGTGCGCGCTGTCTCGGGGCCGGGGCGGTTGTGTGAGTGCGTTGTGGCGGGGTGGCCTCCTGGGCAGTGGCCGTGGCTTGCGGTTCGGGCTGCCGTGGCCGAAGCGGTTGGTTGGTATGAGCCGACTCTGCCGTTTCCATGTAGGCTGGTTTGCGCTGATCGATTGAGACCGTTCTCTCCTGGCCGTTGACTTCGGTGATGAGCGTTCTATATTCTGTGCGTCGGATGACGCGGTGTAGGCCTGTGTAGGGCGCTTCGAGGGGTTTACGGATGCTGTCGAGCCGTCTGAAGACGCGGGTGCAGTTCTGCAGATCTTTGTGGACGAACGGGTGCCCTCTTGTGTGCCGGGTTGCTGGGACACCGCGGACGGCTTTAAAAAGCCGGCGCAGGTGGTCTTGTTTGCCTGTGCTGACTCCAAGGCGACGAATTCTCCGGGGATCCAGATGGTTGTGCCGTAGAGCATTTCTAGTGGGGAGGCTTCGAAGTCCTCTTTGTACGCCGTCCTGAGGCCCAGCAGGACTGTGGGCAGCAACTTAGGGCAGCTTTGAGAGTTCGGTGGAATCTCTCCACCATTCCGTTGGACTGCGTATGTATGGCGTTGTGTGGATCATCTTCGCGCCGATGCATTTGGCGAACTCTGTGAATAGCTCCGCCTCGAATTGTGGGCCTGTCTGACGTGATATGTAGTGGGGTTCCTTAGTTGCTGACCCAGTAGTCCATGAGCGCTCTGGCGACTGTGGTTGCTTGGATGTTGGGCAGGGGCACTTTTATGAATATTTGTTAACAATTTGAATATATTTAATTTATATATTTAATATATTTCACTATATTTTAAAGTGATGGTTGGTTGCTCTTGACTTTTCTTATGCTGTTCTTGATGCTGCTGTCAAGTTGCAGGGGAGCACGACTCTCTATTCAAATTGTTAACGGATGATAGTACGCTTGTTTCCTCCTTTTCGAGCGATCGGCCGATTGGTGCATCAACGTCGCACCAGCTGAGATGTAGACAGATTGACTCTCTGAATCGGTATCTGGATAAAGTCCTGCAGTGGGGAAAAGCCAATTTTGTCGACTTCAATGCAACGAAGACCCAGTATACAACATTCACAAAGAAAAGTGGATCATCGGTTCCACAGCTGATGATGAATGGCCGGGCCCTCGAATCTGGGGAAAGTTTGAAATTGCTCGGCGTCGCGGTCTGTGGGAATGTATCATGGCATAAACACGTGTCGAGTATCGCCAGGTCAGCCTCAGGAAAACTGAGCTATCTTTTAAGAGCCAAGAAATATTTTACTCCGCCCCAACTTCTTCTCCTATATAAATCCCAAATTAAACCCGCGCTCGAATATTGCTCTCATGTTTGGAGCTCGGCTCCCAAACATACCCTCGACCTACTTGAGAGCTTACAGAGACGAGCGATCCGCCTGATCGGGGACTCGGCGCTGACGTCGGGACTACAGTCGCTATCACATCGAAGGCGCGTAGCCGACCTCTGTCTGTTTTACAGATATTATCACGGGTACTGTTCTTCGGAGATTCTTAGTATTGTTCTACGCAATTCGGTTTATATGCGCTCCACAAGACAATCCGACGAATCGCAACCGTATGTGGTTCATCTCCCGACGGCGCGAACATCCCTGTATCAGAACTCGTTCCGTTACAGAGCGGGGAAGCTGTGGAACTGCCTTCCCACGCGAGTGCATCCGGAGCGTTACAACCTGCAACTGTTAAAAAAGAACTACAACAGTTATTTGATGGCATCTCGGGGCGCCCACTCGGCGCTATAGTTTCGCCTCTCCCGAGAGACGTCTAATAAAAATTTAAAAAAAAATAATAAAAAAGCGGCAGCTGCGCGTGGTTCATAGTTTCAAGTAGCGGGCTTTAAATACCTACAACTGTAGATCTAGTGCTTAGATTCTTATAAAATTTGGTGAGAGTATTCTTGAGATAATGCATTCAAATAATATGTAATAACATTTTTTCTGACCAACACAACTAGCACTCCCCCCTTAATGCGAGGTAAGGATTTCATAAGGAAGGAGCGTATGTGCTGTCCTGTTGGCATGTTCAGCGACATTTCTGATACTCTTAACATCATAGGGTTTCCTATTTTCATCCGGCCTCTCATATAATAACAAACAACAATTTTTTTTTTAAATATTGTCTATTTACTATTAAACCCTTTTTAATACAATTATGTATATATACAATACATCCGCATGGTTTTAAGACACTCAATGCATCAAGGCGTTCTCTCCATAAAAATGTATACAAAATATTGCTGTTGCTTACTTCATAATAAGGTGGAGATTAAATTGTCTAAGTAATAATATTATAAATTTGTTTTGATTTCATTTGTAGTAAATAGTAAAAGAATTATGATAATTAAAAACAGTACAAACTAGGTAATATTTGAATAGTATCACAGATAGTTCGGTGCAGTGCCGCAAAAACGATGAACGGAAATCTAGAACATTCTTACACTTCATCATCGGTGTATAGTGTTCCAACATAAATATCTGATCAAAAACGTTTTTAGTCGCAGTCCAGCCTCTTTTCGTTGTTTGCCTCATTATTTGTCAAGGCCCACTTGACGTTCCGATTGTTGTTCCGTGATTTTTGTGCACGACGAAAACGGAAATTCGCGAAAGCGTTCTCCTGAACTACAGTGGCCAGAGGATTCTGGCTATTGTCTGAGTCGTCAACGGGAAGAGTGTTACGTCGAAAATTGTAGAGACCCTTGCGATTTGAAACCGTCTTAAATTGAGCCGCCTTATCACTAGTTTGTTTAACGCTAAGATTGCTTTTCTGTATAAGTTGTGGATTGCCTAAAGCACATATTTCATCATCATCAGTTATATTAAAATATTCTGGACGTGTAAATTTGTAAGTTGTATTGTAGTATGGCTTAAAGGCACTTTCTGTAGAACATATGGTGAATGCATGATAAACATGCGATATGAGGTACGGAAACTTATCGATCCAATAGTTGGTGAATTCCTGCGGAATGGTGCCGAGTTTTGCCTGGACTTCTTCAGAAAGTTCATGGTAGTGATGTTTCTGTGGAGAAATCAAATGAAAATGGGTGGAATTAATTTGACATTTGAGATATTGTCTTCTTTCAAAATAAAACTAATCCTTAATAGGTGTGTTTATATCCTTATAGTACCCAAATATACGGCGGGAGCGTGGTAGGAACAGTGACGATAGGAGGGTTAGAAAAAAAAGGTTAGTGCAATAGTACTTGGGTCTGTATATTTGCTCGCCGTTTAGTGGAAAAAGTGTCTTCGACAGTGAATTAAAAATATATTCTGTATAAGTTCACCAGAAGCCGAGTGGTAAGTGTGGTCCCAATGCCCTGTCGCCCGGTGAAATACCACCCCATCAAGCTATAGGCTCCGAGAGAAATCCTTGGCCATCTTTCGGAGCTTGGCTGATAAACCGGTTCGAGAAAAGGTTGGTTGAGGTGGTAGTCGGACCAAAGGTGAGATACTACCCCGTCACGCTGTACATTCCGCGATATCGTCGAGAGAAATCTTCGACGGTGTTTCGGATGTGTGTCTGATGGCCCGGACTGACAGGTAGATACGTCATGATGGTACCTTCTGATATAAAGAATTCCGGAGGTAAACTAATTTCCAATTCGGATCTCTAGTGAGCATCATACAAATATTCATGATGGTACCTTCTGAGATAAAGGAATCCGGAGGTAAACTAGTCTCCCATCCGGATCTCCGTGGGGGACTATGTCAGGGGGAACATGATGTAGATATCATGATAAATAACGGAACTTTAAGAGGTTCGTCATCGCATAATCGGACTTGCTCTCGAGGCTCTGCCCGCGCTCGACTGGTGACTGCAATTTGTAACATCAGGGTCATCGGTTTCACCAATACGAATGTAAACGCCGTCGACCAATATTTGCAAACAACGAAACCTGATATCCTTGCCCTAACTGAGACCCAGGTCGATTAGTCAACTGATTCGACATATCTTCGTTGCTCAGAATACGACTTACATTCGAGATTCCGTTTTAAGGGCGGAGACTGCGTCTTCGCGCGGTTCGATCTGGCTTGGCAGAGGATGGAGGCATTGGAACCCAATAACATGGACATCATTTGGTTGAGGGTCGTGCTGAGGAATTCTGTTCAATTTCTTTGTTGTCTTTACCGCTCCTCGAATGACGATCGACTGGCGACACTTTTCGAACATCTTTCACATGCCGTCGACTGGATACAGATCAACCACCCAGCTTCTGAAATTGTTGTCCTTGGCGATTTTAATGTACACAATTCCGGCTGGTTGGTACATTCTAACAGAACCGACGAGGCTGGGAGGCTGGCGCAGATGTTTGCTGTTAGCCACAACTATACTCAACTCGTGGAGGAACCCACGCGAATGCCGGATGCCCGAGGTGATTATGCGAACACCCTGGATCTGTTTTTGACATTCGAACCGAGTATTTATACCTTAGATGTTTCTGCGCCACTGGAAAACTCAGATCACTGCTTGGTATCTGTCGCACAAGCACTTGCATATCAAGCGAATAACCGGCCTAGGCAGCTTCGCCATATATGGCTGCTGACTGGGACGATGTGCGAGATTTCTTCGCATCGTCTCATTTTTACAACATACCTTATTAATACTTCCGTCTTGCTCAGCTCCTTCGCTCTCACGTCTATTGACTACCACCACCCACCTCTTCTCATGCTAACTGAGACGATTTGCGAGATTTCTTCGCATCCTTTCCAATATCGGAGGTGTGTTTCGGAGACTCCGATGTTAACGCTTGCGCGGAGTCGGTCACAGAGTTTATTCTTCTCGGGCTCGAGATCTACATTCCACATTCCATCAAACGAAGTTCGTCTGATAAACCTTGGTTTGATAAAAAATGCGAGCAGATTACAGCGGCAAAAAATAGAGCTTTTAAGCAATGGCCCTCCAATCCCACCGATGTTAATAGAACGAATTTTGTTAGAATCAGAAGCACATGCAACCAGGCAATAGATAACGCGAAGAAAGCCTACAACGACAGAGTGACCAATAAACTCCTTCAGTGCCCGACTTGTTCGCGTTCCTTCTGTTCGATGGAAAGGGCTGTCAGCAGCAACTTCGCTTCCTCCTCTTTTCCTCCGTTGATGATAAACAGCGGAACGTCGGTCAAAAATTTAAGGGATAAAGCTAATTTATTTTCCGCAAATTTAAACCTCGATCCCGGTCCTTTGGAGCCACTTGTGATCGCGCCGGTACGGTCGGGATGTGAGATTTCGCCCGCGTACTATTCAACGCATTCTACGTGAACTGGACTGTAGGAAGGCAACCGGCCTGGACGGAATACCAGCAATAGTCCCTAAGAACTGTGCTCCAGAACTATCGCCGGTTCTTGGCAGACTCTTTCGCTTATCTTATGCACGGAGGACATTTCCTACTTGGTGGAAAATCGGTCGAGTTCAGCCAATCCCAAAGACGGGAAAAAAGTGTCTCCCACTAATTTACCGACCGATAGCATTACTGTCTATGATATCTAAGATGATGGAAAGAGTCATCAATACTCAGTTAATTAAGTATTTTTAGTGCAACGGACTTCTGAATGATCGCCAATACGGATTCCGTGGCAAGCGGTCCATGAGAGACGTTTTGACCCTTATAACCGATATCTGGACATCTGCGATTGAGGGGGATGGTGAATCAAGGGTGGTCGCATTGGATATCTCCAAGGCTTTTGACCGCGTCTGGCACGGTCATATGGACTTTACCAGAAGCTTTGCGACTGGACGAAGAGCTTCCTCGAAAATCGATCGATCCGGGTTGTTGTGGACGACGAGTGTTCGGATCTGTATCCTGTTATTTCAGGGGTGCCTCAAGGTTCTATTTTGGCTCCAACCTTGTTTTTGCTTCACATGAATGATTTCTTGGAGTCAACGGATAACCGAGTGCTCAGATTTGCGGATGACAGTACGCTGTTTCCTCCTTTTTGAGTGTTCGGCCGATTGGTGCATCTACGTCACACCAGCTGAGGTGTAGACAGATTGACTCTCTGAATCAGGATCTGGATAAGGTCCTGCAGTGGGGAAGGGCCAATCTCGGCGACTTCAATGTAGCGAAGACTCAATATACAACATTCACAAAGAAAATTGGATCAACGATTCCAGAGCTGATGATGAATGGCCAGGTCGTCGAATCTGGGGAAACCTTGAAATTGCTCGGCGTCGCCGTCTGTGGGAATGTATCCTGGCATAAGCACATGTCGGGCATCGCCAGGTCCGCCTCAGGAAAACTGAGTTTTCTTTTTAGAGTCAAGAAATATTTTACTCCGGCCCAATTTGTTCTCCTGTATAAATCTCAAATTAGACCCGCGCTCGAATTTGGCTCTTATCTTTGGAGTTCTGCTCCTAAGCATACTCTCGACCTACTTGGGAACATACAGAGACGAGCGATCCGCCTGATCGGGGACTCGGCGCTGACACCTGGACTGCAGTTGCTATCACATCGAAGGCGCGTAGCCGATCTGTCTCTTTTACAGATATTAACACGGATACTGTTCTTCGGAGATTCGTGGTATTGTCCCACGCAATTCGGTTTATGTGCGTCCCACAAGACAATCCGACGGATCGCACCAGTTTGCGGTTCATATCCCGACGGCGCGAACATTCCTACATCAGACGTCGTTCCCTTTCAGAGCGGGGAAGATATGGAACTCTCTTTCTGTGCGAGTGTGCCCGGAGCGTTACAACCTGCAGCTGTTCAAGAGGAACTGCAACTGTTTTTTGGTGGCATCACGCGGCGCCCACTCGGCGCTATAGGTTCACCTCTCCCGCGGGAAGTGTTAAAAAAAAAACAAAAAAAAAACAGCTTTATCACAACATAACTCAGCAAAAGCAAGTATGGAAATCACGTAAAATTTTCCAAACGCAAATGTTTGCGCTCGAGCAAGCGTCGAACGCAACTTCCACGGACAATGGAGATTGTTGTGGGCAGGGGTGATGATTTCTGAGGTCGAGAACCGGTGGTCTCTCCGCTGGAATTAACTGTTATACGGAAATTCCCAATACCACGAGAGAAATGGTGAGCCAAAGCAATGGCGTCAGCAACACTGATTCTCGAAACCAATTGTTAATTTAAGTGGAATATAGAACTGAATACCCTCGATGAATACCAGCAAAACGTCCAGAATGATTCCTTCGTCAAACTCGGTTTATTTAGTTTTAATCAATGTACCCTTTATTGGCTGATTATGGAGATTTTATTCAGATTAATTGTATTCAACTATGTCGTTCGATAAGGCTAACGAAGAAGAATGAGTTTGTTATTTTTGCTGTTCGCTAAAGTGGATTGGCCAACCTACTATACAATCACAATCAATTCCCCATTTGCCATTCCATTGTTATAATTTGGGCACAAGTGTGTTAACTTAACCCTTTGCGTGCGAACCGTCGACAAATCGACTCTATCGTCGATTTACCGACGGTTCGCGCTCTAAGTGTTAAACACAATTATGTCAAAGCGTAAACATAAAACAGGCCTTACTATGACTTAGCAAGTCAACCGTCAGGTGGGTCTCTGATTCTGATATATTTTTTTTTAGCAATTCTCACTCGTCTTTAGTCGACTTTTACAATCCATCTGCTCTATCCCACAGGCCACGAGAGACACGTACACCCCGCACTAATCTCCACCCACCAATACCATCTCAGGAAAGGCCATATTCGTACCATGACGACTATTTCGCCACTGTTACATTAGAAACATGTAGTTGTTGAAACTCCTCGTTGATGGTTGCTTCATACATGATCAAGTGTCCACCCCTTGACCCTAATGCCCACCAGAATAAACATTGGCTACCAACATAGCCAAGACCATCAACATACGCATGTGCGCCCGACTGAAAACCATCAGAGTCACACAAACATCCGCATCATGGGTCACCTTAACCATGGGGTACCAGTTTAGAATTTCATAATCCACGAGAATGGCTAAAATAAACAAACATGAGCATTACTTCCAACCATTCAGCATGTTAAACGCAATACTGTCAAGTCTCATGCGACCCTTGCCAATTAGTCCCATGATCTTGCGACTTAGAACCATCTGCAGCCGCACACTCAATGTTAGGAAAGAAGAAATTGTTGTGATTGCGTTGCTTCTGTTTTTATAAGGGTGATATTAATGACGACGTCTGCTTTGAGATTGAGAAGACATCTCCGATCTCCTCAATTATTTTTTCGCTAATACAAAGTCAGTCGCCACACGTCGGACCATCAGTTCAGAGTTGTATCGATTATCTTACTTTTGTTTATAATGAATATTTACACCCAGAATTGTTTAAATAAACGATGTTCGAGATGTTATGAACTGCTGCACGCACGTCTTCCTCAGGGTTGACAAAGTAAGGAAACCTTTGGAGCCCAATTTAGCTTTCCGTTCAGCTAAAGGGGACCTGCAAATGGGCGTCCTCGACCACACGTATCTGCCAAAGTGAATCCTTCGGTAAGTAAGTGTTTACAGGAAACCCACCAGTCTCTCTTGACGAATGACAATCGACGTCGAGAAACTTGCACTTAGGCACTTCGTTGATTGGATAGAAGTGCAACTCTGTACATCGGTAGCTGTGACGTGGGCATCAAGTTATCTAAACTTGTCACCGCAACCGCGATCTCATCATTGAGGTATGTGCTACCAAATTATAACCCTTCATTGTCAATGTGATGGCTCATCACTCGGACGCCGCGATATATGTGTCTGTGAACAATGATAGTATCGGTCTAGCGTTAAGAGTCTTCGACGAATCCAATGTAGTTAACGTTCTACCTGTGTATCGATCTCCAGTGTTAATGAAAGTTCTCTCTCCCGACCTTTCTCTTTCGCGAGGATAATTTGAGTTTACAACGTATCTACCTACGAGGGCAATAATCAACAAGTGCCAATTGATCGCCTTTATACTTCACTGAACCGAGATAATTACTGAAACATTCCGAACCCAGATAATTACGATACACTATCCTTATCACACACCACAATATAATTAGATATAATGAAATAGATTTTATACCGAAATTAACATCCTGTTGTTTGGTGGCAAATCACTAAAAGTTCTCTAAAACACAGATGGTTTTAATGACTCGCTTAACGTAGTTAAAATAAAAATATTTCCAAGTTAGACTTCAAACTTTGACACCTAATTTCAAATAATAAAGAGGAGTTACAAATGATCTAGGGACAATTGTAAAAAGTATAACAGGAACGCCGATGATCCTAAAACATCAACACAAAATTGAAAGTTTAACACAAACATAAGATAACCTTGCTTGGTGAGTAGGGTCTTAGAATATTCTCACGCCTAGTCCAGCTTGTCGCAAAAGGCGACCAACTACTCTGGATACCCGCTGTGGCAGTCCTCTCTTGTATGTCTTGCCACAGAAAATCAATTACCAGCTTTCCCCCTTCCTTTTCTTTGTTCAACTCCAAAACAAACCGTCAGCAACGGAATTCAAGACCGTATTCTAGAAAAAGGCTAACACTCCGTCTCTCTCGCTCTCCATTCACGTCCACTTCGAAAAATAAATTCGAACTCGAAGAACTGCACGATCCACACCCGAATCAGGGCGTGTTCAAAAACTCACTTCTGGATCGTGCAATTCCTCCACCACCTTACCATCGTACTATTTTAAAACAAAATTATATTAAATACAAAGTATCAAATGATGGTGGTGGCCGACGTACGTGACACCGCCCATCATACTTCTCATGGTTCTAACAAACTTATCTTTCGAATGCAGCAGAGTTTTAAGTCGGACACAACCTCTTTCAACTTTACTCTCAACACGTCTAGCTCAAAATTCCGTCGCCTAAATAATTCCTCCTAAATAAATTATCCTAACTTTGCACCATTTACATACTTACGAGGGCAGTCCCACAATTAATCGGCCTGACACATAGATGGCGGTATATATTAAAATATAATGACTGTGGCAGATAGTACCAACCTTAGAAAGATTAAGGTTCAAGTTTGAAGATGCTACGTTGGTTATTATTTGTTTGACAGCCATCAATACTGAGCGCTGTCAGTGAATTTGTAAACATGGAAATATTGGTCATCGTTATGTGATTCAATACTTTCATTGGAAAGGACTTAGTGCAACCAATATCAAAGCCGAGCTAGATTCTACTTTGGAGGAGTCTGCATCTTCGTTTTCAACAGTGAAGTATTGGGTGGTAGAGGTTAAACGAGCCTGTACGATCTACGAAGACGAACATCGCAGTGGTCGACCAAATGAGGTGGTTGTTCAAGAAATGGTAAAAAAAACCATAAATGGTATTGGATAACGGTCGACTAAAAGTGCACGAGTTAGTAGAAATGATAGGCATTTCAAAAAGTGCTGTACATCGCACATTGACTGAGCATTTGCACATGAGAAAGCTGTGTGCAAGACGGGTGCCGCGTTTGCTCATAATCGAACAAAACCCGCGTCGTGAGGATGTTTCAATCGAGTGTTTGGCCATGCTTCGCCTCAACAAAGCCGAGTTTTTGCGTCGATTCATAACTATGGATGAAACATGGGTCCATCCCTACATCCCCGAGACGAAAAAACAGTCAAAACAATGGACTGAAGGGGGGAATCGGCTCCAAAGAAGGCAAAGGCGGTTCCATGGCAAGGTTATGGCTCCAATTTTTTATGAGATGCGCGTATAATTTTAATTGATTATCTTTAAAAAGGAAAAACCATCAACGGCGAGTATTATGCGAACTTATTACAGCATTTGAGTGATGAAATTAGGGTAAAGAGGCCGCACTTGGCGAAAAAGAAGGTTCCATCACGACAATGCTTCTGTTCACACATCCGTTATTGCAGTAGGCAAAATCAATGGTTTGGTTTGAGATACCAATTACTTCCTCTTTTTTTCACTTTTCCCAGAAAAGACGAGCCTATATAGATGTGGGACAAAATGGAGCTCTACGACACTATGGAACTTGAGCGACGGGTGGATGAGTTAACAGCAGCAACATCTCCCTGCTAGCACAGAACACGTGAACGAGCATTTTTTTTTTTGTACTTCTCCCAGGAAACGAACCTATAGCCCTGAAATGCTATTTTTTGACCGTGACCATCAGCAAGCTCCAAAAGATGCTCAAGCATTTCTCCCAAACATTTAACGAAGCGTATAGCTTAATGCTTGGGCTCCTCGATAGTATAGTGGTTAGTATACCCGCCTGTCACCCGGGAGACCGGGATTCGATTCCCCGTCGAGGAGCCCCTGGCACAAGACTAATGACCTTGCCCAGACAAAATAAATCATTGTGGAAAATTTAACAAGCCTTAGGACTTGCTAAATAAGGCCAAGACCGGTTCCCGGTTGTGATGATAGCTTAATGCACCCTATTCGCCAGATTTAGCACCTGTTACAGACCTACCTTGCGTCTAGGTCCCCCTAACATCCACTAATCCCCTTTCGTAAGTTTCCCATCTCTACCTCTAAGAAAGAAAACAACTCGCCAAGTAGCTAATTTGCATAAACTACACTTTGTGCAAATTCTACTTAGTAGAGAAAATAATTTTTATCCGACGCCAACGCCGTTTTAACTTTACAATTCCTAGACAGGAAGTTGTTTCCTTACAACCCATCTGCTGACAATCCCGGTAAGGATTCCATTACCTAAAAGTTACAGGAGATTGGTTGGGGCAGTTTGAATATTCCCTTACAAAAGCCCCTAGACTTTCCCTTTCCAAAAAGCGTTTGGAGAGTATTGGCCTTTTTGGTATCCAGTGCTGTTCCATTTTGGAGTGCGTTCAGCTTAAGAATGCTGATCACCGCACCAGAAGACGTTT
Source organism: Microdon myrmicae (assembly GCA_963931805.1). Classification (NCBI taxonomy): domain Eukaryota; kingdom Metazoa; phylum Arthropoda; class Insecta; order Diptera; family Syrphidae; genus Microdon; species Microdon myrmicae. The sequence continues at coordinate 67,822,225 of OZ007500.1, read as the reverse complement.
AGTGCTTCTACATCCGATGTCTAATGGGAGCGGGACTATTGGAACTTTTGTTGGTGGTTGAAAACAGTTTTCTTTTATTGGTGGCTTTAATTCGGTCGGGTTGGGGAATTGCGGCCCGACCTCTGGGAGTTTTCCGACTTCTCCCATTTTGCTTTTTGCCGACACACTGTCGCCGTGTGGTTGTGCCGCTTGCAAAATGTGCACCATTCGCCGTTTTTTTTTTTTTATATAATTTTTTTTTATTTCTTCCTATTATAATTTACTTACTCGCTACACAAAAATGATTAAACTCTAGCTTATGTTATCTTATTTCCTAACTTACTACCCACCATTCACCGTTCTTCTGTCGCCGATGCCCCTTTTTTGGCGTCTCTGACGCGTCCGTAGCGGTTGAATTTGACTGGCTACGGTTTGATTCGGTTCGATGGCGTTGTAATCAGTGTTGGCGTTGTTTTATTTTTCGAGCCTCCGAGTGTTCAGTAGTGTTCGTACTAGTGCTACTCTTGGCTCGTGTCTGTTCACCGCCTTTGTCGCGTGGCTGTTTGTTGTCCTCTGAATTTTTCCTTTTTTGGACTGTTTGCCATTCTGTATTGACCGCGCAGGTCGGTGGGGTGTGGTCGCTAAGTACAGGCTTAACCACATTTGGTGTGTCTGTTGGCTTTTGTGGTTTGACCAACCTTGCCTTGATACGACACTCGTCCCATGTGTGACCCTTTCGGCCACAAAACTCACAATAACATCGAATGCTGCACACTACGATTCGATGCAGTTGCTTGTTTCGAAGTGGATGGTCGTTCCTGCCCTTGATTTGAGGTATTCCTGGGTGACCGTTGTTGGTTCTGCGACCTTGGTGTGGGTTCGGGATTATCCGCCTCCCTTTGTGTACTTAGTGTCCGACAATCCTGGATATCGTGCCCATATAGATCACACTTTGTACACTTTGGTGTGTTTCGGCGTCTAAGACATTCGTCGTATATATGCCCTTTCCTATTACAGAACGTGCAGGTCATGCGTGCAACCCATGGGTTTGGTGTACGCTTGTCCCTGCCTTGACTAGACGAGTCACTATGATAATCACCTCTGAACAAAAATTAATAGAAGACCTAATAATTGAACAGAAGGAGAAACCAACTACAGCTGAACAGGGGAGCATTACCTCAACGACCCCTGCACGCAGTCGCCGAACCCGCCAGCAGCTGACAACAAGCAGCAACTGCAGCGACCGCTCAACGGTCTATCAAGTAAGCGTCTTTCAGTCCTTTTCACTTAGCTTTAAATATAGTTTAAATATATTAAATATATACATTTTTATTAACTACATTAAATATTAAATTGTTGTTAAATAACTATAACACACCCTATGACTATTTTCTCTTTCCAAACTTGAAAGAAAAATATGTTGAGGTGATGACTGCACTAGATGACTATTTTGAGGAGCTCGACGTTTCTTACTATAAACAAGGTATCGAAGCTATTGAACACCGTTGGGAGAAGTATATGTCATCAAAATTCCCCCCAGCGATAGTGGGGTAGAAGATCGTCAGGCGGAGCTTATAAATGGCTAGCTGGTAAGAGATTTGCCAACGACGAAGAGGTGATGCCTGCTGTAGATGGCTAGGAAGCACGACGTTCCTTACTATAAACAAGGTACCGAAGCTATTGGACATCACTGGGAAAAGTGTATCTTATCAAAATTCTCCCCCAGCGATAGCGGAATAGAAGATCGTCAGGCGGAGCTTATAAATGGCTCGCTGGTAAAAGATTCGCCAACGATGGTGAGGTGATATCTGCAGTAGATGGCTACTTTGAGAAGCTCGGCGTTTCTTACTATAAACAAGGTATCGAAGCTATTGAACATCGTTGGCAGAAGGATATCACATCAAAATTCCCCCCAGCGATAGCGGGATACAAGATCGTCAGGCAGAGCTTCTTATAAATGGCTCGATGGTAAAAGATTCGCCAACGATGGTGAGGTGATGTCTGCAGTAGATGGCTACTTTGAGAAGCTCGACGTTTCTTACTATAAACAAGGTATCGAAGCTATTCAACACCGTTGGGAGAAGTATAGCCCATCAAAATTCCCCCCAGCGATAGTGGGGTAGAAGATCGTCAGGCAGAGCTTATAAATGGTTCGTCGGTAAAAGAGTTGCCAACGATGGTGAGGTGATGTCTGCTGTAGATGGCTATTTTAAGGAGCTCGACGTTTCAACAAGGTATCGAAGCTATTGAACATCGCTGGGAAAAGTGCATAGAGCTATAAGGAGATTATTGAGAAGTAAATAAAGTTTTTGCCAAATATTTTGTGGTTTCATTGTCAGGCCGATTAATTGTGGGGGTGCCCTCCTATACATGCTATAAATGCCTTAGTTCTAAGGTAGATTTAAGATAAAATTAGCCTGTTCATTAAGCCTCATATCTGACTTTGGCCCGACTGAAATCAACATTGTACCGGTTTAGATAAATCATTAAAAATGAGCTGAACTTGATTGAATTTAACTACTCACCTTATTTCGAATTGCTCTTAGTAAATCTCGCACACTGGCGCCCATGTAGCCGCGGTATTTGCGCAAATCCTCCGAAATTACCGGATCTAGATGCAGATTCCAGTTGCTTTTGACAATGTATCGACCATTTTGTTCCAAGGACTTCAGGGGCTCAGTGGAGAATTGAAGTTTTTCTACGCGGTCACTGACATCTTGTAGAAATGCTAAGATTTTCTGATTATTCCAAAATACTGGATGGTTGGTTATGTAACGCGATGGGGGCCGATAAAAAGGATCATTATGCACCATATCGGCAATTAATTGTTCAGCCAGTATCTGTGATTAAAGAATCTCATAAGGATGTTCTTTCTCGAAGGTTAGATGATTGTGTAAACTTGCTTTCATTACCATTCTACAAGTCGTCCCTGGAGTAGAACCAACCAAATGCGACAAGTCGTATTCATTGGATAATATATTGCCTTGCCGCTTGATCGTATCGCCAAATGCATGGTGACCGCCGCTCAGTACATAATAATATACACAGCCTAATGAGAATACATCGACGGATGTTGTCTGGAAGGGGAAAATATTGGAGGATATTTGTTTTTTAATCCGAGTTGCTTCGTTCTTACGGTTCTTTGTCCTCTGAGCATTTCTGGAGCTATCCAACCTTCTGTTCCGGTGATGCCAGACCCACGGGAAAAACTAGCTTTGCCGATGTTGAGCTTTTTACACAAACCAAAGTCGGAAATCATGACCCGAACAACATTATGAACATCGGGCAGCGACAGCAAAACATTCTGGGGTTTAATATCTCTGTGAACTGAGTGGAGGTTAACAATCGGTTTTGGACATTTCTTTTGTAATATGCGCGCACGCCGAAGTTTGTTATATCTTTCATTGTCAATGCCCAATGTGGGTAGGAAAAGGATGTGCCGAGCCTATTACTTGAATGGAAGAATCTCAATATCGGGGGATCTAGTAGAGCAGTATCCGAAAAGTCGTTGAACGAACTACATCGATCACCGCTCGTCCACAAAAAATATTAAAAGTATTGATCGCGTACACTGCAATGTCTTGACACAAAAGACCAATAACGTTTCAGAGTAAAGTATATGTTAAGTTCACAATAGCCGAGCGGAAGCGAATGCTACAGATTGCAATATAGCAGTTGCCCCAGCGAATGGCTCAAGAACGTCTATTAACAACCTGTCAGCAATAAATATTACATCATTCCAAATCAAGATAACAGTTACCAAGCGATGGTATTTGAGGGACGCAACGGATACGTAAAGGTAAAGGAACTGATGAATTTCGCGCTATACAGACCCATCCCACGTTAATTTTAATTCTTATCACGCGAGCGGAGACTTTAATCCATATATGTTGAATACCCACTAATAAGTATCCATATTATGGCACCAAACAGTATGGCTGGCGAGACTGAGACAACTGATTACTTTTCAATATTCAACTTACCAATTTGCAATGAATGTAGGTGAGTCAGGCCTGCAGCAGCTTGGCGAAGAACATCCCAGGGATCAATAAGATCCCGTAGTTGAGCAGCACGTTCCCCACAGGCATAATCCTGCAATGTTGCCGCACATAATTCCACAGCGATGTAACGAAATTGCCGATCTTGTTCGGTGCAAAAATAACGGACGACATTTTCGTGGGCATCGCTTTCACGTAGAAGTGACACTTCACGATCAGCAAAAGTAAAACATTCGGGTAGCAGTCGTTTCACAGCCACTTGACGCTCCTCGAACTGGCCCTTAAACACAAACGTCCCCTCGCAACCTTTGCCAAGGACCTCCGAGGGATTGAAACTGATCTTACCAACGCGTACTTCACCATCTCCCAAATCGATGAGGTCTTGATAGCTAACATTACTGCTGCCAGAACTGCGGTTTAGGGTATTTGAACCATTCTCACTTTGGTATTTAAGCTCACGTACTACGCTGCATATGTACCAGAACATTAAGACGATCGCTAAAACGAGCACAATTAAGATTTGATGTATTTTTCCACTGGGGTGATTTAGAAGCCAGTCGTTGAAAAACTGTGCAATCACACCGCCGCTAAGTAAATTAATTTTCTTGGATTTATTGAGGTTATCTGAAGTGATGTGTGAATCAATCGGGTCTGTTTGAATTCCCGTTTCGATAGTCTCTTTAACCAATCGCTGACTGGAAGGATTTTCAAGTAGAATAAAATTATTGATATTTTGATCAAAATTGGATATAGTGGCGAGTTGCTGGTTATCTCTATTGGATGTCGGAGATATCTCTAATTTAATTTCATTCTTCGGCATTTCGTAGTAGCCCATCACGATGGCATTGTGATCCTTTTTTAAAAAATCATTTAAGTAAATAACATTTTTGTGGCGATCGTTGATTGGCCTGTCGGGTCCATCTATTAATTTCACAGAAGGATTGGATGAAATTCTTGGTGTATTCTTATCAACCAATGATGGTAATGCATACATGCCGTGGCTATGCTCGCCGACGTATAATGATTCACTGCGTAGGAATGGTGTTAAATCAATGATCAATAACATCAACTTTGAAACTTACAACAAATGCACAGCATTAACATTGCCATCTTTGGACTCTTCCAAAATGGACTCGAAGGCGTTGTCAGACACTACTGTAAACGGCACACTGAGCAGACCTTCAGGACCCAGAAGGAACGCCGCAATCACAGGGCTGTGTAGTGTTTTTTGCCATAAGAATTGTCCTGTATTACGACTCAACGTTAAAATTTCTCCAGTTGAAGTTGCCGCTACATGAAGATACTCTAGAGTAAGAAAAAGTGATTGTAATAACCAAAGGGAATTAAAATGATGATAAATTTAACATACCGTATTTATTGGAGACATCTGGTGCCATTGAATGAGATAGATAATCATAAAATGTTATGTTCCATGGTCTTTTATTTTTATCCTTTGCTAAGCTGTCAAACATCATCACTGTGTATTGCGTTCGACCTAAATATATTGAACGCGGAGTTCCCCTATTTAAGGTATCGTCGGCTTGTTTCTCAACTGAACCAAAGCCTAAAACCTTTTCACGACGCCCAGTTTTTGGATCGATCAAAAACCAAGTGTCGCTCTTTTTACCAGAAAATAAAATTCCACTTTTAGAGCGACAAGGTGCGCTTGCTACTAATTCAGGAATTGTGTATGGTAACTTCCTTAAATCGCCCATGTTACCTAATTGATAGATACTGCCGTCTCTTGGATCAGGTAAGTAGTGCGGTACCTGAATATTTTCCTGGCTATCCGACATGATTGGAGGATCTGAAAATAAATACCGAATGATTTTATTAAATTAGCTACACCGCAAGTGAAGAGGAATATCTTTTGTAGGTAGGGATACATTCCCCCTGTTCAAAACGAGTATTTTTCTTTGAAGAGGAATAATACTCTTTGAGTAATGTGTGTGTATTCCAATGTGGTGAGACTCTTACAATTTTCCAATCTTTATGATTTTGATTTGTACAGTTTTTTCGTTATTTACATTGTTTGATTAGTGTTATCTATTTTGTATTTATTATTTAACTGTCCTGATACTGCTTTTCTAACGCTTACTTCTTTCTTGGTTCTAATTTAAATTTTACATCATTTTATTTTACTTTATTCAAATATTTGTTGTCAATTATTTACTCTTATGTTGTTGTTCAAGAGCAATTTACTCATGTTTCGCTTTCTTCTTAATTCTTTTTTTATCTATTGTTTTTCTCAAATAAATGGAAGACAACGAATTAGTGAGTGAAATGTACGAGGGTTAATCAAATATAAACGGTAATTTCTTTTTATACACTTGAATAATGTTACGCACTAACTATACTATCAACATTTTGCAATATAGTCTTCTGCGTGATCTACACACTTTTGCCACCGTTTTGAAGATTTAATATCCCTTGTTCGTAGAAAGATTTAGGGCGAGTTGTTAGCCAATTGCGCACATGTTCCTCGACTTCTTCATTCTTACCGAATTTTTTTCTTCCAAGTGATTCCTTCAAGGGTGCGAATAGAAAATAGTCACAGGGAGACACGTCTGGGCTATAAAGAGAGTATTCGAGGGTTTCACAGCCCATTTCTTCCAAAGTATCTCTTGTCAAGTACGCGATGTGAGGCCTGACGTTGTCATGAAGAAGGATGACATCTCGAATGGGCATACCTCGTCTTTTGTTTCGATATGCGGCTTTTTCCATAGCTGATACCCACTTCTGATGAGATTTCTCCAACAGTTAAGCGGCGTTCACTTTCAATAAGCTCTCTAACGGCACGGATGTTGTCGTTTGTATGTCTTGTCCTTGGGCATCGATCATGACTTTCGTTTTCGAGAAGTTCTCGCCCACTTTTAAATTCTCTGGCCCGCGTATACACCACGATTCTGAGACAGTGTGTCATCACCAAACTGTGTCTTCAATTGAGAAAAAATGTCCGAGGGTTTAACACCTTCATTTGTTAAAAATTGTATAATAAACCGTTGCGCAACAGACGTATGTGCCTCTTGGTCGCTCATGGCTGTACTGACTACAAAGTAGAGCGCGATCGCTAGTCAAGCCGGTTCCCCTACTCTTCATAAACCAAACAATAGCCACGCACAAAGATTATCTTGCTCGCAACTTGTTGCTAAGCAAAAAAGTAAAATTACCGTTTATATTTGATTCACCCTCTTAATTACAAAACATGCAAACACGAGTAGTAGAAGTCGGGGACCCGGGAGGAAGTTTTTCAATTCTATCGTTGGAAAATACAAGCGACCTATCCTATTTACCTCTTTTCTTTATGTATTAACATGGTTTTGCTCAACTGAACTTATGGAATACATTCCTCCTCTCCATCATTTTCCTATAATACCCGTCAATTAGCATCACTTCACATTGAAGGTCCACATCCGACATGCAAATAAGTATAGTGGATTATTTCTAGGCCTAACCATATGCATGTGGAATGCTTTGCCTGATCAAGTGATTCCTTGCCATTGACCTGTACGATCAAAGGCAGAATTGAACACAAACCGTTCATCAAGACGATCGTCTTTGCAAAGGGTCGTTCACAAACCGTCGAAAATGACGATCACCTTTAAATAATCGGTTGTAGGTCAATATTATTGGTTATTGAGGGAATTCTCCATCGCAGTAATGTCGTAAACTAAGGAGAGAATAAATATATAGAAATGAAAAATATTCCTGCGATTGAGGTGAATTCTATTGTAATTAAAATCAGTTGGCTAATTACAGTGCGAGGAGGATGTTGCAGCTGCAACTAGGGGTGACAAGAAAATATTATAACATATTCTTGAATAACACTTAATACTTACTGTTGCATCCCGCTACATAATCCCCATAACTCTTTAACGCATACGATGCAATCATCCTCAGCTCACAATTAATGCTCATATCGCACACGTTGCGACACTCGTAATATTTATTCCAGTGCCCTCACTAATTGCCCACCTATGACGCATATTCACTTCCCAAAGCTACACGAATCTCGTGTACCGTCAATTCATATTCATATTGCACACGAAGCAATCCAATAATTAACATACGATATCACATGACGCATTCCCACTTCCCAAGGCCACACGCTAAATGCATTTTGCTTCATATTCAAAAACCAAGCATGCACCTCCCCTGGAACCTTTTCACAATGTTTCATATTACGAATGCATTTTTTGCTTCATATCCGAGAACATGTGTCATACAAATCATATGACACGGTCGGCGCCTTCAAAGGCAATTAGCCACGACTTAACTGAGCGTCTATCAAAATGGTAATCGAACGATACGAACGGCTTGAAGGTGGGCCATTGTACTTTAATTGGTTCGGTTAAATGCAACAATCAATTAAGTAATTGCATAAGACAATCCTGCTGTACCTTAAGTGGCAATAATAAATAAGAAATGCTAATGAGTCATGGCAGGCAATTGGACTCAATATGGGTCATACGTTCTGGGTCGAAGCCCGAGCTAAAGGAAATGCATCGTCTGCTTTTCCACACCCAATTTTGGGGTATAAAAAGAGTGGTTGCAAATGGTCTAATGAGTAGAATTAACCGCAAAGTGTTCCCGGAGAGGTTATCCCCAAATAATAAATAAGTAAATAAAGTTCAAAACTGTTGTCTCTTGTATCATTTGAATTACCAACATTCGGAGGAAGACAGGAGCAGACCAGCAAACCACCATAGTCTCAGGATCAGGGAACCAAACTAGCGGGTAAATATAAAAACTTGTGACCTCGGAGGACTATCCCCCGAGCGTAACATATTATTGGAGCAGCCGGTAGTATATTGCCGCTGCCACAATAATCAATAATATTTTATTGTCAAATAATAAAATAATGAATGTTGACATCAATTATCCATTTTTTTATACATATTTTTTTATTATTACACTTCTCTCGGGAGAGGCGAACCTATAGCACCGAGTGGGCGCCTCGAGATCCCACCAAATAACTGTTGCAGTTCTTTTTGAACAGTTGCAGGTTGTAACACTCCGGAAACACTCGCACGGGGAAAGAATTCCACAACTTTTCCTCTCTGTAACGGAACGAGTTCTGATGTGATGTTCGCGCCGTCGGGAAATGAACGGCAAATTGATGCGATCCATCGGATTGTCTCGTGGAGCGCATATAAACCGAATTGCGCGGAATAATACCACAAATCTCCGAAGAACAGTACCCGTGATAATATCTGTAAAACAGACAGAGGTCAGTTACGCGCCTTCTATGTGATGGCGACTGTAGTCCCGACGTCAGCGCCGTGTCTCTGATCAGGAGGATCTCAGTATGCGTTCAAGTAGGTCGATGGTATGTTTAGGAGCAGAGCTCCAAACATGAAACCAATATTCGAGTACGGGTCTAATTTGGGATTTATACAGAAGAAGTTGGGTCGGAGTACAATATTTCTTGGCTCTAAAAAGATAACTCAGTTTCCCAGAGCCGGACCTGGCGATATTCGACACGTGTTTATGCCACGATACATTCCCACAGACCAGGACGTCGAGCAATTTCATCATTTCCCCAGATTCTTTGCGTGCCAGGCAAGTTTAAGACGATATCCCTCATAAACATTCACGGACCTACAGAGGAGTCCCCTGACGACGAAAAAGAAGAATACTACGAGAACGTTGAACGGGCCCTCAGTGCCTGTCCAAGATACGATATGAAAATCGTTCTTGGTGATTTCAATGCGAAAATAGGTCGGGAGCCGGTTTTCAGGCACTACGCAGGTTCCCATAGTTTGCATGAGAACACTAATGACAATGGACTACGACTCATCGAACTGGCAGCATCAAAGAACTTGGTAGTTGCGGGTTCCAGGTTTCCGCGTAAAGACATCCAAAGCCACCTGGGTATCACCTGATGGAGCCACTAGCAACCAAATTGACCACGTGTTGATAGATCGCCGCCACTCCTCGAGCCTGATGACGGTACGAACGTACAGAGGTGCCAACGTCGACTCGGATCACTATCTTGTTGGTACAGTTTTCCGAGCGCGGATTGCCTTACGGAGACGTATTGCATCCGCGGATCAGGTTCGAATCAATAAGGCTGCCTTACGCAATGAGAACACCAGCAACAGCTTTGGTCATGCGTTAAGACTCGCCCTTAATAGCTCGACGCAGGGAGTCCTGGGGCTAGAATGCCGGGCGTAGCGAGAAATGGACACGCCTTTACATTAGTACTGCCAACTCCATCCATTAGGCAGTAGTCGTAGAGATCGGAGCGACTGGTTTGATGATGAGTGCGACTAAACGTAAGAATGCTGCATATCGGGCAGTGCAGCAATCTCATAGGACGCGGGTATGCGAGGAGAAATACATAGAGCTCAGAAGAACTGAAAAAAGACTTCACAAAGGAAAAGTGCCTGGGAAAAAACCTTGTCTGTGAAATAGAGCAAAGTAGAGAGCGATATCCGCACCAGGCGCGGAAGTTCTACGAAAAAATCCACGGTATGACGAGGTACACACCACGCTGCACTTACTGCAAGGATAAAGAGGGTAATCAGATCACCGATCCTGAAGGCATTCTGGAGCCATGGGAAGTGCACTTCAATGAATTGCTAAATGGTCAGCTCACAGAAGAATTGGAGGCTCCACCAATGCAAGATCAAGACCAAATGCTGCCGACACCAAGCATTGAGGAAACAGTAAAAGCCATAAGACAGCTCAAATCAAATGAATTCCCCGGAGCTGATGACATACCAGCTGAGCTGATCAGACAACATTTACATATCATTACGCAATTCATGAGATCGTGATGCACGTATGGGAGCAAGAGGAGATGCCCGAAGATTGGCATCGTGGTATGATTTGCCCCATACATTAGAAGGAAGATATCACACTGTGCAGCAACTATAGGGGTATAACATTGCTGAGTACCGCCTATAAAATACTCTGCACTATCCTACAGGATCGGATAGCCCCATACGCTAAAGTCATCATTGGTCAATAGCAGTGTGGCTTCATCCCAGGCAAATCAGCAATTGATCAGATATTCACTCACTCTTAGGCAGGCGATGGAAAAATGTCAGGAATTTAAGATCCCGTTGTATCATCTATTTGAGGGATGGGAGCGAACATACAGGGTAAAGACTCTGCTTTCAACCCGGCGAAGGCCAGGACGATACTTGTTCATTCCAAGTTGACATGCAGTCTCCACGTGACACCCCTGGAGAGCTACTTTGGCACCCGCCAAGTAGTGAACCCACGCATACAGCGACATCCTCAGAAAGATTGGCGCAAGGCTAATAACCTTTCCCGGAAAAACTTATTATTATGGACAATTTAACAAGTCTCGGATAAGGACCGGATACCAGTGGAGAGACTTGCTAAATAAGGCCAAGACCGGATCCCGGTTGTAGTGCCGATGATATCATCTATTTATAGACTTAAAGGCCGCCTACGATAGCATAGCCAGGGTAGAACTATATAATGCCATGAGAGAGTTCGGCATTCCAAACAAATTGATACGACTTTGTAGGTTGACCATGACGTTGACCAACGGAACTAGTCAAGTAAAAATAGTGGGATTGCTGTCCAAACCAATAAACATCTTTAATGGACTCCGACAAGGGGATGGTCTGGCCTGCCTCCTCTGCAACCTGGCGTTGGAAAAAACAATCCGTGACTCTGGCGTTACAACAAGAGGAACTATTGTCACCAAGTCCAGCCGGATATTTGCCTACGCAGATGACATCGACATCATCCGTAGATCCGATTGGGCTGTACAGGACTGCTTTACCCAGATCGAACAGGCGCCACAAAAACTGGGACTGCAAATTAATGAGGGGAAAACTAAGTACATGGTGGCAACCTTGCGGAGAGAAGACCTAACTTGGTCAAACTATCAAGATAGTACAGCACGAATTTGAAGTAGTATAATCCTTTAACTACCTTAGGTCAATAGTATCAGCCGATAACAATATGGAAGAAGAAATACACACACGGCTGATCAAATCCAACAAAGCCTACTAAGGTTTATCAAGGCTCTTAAAATCTCGAAATTTATCCAGAACATCGAAGCTACTACTGTACAAGACCATGGTCTTCATCATCATCATCATTAGCACTAAAACCGGGATCCGGGCTTGGCCTTATTTAGCAAGTCTCTCGACCGATATCAGGTCCACATCCCAAACATGTTAAATTCTCAAAAATAATTCGTTTTTCCGGGAAAGGTTATTAGCCTTGCGCCAACCCTTCTCAGGATGTAGCTGCATGGATTGGTTCACTACTTGGAGGGTGCCAAAGCAGCTAAGCAGAGAGGTATCACGTGGAGACTGCATGCCAATTTGGATTGAACAGGGACAAGGATCTCCTGGCCTTCGCCGGGTTGAAAGCAGAGACTTTGCCCTGTATGGTCGCTCCCAACCCAGAAGACCGTGATCGTACCGGTACTCATTTATGGATCCGAGACCTGGGTGTTCAATAAAAAGCAGTCTGAATTCTTAGCCGCGTTCGAGAGGAAGATCTTAAGGAGAATTGTTGGCTCCGTATGTGAGGGAAGACGGTTCCAGAGACGCCACAACCATGAGTTGTACGCGGTCTACCTTGAAGCTAATGTTGTAAGAAAACTCAAGCTTGGTAGACTCTGGTGGGCGGGACACCTAGCTCGAATGAGCGAAGAGGAGCCTGCCCCGAAAGTCCTTGGAGGCAGGATATATGGGAGAAGATAGCGCGGCAGAACTTGTCTGCGATGGAGAGATGGCGTAGACCAGGACGCCCAGAGCCTGGGTGTGCCAAACTGGATGACATCGGCTCGAAATCGGGAGCGGTGGATAGATTTTATAAGACCAAGACCGGATCCCGATTGTAGTGCCGATGATGATGATGACTTGATTGTAGAGACGAAGTCCATCATCATCCAATGCAGATTCCATGTGTGTACTTCGAACATCATACGGCCTATGATGATGACTATTTTTTTTTTGCCCCCGCTGTTGCAGCGAGAACAGTTACCTTTGGCGCAGCTGGATTCATGGGTATCTGCATCTGTTACCGACAAGTAGGCTGTGCTGCAATACGTCCCATTTTACGGATACAGATTCAATAAAAAGGAGTAGAGAATATGGTGCCACCCACACACAAACCATGGAAAACAGAGGAAGTTTATGAACAAAACCCGCAAAGTGAATTTTAATGGCTTTCTTTTCGCCTTAGTGTAGGGTGCACTCTTTGTGTGTTTGTTTCACTACATGCCGAATTACTGATCGGAATTTAATTACCCATTACAGTATTCCTATCAAGTAAGTTGATAATAAAGGACCGCATAGACCTAGTTGATAAATATCCTAAAGCTGTTAGAAAGGATAAAAATATGATCGCAAAAAAATCAAAAAAAAATTCCATCGTTAAATAACCACAATTCTACATGAAAAAGAAATGTTAACAAATTGTTATGTTTGTGGCTTTGTGGCGATTCTAACAGATACACACACAGTACACAAGCAAATAGTGAAGCCCACCGAACGAAAATCGAATAAGAAAATGCATCAGAGCCGTATACCATAGCGATAACATAACAATTCCACATCAGTGGAGTGTACTTGAGTATAGAAATCGAATTAACCCGCGGCGGTGGGCTGATGTGTTACGCATTGGTTCAATTTTTGGTGATTCTGCCATAGCGTCAGTTCGAATCACACGTTCTTCACAATCATCTCAAACGCTATAGCTTTGCTTAGTCGGACCTTTATGGAAAAATTATCTAGACTTGGCGGTTCCGTTAAATATCATGATTATAACTACTCTGTGTTGCAATAAACAATTTTAAATAAGATAGTGTGCATACTATTGTTTAGAAAGTTTGGGTGTGTAATGTGTTACGACTGCCGCAACACCATTAACAATTTTGTGCGCTTCGGTGGGTATTCTTTTAATTAATCCAAAAATAATCAACGCAGATGAATTCCCCTTACATTGTTCCGAGTATGATACCCCGTATCGAATCCATTCTTTTGTTGACAACAGCACGTTGTGCCTCTTTTACAGCATTGAGCAAATTACAAATCGAAAACAGATGCTTTTGTTTAAATTGAAAATTTCCTAAACTAATTATAATCACTCTGCTCGCTTGGAAACCAAGGTACAGAAGTTAGGTCTGATTGTATTTTTTTTTTTTTTGTTAATCAATAAAAAATGATATATGAAGACGTAGCACAACTGGGATCGGTTGAAGAGTATGAAAAACCACCTATTGACTTCAAGAACTTCAACAATAAAAATATGTTTTTGACTACTCTAGCAACAAGGATAGTTGTTAGAGTAATTAACTGAAATAATTAACTTAGAATACAATGTGACCAATCGTCTGGTATTACCATACTAATACGGTTATTTCAGGTGTCGCCCATAAATTATTTTCCATTATTTCACACCGTGAAGCGGAAAATTGACTGCCGCAGCTGATCCCCTGAGATTGGCCGATAAGAGATTTTAGCATGCAGTCTTTCGTTTTTTTTATTATACCCACAAATGAAACCTGTTGTGCAATCAAGTGATAAGACATTCCGCCCCTTCTTTTTGTTATAAATACCCGCCCTCAGGTACTGTAATTACTTCCCTCATAAAATCTATGCAAACATAAACTCAATGGGTGTTCCAAGGGCGTCAAACAATTAGTTAACCAAACACGAGTACCACCACACATTAATGATTAGAAACCTATTCATTTATCCAAGAACCAATCCACGCTGGCAGAACACACAAAATGCTCACTAAAATAATTATTATCATGACACAAGTGAAGATATAATTCATATCAGTTCAAATGTATGCCAGGTGGGATTAAGGAATTGATAATGTAGCCAAAAAGCCGGCGTTAAATACAAAACTTACCGTCGATTATTGTCCAGCGGATTTCGCTTGTTATGGGATCAATAGCCGTGAGCCCGCCCCCGAGCGTTGAGAAGACCATTAGGGTTTCTTCATCCCGTGCGACATCCGTACAACTCTGTAGAGTATCGCTATGAAATATTTATTATACACACAATATGTGCGTTTAACCTCGATCGATTAAACGCACTGTTCCAATAAAGGATAAAAATATTTCAAACTAATCACCTCTTTAGTTGCTGATGCAACGATAATACATTGTGAGAAACACAAAATCCAACAAATAAAATTTCCTAGCTCACTGGACATATTCATTCTGGTTCATGTACATAGTTCACAGAACTCTAATTCTTTTATTAACAGACAATTTGTTAAATGCCGTCTGCGGAAAAAATGTCATGGGAAAAACTTATTTACGATGCTTTCACGGTCCGACCTTTATTCACTGTTTTACTTTCTTGCCTATTTTGTATTTGCTGCTCATTTGACAACTCGACACGCAAATGACGCAGTTGAAAACAATCTGCTTCCAGTTGCTGCCAAACTGTTGCACAATTATTTTTACTGACAATGTATTCCGCGTACAATTAAACTGTATTAACCTTTAAAAAGAATTTTTGTTTTTTTTCTTTGATTTGTTTTATATTTCTGTTTTTTATCCTACTGAATTTAAAAAAAGAAGAGATGAGAACTAACCAACGATGTAGACCTAAATTTAATGTCATGCCCACCAATTTACCCCAACTTTAGAGGATCAATTAGGTATTTACTATTTATCTCAGTGGTGCAGTTATACCGTTGAGCCGAAATTATATATTTGGACCATAAATCCTTTTAAAGTTGTTACAAATAATATATTTTAATATTGTACTAAGCGAAATAAAATGAGGGACCTGTCCTCGCCTCATTAATTCACTCATTCACTCATTAAGGGTAACGCCACTCTGGCTTTTTCAAAAAATCGATTTTTTTTTTTCTTAATTGATACTGTAGGGTTTAAAATTGATGTAAACTTGGTCCCAAGTCTCAAATAAAATCTTAAGTACCCCAGAATCCAGTCCGCCGAAGACAGGTGGAACGTCACCGCTCAGCGATAAACCGCTCAGAGTCGAAGTCCGAGCTAAAGGAAATGTATCGTCTGCTTTTCCACACCCAATTTTGGGGTATAAAAAAGAGTGGTTGCAAGTGGTCCAATGAGTAGAATTAACCGCAAGTGTTCCGGGGAGGTTATCCCCAAATAATAAATAAGTAAATAAAGTTCAAAACTGTTGTCTCTTGTATCATTTGAATTACCAACATCCGGGGGAAGAGAGGAGCAGACCAGCAAACCACCACAGGTGTTGGGGTCAGGAAACCAAACTAGTGTGTAAATATAAAAACTTGTGATCTCGGAGGACTATCCCCCGAGCATAACATATTATTGGAGCAGCCGGTAGTAATACCGCCGCTGCCACAATAATCAAGTTTTTATTGTTAAATAAAAAAAATAATGAATGTTGACATCAATTATCAATTTTATTTTATTATTACCCCTCTCTGGGGAGAGGCGAACCTATAGCGTCGAGTGGGCGCATCGAGATGCCACCAAATAACTGTTGCAGTTCTTTTTGAACAGTTGCAGGTTATCACGCTTCGGGAACACTCGCGTGGGAAGGGAGTTCCACAGCTTCTCCTATCTGTAACGGAACGAGTTCTGATGCAAGGATGTTCGCGCCATTGGGAAATGAACCATAAATTCGTGCGATCTGTCGGATTTTCTTGTGGAAAGCATATAAACCGAATTGGGCGGAACAATACGGCGAATCTGCGAAGAACAGTAGCCGTGATAATATCTGTAAAACAGACAGAAGTCAGCTAAACTGGTGCGATCCGTCGGATTGTCTTGTGGAGCGCATATAAGCCGAATGTGTGGAACAATATCACGAATCTCCGAAGAACAGTACCCGTGATAATATCTGTAAAACAGACTACGCGCCTTCGATGTGATAGCGGCTGTAGTCCCGACGTCAATGCCGAGTCCCCGATCAGGCGGATCGCCCGTCTTTGTATGTTCTCAAGTAGGTCGATGGTATGTTTAGGAGCTGAGTTCCAAACATGAGAGCAATATTCGAGCGCGGGTCTAATTTGGGATTTATACAGGAGAAGAAAATGGGACGGAGTTAAATATTTCTTGGCTCTAAAAAGATAGCTCAGTTTTCCTGAGGCGATGCTCGACAAGTGTTTATACCACGATACATTCGCACACACCGTGACGCAGCGCAATTTCAAACTTTCCCCAGATTCGAAGGCCTGGCCATTCATCGACATTCAACATCAGCTCTGGAACCAATGATCCACTTTTCTTTGTGAATGTTATATATTGTGTCTTCGTTGCATTGAAGTCGACGAGATTGGCCCTTCCCCACTGCAGGACCCTATCTAGATCCTGATTCAGAGAGTCAATCTGTCTACATCTCAGCTGGTGCGACGTAGATGCATCAATCGGCCGAACACTAGAAAAAGAGGACACAAGCGTACTAACATCCGCAAAACTGAACACTTTGTTATCCGTTGTCTCCAACAAATCATTTATGTGAAGCCAAAACAAGGTTGGAGCCAAAATAGAACCTTGGGGCACCCCCGAATTAACAGGATACAGATCCGAACACTCGCCGTCCACAATAACCCGGGTCGATCGATTCTCGAGGAAGCTCCTCGGCCAGTCGCAAAGCTGTTGGGAAAGTCCATATGAACGAAGTTTGCTCAGTAATGCCCCGTGCCAGACGCGGTCAAAAGCCTTGGGGATATCCAATGCAACCGCCCTTGACTCCCATGCCGCTCAATCGCAGATGTCCATATATCGGTTATAAGTGTCAAAAGGTCTCTCGTGGACCGCGTGCCACGGAATCCGTATTGACGATTCAGAAGTCCGTTGCACCCTAAATACTTAGTTAACTCAGTATTGATGACTTTTTCCATCACCTTAGATAATGCTATCGGACGGTAATTTTGTGGGAGACACTTTCTCCCGTCTTCGGGATTGGCTGAACTCGACCGATTTTTCATCAAGCAGGAAGGGTCCCCCGTGCATAAGATAAGCGAAAGAGTCTGCCAAGAATCGACGATAGTTCTGGAGCACACTTCTTAAGGACTATTGCTGGTATTCCGTCCTGGACGGCTGCCTTCCTACAATCCAATTCACGTAGAATGCGTTGAATAGTGCGCGGACGAAATCTCACATCCCGCATCGAAGACCGTACCGGCGAGATCACAGGCGGCTCCAAAAGGCCGGGATCGAGGTTTGAATTCGCGGAAAATAAATTCGCGAACACATTAGCTTTATCCTTTGAATTCGTGACTAACGTCCCGCTGTCTGTCACCAACGGAGGGATAGAGGAGGATGTGAAGTTACCGCTGACAGCTTTTGCCATTGACCAGAAGGAGCGCGAACCAGTTGGGCACCGAAGGAGCTTATTGATCACCCTGTCGGTGTGAGCCTTTTTCACGGCATCAATCGCCTGGTTGCACGCGTTTCTGATTCTAACAAAATTCATTCTGTTAACATCGGTGGGATTGGAGCGCCATTGTTTAAAAGCTCTGTTTTTTGCCGCTGTAATCAGCTCGCATTTTTTATCAAACCAAGGTTTATCAGACGAACTTCGTTTGATGGAATGTGGAATATACATCTCCATCCCCAGAAGAATAATGTTTGATACCGACTCCGCGCAAGCGTTAACATCGGGGTATCCGAAGAACACCTCGGACCATGGAAAGGATGCGACGAAATCTCGCATATCTTCCCAGTTAGCAGCCCCATACTTCCATACATGGCGAAGCTGCCTAGACCGGCTATTCGCTTGATGTGCAAGTGCTTGCGCGATAGATACCAAGCAGTGATCTGAGTTTCCCAGTGGCGCAGAAACCTCTACAGTATAAATACTCGGTTCGGATGTCAAAAACAGATCCAGGGTGTTCGCACAATCGCCTCGGGCATCCGGCACTCGCGTCGGCTCCGCCACGAGTTGAGTCAAATTGTGGCTTACAGCAAACATCTCTGCTAGCCTCCCAGCCTCGTCGGTTCTGTTAGAATGTAACAACCAGCCGACATTGTGCACATTAAAATCGCCTATTTCAAAAGCCCGGTGGTTGATCTGTATCCAGTCGATGGTATCTGAAAGATGTTCGAAAAATGTTGCCGGTCGATCGTCATTCGGGGAGCGGTAAAGACAACGAAGAAATTTAATGGAATTCCTCACCACAACCCTCAACCATATGATGTCCATATTATTGGGTTCCAGCGCCTCCATCCTCTGGCAAGCCAGATCGCACCGCGCGAAGACGCAATCTCCGCCCTTAAACGGAATCTCGAATGTAAGCCGTATCCTGAGCAACGAAGATATGTCGAATCAGTTGACGAATCGACCTAGGTCTCAGTTAGGGCAAGGATATCAGGTTTCGATGTTTGCAAATATTGGTGGATGGCGTTTACATTCGTATTGGTGAAACCGATGCCCCTGATTTTACAAAACACCGTCACCAGTCGAGCGCGGGCAGAGCCTCGAGAGCGAGCCCGATTATGCGATGACGAACCTCTCAAAGTTCCATTATTTATCATGATATCTGCATGGTGTTCCCCCTGACATAGTCCCCACTGGAGATCCGAATGGGAGACTAGTTTACCTCCGGAATTGTTTATATCAGAAGGTACCATCATGACTTATCTCCGTGTCAGTCCGGGTCATCAGCCACACATCCGAAACACCGTCGAAGATTTCACTCGGCGTTATCGCTAACCAACGTTTTCTCGAACCGGTCCATCAGCCAAGCTATATTGAATAAGGAAGTCACTCCGGAAGAATGGAAAACCTCAATAGTCATTCCCATTTTCAAAAAAGGCGACAGATCTGACTGCGAAACTACAGGGATATATCACTGCTCCCAACCACATACAAAATACTAACAAATGTCGTACTGGCGACAATCACACAGTACACAGAAGAAATACTGGGAGACTACCAGTGCGGATTTCGTAGGGACCGATCAGCGACCGACCAAATGTTCACAGTAAGGGAATTGCTGGAAGAGAAGTGCGAGTACGGAGAGACGGTTCATCAACTGTTCGTTGACTTCAAAAAGCCCAACGACTTACTCGCAAGGCACAAACTCTACCATGTTGTAGTTGAGCTGGGAGTCCCAAAAAAATATGCCGCCCTCATTCAAATATGCACGAACGAAAATAAAGGGCGAGTTAGAATAGAAAACCACCTCTCAGAACCATTTGTAATCTGCGACGGATTAAAACAGGGGGATGGCCTCTCACCATGTCTTTTTAACCTTGTGATCGAGTATGGCATCAGAAAGGTACAAGACGAGAACATGGCCGGATCATCCCTGAACGGGGTCACACAAGTGCACGTATATACGGATGACATCACCGTTTTGGGCGATAATCTAGAAACTGTAAGTAAAAACAGTGAAATCATCATGCAAGCGGCAGAAGAGGTGGGCCTAGAAATAAATGAAGACAACACAAAATACATGATTACGACGAGAGCAGGTGAACCTCACGGAACACCCATAAACGTGTGGGCAAGCTATTCGAAAAAGTTAGAGTTTAAGTATCTGGGAACAGTACTGACGGCCAGTAACGAAATGCCGAAGGAAATTAACAAAATACTGCATTCCAGCAGCGCTAGTTCGCACGCAGTCAGTAAACTGCTGAAATCCAAACCGCTATCACGTAACATAAAGCTCCGTGTCTATAGAACCATAATCATGCCGATTGTTCTATACGGATGCGAAACATGGGCTCTTACAAAACGGGAAGAAAACAAATTCCGCGTTTTCTAGAATAAAGTTTTAAGGAGCATCTTTGGTGATAAATATGATGAGGAGGCAGGACAATGGAGGAAACTCCACAACCACGAATTGGAAGAGCTATACCGCAACCCTACAATGGTGAGAGTAATCAGGTCGCGAAGAATAAGATGGGCCGGACATATGGCGCGAATGGGCGACAATAGGACCGTGCGTAGAATTCTTGACGGTAGACCGACAGGACGGCCGCGGTGGAGATGGGAGGACAATTGTGGCGTTTGTAACAGATCCACACACAATACACAAGCAAATAGTGAAGAACACCGAACGAAAATCGAATAAGAAAATGCATCAGAGCCGTATACCATAGCGATAACATAACAAAATCCACATCGGTCGAATGTACTTGAGTTTAGAAATCGAATTCGTGCACATGGCGGTGGCCTGATGGGTTGCGCTTTGGTTCAATTTTTGGTGATTCTAACTGTCATAGCGTCAGTTCGAATCACACGTTCTTCACTATCATCCCAAAGGCTATAATTGGTGACTACGACGTGATCTGTGTACACACAACACACACTTTCCCGCAGTAAAACAGTTCTTCACGACACGATCACAACTTCCGCATAGAGCACAAGCACACTCGCCTGCTCCGACGTTCTCTCGCTTGCTCGTTCCTCGCTCCGTCGTTCGCACACGAAGCTGATCGTAACAAAGTTACTGAGGAAGGAGTAGTGTGGCGTTTGTAACAGATACACACACAATACACAAGCAAATAGTGAAGAACACCGAACGAAAATCGAATAAGAAAATGCATCAGAGCCGTATACCATAGCGATAACATAACAAAATCCACATCGGTCGAATGTACTTGAGTTTAGAAATCGAATTCGTGCACATGGCGGTGGCCTGATGGGTTGCGCTTTGGTTCAATTTTTGGTGATTCTAACTGTCATAGCGTCAGTTCGAATCACACGTTCTTCACTATCATCCCAAATGCTATACAATGTTAGGTTTGACCTTGAGGAGATCGGTCAAGCGTGGAAGGAGAGTGCACAGGACAGGGAACGATGGCACAGCCGAGTCAGTGAGGTCATGAACTTTCGGGTTCCCATAGGCCAATAAATAATAAATAATAACATCGTACTTTAAGTCATCTTCAATTTGTTCATTGTTGTCTGAGTTGCTATTCTATTCTATTTATTGGCCTGTAGGAACCCGGAAGTTCATGACCTCACCGACCCGACTCCACCATTGTTCCCTGTCCTGTGCGCTCTCCTTCCACGTTCGACCATCCGACCCGGTCTCCTCGAGATCCAACCTTACATTGTCCTCCCATCTCCGTCGCTGCCGTCCTATCGGTCTCTTTCCCGCTTGTCTACCGCCTGAGTTGCACTCTTTTTATTTTTCATCTTTGGTTGTAAGGGGACCTTTTCTCTGGCGATTGCCAGTTCTTGCATTGTTAGTCCAGTGACTGGATTGTTCCTTTTGAATCTTCTTACCCTTTGAGATTGTGTCTATCATTTGGAAATTTCTCTCACCGTCAGACTCATGGAATTTCCTGTCTTCATTAGAAGCAAGTGGTTTTCCCAGCTCGTCGTCTACGGTAGTGGATTTCATGTCCTTATCGACTGTTACCTCTGATACGATGTTATCTGCAGTAGAGCCGTATCATTGTCTATATTATCTACTCTTCGGCAGCGTTGTCATCAGTTTCCCCGAACGTTATATACGTCGATTTCTGTGATTCAACAGAAGAAGAGACCCACAATTAGCACAAACACCCACTGATCGACGCCAATGTGACATCCTTCATGTTTTACTTTTTTTATATACGTAATTGTGATTCCAGTTTTCGTCGCTGTTGCTACTCCTGCGAGATTTTCTTCTTTCGCCTTCTCGTCCAACTTTCCTGTTGCGATAACTGTCACCAGGTAACTCGTCGTCTTCCATTCTTTCCGATTCTGGTCCCCTTTAGTTTCCTTACTTACTTTTGTAATGGACTTGTGGCGTATCTACCAACGCCACTGCTATCTTTTCAATCTACCTCAAAATCTTCCCTCCTAAAGCTCCATTTATTTCATCATTTTTACCATGCAAGCGCAATAACTTCCCCAAGCATTCTCCTACCGATTGCATTACCTTTCGGTTATGCAAATAGCATCCAACATCAAGCATCTGCCCATCAAGGACATTCACGCAATTAACGCGTTATATAAATTTCCCTAGAAGAAATTCGGTACGCCAGTACCGCATACATCAATGCATCTCAGCATTGTTCTAAAAGGAAAACATTTCGGTTGCCATACTAGATAACCGAAGTGGATTATAAAAACAATCAGCAGAACCCCTGTCTGCCTGCATTTACTGTCCCACACGCGCGCAACAGATTTTCATGTTGCACCAGTACTCACGGCGGCTTTTATGCAATCTTCAAAGCACCGGCGCAATTCGCGCCTAGCTGCCAAGAGCCGAATTCAATGCCAGTGTAAATACTCACACTGGAATTCGACCCATGACTCCCTAGGATTGCAATACACAATTAACATGGTTGTAAACACAACCATCATTGTGTAATTATCCCAAATGCATCCTAATCCCAAAGATGCTTTTTAATGAATTTTTATTCCCACGGTTCGACTACCTATGAGCTCGCGTCACGAGCCAACAAGGTGATCCGCGCACAAAAGTAGTTTGGTCGATGAAAGTGTTGTAAAGGAGTCGAGTTTGATACACCGAGTAGTGCACCATGCAAAACGTTTTACTTAAATTTTAAAATAGAGAGTCAAGTTAAGCACGAAACCACGAATAGAAAAATAGTCCCGGGTTGTTTCGAATAAATCGAGTATGTGGAAGCGATGTGATTTCCTGTGAATGAAATTTGTGAAACTTGTAATATAACATTTAAGCCAAAATAAAAAAGGACATTAAGACACAAACCTCACTAGTGCATTTTGTTTTTCCCTGTCTACTGACTAACGGCGTGCGAGTGAACTAGGTTCTTCGAAATTCTGCCGAACTATTATGTTAGGACACTTGATGAACCTTGCCAAGGCCGGCACATAATTAAGTGAAATACTCCACAGACTTCTCCATGACCATTTCCAGTAGTTGTTACTGGTGGTTCCAACTTTGCTGCGTATTGACTGCCTTCTCTTGTTGATCTTGTCGCGTTTACTATGTTAATGTTGCCGTTGTTGCAGATGCCGTTTTTTTTTCAATCTGAGAGACATATGAATGTACTTCCGCAACTTTTCTCCCTTCTTTTTTGAAGCTCGGCAATACAAAAGTCGAGATCCCCGTCAGTATTGGTGATGTAGGTTTAAAGTTGTTGGTGCCGTGTTCCATAATATTGAGCAATAAGTGTGTCATTATTGTATCACTATGTGTTCATGTCTTTTATAATGGATTTGTTTCGCGTAGTTTGGAGGTTCCGGCTGTAGGTTGAGCCTTCTCTGTGGCATCACTTTAAAGTCAGCCTGACTATTGCCTTTGGTAGCTAATATTTTCCAACATTTAGTTTATTGATAGTATATATTACTCTTTACAAATATAACTCGGAATTTTCAATCCGAATTACGTGATTATATCACATTTCAGGGTTTTTTTCACATGCGTACCCACATACATTAATGCTTTGAAAACAATTTATTGTTTATTTTCCACACAGGTTTTCCATCCGTATACACTTAACTTTTCAAGAATGCCTCCGTGCAGTGCAGGTGAATCTTTTGGAGATAACTCTCATCAACTATAAGCGATGGGATGAATGACTAGATAGGGTTTTCAATGTTCTTCACAAATCTACACCAACAGCCACTTGATTTTTCAAAGCTGATGACCATTTTATTGCATCTAATTATGTGAATATAATATTAAATTCAACACACGATTATGAGGTTTTTATTAAACTTTTCGCTTTTATTAGAACAAAATTTTAGACAAACATGCTTACATAATATGCAGGTATATACCGTTGAGCTTAAATTGTACATAATCATATATGAAGATTAAAGATATTTCTTACTTTATAAGAGCGCGCTTTTTAATCGGACTAACTTTAAATAGGTTCAATTTTGTATAAAATACTTTAAAACATTTTACACATGTTAAAAATCGATTTTAATTAATCGTGGGAGGTTTCAATGAAATGATGAGTTCACAATACGAAACATGACGAATAGCAAAAACAAAATAGATATTCAAACCAAATAAATAAAAAATAATTTCAATACGCGCTACACATGTAAGGCACATTTTACAGGATATATGACATTGACCAATGTTTTTGTTTCACTAGACGTAACAATGATTCATACAAAAATAAATAAAATATTTCCTTCCTTTTGATCGCTTTCCGACAAAAGACGAACCTTAGTTTCGTCCTGATTGAAAACTTAATTAAAAACAAAATTGTATAATATGCATGCCTGGTATGTACATTTAACTTGGTTCTTAAGTAAGGCATACAAAATATTGTATGTAAATTAATCACTTTAAGTATATCGTAAAAAGTCTTGTTGGTATTTTATATAAATGTATTTTAATATATATGAAATATATATATATATATATATATATATATATATATATATATATATATATGTATATTTAATATTTTAATATTTAATATGTATAATTATATATATATATATATATATATATATATATATATATAACATATTTTTGTTATTTTTGTGTAGATACATTAACAGCACTTACTGGTTTATGCAAAGATTAACTTTTAGTTTGATTCTACATTTTTTCACGACTTTGGTTTGACTTTATTTGTAAATTTCTTATTTCTTTACGACGTACTTAATAGCTGAAAGATGGGTAAGAAATCTATTCTTTCAAGTTATTTTCGTGAGCCTGAAATACAAAAAATTGATATTAGTTATTAAAAAAATATATTTGAAATCATAAAACAAATTAGTTTATATAGGGTGGTGCAAAATTAATCATCCATTTTGTTTTCGAATTACTTTTTTATTAAATAAAAAAAAATTATTTTTAGTGATGGAAATCTTTATTTGGTTCTTTACAATTTTTTCTGTAAAGTTAAGAGATGACTGCAGCTGTCTAGTTCACAAATGTAAAATATGATTGCCGTACGACGCCATTTGCAATAATTATAACATCTTCCGATAGGGTGATTAATTTTGCGCCACCTTATATATTGCATTATTTATTATATGCGGGTTCTTGCCCTCACCAAACGACAAACGACAACGATGACGAACTTTTCCACTGCTTTGTTAAATAAACTCTTTAAACAAATTCGTTAGACAGATACATTACACATACTTATACATTCTATTCTATTAACAAGTACTAAATTGCAGTTCTATAGCGTTTTGCGAAGTAGTACAGAATGTGATTTGAACTTGTTACAATTAAATGTAACATTCAACCACACTACACACATTCAGGTCTTACCAGTACTCATGTATGGGTCCGAGACTGGTTCTCAATAAAAGCACTCTGAACTCTTAGCCGCGTTCGAGAGAAAGGTCTTAAGGAGAATTGTTGGCCCCGTATATGAGGGAGGACGATTCCGGAGACGCTACAACCATGAGTTGTACGCAATCTACCTTGAAGCTAATGTTGTAAGAAAAATCAAGCTCGGTAGACTCCGGTGGGCGGGACACTTAGCTCGAATGAGCGAAGAGGAGCCTGCCCCGAAAGTCCTTGGTGGCAGGATGTATGGAAGAAGACAGCGCGGCAGACCTGGTCTCCGATGGAGGGATGGCGTAGACCAGAACGCCCATAGCCTGGGAGGGCCAAACTGAATGACATCGGCTCAAAATCGGGACCGGTGGAGAGACTTGATAAATAAGGCCAAGACCGGATCCCGGTTGTAGTTCAGATGATGAGGATGATGATAAGCACTCACGCTGAAACATTGTATACTCTTGCCATTTTTTCACTCGTTTTCTGCAGGTGTTCCTTAAAGGTCAACCTGTTGTCAAGGGTAACACCAAGATATTTAATCGTACCGATGATGATGATGATGATGAAATAGTGGCCAGCTTGGATGGAGTGAAGTATTTTTTTCATCTCTTAAGGAGCCCCATGAATTTGGCTGCACTTTTCGCAGCTTGAAAAATGTGGTCGCTCCAATTAAGAGTCGAATTAATTCCTTTGTGGCAGGATGTATGGAAGAAGACAGCGCGGCAGACCTGGTCTCCGATGGAGGGATGGCGTAGACCAGAACGCCCATAGCCTGGGAGGGCCAAACTGGATGACATCGGCTCAAAATCAGGACCGGTGGAGAGACTTGATAAATAAGGCCAAGACCGGATCCTCATTGTAGTGCCGATGGTGATGATGATGAAAGACATAATCTACTCGTATGTTTACCACCACTTGTCTCGCGCAAGTCGACCGCTCTTATATTATTTCATTCCTATCATCCTTGCATTCAAGTACTTAGAGAACCCATGCACTGTAGAAACTCTCCATAGATACCCCCACTTTCTAACATTCTCACAGATGCGGGTGAAGCCAGAGAAACGATGGGGGGTACAGTTACCCTTGTCGCCTTTAACTTGTTCTTCCTTCGACTTTTTTTTACACTGACCAAAACCCAGATTTAAGGGTACCCCTAAATCCCCTTTTGTGCGTACGTTAGTGTAAAAAAAAAGGAGATTATTCAGCGCCAAGGACGTAAACTGCATTTATCAACACACGGAAGGTCAATCGGAAATAAGCAATTTCCTTACAACTTTACAGTTAGGGCATGCATGCACTAACTCAGTCGATAACTTTCCTCCTTCACAGATACCTCGAGACCGAGCCTAACATTCCCATGGATGTGGGTGATTGTCATCATCATCGGCACTACAACCGGGATCCGGTCTTGGCCTTATTTAGCGAGTTTCGAGGCTTGTTAAATTTTCCAGAATAATTTATTTTTACGGGCAAGGTTATTAGCCTTGGGTGGATGATTATGGTAGCCGTAAAACAGAGACACGAAGAAGAACATACTTGCCTCGCGCAAGTCGACTTCCCTTCCACCACCTTTTTATATCGATTTCCTCTTATTATCGGTTGCATTAATAGACCAATTTGCCTGTTAATAAACACTTGTTTAAATTTATTAACAGGCTATGTGCCCGACAGCATAAAGAAGGAGCAAAGAAAAAGGATATCATGCCAAGGTAAGCGACAAAATGATAAATGATTAAACGTTTTGTTGAGAATTGATCAATTGACGGCTGATCTTACCCAACACAACCTTGAACCTGTCCCAACTACACATCTTCCCTTCTGTTCTTAGAGTCGAAGTTGGCACTGATCGAAGTATTCGAAATTTCTGACCGATTCACAAAACAGGGAAATTGAATGGCGAAAGGAAAACGTGCTCCAAACTGTAATCTCAATTTTTATAAAGTATCGCGCATCAATCCGTAAATTGTTTAGCAACAAATTTGTTTATCAGAACAAGTGTTATTCGAATGTACAAAAGAATTTGTACTTTTGCTAGTGAGTCAATAAATTCAATCACTGCCAACTCTGGACTTTTGTTTATGGAAAATCAACAAGCCCGAACCACCAGAAAAATAAACAACCAACACGTTTCAATACTGACCGGAGTAAATGTTATTTTTTGGAAGACAACAATAAAGAAATGCTTATCGGCGACAAGGTTTGCGACATTGTCACCAAAGAAAACAAAAATGGACGACACCACATGGGATAAAAGAAACTAAAGAATGGTTCCTATCATAACCTTATCAGTGGTGGACAATGCACTCATCCACATCCAGCACACTGAGGAGGCGAAGGAAGCATGGACAACTCTCCAGAAAATAAGATATGAGGGCTGCACATTTGGCAGCAGGTTATATCTGCGAAGAGGTTGTATAGTATCCACTATAAAGACGATCAATGAGTGACCACATCGGCGGTATGATGCATGTGCAAGGGTACTCCGAAAGGTATAAACAAAAACTAGTATAATTTAGAGTGCTGAGAACCAGAAAATTACAATGTTTGTTAAATAGGACATGCATTTAGCCCTACATGCATAAATATGATAGTTTGTGTTGAATTAAAATAAATGCCGACTTAAATAAAAAAAAAAAAATGTATGTGCTAGGACATGTGGTAAACTGCTCGAGAAAAAAGTTGATGTAGCTTGTTGGTCACAATCTACATTGCAACATTGCCCTAGCGGCCATCAAATTCCTTTTCTCTTCCAAATGAATATTACTCTCAACTGTGTTAGATATATGATGGGTAGGGGTAGTTGTTTCTAACGTGTACATTGGTAAAAAAAAAATATTGCCATTAAAAAATAAAGTTTACTAACCTGTTTTGCAATTTTGAATAAATGTTCATAAACACCATTTCCCATCTGCTTAACCATACCGTGGAATATCATTGATTCAGACTCGGTCAAGAGTTCATACGGCGATGCAAACTCAACTATTCGCCCAGCATCCATCACCAGCACTTTGTCTGAATCCATTACTGTATGCAAGCGATGGGCGATTGTAAGTACAGTGCAATTCATGAATTTACTTCTTATGGTAACTTGGATCAGTGCGTCCGTTTGAGGATCAACATTCGCAGTCGCTTCATCCATCACCAGTATTTTGTTCTCCCGCAAGATAGCACGCGCTAAACAAACTAGTTGACGTTGGCCCACACTAAAATTACTTCCTCCTTCAGATATTTTGCTTTGTAAACCAAACGGCATTTCCGCTACAACGCTCTTTAATTTTACCTGTAAATAAATATTAAACATGCATAAAGTTAAAGGAAGATTTTATATATGGAAATGTATTGTTTTATCCAAGCCGGCAATAAACACGAGCATATTGTACATGGCCGCGTACTGTGAGCGTCAAAAACATATGTACATCATGTTTTATTTAAGGGGTTGTGCCACTAATTTTTTAAAAAAATCTATTTTGTTTTTGTTGGCTTGATTGATGGATAAACTATTCAAAAATCTAAAAAAAAATTGTTTTATACCATAGAAAAAAAATTATCAGTTCATTTAAACCATTTTATGGAACATAGTCACGACGTATGACGTACGGGGGTGGGGTGAAGGGTTTTCGGTCTGACATCTCAAATGTATACTAACACAGCAATCGATCTGAGAATGTATATATAAGCTAATGAGACATAATACTATAGAATACTAGGCCCCATCTTATTTAATATCTACACCTCAGATATTCCTCGCCCTGTGGACGGTAGAGTAAACCAGATATGATATGCGGATGACGTCCTAGTGATACGAACTGTATCAGTACTACAGTCGATGGAAAATTCGACTTAACCCATCCAAAGCAGAAGCTATAATTCTGAGTAGTAAAAACTCCCAACCTACTTCTCGATATTCACAGAATATCCAAATACAAATGGGAGGTACTACGATTAGACCACAGGATAGGATGAAATATCTTGGGGTCATCTATACCCCAAAAATGAATTTCATCAAACATGTGACCCACATTCTTCAAAGGGGCCTCGGTCGGTCTAAGCAACTGCACAACATCTTGAAGTGGAGCAACAAAGTTGACACCAAAGTTAAGCTTCTCTGCTATAAGCAGCTAATTAGATCTGGAATATCATATGCCTTTCCCATATGGTCCTGCATATCTTCGGCCCAAATGGAGACCGAGTTTTCGAAAGAAAACTTACGGTACTTCTTTACTATCGGTCTCATGGTTATATTTAGTTTTATATGGAGTTTACCACTCACTTAGTGCTGCACTATCAAGCAACAAGACTCTTTGGTAATATCTTCTTATAATCATTAACGTTGTACGTAGTTAGGGCAAGGATATCAGGTTTCGCCGTTGGCAAATATTGGTGAATGGCGTTTACATTCGTATTGGTGAAACCGATGACCCCGATGTTATAAAATGCCGTTATCAGTCGAACGTCGACAGAGTTTTGAGAACGAACTTGATGACAAATTAAGTTCGGCTATTTATCAAAATATTTACATGATGTTCCCCCTGACATATTTCCCACGGAGATCCGAATGGGAAACTAGTTTACCTCCGGAATTCTGTATCTCAGAAGCCACCATCATGACTTATCTCCCTGTCAGTCCGGACCATCAGCCGTACATCCGAAATATAGTGAAAAATTTCTCCCGGGGATATCACGGAATGTACAACGTGACATGGTGTATCTCACCTTGGGACCGACTACCACCTAAACCAACTTTTCCTCGAACCGGTCCATCAGCCAAGCTCCGAAAGATGGCCAGGGATTTCTCCCGACCATTTCACGGAGCCTATAGCTTAATGGGGTGGTATTTCACCGGGCGACAGGGCGTTGGGGCCCCACCTACCACTCGGCCTTTAGCCGCCTCTAACGACAAGCCGGCCTATCTGTGACCACACGGGCGATATAGTGACCAGGGTGACCACACAAAATTCAGGGAAGGCTCGGGGGTACGTCGAATTCAATATCAGGATGAAATGCAAGAGCAAAAGGACTCAAAACAATCAACAGTAGCCAAACCAGGAACAACAAAACAAACAAAATCAGCCGAAACCAGTATAGTAACCATCATAGCAGCAGTCGTCATAATAGCAACAGGATCCAGCAGTAAAAAAGAAGGTGAGAGTGTCTTCGGTCGTCGTCAGCCACATAGAAGCTAGATACATTATTCAACTAGGTAAGCTGACTGATATAAATCTCAAGATTAACAAATTAGTGAAGCGTTTGTGATGATAGTGAAGAATGTGCGATTCGAACCGACGGTATGACTACTAGAACCAAAGTATCAACATATCAGTCCACTTGCCGCGTATACGAATGCGATCGTTATTCTCAAGTACAGTCAACAGATGTGGAACGTCGGGGTTGATATCGTTTAGGAGGGATAGTTAAAAACGTGATTTGAACGCACAGACAAACGAAGCATTGAAGCATCAGACTACCGGCCGCGTGTACATAATCAATCGTTATTCGCTGGTACACTCAACTGATGCGGAATTGCTATGTTATTGCTTGGTATACGGCTGATGCTTTGCTTATTCGATTTTCTTTCGGCATTGTTGTTCACTATTTGCTTGTATATCTGTTAGAAACACCACATTAGCAGTACTAACTGTAGCGTAGCATGCCATAGTATTAGGGACTATCAGAAATTGAAATATCCGTTCAGGAAAGCGGAAAGCCAATAATTTACGCACACCCCGAAATCTGAGAAACCTATCTCAATGCTACTCAACGTGGTAGATCTGCAATTTTCGTCTGACGAAATCTCCGAAGAACTGAAGACTGTCGAAACTGACAGCTTGAAATTCATATGTGTGAAACCACTCTCAACCTCACGGTTCAAAAGAAGCAACCGGAAGTTGCCATTCTTTGTAGTCTATCTAAGCCCTGCTAGCGATCTGATGGACTGAGTCACATGGAATATCTGAATATATGTATATATATATTGTGATGCATATGACAATCAGCTGTGATATCTGGCAGGTCTCCAAAATAAAGTACTAGAATATTCTAGAAAGTACCGGAAAACTGGAGACCATGAGCAGTGGAAAATTCGAGGCTATGGAACGGACGAAAACCAAGTGCCGAATCAGAATGAGGACAAACGGTATAAATACGTCGCACGCAGATCAAGGAGAGTAAGCAGTAAGGAAGCGATAAGTAAAGAAGCGCAGTAAAGAAGCGATGGGAATTAAACGATTAGTCTCGGAAGTGAAAGAAGAGTCACCGAATTAATAGCGAAATATCAAGTAACGGTTGTTATCAACAAAGTAATAAATTGTTTACAAAGAAAATCGATTTAACGGCTCTTATTTATTAAAATAATTAATCCAGCAAACCCTGAGCTCGCCACACACATATATATATATAATATATATATATATATATATATATATATATATATATATATATATATATATATATACATATATATATATTTTTTTTTTCGATTGAAAAACAAGAAGGCGCCCGGAGTCGACTGCAGAGCTTGTGAAGCATCGATGAGAGGCAACCGATCGAAAGATCCCCCAACTGATTAAAATAATATGGGATGAGGAAGTCACTCCGGAAGAATGGAAAACCTCAATAGTCATCCCTATTTTCAAAAAAGGCGACAGATCTGACTGCGGAAACTACAGGGGTATATCACTGCTCCCAACCAGATACAAAATACTAACAAATGTCATACTGGCGAGAATCACACCATACGCAGAAGAAATACTGGGGGACTACCGGTGCCGATTCCGTAGGAACCGGTCAACAAGCGATCAAATGTTCACAGTAAGGCAATTGCTGGAGGAGAGGTGGGAGTACGGAGAGACGGTTCACCAACTGTTCGTTGACTTCAAAAAAGTCTACGACTCAGTCTCAAGGCAAGGACTTTACCATATTGTAGTTGAGCTGGAAATCCCGAACAAATATGCCGCCCTCTTTCAACTCTGCATGAACGAAAACAAAGGGCGAGTTAGAATAGAAAACCACCTCTCAGAACCATTTGAAGTCCGGGACGGACTAAAACAGGGCGATGGCCTCTCATCATGTCTCTTTAACCTTGTGATCGAGTATTTCATCAGAAAGGTACAAGACGATAAAATGGCTGGACCATCCCTGAACGGGGTCACACAACTGCTCGCATATGGGGACTGTAAGCAAAAACAGTGAAGTCATCATGGAAGCGGCAGAAGAGGTGGGCCTAGATTTGGCACAAAGGTTTTCGAATTTTTTCTTTGTTAGACAATAAATCAGAACTAAAGCCACAAATAAAGTCCTGTCGCCGAAAGGCAAATTGCACAATAGTCTTATTATGTTTAGCTTAGAGCGTCGGCGTAGAACCAGTAAGTAATAATATAAGATAATTAAGCTAGAATTTAAGCATTGTTTGTGTAGCATATAAATTAGAAACTAAGAATATATGGTAAAACTAAATAAAACATGTTGCAAAATGAAAAAATTAAATGAGAGGTGGGACCAGAAATTAATGAAGACAAAACAAAATAAATGACTACGGCGAGGGCAGGTGGACTTAATGGAACACCCATAAACGTCAGAGGCAAGATATTTGAAAAACTTAAAGAATTTAAATATCTGAGAACAATACTGACGGCCAGTAACGAAATGTCGAAGGAAATTAACTTTACTGTCGGTTTACTGACTCTGGCAACGCTAATTGGCACGCAGTCAGTAAACTGCTGAAATCCAAACTGCTATCACGTAATATAAACCTCGGGGTCTATAAAACCATAATCATGCCGATTATTCTATATGAATGCGAAACATGGGCTCTCACAAACCGGGAAGAAAACAAATTTGTTATCCCACGACCCTACAACTACGGGACAATGCGTTGGACACGATTCACGAGATCATTAACAAGAGAACTTCGTTCGAATGACATTAATCAGCCAACAAACAGAAAACTGACAAATTACGAAATCGACAAATACATTCAACAAATGGACGAAACCGTAAAACGAACAATGGACAAAATAATTCCCAAAGCAACAGTTACAGATAACATAAACATGTATAGAAAGACAACAATAAACGCTCTTCACAGGAGAAAGAGCAGACTGCTTTCAAAACTAAAACAATTATACAGACAGTTTACCGACGGACACCACCAGGAGATAATATTGTGACGCATATGACAATCAGTACTAGAATATTATATAAAGTCCAAAACAAAATACTAGTATATTCTAGAAAGTACTGGAAAACTGGAGACGATGGGCAGTAGGATATTCGAGGCTATGGAACGGACGGAAACGAAACGCCGAATCAGAATGAGGAAACGGTATAAATACGACGCACACAGATCAGGGAGATGAGTAAGAAGCAGTGAAGTAAGAAGTAAGCAGTAAAAGACGCGATAAGTACGGAAGCCATAAGTCAAGAAATCGTTAAGTGTACGGTAAAAGTAACGGTTGTTATTAGTGGACTAATAAAGTGTTACATTAATTCAAAATCGGTTTAACGGCTCTTATTTATTAAAAATCCAGCGAACCCTAAGCTCGCTACAATTGGTGTCAGAAGTGGGATTAATTATTGGTGAAGTGAATAAGTCTGTGAAAGTGTGTTGAGACGATGTCAGATCGACATTTGGAGGAACTTCGCGTTCCTGAGTTCAAGAAGGAACTTGAGGACCGGAATCTGGATAGCAGAGGACAGAAGCAAATTCTTCGACAGCGGCTGCAAGCAGGAATGGGGGAAGAGGGTATTGATGTCGACACATATGTTTTTACGATTGGGCCAGACTGTCCGGATGGAGAAGAAACCGAGTCAAGATGGTGCCAATGAGACTGAGAAAAGTTCGCCACAGTTGGACATTTCGGAGATGTTCAGGATGATGATGGTAAAATTGGATGCCCAAAATTCAAAATTCGACGCCCAAGCTGCAGATATGAATGCAAAATTGGATGCCCAAACACAGTGGATGAAATGTAATTTTCAACACTTTAAGGAAGAAATTCGAAACGAAGTAGAAAATCTGGATCAAAAAGTCACCGATGAAATAACGCGAATCGAAAAGAGACTTGAGTGTGTTGAGAGAAATAAGACATCGCCTAGCAATCAACATGACTACAAAGATACAGGGATACAACCGCAACTGTAAGTGAAAACAGTGAAATCATCATGCAAGCGGCAAAAGCGGTGGGCCTAGAAATAAATGAAGACAAAACAAAATATATATTTACGGTGCGAGCAAGAGGACCCCAGGGAACACACATGAACGTAAGGGCAAGCTATTTGAAAAAGTTAAAGAATTTCAATATCTGAGAACAATACTGACGGCTAGTAACGAAATTCCGAAGGAAATTAACAAAAGAGTGCATTCCGGCAACGCTAGTTCGCACGCAGTCAGTAAACAGCTGAAATCTAAACTGCTATCACGTAACATAACGTGTCTATACGAGTAGAACCATAATCATGCCGATTGCTCTATACGGATGCGAAACATGGGCACTCACAAAACGGAAGAAAACAAATTCCGCATATTCGAAAACAAAGTTTTAAGGAGTATCTTTGGCGGTAAATATGACGAGGAGGCAGCACAATGGAGGAAACTCCACAATCACGAATTGGAAGAGCTATACCGCAAACCTACAATAGTGAGAGTAATCAGGTCGCGAAGATTAAGATGGGTCGGACATGTGACGCGAATGGGCAACGATAGGACCGTGCGTAGAATTCTTGACGGTAGACCAACGGGAAAGAGACCCGTCAGGATGGCCGCGACGGAGATGAGAGGACAATGTTAAGTTTGACCTTGAGGAAATCGGATCGGATGGTCAAGCGTGGAAGGCGAGCGCACAGGACAGGGACGGATGGCGGAGTCGAGTCTACGAGATCATGAACTTCCGGGTTCCTACAGGCAAATAAATAGTAATAGTCTATATATAGAATATATATATATATATATATATATATATATATATATATATATATCACCATCGGCACTACAACCGGTATCCGGTCTTGGCTTATTTAACAAGTCTGAGACTTGTTAATCTTTCCATAAAATATATATATACATATATATATATATATATATATATATATATATCAATATTTAATATATCTGTGTGTTATGCAATAATTCAGACCATACGGCTAATTTAAGAGGGCGCCCCAAATTTCAAACCCTTACGGCTAAAAGCGATAGGCGAAAGCTTGAAAGCGAAGAGAACAAACTCGCTCTTACAAAAACTTCACTCACGATGTTGTATACTCAAATGACTTTTGACCTGAATAATGGAGTTAATGGAATTAACTTAGTAGCAATGCAACAACCTTTGATAAAACCATCCGCGTTAGAAGCAGATTCAGATATAAAAATGATCTGCATGTCGACCTGCAGATAGCAAGAAAATCGAAAATGATACTTTGGATCACGTACCTAAGGTTATCCATCCTCTGCTGCTGAATTGTTAAATAATCACTAGGGTTAATATATTTGATCTGGTTGGAAACGGTATTATTTCTTGTTGTTAAAAATTATTATTTAAAAATAATTAAAAAAGTTCAATAATGTACTGCCATATTTTCCTATAGAGGCTCACTTCCACTGGTTTCTTCTGAAAGATGGAGATGAATGCCTTTATATAGCTGAAGACGAATTCAATGAAAACAGTTGGAAGGAGAACAATTGACGTCCAGCACATGAGTATAGTTATCACAACAATATCACTAAAAAGTGATCGTTTGATACGCTGGAAGCCCAGCGCACCTATAAAAACAGAAGTTTTTAAAATGCCCTAATGGCTTTACAAACCATTACAAACCAAAATTTCCTTGTTTGACTACCAGTGCTTTTTCTTGCGACTGCTTGGCACGCATTTCTCTTAAGTACATTATATCTCCTATACGTTTGGCCACTTCACTATATTCCATTATTTCGTCGGTTTGTGTTTGAGTATGATGATACTCCACCGATTTAGCTCGTTTAAAAACCGGTCGAAGAGGTACAGCCGTCGCCGTGCTTTTACGACGCTCTGAGCGTGATTTTCGTTTGATAGGTTCTGGAGTCACCTGGGAGATTGTCTCCTCAGATGTTTCCGTTTTTGCGTCTGAACTCTCTATCGGTTTATAAACTTTGCTCTTATAAGTGGCCGAAGAGTTGGTTTTAAAAGAGCTTTCATTAGCGCTGTTTTTAAAAGAGCTTTCACTAGCGTTGCTTTTAAAAGAGCTTTCATTAGCGTTGTTTTGAAAATAGCTTTCATTAGCGTTGTTTTTAAAAGAGCTTTCATTAGCGTTATTTTTAAAAGAGCTTACATTCGGTGTTTGTTCAAACAACGTGGAAATGTCATCGATAGGAACTAAAGTCTTGTGTCCATCAGCCGATACCATCATAGCGACCGGAGTCTTATGCAGGTGGACCTCCTGTGTTATAAGAGCATGTTTTTCAGCAGCAGTGAGCGGATCACGCCGGATGGACCTAAAAGTTGGAATAAACATCTAAATTAGAAATATATTCCTCAAAAGGAATTGAAGCAGAGAAAGGAAAATCAAATCATTACCTTGAGGACAACATATTTTCTCTTGTTTGATTAGTTGTTCTATAATTGTCACTAAAAAAAATATTAAAATATAATATATGGAGGCCCTGTGCCCAATTCGAATTAGAAAAAATATATGTTTGAAAAATATATCAAGGCCTTCAATATCATATTTCTTTTTTAATTTTTTTATTTTCTACTTTTATATCAGTACAAACAGGTGTATGCGAGGAGAGTACGTACTGTTTACTTATAATAATAATAATTGTTATTTTATTTTTATTTTTTCATTTATATTCTTATAGACTTCCCACATAAGATAGAATTCCTCTATAAAACGCTGTTCGCAAACCCCAAGCCATAATTAGTAAATTCCACCCGGCTGAGTCAATCCTAAAACGCGTTGTTGTGAATGTTGTCATTTATTAGAAATGAGATAAGAGACAATTTAGGGAAACTTTTGGAACCCGAATGCCCCGATATTATTTTGGTTTATTTTGGAAACCAAGTTAAACTAGAAGGATAGATTGGGCTGCAAAACCTATGATATGATTAGAAGGGACAGGCCGCAATCCACACATGGGGGGGGAGTTGAACTCTTAATTAAGGAAGGTGTTCGGCATAAGGTTTTGTATAGCAAAGGTGTGCACAAGTTGCATATCATAGAAGCATACATTGTAGATATCTCTCTACAAAGTCAGAAGTATCTAAATGTGATACTGCCGCGTTTCTAACAGATACACACACATACACAAGCCAATAGTGAAGAATACCGAAGGTAATTCGAATAAGCAAAGTAGCAGAGCCGTATACCATAGCGATAACATAACAATTCCACATCAGTTGAGTGTACCTGAGTTTGGAAATCGAATTCGTAGACGCGGCATTGACCTGATGTGTTATTGGTTCCATTTTTGGTGATTCTAACCGTCATAGCGCCAGTTCGGATGACACGTTCTTCACTCTCGTTGCAAACGCTATAATACCATTGTATGCTCCCGAATCTCCTTACAATGCACGATTTATCAGTGAACTAAATACACATTTCCTGTGCCTCAACTTGTAGTGTGAAAAGAACTACTTCTTTTTAACAGGCGACGTCAACGTCAAACATTCTACTTGGGGTATCTTCCCTTTGATATTCAGTTTGATTGATGACAAGCAAACATCATCGAACACAATGTGGAAATTTACACCACCGTGATACCTTCTTAACCAAGGAGGGACTCGTTTTTGGACCTATTTTTAATAGATGGCCGAATTCAAATTTTAAGTGTTGAGCCTGGCAACCGAAACTGTCTTTAAACAGTCGAGTACGATAGCGCCCATTGCAGCCCAGCTACTACATCAATATTCCAAACGAACAAATTCTGATGGATCAGTGTGATCAGCTCTATTCCTTCAATTCTCATAGAGCACACTGGTCACGTTTTGATCGTATTATCAAAATACGTTATGGTGTGCGCGAATACTCCGGATGTTTGGCCGCCTTGGCCTCTGAGACTGGTACCCGCTTCCAGGGGTGATGGTGACCGGCGTGTTGGGGTTGAGATTATACCAGCATGGAGTAGGGTGTGGTGTCATCCCTGACACTGTCTGCAAGTCTTGATGGAGAGGCAGTCGTGGACCAGGCCGAGCGCTTTGAATCCCTCACAGGAGTTGATGGACTGCGACGCTCCACAGAAAGAGCAGGGATATGTAGGTTCTGTGCGGTGGATGAGGCCGTATGCACTGAGAGATGTGACCTCTGGTTGGGGTCCAGGTGGTCGTTCTTTAGAGTCCGTTGGGAGTGATCGACGGTGACTCTAGGCAGCTCAACGAACTCCAACGCCTTGATCCTGGTTTTTAGGAAGCAGTCGAGCTGCTGGTATGTGAGAGGATCCGTGGTATTTTCTTGCGCTCTCTGCCAATCACCTCCCGTGCGTGGATCCAGGCACTGAGTGGTCAGGTAGACGAGTGTGTCGTCCCAGGTGCTTACGGGACGCCGGGTGCATCCAGGGTATCGAAAGTCTCATTGGTGGCGTCACGTAGTTGACGTAGGCCCGCAGCAGATTCCATGTGGATAGCAGGTACCTGGAGGAAAACGCTCAAGGCAGAGTGGACCAGGGCACGTGTGTTGTCACAATGCTCTACCAGTTTGTACAAAGCCCGATTGTAGTTTTCCTCCATGACGGGAATGTTATTGATGGTCCTAACGGCGTTGTCCCGGAGCCTGGACCTTACTTAATAGAGGCGTTCCACATCCGTGAGATTTGGGCGGTCCGCCAGTACTACCTGGATCAAGCCTTTGAATGGCTTCCATTCCGAATACTTGAACGTTGGTAACTGGACTGGTGACAGTTTTCGGGTGTGGGCGCGATGATGTGGGGGATTGTGGTGGAGGCTTTTGATGGTGCCGGGGAGTCCGAGCTGAGGGCGTGGTGAGTGTCGACTAACTACGCTTGCTCGTCTAAGTAGATTTCCTCGGCCAAGTCGATGAATTCCTCCGCAAAGAAGCGGTTGCCCCTTAATCTCTGCCAGCCGTATGATCTCCTCATGCCGCTTGCGAATATCCTCCCATTTTAGCCCGAGGTTCTGCTGGCGAGTCTCCACTGAGCCCAACGTTGGTGGCCTCCTTTTCTTTAGATTGAGGAACGCGTGAGACATCTGGTCTTGTGCCGCGAACTGAACGGCAATGAGTTCCTCAATCTGGGACATTGTGACCACTTGAAGGTAGAACCGTTAGTGAACGTGTCGCGAGTCTTCGACGACGCAACCGAGGGTGTGACGTCTGAGTTGTGATGTGAGCTCAGGAACGTCCAAACGAAGGAGAACACGATGCGTCGTCAACACCGCTGGTGTTTGGTACTTTCACCACGGGCACTCGCACTTTCACTTTTTCACTTCCGGTTCGGAATGTAGCGATATCGTGCAATGTAGCGATAACGATCCAGCTCGAAGGGCCAAATAATGTTGCGGCGCATCCGGAGAGGAGCAAGAGTCCGTGGTCCGGAACGTCCAAGCGCGGGGCAGGTTGTCCAGCGTGTGTCCAAGGAAGTTGTGGTTGTAGAGCGTCCGAGCAAGTCGAGAGCATTGAGTGGTGGCGTCCAGAAGCGAACCGTTGAGCCAAAAGGTGAGATTCTGACGCCGAGCAAGCGGGTGAATCCAAAGTAAAATTGCTGACGCTAAGTGAGCGGGTGAGTCCAAAGTAAAGTTGATGACGCCAGGCGAGCGGGTGAGTCCAAAGTAAAGTTGATGACGCCAAGAGAGCGGGTGAGTCCAGAGTAACCTTAATGACGCCAAGCAAGCGGATGAGTCCAAAGTAAAGTTGATGACGCCAAGTGAGCGGATGAGTCCAAAGTAAAGTTGATGACCCCAAGCGAGCGCGTGAATCCAAAGTAAAGTTGATGACGCTAAGTGAGCGGGTGAGTCCAAAGTAAAGTTGATGACGCCAAATGAGCGGATGAGTCCAAAGTAAAGTTGATGACCCCAAGCGAGCGCGTGAATCCAAAGTAAAGTTGATGACGCTAAGTGAGCGGGTGAGTCCAAAGTAAAGTTGATGACGCCAAGCGACCGGGTTATTCCAAAGTAAAGTTGATGACCCCAAGTGAGCGGGTGAGTCCAAAGTAAAGTTGATGACGCCAAGCGAGGGGGTGAATCCAAAGTAAAGTTGATGACGCCAAGCGAGGGGGTGAATCCAAAGTAAAGTCGATGACGCCAAGTGAGCGGCTGAATCGAGAAGGGATGATCGAGGTTGGCATTTGCCCAGGAAAAACGGACCGTTTATTTAAATGATTTCAAATTGTAAAGTTGAAGTGGCGTCCCTTTTCTGTCACCGACGCGTTGTCAGCTGCCGGGTGACAGTTGGCGAGTGGCAGGCAGACGTGACCGTACTAGATTGCTCCAGTACATTTATTTGTGTATCCGCAACAGCAGCTTATATATATATATATATATATATATATATATATATATATATATATATATGTGTGTGTGTATAATATATGTATATAATTGTTTTGTCCGAACACACAAGAATTTTAGAATCTTCGAGCAACTCGTTTTACTGGCGCGAAATTCCTTTTTCCATTCTGCATTTATTGCGGATCTGTAGTTTTCACTAATCGGCATTTGAAGTTTCCGGATCAGGGACGTAAGTGTCTTTATTTCCGGGCTTTGTCGATCAGTGAACAATAGAGTGTTTTGAGCCGGGATAGGAGGGAACTTGTTTGTTTATACAGAGCGTCAATAGTTGAGTTTCTGTATTAGCTTTTATGTCCCTCAGATCGATTTACTTTTGGAATAGAGAGCTTCATACATTTCTTAACAATGTCCTCCATTGCTAGGAGATAATGGTCTCTCTCTTCATTTTACAGTTTTCTCTTTATGGGTGGGACTATCTCGCTTGAACAGATTTCTCTTTTGATAAGACGATCGAAGCGTGACCAGTGTGCTCTATGAGAATTGAAGGAATAGAGCTGATCTCACTGATCCATCAGAATTTGCTCGTTTGGAATATTGATGTAGTAGCTAGACCGCAATGGGCGCTATCATACTGGACTGTTTTAAGACAGTTTCGGTTGCTAGGGTCAACATTTAAAATTTGATTTCGGCCATCTATTAGGTGTACAACTTTGCTTCCGCCGTTTTTTTTTTCCGAAATTCAAGGCTTTATTGTAAAAAACTGGGTATACATTTATGATTCAAAGTATTGTCCATCGCTGGCCACTACATTCTCCCATCTTTCGGGCAGCATACGAATCCCGCGTTGAAAAAACTGGTCATCTTTTGAATCGATCCACGAATCGATCCAATTTTTTACTTCTTCATAAGATCGGAAGTGCTGGTCAGCCAGGCCGTGTGCCATTGTTCGAACCAAGTGATAGTCCGAGGGAGCAACGTCTGGAGAATACGGCGGGTGGGGTAGGACTTTTCATTTCAAAGTTTCCAAGTATGTCTTGACCGCTTTCGCAACATGGGGTCGAGCATTGTCATGCTGTAAAATCACTTTATCATGTCTCTCGTTGTATTGCGGCCGTTTGTCTTTCAATTCTCGGCTCAAACGCATTAATTGCATTCGATGACGATCGCCTGTTATTGTTTCAGCCGGTTTTAACAACTCATAATACACTACGCCGAGCCGGCCCCACCAAATACTGAGCATGACCTTGGAACCGTGGATATTCGGTTTGGCCGTAAACGTGGAAGCATGGCCGGGATATCCTCATGATTTTCTGCGCTTGGGATTATCGTAATGAACCCATTTTTCGTCCCCAGTCACAATGCGATGCAGAAATCCCTTCCGTCTTTGCCTTGCAAGCAGCTGTTCACAAACACACAAACGCCGTTCAACATCTCTCGGCTTCAACTCGTACGGTACCCAATTTCCTTGTTTCTGAATCATTCCCATGACTTTCAGGCGTTTTGAAATGGCTTGTTGCGTCACTCCCAATGATCCTGCCAATTCTTGTTGCGTTTGACACGAGTCTTGATCAAGTAATGCCTCCAATTCTGCATCTTCGAAAACTTTCTCTCTTCCACCGCCATGCTGGTCTTCGACGTTAAAATCGCCGTTCTTGAAGCGTTGAAACCACTCTCGGCACGTTCTTTCACAAATAGCGGCCTCACCATAGGTATTTGAGAGCATTCGATGAGCCTCGGCCGCAGATTTCTTCATATTAAAGCAGAAAATTAAAACCTCCCGCAAATGACGAGAATTTGGCTCGTAAGCTGACATGTTTAATCGAGAATAACTTTATGATGCAGACACAAACCGACTAATATTTCGATGGCGTTATGTTTACAAATACTTAAGCTTATTGTATGACATCTATGATCTATTTATTTCAACTACCACTTACCGCTACAGCCATCTATTGCAAAGCGGCGGAAGCAAAGTTGTACACCTAATATTAGAAATAGGTCCAAAAACGAGTCCCTCCTTGGGTAAGAAGGCATCACGGTGGTGTAAATTTCCACATTGTGTTCGATGATGTTTGCCTGCCATCAATCGAACCGAATATCAAAGGGAAAATACCCCAAGTAGAATGTTTGACGTTGATGTCGCCTGTTAAAAAGAAGTAGTTATTTTCACACTACAAGTTGAGGCACCGGAAATGTGTATTTAGTTCACTGATAAATCGTGCATTGTAAGGAGATTCGGGAGCATACAATTGTATTATAGCGTTTGCAACGAGAGTGAAGAACGTGTCATCCGAACTGGCGCTATGACGGTTAGAATCACCAAAAATGGAACCAATAACACATCAGGTCACTGCCGCGTGTACGAATTCGATTTCTAAAGTCAAGTACATTCAACTGATGTGGAATTGTTTTGTTATCGCTATGGTATACGGCTCTGATACTTTGCTTATTCGAATTACCTTCGGTGTTCTTCACTATTGGCTTGTGTATATGTGTGTATCTGTTAGAAACGCCACACTACTCCCTCCTCAGTAACTTTGTCACGATCAACTTCGTGTGCAAATGACAGAGCGAGTAGCGAACGAGCGAGATGACGTCGGAGCAGGCGAGTGAGCCGGTGCTCTGTGCAGAAGTCAGGACCATAGTAGTAAAGTCCTGTTTACCTGTGGGGGATTGTGTGCTGTTTGTACACAGATCTCGTCGGGGTGACCAATTACAGCGTTTGCGATGAGAGTGGAGAACGCGTCATCCGAACTGACGCTA
Source organism: Microdon myrmicae (assembly GCA_963931805.1). Taxonomy (NCBI): domain Eukaryota; kingdom Metazoa; phylum Arthropoda; class Insecta; order Diptera; family Syrphidae; genus Microdon; species Microdon myrmicae. The sequence continues at coordinate 67,777,953 of OZ007500.1, read as the reverse complement.
TGACGGTTAGAATCACCAAAAATGGAACCAATAACACATCAGGTCACTGCCGCGTGTACGAATTCGATTTCCAAACTCAGGTACACTCAACTGATGTGGAATTGTTATGTTATCGCTATGGTATACGGCTCTGCTACTTTGCTTATTCGAATTACCTTCGGTATTCTTCACTATTGGCTTGTGTATGTGTGTGTATCTGTTAGAAACGCCGCAGTATCACATTTAGATACTTCTGACTTTGTAGAGAGATATCTACAATGTATGCTTCTATGATATGCAACTTGTGCACACCTTTGCTATACAAAATCTTATGCCGAACACCTTCCTTAATTAAGAGTTCAACTCCCCCCCCATGTGTGGATTGCGGCCTGTCCCTTCTAATCATATCATAGGTTTTGCAGGCCAATCTATCCTTCTAGTTTAACTTGGTTTCCAAAATAAACCAAAATAATATCGGGGCATTCGGGTTCCAAAAGTTTCCCTAAATTCTCTCTTATCTCATTTCTAATAAGTGACAACATTCACAACAACACGTTTTAGGATTGAGAAAAATAAACTAACAGTTATTATTATTATAAGTAAACACTAAGTACTCTCCTCACATACACCTGTTTGTACTTACATAAAAGTAGAAAATAAAAAAATTAAAAAAAAAAATTTGTATTGAAGGCCTTGATATATTTTTCAAACATACTTTTTTCTAATTTGAATCGAGTGCACGTCTCCTCCATATATTATATTTTAATATTTTTTTTTAGTAACAATTATAGAACAACTAATCAAACAAGAGAAAATATGTTGTCCTCAAGGTAATGATTTGATTTTCCTTTCTCTGCTTCAATTCCTTTTGAGGAATATATTTCTAATTTAGATGTTTATTCCAACTTTTAGGTCCACCCGGCGTGAGCCGCTTACTGCTGCTGAAAAACATGCTCTTATAACACAGGAAGTCCAACTGCATAAGACTCCGGTCGCTATGATGGTATCGGCTGATGGACACAAGACTTTTGTTCCTATCGACGACATTTCCACGTTGTTTGAACAAAAACCGAATGTAAGCTCTTTTAAAAACTATGCAAATGAAAGCTCTTTCAAAAATAACGCTAATGAAAGCTCATTTAAAAACAACGCTAATGAAAGCTCTTTTACAAATTACGCAAATGAAAGCTCATTTGAAAACAGCGCTAATGAAAGCTCCTTTAAAAACTACGCAAATGAAAGTTCTTTCAAAAACAATGCTAATGAACGCTCTTTTAAAAACAGCGCTAGTGAAAGCTCTTTTAAAAACAGCGCTAATGAAAGCTCTTTTAAAACCAACTCTTCGGCCACTTATAAGAGCAAAGTTTATAAACCGATAGAGAGTTCAGACGCAAAAACGGAAACATCTGAGGAGACAATCTCCCAGGTGACTCCAGAACCTATCAAACGAAAATCACGCTCGGAGCGTCGAAAAAGCACGACGACGCCTATACCTCTTCGACCGGTTTTTAAACGAGCTAAATCGGTGGAGTATCGTCACACTCACACTCAAACCGACGAACTATTCGAATATTCTGGAGTGACGAAGCGTATAGGAGACAGAATGTACACAAGAGAAATGCGTGCCGAGCAGTCGCAAGAAAAAGCACTGGTAGTCAAACAAGGAAATTTTGGTTTGTAATGGTTTGTAAAGCCATTAGGGCATTTTAAAAACTTCTATTTTTATAGGTGCGCTGGGCTTTCAGCATATCAAACGATCACTTTTTAGTGATATTGTACTGATAACGATACTTATGTTCTGGACTTCATTATTTCTCCTTCCAACTGCTGTCATTGAATTCGTCTTCGGCTATATTAAGACACTCTTCTCCATTTTTCAGAAGAAACCAGTGGAAGTGAGCGTATATAGGAAAATATGGCAGTACATTATTGAACTTTTTTAATTATTTTTAAATAATAATTTTTAACAACAAGAAATAATACCGTTTCCAACCATATCAAATATATTAACCCTAGTGATTATTTAACAATTCAGCAGCAGAGGATGGATAACCTTAGGTACGTGGTCCATAGTAGTCAAGCAAGGAAATTTAGGTTTGTAATGGTTTGTAAAGTCATTAGGGCATTTTAAAAACTTCTATTTTTATAGGTGCGCTGGGCTTCCACCAAATCAAACGATCACTTTTTAGTGATATTGTTGTGATCACGATACTTATATACTGGACTTCAATTTTTCTCTTTCCAACTGGTTTCACTGAAATGGAAAGGGACTCAACTCCATCTTTGGGGATACATTATGGAATTTTTTTAATTATTGTTAAATAATAAGTTGTAATATGGAGTGAAATAATACCATTTCGGACCAGAGTAAATATATTAGCCCTAGTGATTATTTAACAATTCAGCAGCAGAGGATGGATAACCTTAGGATGGATAACAATAGTAGTCAAGCAAGGAAATTTAGGTTTGTAATGGTTTGTAAAGCCATTATGGCATTTTAAAAACTTCTATTTTTATAGTTGCGCTGGGCTTCCACCAAATCAAACGATCACTTTTTAGTGATATTATTGTGATCACGATACATATATGCTGGACTTCAATTTTTCTCTTTCCAACTGGTTTCACCGAAATGGAAAGGCACTCAACTCCATATTTGGGGATACATTATGGAATTTTTTTAATTATTGTTAAATAATAAGTTGTAATATGGAGTGAAATAATACCATTTCGGACCAGATTAAATATATTAGCCCTAGTGATTATTTAACAATTCAGCAGCAGAGGATGGATAACCTTAGGATGGATAACAATAGTAGTCAAGCAAGGAAATTTAGGTTTGTAATGGTTTGTAAAGCCATTATGGCATTTTAAAAACTTCTATTTTTATAGGTGCGCTGGGCTTCCACCAAATCAAACGATCACTTTTTAGTGATATTATTGTGATCACGATACATATATGCTGGACTTCAATTTTTCTCTTTCCAACTGGTTTCACCGAAATGGAAAGGCACTCAACTCCATATTTGGGGATACATTATGGAATTTTTTTAATTATTGTTAAATAATAAGTTGTAATATGGAGTGAAATAATACCATTTCGGACCATATTAAATATATTAACCCTAGTGATTATTCAACAATTCAGCAGCAGAGGATGGATAACCTTAGGTACGTGATCCAAAGTATCATTTTCGATTTTCTTTCTATCCGCAGGCATGTCGAGGTAGATCATTTTTATATCTGAATCTGCTTCTAACGCGGATGGTTTTATCAAAGGTTGTTGCATTGCTACTAAGTTAATTCCATTAACTCCATTATTCAGGTCAAAAGTCATTTGAGTATACAACATCGTGAGTGAAGTTTTTGTAAGAGCGAGTTTGTTCTCTTCGCTTTCAAGCTTTCGCTTATCCATTTTAGCCGTAAGGATTTGAAATTTGGGACACCCTCTAAAACTAGCTGTATGGTCTGAATTATTGCATAACACACAGGCTAGCTTTCTTTTATCTGTTAGCTTGTCTTTCCCAAGTGGGCATTCCATATATATACGTAAAAAAATGTATTTGCAACATATATATAATGTATATAATATATTAATAATATATAATATATACATATGTATACACATATATTTGAAGAGATTCACCAAATTGTGATTTATTCGGCTTAATTCAAGCTTAGTTACAATAACTATAATCCTTATAAACTAACTTAAAACTAAAGTAGTAATTAAACAAAGAGAAAAAAAAAAACAAAAAGAAAATTATATATATTGTAGCGAGCTTTTATGATTCGCTGGATTAATTATTTTTAATAAATAAGAGCCGTTAAATTGATTTTGAATTACTGTAACACTTTATTAGTCCGTTAATAACAACCGTTACTTTTAACGTACACTTAACGATTTCTTGCCTTATCGCTTCCGTACTTATCGCTTGTTTTACTTCTTCACTGCTTACTTCTCACTTTTTACTTATTACTCCTTACTACCGCACTTATCGCTTGCTTCACTTTCTACTTCTTACTCATCTCCATGATCTGTTTGCGACGTATTTATACCGTTTCCTCACATTCTGATTCGGTGTTTCGTTTCCGTCCGTTCCATAGCCTTGAATGTTTTATTGTTGATAGTCTCCAGTTTTCCAGTACTTTATAGAATATTCTAATACTTTGTTTCGGACTTTCTCGAATATTCTAGTACTGATTGTCATATGCGTCACAATATTATCTCCTGATGGTGTCTGTCTGTAAACTGTCTGTATAATTGTTTTAGTTTTGAAAGCAGTCTGCTAAGTTCACTGGTCTCCCGGGCCAACAAAAGCCGCCAGTCGGTCGCGATGCACCTCTTTCATCTTGGCGTTCGGCGGTGGAAGTTCTTGACCTTCTTCCAAATTTTCTACTGCTCTGTTTTTCGCATCAGCTCTAGCCTGTCACCAATCTTCCTTTTCCTGACGACGGAATTCCTCTTGCATTTTAGGGATCTCATGCGAATAGTATAAGAGAAAATGCATGTGCACACCCTTAATCTCTTCTGAAGTTTGCACATCACGTAAGCGATCTAGATGTTCATCTTTAATTACACGCATATCATCTGGTATTGGAGCATCTGTCGATTTCATAAGCGTATCCAACTGGTAGTTCCGCATCTTTTCAAAAAACTGGAGCGGTTTGTTCTTTGGAGCTGACAGTAAACACCAGCGTGCGTCGTAGTAATAGACTTTCCATAGATCGTCGCACGTTAATTCTGGTTTCACGTGTTCTTCTCCATAGAACGCAATGAACGGCACCTCTAGCCGTTGATTACGCCTACAATCTAGGGCTTGCTTGATCTTTCCCCCCGTATGTGGTGGCTTACAATTGCGGTCTCGACCTCCAACATCCGTTGATCTCTCTTGTTCGGAAACAGTTGATTTACAAAACGCCTGTTTGTAAATCCATTCAGCTTCATCTTGTAGTTCATTGGGTCCCTCTGGAACAGGCGTAACCGGAACTTCGCGTAATTGCATTCGCTCAGGAATATCCGTTTTACGGATTACATTGTCCAAATCCGTAAAGTGACCCCTTTCCAATTCACTAGGTTCGTATACGGGTTCATATCCGTCCTCGTCATAATTAGTGAAATCCTCATAGTCGAAATCTACACCGAAACTGTCCTGACCTTCTTGCAATGACGCGTCAGTGACTAGAAGTCGTCTTTTCTTCTTCTTCTCAGCAATTGGCCTTCCTTCGTCGTCTACAATAAAATCCTCAGCATCAGACTCCGATTCCTCATCATCATTGAAATGTTTTGCCGCCTCAGTTTCCCTGTGACTACGTTAAGAGCGGCGTTCAACATCGTCTTCGTCGTCGAATAGCTGTTCGGCTATAGCCTCACGTGCTGATCCTTCATCGGCATGCTGTTCCTCTCCATCACTTTCTTCGTCCTGTGTACGACGCAGACGCTTGGAACGCTTTCTGCGTTCGACTTTCAAACCAAGATTCTCTTCAATAAGGTCACAGTCGTTGTCTTCCAATCGGTCGTCCAACTCGTCATCATCATTGTAAATCCGTTTCGGGGAACGGCCTGAAGCATCAGTGTCTTCACCATCACTGCCGTCCTCTTCAATCGGGTTATCATCGATGAGATCCTTCAGTTCTTCACGTAACACATCATCGTCATCTTCCTCCTCTTCCTCACTGCTGTCGGCCATAGCTTTGCTCTTCCTGAGTTTCTTCCTTTCATGTGGCTCCAATTCCTCCTCATCCTCAGATTCTTCCGCTTCCGAGTTCCAGAATTCTTTCATACACTGCCTTTGGGCATCCAATTTTGCATTAACTTCTGCAGCTCGCGCGTCCAATTTTGCATTAACGTCTGCAGCTTGCGCATCCAATTTTGCCTTAACCTCTGCAGCTCGCGCATCCAATTTTGCAGCTCGCGCGTCCAATTTTGCGTTAACGTCTGCAGCTGGCGCATACAATTTTGAATTAATGTCTGTTGCTTGCGCGCCGAATTTTATCATCATCATCCTGATCATCTCCGAAATGTCCAACAGTGGCGAACTCTTCTCCGTTACATTGCCACCATCTTGACTCGCTGTTTCTTCTCCATCCGGACAGTCTGGCCCAATCGTAAGAACATATGTGTCGACATCAATACCCTCTTCCTCCATTGCTGCTTGCAGACGCTGCCGAAGAATTTGCTTCTGTCCTCTGCTATCCAGATTCCGGTCTTGAAGTTCCTTCTTCAACTCAGGAACGCGAAGATCCTCCAAATGTCGATCGCCACAACACATTTTCACACACTTATTCACTTAAACAATAATTAATCCCACTTCTGACACCAATTGTAGCGAGCTTAGAGTTCGCTGGATTAATTATTTTTAATAAATAAGAGCCGTTAAATCGACTTTGAATTAATATAACACTTTATTCGTCCGTTAATAACAACCGTTACTTTTACCGTACACTTAACGATTTCTTGACTTATCGCTTCCCTACTTATATTCTTTACTTATCGCTTGCTTCACTTTCTTACTTATTACTCATTACTTCTTACTTATCGCTTGCTTCACTTTCTACTTCTTACTCTTCTCTATGATCTGTGTGCGACGTATTTATAACGTTTCCTTATTCTGATTCGGCGTTTCGTTTCCGCCCGTTCCATAGTCTTGAATGTTCTACTGTTCACGGTCTCCAGTTTTCCAGTACTTTATAGAATATTCTAGTACTTTGTTTCGGACAATATATATAATTTAAAAAAAAAAACATATAATTTAAAAACAAGGACGGAGAAGAGCACTTCGGGGTAGGGGAGGTAGGAAGCTGGGGAGGTGTATGTGGGGGTAGAAAATGTGGCATATGTTAGACAGCGAACAGTGAACGGCATATGTGTTGGAATGTGTATGGGTTGTGAGGGGAAAGACGGTGGGCGGGGCAAGGTCAGGTGGGGAAAGAGAGGAGACCGAGTTTGAGTGCAGTAGATGTAAGGTGGAATTCGAAGGAGGTAGGGTAAGAGTTTGCCCACCTCAGCATTCGCGAAATGGGTTCATTAGAGCCTTAAGAAGTGTGGTGGGTGGCCAGATAGAAGAGACGAGGGTTTCGCAGGTTACGGGGGTTAGTGTGAAGTGCAATGATGGAGAGCAAGCTTGGCCAGTAGATTGTGCCTGAAAGGAGACGGTGGATGAAAAGGATATCGGCATGAGTTCTGCGCTCCTCAAGTGTGTTGAGGTTAATCAGATGGAGCCGGCTTGTGTATGGGGGGAGAATCCGATTATTCACCCAGTTCAGTCCGCGGAGAGCACAACCCAGAAAACGACGTTGCACGCTTTCGATTCTGCGAATATGGGACGAATAGTGTGGAGACCAGGGCTCCTCGATAGTATAGTGGTTAGTATACCCGCCTGTCACCTGGGAGACCGGGGTTCGATTCCCCGTCGGGGAGCCCCTGGCGCAAGACTAATGACCTTGCCCAGAAAAAAATAAATCATTATGGAAAATTTAACAAGCCTCAGGACTTGCTAAATAAGGCCAAGACCGGTTCCCGGTTGTAGTGCCGATGATGATGATGATGATGTGTGGAGACCAGACCTGACTGGCGTATTCAAGAAGGGGGCGGACGAAGGCTATGCAGATAGAACGGGAAACGTAAGGATTAGAGAATTCTTTAGACCAGCGTTTCACAAAACCAAGGGCAGAGTTGGCCTTACGAATAATATCATCAATATGCGGGATGAAGCTAAGCTCCCTGTCAAATAAGATCCCGAGGTCACGTATCGAGGGTACAGATGATATCTGTTGGTTTAGCGGGAAGTAGGATCGTGCGGGGGGGGGGGGGGGGGTTGCGAGAGAAGGTGATGGAGTGACATTTGACAACGTTGAGTTCAAGGCAGTTATTACGGCACCAAGTTGAGAAGGTGTCGAGATCCGTTTGGAGAAGTGAGGAGTCGAGAGGAGAGATGATCTTTTTGTAGAGTTTGGCGTCATCCGCATAGAAGGAGATGGATAAGTATCTAATAATGGAGTCAACGTCATTGATGGTAAGGATAAATAGGAGGGGACCTACATGACTGCCTTGCGGAACCTCTGACGTGGGAAGAAAAGGATTGGAAAGGGAGGATCTGAATTTGACACGGTAGGATGGATCTTTCAGATAAGAAGATAACCACTTGATCAATAATAAATCAATCAAAAACCATAGCGTGTTTGATTCAATGGACTGCGGCGCTCTACGCCATACTCTTTCAGCGGTCTGCGCTTAAACAGCGTCAAATAGGGAAGTCAGGTTTAGATTGTTATAGAAGAAAACTCAGGTATTGCCTCGTACCATCCATGGTTATCATATGGTCATACTAGAGATAAATCTCATTACATGTTAATCAATAGGTGACAAACACCACATGGTCGATAACCACCACACTAGGGAAGACAGCTTGAAAAGGATGAGATTATGGGAGATTTTGTCAAAGGCCTTGCTGAAGTCGGTGGTGATTACATCGACTTCGTTGCCATTCTCTAAGGCACGGAGAGTATGGGATGAGAACTCGATCAGATTGGTTGTGGTCTACCTACCCGAAAGGAAACCATGCTGGTTGGGTGAGATGATGGATTTACAACGGAAAGATAACGCGTTCTAAAGAATCCCTTCGAACAGTTACGGATTTGAGACAGTTTGGCGATGGGACGGTAGTTGCTTATATCGTTTTTAGGTCCCTTTTTATGTATGGGGGTGACACAGGAGGATTTCCAGATACTAGGGAAAATACCTTGTGACAGAGATAGATTGAATATCTTTGATATTGGGAGATAAAGAGAAGAGGAACATTTCTTTAAAAATACAGCTGGGAATCCGTCAGGTCCAGGGCTGAACACGTCCTTGAGTATGTCTAATTTCTCCTCAACTACGTGATGCTGAATAATTTGAGTGGTGAAGGGGCCGAGGAAGAATTCGGGCAAGTCTTTGAAGTAAGACGGATTGGGCTCGAAGGATATGTCTGTGAAGGATTTCTTGAGAAACGAAGCGAATAGATTGGCAATAGTTAGGGGGTCGGTCGAAGTAATCGCGCCATAAGAAAGGGAGTTAGGGTAGGCCTCGGATTTACGTTTGTAATTTATAAAGTGGAAAAAAGATTAGCGGTCATTGATCAAATTGGATTGTGTTTTTGTGAGGTAGTTGGAGTAGAGGGAGTTGTAGACCTCGGAAAATTTATAAAAGGAACCGAGACAGTTTGAGTAGTTTTGGAAGGAACGTGTTTTGAGGAAAATATTCCACAAGTTATTTCTCTTGTTCCGAAGAGTGCGGAGTGTGCGGTTGTACCATGGCGGCGATGAAACTGATGACCTGTGACGAAAATAGGGGACGTATAGGGCGATGGGATAGATCTCCTTGTAGAGAGTGGCAGTTGTTTCTTCTACCCCCAGATGATCAAAGCGAAACGCTGTTTTGCTAAGATGCTCATTTAGATGGCGGAAGTTAGCTTTGTGGAAGTTGTAGGAAAAGCTGTCGTGAGGTGATTTATATATAAATTATATATATATATATATATATATATATATATATATTTGTATATATTATATATATATATGTATATAATATATATCAATTAAGCGAAACAAATGACTCGTGTCGGGCGAATGCGCTCCATGAGGGTCAAATTCGACTGAATGGAACTGTGGCAGGGACTTGCGCATGAGGTAATGCTGTGTGAAGAAAACTGTGGCGGGGTCTCGTGCGTGAGGTAATACTGGCTGGAGAGGAATAGAATGCATCGTTTGCGATTTTTCCTCAATGATTTTGATATAAAAGTTGCGGTATATTTTAGACTTAATTATTTGTTATAGAAGAAGAGTAAAGACAGCAGAGTTCTGTATGTAAGCAATAAAATCAAATTGAAAGTAAAACACTTCTTCTTATTTTCAAATCTCCGGGAGCTAACTCTTCCCTTTAGTATAAAGAAAACACGTTTGGCCGTCGTCAACACGTCGACAATTGAATACGACAGTGACTATTGTGCACTCACGCCGGAATAAAACTTCCGAACTAACTGCCAGATCTGGCGGAAATCGTTATCCCACGACCCTACAACTACGGGGCAATGCGTTGGACACGATTCACCAGATCGTTAACAAGAGAACTTCGTTCGAATGACATTAATCAGACAACAAACAGAAAACTGACAAATGACAAAATCGACAAATACATTCAACAAATGGACGAAACCGTAAAACGAACAATGGACAAAATAATTCCCAAAGCAACAGTTACAGATAACATAAACATGTATAGAAAGACAACAATAAACGCTCTTCACAGGAGAAAGAGCAGACTGCTTTCAAAACTAAAACAATTATACAGACAGTTTACAGACAGACACCACCAGGAGATAATATTGTGACGCATATGACAATCAGTACTAGAATATTATATAAAGTCCAAAACAAAATACTAGAATATTCTAGAAAGTACTGGAAAACTGGAGACGATGGGCAGTAGGATATTCGAGGCTATGAAACGGACGGAAACGAAACGCCGAATCAGAATGAGGAAACGGTATAAATACGACGCACACAGATCAGGGAGATGAGTAAGAAGCAGTGAAGTAAGAAGTAAGCAGTAAAAGACGCGATAAGTACGGAAGCCATAAGTCAAGAAATCGTTAAGTGTACGGTAAAAGTAACGGTTGTTATTAGTGGACTAATAAAGTGTTACATTAATTCAAAATCGGTTTAACGGCTCTTATTTATTAAAAATAATTAATCCAGCGAACCCTAAGCTCGCTACAATTGGTGTCAGAAGTGGGATTAATTATTGGTGAAGTGAATAAGTCTGTGAAAGTGGGTTGAGACGATGTCAGATCGACATTTGGAGGAACTTCGCGTTCCTGAGTTCAAGAAGGAACTTGAGGACCGGAATCTGGATAGCAGAGGACAGAAGCAAATTCTTCGACAGCGTCTGCAAGCAGGAATGGAGGAAGAGGGTATTGATGTCGACACATATGTTTTTACGATTAGGCCAGACTGTCCGGATGGAGAAGAAACCGAGACAAGATGGTGCCAATGAGACTGAGAAAAGTTCGCCACAGTTGGACATTTCGGAGATGTTCAGGATGATGATGGTAAAATTGGATGCCCAAAATTCAAAATTCGACGCACAAGCTGCAGATATGAATGCAAAATTGGATGCCCAAACACAGTGGATGAAATGTAATTTTCAACACTTTAAGGAAGAAATTCGAAACGAAGTAGAAAATCTGGATCAAAAAGTCACCGATGAAATAACGCGAATCGAAAAGAGACTTGAGTGTGTTGAGAGAAATAAGACATCGCCTAGCAATCAACACGACTACAAAGATACAAGGATACAACCGCAACTGTAAGTGAAAACAGTGAAATCATCATGCAAGCGGCAAAATCGGAGGGCCTAGAAATAAATGAAGACAAAACAAAATATATATTTACGGTGCGAGCCAGAGGACCCCAGGGAACACACATGAACGTAAGGGCAAGCTATTTGAAAAAGTTAAAGAATTCCAATATCTGAGAACAATACTGACGGCCAGTAACGAAATTCCGAAGGAAATTAACAAAAGAGTGCATTCCGGCAACGCTAGTTCGCACGCAGTCAGTAAACAGCTGAAATCTAAACTGCTATCACGTAACATAACGTGTCTATACGAGTAGAACCATAATCATGCCGATTGCTCTATACGGATGCGAAACATGGGTACTCACAAAACGGAAGAAAACAAATTCCGCGTATTCGAGAACAAAGTTTTAAGGAGTATCTTTGGCGGTAAATATGACGAGGAGGTAACACAATGGAGGAAACTCCACAACCACAAATTGGAAGAGTTATACCGCAAATCTACAATAGTGAGAGTAATCAGGTTGCGAAGATTACGATGGGCTGGACATATGGCGCGAATGGGCAACGATAAGTTCGTACGTAGAATTCTTGACGGTAGACCACCGGGAAAGACATCGGCAGGGCGGCCGCGACAGAGATGGGAGATCGGATCGGATGGTCAATCGTAGAAGGAAACTGCACAGGACAGGGAACGATGGCGGAGTCGAGTCGGCGAGGTCATCAACTTCCGGGTTCCTACAGGCCAATAAATAGTAAATAGTAGTATATATATATATATATATATATATATATATATATATATATATATATAATCATCACCGGCAACCGGTCTTGGCCTTATTTAACAAGTCTGACGCTTGTTAAAATTTCCATAATAGTTTGTTTTTCCGGGCAAGGTTATTAGCCTTGGGCCATATATATATATATATATATATATATATATATATATATATATATATATATATATATATATATACATATATATATATATATATATATACATATATATATATATACATTTAACTGCAATATATATACATATATATATATACATTTATATATATATACATATATATATACTTATATATATATATATATATATATCATCGGCACTACAATCGGGAGCCGGTCTTGGCCTTATATAGCAAGTCCTGAGGCTTGTTAAATTTTCCATCATGATTTGTTTTTTCCGGGCAAGGTCATTAGTCTTGCGCCAGAGGCTCCCGATGGGGAACCGAACCCCGGTCTCCCGCGTGACAGGCGGGTATACTAACCGCTATACTATCGAGGAGCCTATATATATATATATACATATAATGGGTTCTCCAATAGGGACTTGACAATTTTTTTTCGGTAGTAAATTTTTATAATTTGCAGACGTTGTTCGTTCGTGATGAAAATTTTGAGTTTACTGAATAAATTGACAGTAGCAGTTCGATGAGTAGTGAAAGGGTGCGTTCACAAATTAACTTCAAAGTTATCAAGTCGCCATTGTATAATCCTATTGTATAATCCTAGGGTTGTTCAATAGGGACTTGACAGCTTTTTTTCGGTAGTATATTTTTATAATTTGCAGACGTTGTTTATTCGTGTACTTAACCACGATGAAAATGTTCAGTTTACTGAATAAATTAACAGTGACAGTTCGATGATTAGTGAAATGGTGCGTTCACAAATTAAATTCAAAGTTGCCAAGTCCCTATTGCAAAACCCGATATATATATATATATATAATTTAACTGCTCTTAGCCACAAAGCGTAATGAATTTAAACACAAAAAGGAACAAAAAGAGAAACTTCATTTTATACTTACTTCATCTAAGGACGCCCATAGCTTCTCATCGGAATACTCATCAAATGGATCCAAGTTATATCGCATTGTGCCTGAGAAGAGGACAGGTTCTTGTGGGATTATGGAGATTTTGCTTCGGAGATCATGTAGTCCCATATTGGCAGTGTCTCTTCCGTCGATTAGTACTGACCCGTCATTATAAGATAGTCGGAACAAAGCATTTATTAAAGATGATTTGCCAGCACCAGTACGGCCAACGATTCCTACTTTTTCACATGTACTAATTTTAAGATTCAAGTTCTTAAGAACTGTCTCTGATTTTGGATCTGGGAAATATCGCAGACTCAAATTATTAAATTGTACTTGACCATTTTCTGGCCACTCCTTTGGAGGCTTGTTCTCTGGGGTAGAATCTAATGCTCCCTCAGTTTCGATTGTATCATATTCAACAACTCTTTCAACTGCAGTCATTGTATTTTCTAATTCAGCTGATTGTCTCATACCCCACTGTACCATGCCAGTCATACCTACAGCTTGTGTTATAGCCAAACCAACATTTCCACCATTCTCCGGAGGGAAAAGGAAGAAACTCAGTGTAATTATAGCTATGTATGCTACACAAAAGCAATCCAGCCAAAATCCAAATGCTCTATTGGTCGATAAAAACATATAGAAAGCAGAGCTGTGAAGATCCTGATGATTGTCGAACTCATTTATAAGGATGTGTTGAGCGCCATATGACCGTATAGTTGAAAGACCGGTCAGGGTTGCCGCCAAATGTGAATAAACTGGAGAACGAGCTGAAATAAAGAAACATCATTTTGAAATTTGATTTTGGGGGTCATTAATATGTTCTCACTCATAGCTTCCAAACGCTTAACATTGCGTGATGTTTTCAAATAGAATACACGTAAATAGTAGAAGATGACACCTAAGATTCCGGTGGGTATCAGGAATAGAGGGTTTACCAAGGCTACCACGACCACGATACCAATGAGTTGGAGAAAGATCTGTATGACATCCATCATCACCGCAGGCAATATTTCATCCACCTGACCCATATCCTTCGAGAAGCGATTCAAAATTCGGCCTGAGGGATTTGTGTTGAAGAAATACATTGTCGCCCTAGTAACACCTCTAAACATGGCATTGTGTAGAACAGTAGAAGCTTTCATTGCGCAACTGAAGAACAGGAAACTTCTCGAGAGTGTTACCACAACTGTCGCTATTGTTATGGCAGTGAATATGTAAATATCAATTGTATTTTCTGTTGGGTCAACGCCCAGTTCTCTAAGGAGTCCCCCGATTTCTGACCATACGATAGTGGATTGTGTTGTTGTTGTGTACGTATCATTGTTTAATTGTTTTTCCAGTTCTAGCGTTTCAGTCAGCGGTGGTCCTTGTTTACTTACCCAGTATGCCAGAAAGTAGTCTCCTCCTGACGCTAAAGCTTGCGCAGCCATACAAAATAGCAACAGTATAATAAACAAAAATATCCCTCCGCCAGCTTGGAAATACTGTTTATACAATTCGAGCCCAATATTGCCTTGTTGACTTATTTCCTGAACTTGCATTGGAGTGTCATCGACATGAGATTCTGCTACAGAGTTTAACGATGATTCACTATTTTGTCTCTGATGTAGCTTGCTCCCAGACCGAGATCGGGATTGTTCCTCATTTTCATTGTCTTTCTCAGGATCAGACAATAGCTTCGCGAAATCCAGGCCACTTTCTCTTAACGAATCATACGATCCAACAGCGCTAACTTTTCCTTTATCCATTATTACAATTTGATCAGCATGTTGTAGAAATTGTAACTGATGTGTCACCAGAATAACGATTTTATCCTTCAAAAAACCTCGCATGCATTGATCGAACAAGTGACGGCCAACATGAGTATCGACTGCACTCAAAGGATCATCCAACAAGTAAATTGATGTGTCTCGGTACACAGCACGTGCTAAACTTATTCTTGCTTTCTGGCCACCTGAAAGAGATGCACCACGTTCTCCGACAATAGTCTTATCACCATGAGGCAATAGTTCGAAATCCCTCTCAAGAGCACACTTCTTAATTACAATCCGATAGCGATGTCTGTCCATTGGTTGACCAAATAGAATGTTCTGTCGGACAGTTCCAGTAAATAGCCACGGTTCCTGAGAGGCATAAGCAATTGTTCCATTAATATTTATAGTCCCCGAGTCCACTGGCAGTTCACCCAGTATTGCTTGAATGAGACTAAATTTAAAAGGATTCCATTAAATTATAACAGTTAACGTAACAGATTTATAAAAATGATGAAAGCACACCAAAACCTACGTTTGAACAAAAGTTTATTTATGATAAAGTTTGTCAAGAGTTTTTATGTCGAATCAGAGGCATGTTTACTTATTTAAGCTTAACACAAGTCCTCACCAATTACAAACATTCTATGTCTGGTCTTCCGTCGAGATTAATAGAAAGACTTTTATAAGAAAAGTGTTTTGTTTGCATACACAATTTGCTTCAATTACTTTTCTAATAAGACCTAATACTAGACCTTCAAGATGACATTTAAAAAAAAGTGATATAATGATACTCACTGAGATAAACAATTCTGAAGGTAAATTGGTCCTGTGGGGGTTCTTTAAGGCGCCCGAAGAACCTCCCATCGGCCTAACCCAACTCCCCTTTCCTCTACCTGCAAATCTCATTACCTACCATAAGCAGCTTTCCTCCAGATGAGCAGTCAAGCTCCCCTGCAACAATACTTACCTGGAAGACATTAGCCGTGCCAAAATCATCTAGAACGATTATCGTTTGCTATTTTGCTATCGTATTAGCATCTATAGAAGTTCACCAGGGGCATGCTTGCATACAAACCATCATGTCCTAAAATCCAATTCGGTTTTCCCATCGTGTAACCGACATAAACATCCGAACATGTCAATACGCATGGCTGAGGGGCATTTTCCCCATGTTCGGCATGTCATGCTTACCCTAGCTTTTCGGCAGACCCATCGGCCGATCGTCCTATCGGCAATATACAGCATAGCCATCGCTGGCTATCCACAAGCGATCGAGTGTTATTTAAAGTAAACACACACTCGATCCATCGACCTAGGAGACGTTACATTTCGAGTAGAATCAAAATGACGCTTCACACCATAGCAAAAGTGTAAACAAACACTGCCTCCATGCTCACCAGATACAGCTGCAGCAGATAGTTTCCCTTCCACTCGATAATCTTATATTGCACTCATATCCTGAGGTTCGCAACACTTGCGACCAATTCCCTTTCATCGGCTATCAACCGATCATGGAATTTGGGCATGGATATGATCATTGTTTAGACAATCTTACCCATGTCGTGCCCTATGTTGACCCACCAGCAAATCAAAGCAAACACACAGTACCTTACTGCGTTTGTTTTGTTTACTAACCGCTGGTCCATGGTTCCCCTGGGTGAGACGTTAGCCTGCACATCTGCAGGTCAAATCCCTCACCACCATGAATAACTTCCCGCCTTGTGCTCCAGAGTCATACGGCTAAAGCAAACACAACCGACATCTCCGGTTGAACTAGCATCTTCAGTACATCTCATCATTTGACCCTTCAAATAGCGTTTTTGTTTACTTTGAAGCAAAAACCTATTTCGTTCTCAGGCGTGGATCATCGTTGATTTATGACCACATTGCCTGCAGCCTCTGATGTTCGTACATTTGTTTATTCAAGTGTCGGCGATCGTTGTCTGTATTGCAGGCAAAAGGGGCATTGTACGCGACCCTATGCAGCATTTGGGAAATCCTCCCATTGAACCCTTTCCTCGATCACCATTGGCCGCTGCCAAGCTGATCCGGTTCGCTCCTTCCATATCGATGCGATCCCCCACCGTTGAATCTGACGGATGTGGATTGCATCGATGAGTCAAATTACATCCGCCGACCACCACGGTCGTTGAGGCTCCCACTCTCCGTCGCCCGGCGGAGAAGCGTAGGTCGTGTGAAAAGGAAGTGTTTCACCGCGTTTAAAATTCATAAAAAATCCATTTAATATTAATAATAAGTTTAAGTGAAGTATAAAAACACTAACATATTTAACAATGGCTAAAAACAAAGATAATAACGAAAGCGAAATAAATTAAAAATTAATTAAGAACAACGTGTTTTAATTGCTATCTGGTGGACAGTGTTTTCTCTTTTCCTGTTGTGGACGTGGCATGGTGGAGTTCGTTTGTGTTTTTCTTTCGGTCTGCGGCAGACACTTTTAGAACTGGTGGAGACGAGGTAGAACTCCGTGTCGTGCGCCGGCACAATTACCTCGTACCCCACAGTCCCCTATTCGTAGATCTTCAGTAGCAACACAAAATGGTAAACAATTGTTACGGACCTCCCGTCCATACCCTCACCCAACACACTATAATCCACGAATTTCCCCTCTACCGGTAAATTAGAAATACCGTCAAGTAGCTAATTTGCAGAAACTACTTAACAGACGAAACAAAAACAGTCCGTAATTAACATAGCGAAAAGAATTTTCGATTACCATCGCGAGTGAAATACACAACTATATACACACTAATAGCGCGAGTGAATCTATACCCATCAATTAAATAAAACCTCAAACCAGCCGAACAGTGGGAGTCAAGAACTCAACGCCCCTGCACCCTGAATACCCTTGACCAGCAACAACGACCGCTCCACGGTCCACACGAGTAATTCACTTTCCTTACTTAACCCTTTTGTTTACCCCGTTTTCAAATTATAAATTGCTATTTAATATTCCTAACAATTTTGGCGCAGCCGGTGACCACCAGCTGAGTTTTGTGTCGTTAGTTTGCTTCAGAACATCAGAAAGGTATTCGAGAAAAATATAAATAAAGCATTGACTAACAGGTGCGAAGAAAATGGTATTATCCCGAACAACCAGTTTGGTTTTCGATCGCAACATGACACAGTTCATGCTGCGACAAAACTTGTTTCCGACATACAGTAAAACAAGGCGAAGAGACAATGCACAGGGGCCTGTTTGGTTGACTTTGAAAAGGCTTTCGACACCGTATGGTTGGCATATAATTTATCAAATCTAGGTATGCCGGAATCCCGCACTCGGCAGAAACCTTGACGTGGTGCGGGTGCTTAAACTGCAATGAATCACTCAGGCTATGCTGACGGGAGCATACGCTTCCAGTAGGGCCACCCATGTCAGATAGGCTAGTGAGGAGTAACACACAAAGATCTACCACCCCTAATCCAGGGTGTTACGCGTCACCGTGCCCATTGGATGGTTTGCAGCCAGGGATATACCGGCTGTATTATAACGGCGCCTTTCTGACACCGGGTCGAATCAGAGCAGTAAGCAGACCTTACCATATCAAAGAGGGGCTCTGATGTGGCGGACTATTTGAAACCCCAAAACTCGTGGGAACAAAAATGAATAATCAATATACAAAAAACAATCTCACGAAAAACCCGGTAGGTGTAGGTGTGATGAGCCGACACTGCCATAAGGGAACAAATCATCAAGAAAACATCGACTCGGCAAAAAGAAGACGTGAGGAAAAACGGAAAAAGTGGGATATACGCGTCGGGACGTGGAACGTTCGAACGTTATATAAACCAGGGGCGATACAGACGGTCGTAGAAAACGCGAAACAATATAAAATGGACATCGTCGCGTTTCAGGAAGTCCGACTCCCATATCAATTAATCGAAACCAACGGGTTTACACTGGCGTGTGGAGGTACCGATACACATAACCTCGGGACTGGGTTCATCATAAGCAATAAGATTACGCCCCATGTGAAAGATGTGAAATTTATTAATGACCGAATGTCGGTGCTAAAAATACAGGGACCATGGTACAATTATGTATTTATAAACGTACACCCCCCAACAGAATCTACGGACGAAGAAACGAAGGATACATTCTACGAGACCCTAGCGGAAGCATTTGATGGGATCTCATCACTCGATGTTAAAATCCTCCTCGGGGACCTCAATGCGAAAATTAGAAAGGAAGACATCTTCCAACCAACTGTAGGTAAAGAGAGTCTACACGACGTTTCAAATGATAATGGAATTCGAATTATCACGTTCGCAGCGTCCAAAGATCTGGCAGTGAAAAGCACGATGTTCAAGCACAAGCAAATCCATAAAGCCACATGGATATCACCCGACGGCGTAACGCGTAACCAAATAGAACACTTCCTCATAGACAAAAGACACCACTCGAATATCCTTGAAGTAAGATCATACAGAGCAGCAGATTGCGACTCCGATCACCTTCTAGTGATGGGCAAAATTAGAAGTCGGCTCGCAGCAAACCCACATGGGCAATCACGGGAGACAAGCAAAATGTTCGACATTGATAAACGACAGGACCTACGCAAAAGGGCTGAATATTAAGACGAACTAACGAATAGATTTACCATCCTAGAGAATGGGAGTAGTGAGGAAGAAGAAATCAATAATCTGGGCACTAAATGGACATCGATCAGAGACACAATCAAACAAACAGCACAAAAGGTATTAGGATTTAAGAAAACAATTAAGTCCAAACCTTGGTTTGACGATGAGTGCTGGGCGAAGATCGAACAACGTAAACGCTTCAGAGTGATCCACTTAGAAAGATATGATGAAGTCAACGCGGAAAGATACACGACAATTCGGAAAGAGACAACGAGACTTTTCAAATGCAAAAAATGCGAATGGGAGAAGACTCGGGTCGAAAAAATCCTAGAAAATGCTAACGCAAAGAATATCAGAGGTATGTATGCCGGCATAAATACAATTAGAAATGGCTACCGAGGGAGAGCCAAAATAATGCGAGACACAAACGGCTGTCTGGTGACAGAAACAAACAATATCGTGACAAGATGGAAGGAGTACTTTGAAAACCTGCTTAATGTGCGCACCCATCAAGCACAAATAAACTCACAAGACGTACATACAGCCGAATCTCAGATCCCAGAGCCCTCTTTCGACGAAGTTGTAGACGCGATAAATCGATTGAAAAACAACAAGGCTCCCGGAGTCGACTGCATACCGGTAGAGCTTGTGAAGCATGGAGGAGAGGCAACCGCTCGAAAGATCCACCAACTGATTAAAACAATATGGGATAAGGAAGTCATTCCGGAAGAATGGAAAACCTCAATAGTCGTCCCCATTTTCAAAAAAGGTGACAGATCTGACTGCGAAAATTACAGAGGCATATCATTGCTCCCAACCACATACAAAATACTAACAAATGTCATGCCGGCGAGAATCACACCGTACGCAGAAGACATATTGGGAGACTACCAATGCGGATTCCGTAGGAACGGGTCAGCGACCGACCAAATGTTCACAATAAGGCAACTACTGGAAAAGAAGTGGGAGTACAGAGAGACGGTTCATCAACTGTTCGTTGACTTCAAAAAAGCCTACGACTCTGTCGCAAGACAAAGACTCTACCATACTGTCGTTGAGCTGGGAATCCCGAAAAAGTATGCCGCCCTCATTCAAATCGGCATGAACAAAAACAAAGGGCGAGTTAGAATAGAAAACCACCTCTCAGAACCATTTGAAATCCGGGACGGACTAAAACAGGGCGATGGCCTCTCACCATGTCTCTTTAACCTTGTCCCGACTACGCCATCAGAAAGGTTCAAAACGACAACATGGCCGGGTCGTCCCTGAACGGGGTCACACAAGTGCTCGCATATGCGGATGACATCGCCATTTTGGACGATAATCTAGAAACTGTAAGTAAAAACAGTGAAATCATTATGCAAGCGGCAGAAGAGGTGGCCCTATAAATAAATGAAGACAAAACGAAATACATGATTATGGCCAGAGCAGGCGTACCTCAGAAAATATACAAAATATTTGAAAATGTCAAAAAATTTAAATACTCGGGAACAATACTGACGGCCAGTAACGAAATGTCGAAGGAAATTAACAAAAGACTACACTCCGGCAACGCTAGTTGGCATGCAGTCAGTAAACTGCTGAAATCCGAACTGATATCACAGAATATAAAGCTCCGTGTCTATAGAACCATAATCATGCCGATTGTTCTATATAGATGCGAAATATGGGCTCTCACAAAACGGGAAGAAAACAAATTCCGCGTATTCGAGAATAAAGTTGTAAGGGATATCTTTGGCGGCAAATATGACGAGGAGGCAGGACAATGGAGGAAACTTCACAACCACGAATTGGAAGAGCTATACCGCAAACCTACAATAGTGAGAGTAATCAAGTCGCGGACATTAAGATGGGCCGGACATGTGGCGCGAATGGGCAACGATAGGACCGTGCATAGAGTTCTTGACGGTAAGCCAACAGGAAAGAGACCCACAGGGCGGCCGCGACGGAAATGGGAGGAAAATGTTAGGTTAGACCTCGAGGACATCGGATCAGATGGTCGAACGTGTAAGGAGAGTGCACGGGACAGGGAACAATGGCGGAGTCGAGTCGGTGAGGTCATGAACTTTCGGGTTCCTACAGGCCAATAAATAGTAATAGTAATAGGTATGCCGGAATATTTATTATACATTATCTATGATATGATAATGGGTAAACAATTTGTAGTGAAATGTGGAGATATAATCTCTAACAAGACTTTCCACATCAAAAACGGCTTACAACAGGGAGCAGTGAATTCTCCTATTTTATTTAACATGTACACTAGTGATCTAGTGGGTTCTCTCAACCATCCAATTGCGTATGTCGACGACATTGTGGTGTATAGATCTGGAGAAAAGATTGATGTCATCAACAGACTTCTGCAAAATGATTTCAACAAAATCAAACGTTTTTGCGACGACTGGAAATTAAAAATAAATTTCCAAAAAAACAGAGACTATCCTTTTCAGAACGCCGCTGTCCAGTGCATCAAGGGATACAAAACGGAATTGGAAAAATGTTCTACTGCAGGAAGTAATAGTTTTCCTCTACAAGTAAAAACTGTAGTCGGATATCTTGGAATCTGGCTTGATCAGTATCTTTACTTTGATAAGTATACAGCAGTTGCTCTTACAGCAGCTAAAAACGCATATGCGATGACACGATGACCCTTTCGTAGTAGTTTGCTGGACCCCAAGGTTAAAATAATTTCATACTCAGCATTCATCCGACCAATATTGGTGTATGGTTGCCCGGTATGGTACAACATATCCCCATTTTACATGGAGAAGTTTCGGGTGTTCGAGAGGCAGTGTTTGCGTTCCTACCTCGGAATGTATAGAACCCCAGAGTCGCAGTATAAGAAATACTATCCTAGTAAAGTCCTGTATGACAAATCAGGACTAAACAGAATAGATAACTTCATTATCAAGATTATTCGTAGTCACACAACAAGGGCAATGTGCAGTGAAAATGATCTCATTTCGGGAGCATTCTATCCCAATGATATGTATATGGAAAGTACTCTTCAGAATGGGTTCATTCCCCCAGAAGCGTTCCCTTTCTTGGATAAAAAAGGACATATCCAAGATAAACGTGGAGTCCCTATTATTTACCACGTTTTCCGTGGTGCCAGGGATAAACGAATTCTCCACGATAACGATATCTCTAATTTTCCAGATCGTCTGCGTTTTAGTATGGTGATCGGTGAAAGAGATAAATCAATAAAAGATCGATCCCATCCCAACTGGTGGTGGATCAGTGATGAAGAAAGGACTACACGTCCCCAAACATAGTATGCCTCTCAGGCGCACCGCTCTCCTTCCCCCTATCCCTAATTCCCAATTACTATTATTTTTTTTTAATTTTTGTTTTTAACTTAATTTTAATTTTTAATTTTTTTATTTTTATTTGTATTCCTTGTTTATGTTTGTCCGTTTTGTTTTTTTTTTATTTTTTTTTTGCTTATCAACCCCCTATATATGTAATCAAAAAAATAAATAAAATAAATAAATAAATAAATAAATAAGTTCACCCGGAGCTTTCGACTGCGTTTGACGTGTTCATCTCGGCCGCGAGTTCTCATCACAATCATTCCCAAACGCGATAGATCGCCTGATACCGGGGACAATTGCTTGTCCTCGGATAAAAAACTTCGTTCCACTATGTATCCAACAACTGAGCTTGGTAAAAACCCCACTGTAATAAAATCACTCCCCTACAATGCCATCCAGATACAGATAATTCTAAAATGGACGAAACTGATTCGCCAATAATCAGAAAAGAGTATGTGCCACCAATCAAAGTGCTGCAAAAATCACCAGAATATGTGCATAGCCTCATGAAAAAGCTTAATATATCCAGTTATTCAATAAAAAAATTAACAATTAGTATAAAAATAATGTTCGGAACTATTGAATCATTTAATATTGTGTTAGAAAAACTAAAAGAGGATAGCTGTCAATATTTTTCTCATGATATTAAAAGTGCTAAAACTTTCAAAGTTATTTTGTATGGACTGGATGATATCAAAACTAATGAACTCAAAGCTGAACTCATTTCGCTTGGCTTAAAATGTTCTGATGTTAAAAAATTGAAAAAAACATATGATCAATTTACTGATTTTTTTTATCTCATTCACTTTGAAAATGGAACAATTAAATTAAGTGAACTTAAAAAAAATTATCGCTCATTTTTTCATACCCAAGTGAATTGGAATTTCCAAAGGAAAATCAAAGGTAAGGTGACACAATGCTTTAATTGTCAAATGTTTGGACATGGTGAGAGGAATTGTCACATAAAAACATATTGTGCTACTTGCGCTGGTTCACACAAAACAAGCGAATGTAATAACGCTTCGGTAAATAAATGTGCCAACTGCAACGGCAATCATAAAGCTACTGACGTCACATGCACCAGTAGATCTAAATGCTTAGAAATAAAAGAAAGATCATCTGGAAGATCCAAGATCCATCCAAGAACTTGTGGGGGTATAAGGGTAGATGATGCCAGCGTATGGTACGTATTCCTTATATCTCCCATCGATCCGTGGGAAGAATTTGTTCGAATAATCACGTCAGAAAAGAGTTGCTCGTAACCCCAGGTTTGTCGTATAGCCATTCGTCTCTCAAAATACGGCATCGATTTATATTCACCTTTATTGAGGAATGTGTAATTGTAAACATTTATGGGACGCACGTCCACTTCCTGGTTGTACCGAATCCGATGCGCATATTGGACGACATCTCCTTCGAGTGGATAGATAAAT
The DNA here is from genome assembly GCA_963931805.1 of Microdon myrmicae. Taxonomy (NCBI): domain Eukaryota; kingdom Metazoa; phylum Arthropoda; class Insecta; order Diptera; family Syrphidae; genus Microdon; species Microdon myrmicae. The sequence goes on along the minus strand of OZ007500.1, from coordinate 67,753,708 downwards.
AAACGATTGAAGTCTAATTCGAATAAGTGAGTTAAGACACCAAAGTAATCAATAAAAAAGGATAACAGATAGCACTGCCAGCAAGCGTTTTAATTTATTGAAAATATTCACTAGTGAGAACATTCCGATGCGGTCACACAACACATAACTCAGATAATATTTCTAATAATTATTAATCGTCACTTTCAACCACACAACGTACTGGTTGAAACGACTTATTTCACATAGTAGGATGTCCGCGGACGAGCGTGTGCATGAGCATGCACACGCGGTGGCAATTAGCGACACCACCTCCCTTGATTAAACACGTTAATCGACTGACTTGAAAAGGGAAGAAATTGGATACAACCAAAAGAGAACATACTTCTGCTCTCTCATTGCCACGTCCTTCGATGTGTGGTAGGTTACATCGGTAATCTGATGATCGAAGAGAGCGGGACAATAAGAGAACAGAAACACGATGTACGATTATCCTAGGGGTGGATTTGGTTGTATGTGCATGAATCAATGTAGTTCTGAGCGGAACCCGTTGACCTGATTCGGTAGTATGGTGAGTTCAGTGTACATTGATCCATACGAAGACAGAACTGAGAAAGAGAGGGGAATTGAGCTGATGATATTCACCTGCAAAAAGAGAACATTGATCCCCAGCGAATGAAGTGTCTGGAGAAAAACGCTAGGGAAATATTATCACGTGATTCAATCGAATGTGGTGATAAACCTCCCAGGCGGATCTGCAATGATGCGACAACATCGTCCGGCTGGATTTGGTTGTCGCTAATCGACATGGACACGAGTTGCCGTATGGCAAAAAAGGTAAGCTAAACTCATTTATGCATTGTCTGCGTGGTACAATGAGTTTAGCTATGTGTCCTTGGTGGAAACATGCTTTGCAGGTGAACAGGTAAGTAGGGGGAAATGGGGTTGATTTGACGCGCTGAAAGGCGGTCGAAATTAGGTAGGAAATGTTGGTTGGAATTGTGGGTTGTTTCTCATGTAGAATCGAGAAACCCCCCACAAACTCATTTCGCTGCATCAACTCAAATTTTTAATCGTCAAGCTTGCCAAAACACCGATTTCGTTTGCCTCTATGAGTGATTTTCCTACGCTTCCACAGCCACAGCGACGACTGGGACTGACCAATGCTCCGAGCAAAAGCTTTCCAAATTCAAGCCCGCAAATTCAAAGTTTACCACCAACAATTAATGCATGGGAAAATGACTCACGCGGTGCTTCTTCATCAAACAATAACAATAATTTACCCAACAACAATTCACCACTCTTCACAATCGAGGAACTAAATTCCTTGTGCATGGAAATGATCTCAAATTTATCAGTTTGTAAAACGAAAATAGAACAATTTAATGTGATCGCGCATTTAGCCACTAAGTTTTTATACACTAACTAGTTGACCCGGCAAACTTTGTTTTGCCATATACATTATTTCTAGGGATTGTTTAGGTAGAAAAAAATGACTAACTTATTGAAAGTGTATGAGGATTCGGCATATGAGTGGAAAAGGCATGGAGCACTGTCGATGATAACGGAATATAAAAAAAAACAAACCACTAAACATTTATTTTTTAAATTTATTAAATGTATGTACATATCACTAATTATGACAATATTACTAAAAAACAATATCAGTCTCTTAATGCAACAGAGTGTACAATATTTTTTGTTTTCCCATCTTTAGCTAACACAAACAAACTGGATGGTTTGCCCGCTCGAGAGCACGCCACGTATAATTGTCCGTGTGAAAAACATGATGTGCTCAAATCGAACCCACAGACAGACATCGTTTGGCCTTGAGACTTATTGATAGTCATTGCAAATGCCAATCTAATTGGAAATTGAAGGCGTTTAAATTGAATTGGTACATCTGTGGGTATGAGGGTTGCCTTTTATATTTCGGGATTAGAGAACAAAAACAAATTTTGATCATCGAAAATCACTTTTGTTGGATTTGGCTCATCTTGAAACACCCAGACAGTCGACTGCTGTTTACTTTCGGGCTCATACGCGTAAATCCACGATTCATCACCTGTCGCGATGTCATAGACGTGTTTCGAAGCACCGCGACCGTATTTTTTAACACTAGGTTTACTGACGTTTCTGATATACCTATCTCTACGAACACGCGTCAATTTGACGCAGAGACGAATACATATAACAACACTTAGAAAATAATGTAATTATATACTATAAGAAAAAAATGAAAATGTGAGATATATATTTATGGAAAGGTTTTATTATTCAATAGTTTTATTACAGATTATTTCAATATTTGACATTTATTTCGCACATTTTTTACACAAATACTCAATTTTGTTTGTACATTTTCCGCAAACAACCTTTTGACATATTTTACAGATATTATTGCTCCTGTTTCTTTTACAAAAGCCAATTTGGCAAGTCCTACGTTCTCCCGAAGTACTAGGTAACGGGTGATTATAATCTATGTTGTTGGATTTTTTCTTTTCTTCTTCTGTAAGTTCTTTGGCCAACTGAAATAGAAACTCCTTTCTGGATAATTTTGACCCAGTACACTCTGTGTATAATATCCATGCGTTTATTGCCGCTAAATCTATAATGTTGAAGAACACCTGGAGAGGCCATCGAAAAGATGCTGATTTGCTAGTATATTTGCGAGCCATTTGGTCTACTACGTCGACTCCAAACTTTGTACCATTGTAATATGCTATTGTTTCCGGGGTATGTTTTTTATTGTCTTTTATTTTTATAAAAGTATGCTTAGTACTTAGTAACAGCACCTTTAGATTTGGCTTACTTTTATATATAGTAAGTATGCAGTTTCCTGATTTATAATGTTCTGAAGAATACAACTTCATTTTATCTTTCTTGCTTTTTGCTGGCTTTGGCAGTTCTCTTTTGTTGGCTCGAATAGTTCCAACGAAACTGGTTCCTTTTGCAACTAATTTTTCAGCTAGAGGAATACTGGTGAAAAAATTATCCGTAGTTATATTTCTTCCGTGATGAAGATATGGTTCCGCTAACTTCATAACTACAAATTCGCCCAACGGTGTTGAATTTCGCGTTTCATCCTTCCCTAGGTAAGGGATCCCATTGATAACGTATTTAGATTGCACATCTACTGCCAACCAAAATTTTATACCAAATTTGTAAGGCTTATTTGGCATGTATTGGGTAAATTTGCAGCGGGCTTTAGTAGGAAACAGTTGCTCGTCTATTGAAATATTTTCGTGAGGTTTATAACAGCATTGGCTATTGTGTATAAATTGATTCCATATTTCGGATATCATTGCAAATTTGTCGGTGCGTAAACGTCTAGATCGTTCCGTTTTTTTATCAAATCGGACAAATCGAAGAATTTGCATGAAATCATCTCTGGACATTGTATTAGAAAAAAAAGCAGGTCCCCATTCTTTGGACCACAAATAAAAAGCATTCAGCGAATTTGCTTCATACGCTCCCCTAGCGTACAAAATCCCAATAAATGCAAGCAACTTTGTGGTTGAAATCTTCCAATCTCCTTTCAAAACACGACCTGCTTCTTCTTCAGTACAACTTTTTATATGTTCTATCATCTTTTTGGTTATAATCAAATGAAAAGCACTGCTTACGTTACCTTCCATCACATTGCGTTTTGCGTAGCCAGTAGGCCCAGCGATGTCTTTGAAGATTGTGTGGAAAGGATAGCGACCACTAGATCCGCCCACTTTCAATTTCGTCCAAGTGGTTCCATCGACCGCTATTTCTGTATCACAGACTGCCTCCGAATTTTGGAACGATCTCCTAATATTTGTCTCATTCTCGGATTCAGAATCGGATAGGATACGCATCCTTTTTCTGCAAAGACCAAATTTCTGATGATTTTCTTTTTCAATGTCTGATGAGTCCCCTGTTTGCATACTTTCATCAGATTCCAAAATCTCGATTTCATCCTCGTCTTGAATCACGCAAAAGTTGTTTATCGCTTTGTCTTTGTATAACGTCAAATTGACGCATATCCGTAGAGATAGGTATACCACAAAAAGAATTACAATATTTCAACACTTTTGAAAAAAGTAGACCACAATATATATTTATCTCGACCACTGGACAAAAGTCAATACAAGAGATAAGATAAAAATGCAAACGGTGTTTGTACATTTCCTTATAAAATTTGAAATGCGTCAAAATGACGCATCCCGTAAACCTAGTGTTAAGCATTTCTTTCGACCAATTGACACGAGCCTTTTTTTGGGCGATTGACAAATTGTGTGGGATCCAACGCGACCAATTTTTTTGACAATCAAATGTTTATGCAATATTGAATGTATGCTGGTCCCACTAACGCCTAAGGTTGTCTCAATCTCACGATAGGTCACATGATGATCTTCCAATATCAGTTCGCGCACAGCATCAATGGTTTTCGGAACAACAACTGATTTTGGACGACCTTCACGAAATTCATTTTGGAGTGAACTACGACCACGATTGAATTCACCATACCATCGATAAACACTGGTCCTTGATGGAGCTTCATCGCCAAAAATTGAATTAAGTTCATCCATGCACTGTTGCTGAGTTAATCCACGCCGAAAGTTGTAAAAAATAATCGCACAAAAATGTTGACGATTGAATTCCATTTTTGGGCCGAGATGAATCTTTTAAGTTACTGTAAACAACACAAATAGCGCTCGTATGTCAAAACGTTCTGAGTGCGTATAACCTCAAAAATGTCCAACTTTACGACAGAGCTGTCAATTGCCGGATTGCAACACTAGGGTTGTCAAATCCCGACACATAAGAGGCAACCCTCGTAATTGTCCGTGTGAAAAACATGATGTGCTCAAATCTAACCCACAGACAGACATCGTTTGGCCTTGAGACTTATTGATAGTCATTGCAAATGCCAATCTAATTGGAAATTGAAGGCGTTTAAATTGAATTGGTACATCTGTGGGTATAATAGGGATTCGCGGTAGTAATATATTTTCACCTCGGAATTTGCCATTTAAAATGATGGCTTCAATAACATTTTTCATTAATTTTTTAATAACTAATCGCGTGCCGTTGCACAACTGTGGTAGGTTCAAATTACGAAGCAAAATAACCGGAGATCCAACCTTCAGTTGTAAATTATATGGTGGCATGCCTGGTAAATCCAATGAGTTTAAAAACTCTGTTGGATAATTCACAGCTTCGGTGGTATCGCAAACTGTATCAATAGATTTGTATGACACCAAGTCTCCTGGCAATAAATCTTGTATCCTAAGATTCAATTCGTTGACGTCCACATTTTTTGCTGCTAAGATTGCTCTTTCTGCCAGCCACTCATGATTTGTGTATTGTCTGTGAACATCGGGAAATATTTGGACAATGAGAGCATCTTGCGAATCAATGATTGTGCAGAAATCGGTCGGTAATTTTATGCATCCAGTTTCATCTGTAGTAACTTTTCCATCGCCGATATCTAATAGTTGTTTTGAGAATGTTTCAGGAGATGGATCTTGAAGCATTTGAACGCGCATATTTACTTTCAGTTGTACTTTTTCAACATTACGCCACAGTGGCGATGATTTTAAACACGCGTTGATCTCATCAGCGTATGTTGAACGTGGAATGACAGGAAGTGTTTGTCTGAAATCACCTGAAAGGAGTAACAAAGTTCCGCCAAATAGTTTGTCGTTATTTTTTATATCTTTCAATCTCCTGTTCAACGCCTCAAGCGAATGTTTGTGCGCCATAGTACATTCATCCCAGATGATAATTTTACACTGTTTCAGTACTTTGGCCATGGAAGATTGTTTTTTTATGTTGCACACTGCGTCTGGGTTGTTTTGAATATTTAGTGGCAGCTTAAATACTGAATGAGCTGTTCTACCTCCATCTAATAAAGTTGCCGCAATGCCAGATGATGCAACAGCCAATGCGATGCCATTATTTGATCGTATTTCGGCGAGAATTAACGAAATAAGGAATGTTTTGCCAGTTCCACCTGGTGCATCCAAGAAAAAGAAACCACCTTGTCCTGCCGCAACTGCGAGCATGATACGGTCGTAAATGGCTCTTTGTTCGTCATTCATTAGTGGGACATTGCGAGCAACAATCGCTGCCATTTCCGTAGTATTGTATGTTATTATAGTTCACTATTCAAATCAGTGTTAATTAAATCAGATGCATTTCGATTTGGCGAATGCATACCGAAATGACAGAGAGGTAAGTTGGCAATAATAATGCAAAGATCCTCAATAGCAATCAATGCTTCATTGTACATAGTGTCACTGAATGCTATCGTTAGATCAATGCATCGTGTACGATGTTGATGCAATATATCATCAGTCATTGAATCTTTGTGATTATCCCATAATGTCTCTGCTCTGGCCGGAAAACATGTAGTCAACACTATAGCGAACAGTAGACGAATTTGTCTTGCTGTAGAGTTCAATCCTGCTTCAGCAAGCATACATTCCCACTGGTTGTCATCTTCCAGTAAACCGAGTGCAAGGCATGCATCTTTATATGTTGGATACTGTTGCTCATTCACTTTACGTATATCTTGAAATGACAATGGGCCGGTGACATTAACCAACAACAGCCGGAGATAAAAGCACTCAGTCTGCCTTGGATTAACTGTAAATACTCGTCCCAAGGTGTTTGATTTGAATAAACCGGGGCATGCATCAATTGGTGTGCCTTGCTTACGGGGCATCCATTTTTTTGTTGGGGCCCATGTGAAATAAGGTGGTACTTCTGAATAGAGTAATGTTCGTGCAAAAGCACCAAAAGCATCCGCACGATTACACAATTAAAAAAATTCGGTGAGTGTAGTTTTTTGTAGATTTATCGTACGATCAATTGCTGTCTCGCTTGTGAAATATACGCGCTGGCCGTTTTCAAGATGGACGGCTAATTGAATGACTGCTGGATCTCGTTCATGAATTGGGAAACCAAAGATACGCCAAACAGCTTCATTGGAACTGACGTACCGGCCAATTTGGTAAAGCGTTATTTCATCGTTGTTATTCACCGGAGGAACATTCACATTGGTATTTTCAACGCGAAATACAGCCATATCACTGCCTTTATTTACATACTTGCAAATGTATTTGATGCTCTTCACTGAACTGCAGAACTCGACATTAATATGAGCATTGAATGTTTTGCTCAGCAAAGGCGAATATGGGACCACCCAACGGTTATCAATGTCAATGTCTATGTTATTGATCTTTTTAACAAAAGATTGCCCTCCATTATCGGGATTTCTTCGACGATATATTGGATATCCATCAACATTTGTGATTGTATCGTCAGTGAATTTTTTTGGAAAACTTTTAGTACATTTCCCGTCTGCCATGCAAGGCGATGAACGATTCATATTGCCACATGGGCCATGAATCATATTTGCAGTAACAATATCAAACAGCATTTGATCAGTAGACGGATCTGGAATTTCCGCAGAAATTATACTGTCGATTTCTTCAGGACGTATTTCATCGATTAACCATACCAAAATGTGTGCATGAGGTAATCCGCGCTTTTGCCATTCAACGGAATACATCCAGCAACGTGTGGGACCAAATACATGTAAGTTTGTAATGAAATCAATTAGAGACTTCAATTTTTGTCTGAAAACACGTGCTGTAATGTCATGACGGTGTATTGCGCTTTGGCCAGGCAATAGTAAGGATGTGATCTCCGGCCATTTTGGATTACATGTGAAGGTGATGAATAAACACGGCCGTCCATATTCTCGCACGTAAGTCAAGGCGTCTTGTATATATTCTTGCATATGACGTGGACTGCCTATGTACGATGATGGTAGAATGACAGAATTACCAATTTGGGCGGCATCGGCGTTGTTGACTATAGCGTCTCGCAGGTGAATGTACTCTTCCGGACGTAGCTTTTGTTGATTAAATCGCAAGTATCGTAGTCGTTCGCTCTCTATCTTCACATACATGTCGACCATGAATTGTTGAAAAAGCTCACGGCATCGTAGAATAACGTTGTCCTGATCACGTCTGATCATCAACCGATACGCATAATAATCCTTCGAACTAACATTCTTGATTGTTTCAGTTCCTGTTGCGGGATCTCGTTGTTTAATATTTACGCAATACCCGTCTTGGCCTTTCCAGAACATTAGCGGATATTGGAGAGCGTCATATGAGCGGTGTGTATCAGCAATGAACTGTAGATTATTATTTCTTCTACGAATCACGATTTCCCGCGTAGCTGTACGATCGCCGACCATGATTCCAGCAACATCATCAAGAACAGGTGCATTAAATCTACGAATGTGCTCTCCAGCAGATGTTTTATCAGGATTGATTACAATAGCGTGATTATCACTTTGTAATTTGTGCATGTGTGATTTGAATATCTTTAACAATTCATTGTGCTCATTCAATAGAGCATCCAGGTCGCCGATTATACGCCTAGCAAAACGGTTATAACAATAGCCTATGCACCAACACCCAGCCGACACACCCACCCCAAACTGTTATAACAATGACCTAGACACCAGCCCCCAAACTGTTACGAGGGTTGCCTTTTATATTTCGGGATTAGAGAACAAAAACAAATATTGATCATCGAAAATCACTTTATTGTTTTTCAAAATATTCCCCATGAAGATCTATACACTTTTGCATGCGTTTGAACCAATTGTCGAAGCACTTTTGCCACTCTGATTGAGGTATCTCCAACACATGCATTCTGAATGCAGCAACTGCTTCTTCGGGTGTCGAAAAACGTTGACCTCTCAGTTTGTTTTTTACGTACGGGAATAAAAAGAAGTCATTCGGTGCCAAGTCAGGACTATACGGCGGATGACCCACCAAATCGATGTTTTGGGTGCTCAAAAATGCAGTTGTCGCAGCCGATGTGTGAGAGCTCGCATTGTCGTGATGAAGAGTGATCCGTCTTCGGCGGTTGGTTTTCCTGATTTCTTGGAAGACAACTGGCAAACAAATGGTTGTGTACCACTCAGAATTGACTGTTCTGCGTTGTTCTAGTGGTACGGTTGCGACATGTCCAGTTTTTCCGAAAAAACAGGCGACCATTTGCTTGGAAGTGCTTCGTGCGCGAACAACTTTTGTTGGATTTGGCTCATCTTGAAACACCCAGACAGTCGACTGCTGTTTACTTTCGGGCTCATACGCGTAAATCCACGATTCATCACCTGTCACGATGTCATAGACGTGTTTCGAAGCACCGCGACGGTATTTTTTGAGCATTTCTTTCGACCAATTGACACGAGCCTTTTTTTGGGCGATTGACAAATTGTGTGGGATCCAACGCGAACAAATTTTTTTGACGGTCAAATGTTTATGCAATATTGAATGTATGCTGGTCCCACTAACGCCTAAGGTTGTCTCAATCTCACGATAGGTCACATGACGATCTTCCAATATCAGTTCGCGCACAGCATGAATGGTTTTCGGAACAACAACTGATTTTGGACGACCTTCACGAAATTCATCTTGGAGTGAACTACGACCACGATTGAATTCACCATACCATCGATAAACACTGGTCCTTGATGGAGCTTCATCGCCAAAAATTGAATTAAGTTCATCCATGCACTGTTGCTGAGTTAATCCACGCCGAAAGTTGTAAAAAATAATCGCACGAAAATGTTAACGATTTAATTCCATTTTTGGGCCGAGATGAATCTTTTAAGTTACTGTAAACAACACAAATAGCGCTCATATGTCAAAACGGTCTGAGTGCGTATAACCTCAAAAATGTCCAACTTTACGACAGAGCTGTCAATTGCCGGTTTGCAACACTAGGGTTACCAAATCCCGAAACATAAGGGGCAACCCTCGTATAACAATGGCCGGAACACCGCCCAAAACTGTTATAATAATAGCCGATGCACTTACACAGTTATCGACCGAGGTTGAAAATTAATAAATTATTAATATTTATTAAACAATTGCACTTATGAGCATAAAAAATAGATAAAAACCTATTCTCAGACCTACCGAATATATATACAAAACTTCATTAAAATCGGTTGAGCCGTTTTGGAGGAGTTCGAGGACAAAAACTGTGACAAGAGAATTTTATATATATAGAAGAAGATAATGTTAAGTAAAATGACAGATACACAAATAAAAATAATTACTTGGAATGCTAAAGGCATACGCAATAAATTTCATGACTTTTTAAACTTCTTAAATAGCTATAAAGTTGATGTTGCTCTAGTAACAGAAACTTGACTTAGTTTTGATATAAGACTCCCATCATCTGACTTTAACTGCTATCGCATTGATAGAGTAGACCAGCGGGGTGGGGGAGTGGCGATTCTTATCAGGAAGTCAATTCAACATTCGCTTTTACCTGTAATTCCAACTAGGCTTGTGGAGAATGTAGGTGTAATGATTAAGTTAAGAAACCATAAGACAGTAAAAATCTATTCTGTTTATTTCCCTGGTGGATCTTCGTCGGATATTAAAAGAAAATGGCTCAAGCAAGATTTAAAAAAGTTATTCACAATGAATGGTGAATTTCTATTAGGTGGTGATTTTAACTGCCAGCATAGAGATTGGGGGTGTGTAAGAGCAAATGCTTGGGGCAATATATTGGCTGCCCTTCCATTGGCACTACCAATTAATATTTTTTATCCTCCTTGTCCAACTTATTTTCCCGCAGGTTCTCGTGGCATCCCCTCTGTCCTTGACTTGTTTGTGTCAAATGTCCCTGGTCTTATAACAGAACCCGTTTCGTTAAGTGCTCTCAGTTCAGATCATAATCCTGTTCTTTGTAACCTTTCTTGGTTGGGTGAAAGAAAGATTCAATATTTCCTGGACATGAAGCATGCTAATTGGAATTCATTCAAATCAAAGATTAAAATGAGCCTTCAAAATAGTACTACAAATCTTGAAAGAGTGTCTTGTAAAGATGATGTTGACCTTATGTACAAAACTTTACACAAGCTATAATTTCTTCGGTTGATGAAAGTATTCCCAAAAGAGTAAAAAAAGATATTTTTAAAAAACTTCCAATCCATATCTTAGAGCTTATTAAAGTGAGAAACATTCATCGAAGAGACTGGCAGAATTACCGTCAGCCCTTTTCTCGATCAATGGTTTCCCATTTTAATGAGCGCATTACTGACCAGATACAAATCCATCGTAATAGAGAATGGAACAAAAAGCTGAGCGTTATGGATAAAAATGCTAAACCGTTCTGGAATATAGTGAAGTTAATCAAGAATAAAAACCGTAAAATACCATTTCTGAAGGATTCTTCTACTACTTTTTTTTACAGGTTTTGAAAAAGCAAACCTATTTGGAACAAGTTTTTCAAAAAATCACTTGGTCTCTCAGCATTTGGGTGAATTTGAAACTAATGAACTTGTCGGTAACAGAATCGAAAGATTCGACACCACAAACGAATTAACTCCTCTAAATGCATTTGTAGAAGAAGAAAACGTAAGAAATGTAATCAAGTGCTTGCAAACACGAAAAATAGGAGGACTAGACAAAGTTAAGAATGCCTATCTAAAACAATTGCCTCATATTGGAATTAAATACTTAACATTTATAATCAATGCATGCCTTAAATGTCAATACTTTCCTCAATGTTGGAAAAAAGCAATGGTTGTACCTATCCTTAAGGCTGGAAAAGCCTCAGATAAACCTGAAAGTTACAGGCCAATTAGTTTACTTAGCAACATAAGTAAAGTTTTTGAAAAAATCCTGAAACAACATATTTTAAAAGTTGTTTCAGATAAAGATATTTTCCCCGATATCCAATTTGGATTTCGACGCTTTCACAGCACCTCGCACCAGGTTAAACGAATTTGCAGCCATGTTCTAGACCATCGTTCACGTGGTCAATCAACGGGCATGATATTGTTAGACATTGAAAAAGCTTTTGATTCCATATGGCACAATATAAAATGATATAGTTCGACTTTCCTTTGTATTTGTGTAAGGTCGTCCAGAGTTTCTTATCCAATAGATGTTTTCAGGTTCATGTCAATTGTGATGTTTCTAGATTGATATTTTTTGATTGTGGCATCCCCCAAGGCTCAGTACTTGGTCCAGCTTTGTACAATATCTACACTTCGGATTTTCCAAATCTACCGCAGTGTGAATCAGCTATCTTCGCTGACGACACTGCAGTATTTGCGTCGCATGAATTTTCTCTAAACGTTGAGACAAATCTAAAGCATGCGATCGAGATACTTGAAAAATATTATATGAAATGGAAAATCAAGCTAAATGTTGGGAAGACACAAGCCATCTTTTTTACACGAAAGAGAAAAGCTTGCTATCTTTTCAGCAGTCAGCTGCAAATAAATTGTACCACGATTGCATGGGAGCAATCCGTAAAGTATCTCGGAGTTCATCTCGATACAAAACTCACATTTAAACAACATATTCAAAGTACTCTTAATAAAATGAGTATTGCTATTAAGATGCTTTACCCTTTTATTAATCGCAAGTCTTTACTCACAAATGAAAATAAGATTATTATTCATAAAGTTATTTTCCAAGCTATACTGTTATATCCGTGGGTGTCCAGTATGGGGTAACGCTGCAAGGTGCTATTTAAAGGAGTTACAGGTATCACAAAACAAAGTTTTGAAAATGATGCTAGACCTCCCTTGGCACTATTCAACCTTAAGTCATATACATTGGACTTCATGACAGTGAGAGCTGAGAGATGTATCCTGGACAGTGATATATACAAAGTTTATTTAAAACAAAATAAATAAATTAAAAAAAAAAAAAAATTTTAAATTTAAATTTAAAAAAAAAAAAAAAAAAAATTGGGGAAAAATGTTTTTAGTGAACAGGAAACATCTTTAGGTTCGATTATTTTTAATTTAACCCATATTTACTAAATTTATTTTACTATTTGTTTTAATTTAGAAGGATTTTTTTAGGTCTACTTGTTTCCCTTCTTGGTTTTTGTTTGTCCCTCTTCTCTTTTCGTTGCGCCCCACGCTTTTCTTGTTTCTTTTTGTCCTCAATGTTTGCAACATCGAAATAGATGGACACCTGCTCTTCTCGTGGTGTGGGCCATCAGCCCGATCAGGGCATGATGGCTCTCATAAAGAGATTAAGGGAGGACCTCGAGGCTCTCAAGGCAGAGAACGCTGTCTTGAGAGATAAATTGTCGCGACTGGAAGCCGCACCACCCGCATCCCCGTCCAGTGCCAGTTCGGAGGCTTCTGATTCGGAATCGGAGCTCGAGCCCGAGTTGGAAAGTCTCGCTGAGAGTTCCGACGAATCAATGGACGACGGTGACTCGCGCACCCCCACCCCAAACTCGTCTAGAGCCCCTAAGCGGAAAACACCGCTTCCAATAATAAACTGCGAAGGAGGACCCTCCAATAAGCGTGTGGCCATCGGCAGCCCGCCAACGCCGCACCCCAAACTGTTGTCGAACCCCGCGATAACTCCAACTCATGTGAGGGTCGTACCTCCGCAGGAGCCTTGCCCACCACGGCCAACTCCATTAATTAACCCAAAACCAAAGGCTGCTTGTGTTCCCAACACTGTTCAGCCAGAGGTCGGGGAACGCCCACCTGTTTCTAAGAAGAAACAGCAACCCGGGGTCTTTGCACGAGACCTCAATTTAAAAAATTTCGTCGGTGACATGAACCGGCTAGGGATTTCTAACTTCAAGGCAAAGACCTTAAGTCCATCCCTAAATAAAATCATAGCCTACGATTGGGAAACCTATCGCACGGTTAACGACAACCTCAAGGCCAAGGAGGTGAATTATTACACCTTCACTCCGGCCGATGAAAAGTCGAGGACAATCCTCTTAAAACGAGTCGCTGCCTCTTGGGAAAAGGACGACATCGTAACTGCTCTTGAGGCAACATTTCCTAACGTCAAATTCATTGTCGTCAAAAAATTCTCTCCCCCACAGCGGTTTGTGAACATCAGACCGCAAAGATACACCAAGCTGAACATATGGCAGCTTCTCCTTGCCCCAGGAACCGACATAGATTCCATAATACGGACAAAGTCGCTTCCAACTTTGCATCAGCAAGTTGTCTTCGAGGTATTTCATAACAGAGAAATACCTCAATGCAGACGTTGCCAACGTTTCGGGCATGTCTCCCGAAACTGCAACATGAGTCGCCGTTGCGTTCGTTGCGGAAAATCCCACGATATTGGCAAGTGCGAACTACCGCTAGCGAAATACGATCCCGCAACCAATGTGCAGGATGAACTAACACTGCCAACTTGCTGCAACTGCGGCAACAAAGGGCATCCGGCTAGTTATAGAAATTGTCCTAAATATAAGGAAATTAAACAAAGATCCAAGGAGACTCGAGCTAAGCAAACAGCCAAGTCAGACTTCGGAAAACAGGCCACACAAAACCTCATCAAAAATGGATTCACATTTGCCGACATGCTTAGGGGTCAGCAGGCAAGGAATACAAAAACTCTTTCAACTCCTCCCCCTCAAAAACATATTCAAGTCCCTAAGCGAGCCCCGGTAAAGGCCAACACGACGCCTCAAATTCAAGCGGTGGTGCAAAAGCCTCCGAGGGGGCAATCTTCAATGCTCGAGAAACTACTTAGTTTCTCCCGCTTAATTGAGGATATCCGACCCCGACATGAGAAACTATCAACCGAGGCAGAGAGGGAGGCCCTCCTTTTCACTGCATATGCAAGACATACCCTCCACAATGGATTCCAAAATTAAAGTTATCCTCTTAAATGTCAACTCCCTTGTTTCGCATTCCAAGCGTATGATAGTCTCTGACTTCATAAAGGAAAACCGGGCGGACGTGGTACTTGTAACCGCAACTAGGTTGCATCCATATCACCGTCCCGTATTCCCAAACTACTCCATGATTCGAAGAGATCGAACCCTCACTGGCGGTCCCACCATCAACGGAGGTGGAACTTGTATACTGGTTAATAGCGGACTTCGCCATGAAGCTATTGACCTCCCACACCTAGAGTCCATAGAGGTATCTTGAGTTGAACTGCATCTGGCTAGTAATGGTAGAGTGAATATATACTCCGTATACCACTCGCATAAAACCAATAATGGCCCCATTAATCCCGAAGATATCGGCAAACTAATAAGGACCTCGGGGCATACACCCTTCATCATAGGCGGCGATTTTAACTCCAGACATCCCCACTGGAACAACTCTGTCTCTTGCCCAAATGGCACAAAACTGTACCGATGGTACACCGCAAACATGTATGCCCTCAACCTCGAAATAGTCGCACCTACGGTTGGTACTCGAGGTAACTCAATTCTGGACATGTTTATTGTGTCCAAAAACTTACTTCCACTAATCACTCCTCCTCAAGTTTCAGCGGGTGTATCTGACCACAACGCTGTGACCACATTCATTCGCGGCTATCGAGCATCCCGGGCTCATATCAGATACATACCCGATTATGGGCGGACAAATTGGGACAACTTCAATATTACATTGAACGATAAACTCCACCATTTCTCTCTTCCCACTGACAGGAACCTAACGACGGTTGAGATAAACAATGTTGCTAAACGACTTCACGAGATTCTAGTTGAAACTTCGGAGACTCATGTCCCGAAGTATAAACTTGAAAAGACCTATCAGATTCCCCATGACGACATCACTCTTCGTCTCATCCGGGAGCGTAAAAAGCTCTGCAGAATGAGATATCGTCACCGCTTTACGCAAAGGGAGCCATTATTGCGATCCATTATTCACAATATTGGTACACTGATAAAACAGAGAATCCAAAACAATCGTACCCGACAATTGGAAGACAAGCTGAAGGGTATTCAGATGGACCAGAACGTTTATAAAAATGTTAAAAAGATGTGTGGCGCTTCCCGCATCACTGGGCCAATTATGCACAATGGTGTTGTTGTCAATAACGACACCAATAAAGCAAATGTCATCGGAGAGGCCTTCGAAAACTATCACAAACTCACTCTCCAAGATGGCGACCCGGAAACTAATGCAATCGTTAGTTCAGAGGTCCACAGTAAGTTGGACGACTTCAACGAGGCAATTGTTGTCTTTAACCCAACTAACAGTGCATACTTCGATGACACACGTGATAATGGTCACGGTTTCATCACACCAAATACCCTACAAAGTCTGGTTAAATCTCGACACCCTAAGAAGTCACCTGGTATCGACAACATGTCATACCACTCGTTGCGAAGGCTTTCTGCCTTATTCTTTATAAAGCTCTCCATTCTGTTAAACCATGCTTACAACATGGGGTACTTTCCCCAAGCTTGGAGGCACGCTATTATTTGTCCAATAGCAAAAGTTGGGAAACCAACGTATCACCCCTCAAGCTTTCGCCCTATCTCGCTTCTCACTTGCATCAGCAAAATATATGAAAAATTCATATACGAGAAGCTAAATAACTTTGTCAGTGCCAGGCACCTAATACCTGATTTCCAATTCGGATTTCGAAGAGCGCACAGCACCACTATGGCTCTCAATTTATTTCAAAACCACGTCTGCGTGCGGCTCTTTAATAAGGAACCCACCGTTGCGGTAAGCCTAGACATTGAAAAAGCTTTTGATACGACTTGGATCGAAGGTCTCGCTTTTAAACTACTGAATACTGGCCTCAGTAGAACGCTATGTAGCATCATCTACCAGTTCGTTCGAAACAGAACCTTCCAAGTTAGAATGAATGGAAAGCTTTCCCGAACTTTTCACGCCGCTGCAGGCGTACCACAGGGCTCCATTCTAGGCCCCATCTTATTCAATATTTACACCTCCGATATCCCCCGCCCTGTGGACGGGAGAGTAAACCAAATATGCTATGCGGATGAAGTCCTGGTGTACACGTCAACCAAAGGCCCTAACCTCGCAACAAATCGACTCAACCGTCACTTGGACGAACTGTATCAGTATTACAGCCGATGGAAAATCCGACTTAATCCATCCAAAGCAGTAGCCATAATTCTGAGTAGTAAACACTCCCAACCTGCTTCTTGATATTCACAGAATATTCGAATAAAAATGGGAGATACTACGATTAGACCACAGGACAAGATGAAATATCTTGGGGTCAGTTATACCCCAAAAATGAATTTCATCAAACATGTGACCCACATTCTCCAAAGGGGCCTCGGTCGGTCTAAGCAACTGCACAACATCTTGAAGTGGAGGAACAAAGTTGACACCAAAGTTAAGCTTCTCTGCTATAAGCAACTAATCCGATCTGGAATATCGTACGCCTTTCCCATATGGTCCTGCATATCTTCGGCCCAAATGGAAAGACTTCGGGTTTTCGAAAGGAAACTTCTCAGAAGATGCACCAATCATTCTAGAAGGACTGATGGTCGTCATTACCCCAACTCCCACCTATACGAAGGCGCCTCCATTACCCCTATCGACGAGTACTTGCTTCAATTAGCATATAAGTACCTCGAAAACATTCAGAACAGCGAGAGCCTACTTGTACGGGACTCTTGCGTTCTTGACCCTTCTCTCTCTCGATCTCTTCGGATCAAACCTCCACAATTTATTCTTCAGTACAAAACTGGAGAAAGCACCCTTCCCAACAACATTCCCCTCTATAATAGAGGATTCCTGGACCCATCCCATAGGGTCTACTATTAACAAACCAAACACACGAACGCACAGTACAAGACGGCACAAACACAAACATACACACCGACCAAAGAGCAGATTATCAGACGCCAAAGACGTGATCTGCGTTTACTACCGCACCCAAGACCCACCGGTCTTGTATGATTTCTTTCCCACCATCCCTCTATAAAAGTAGTTAGAGAACACTTGGACTAACACTGTCCACACTATCCTTGGATACCCCCCCTTTTTTTCTTCTCTTTTCAGATGCCGCGAGACCGAGCCCAACATCCTCACGGATGTGCGGCTTTCCACTGATGCTCGTCGAAACAGCTGTTGAATTGGCTCAATCTGCTCACGGCAAAGGCTATATCTGGTCTTGTGCATACTGCCAGGTATATGAGAGATCCAATTAACTCTCGAAATGGCAGGTTTCTGTCGGGTTCCTTCTTCCCTTTCTGTAGAATAGTGCCGCTGTCCAGAGGCGTACTCACCGGCTTCGAGTCGCTCATGTTGAAACGGTCTAGGACTTCAGATATGTATTTGGTTTGAGTCATCCGCAGTTCTTCCTTGTTTCGATGAAATTCGGTTCCTAGACAATGCTTTATTTCGCCGAGGTGCTTTGTGTTAAATGTTTTTGAGAGCTGCTTCGACAGTTCCTCGATCTTTGCTATGCTTTGTGACGAAACTAAAATGTCGTCCACGTATACGGTGACCAGTAGTATGTCCTTTCCTTTTCCTTCAAAGAATATGGAAGGATCGGCAGTGGACTGCTTGAGACCGAGGCGTTTGAAGTCGCATCTCAGCTTCGTGCGCCACTGTCGTCCTGCTTGGCGAAGTCCGTATAGAGTCCTGTTTAGCAAGCATACCTTATTCCCCTTTTGCAGTTGCGTTAGCATTTGTTTTGCTTTAATGTTTTCTCTGCTTTTTCCGGATTGAATTAATTTCTCCAGTGCAACGTTGGTGTGTTTGGGGATCTCCATGTAAATTGTCTCGTCGAGCTCGCCGTTTAGATAGGCCGTTGCAACATCAAGGTAGCGGATGCTCATGTTGTGTTGAGGGGCTAGGACGGACGTTATTCGAATGGAGTTCATTCTTGCAACTGGAGCGAACGTCTGGTGGTAGTCAATTCCGGGTACTTGGGAGAATCCTTGTGCAGCGATGCGGGCCTTTCTTTGTTCTAGCGTGCCGTCGGGATTCGATTTGTTCCGCAAGACAAAACGGCTGCCGATGACTTTGTTTTGTTTCGGCCGATCTACCAGAGTCCAAGTGTCGTTTCTGATGATGGCCTCGATTTCTTGCGCCATGGCATTTATCCATTCCTCGGTGTCTGGACCGCTTGTTGCTTTTATGGGAACTTCGGATGCTCCCGCGGTCTCGTCGCACTCTTGAAATAGTTTTCGAGGTCTCCCCCTGAGTCCAGTCCTTTTTATCCGTGGTCTACCTGGTCCTCTTCTTGTGACGATTGTGTCAGATCTGCTGGTTGTGGTTGTTGGTTGCCCGGTTGCTTCATTTCTTGTTACTTCGAGTTCTTCATCTCTCGCCATGGTTTCGTTATGTGTTGTATCCGGTGTGATGAATTCAACCGTGGCACTTTCAGTATCAGATTTGTGTCTGTTGGGCGAAAATCGTTGGAGGCGGGACTCCGGTCGTTATGTTTTTCGAAAAACTTCACGTCCCTCGCAATTTCGATTCTTCGTTCGTCGGGGAGCCAAATCCTATACGTTTTCGACTGGTCAGCGTAGACGACGAAAATCCCCTTTTCGGACCTGGGGCTAACTTTACCTTTCCTTGGTCCTCGTTCTAGCGAGTAGACAACGCATCCAAATTCACGAAAATGGCCTACGTTTGGAGCGTTTCCAGTCCACATTTCGTATGGGGTTCTTCTGTTGAGTGTGTTGGTTGGACATCTGTTTCTGATGTGGTTTGCTGTGTTGACTGCTTCTCCCCAAAATCTTGTGTCCAGATTTGCTTGTATGAGGAGGCATCTACCCATATCCACCAGGGTCCGGTTTTTTCTTTCGGCTAGTCCGTTTTGCTGAGGTATGTGAGTCACTGATAGCCTGTGGTGGATGCCGTTTTTCCTTGAGAAGGTATTGAATTCGTTGTTGACGTACTCGGTCCCGTTGTCAGACTATAAACTCTTAATCTTCCTTCCAGTCTGCTTTTCGGCAAACGCTTTAAAATCTCTGAAGGCGTTTAAAACCTCGCTCTTGCTTTTGATCATTTTCACTGTGCACCACCTAGAACAATCGTCGATGAACGTGACGAAGTATACAGACCCGCCCAATGTTTTGATGCTCATTGGCCCGCAAGTGTCGGTGTGAACCAGGTCCAATAAGCCGGTTTTTCGCGCTGACTCCTTCGGGCATGGAAGCCTCGTTGTTTTCCTGAGGGCGCAAATATTGCACTTCATGTCTTGTGTGGGCTGCCTGAAAAACATTCCTCGTATAGTCCCGTTTCTGTGGGTCGAAGTTAAATCCTTAATATTCAAGTGACCCAGTTTCCGGTGACAGGTTTCCAGTAGTGATACATCTGGGATAGTTGTAGCGGCGGATGCGTGGGTTTCTTTCAGGCTTGCTGGAACGAAGGACAGGTCGTTTTTCCTTACAGCCTCGAAGATGACCTCCCGTTTTGAGTTCGTTACTTTCGCTCTTTTATTATCGAAAGTGATTGTGAATTCTCTGTCAGCGATTTTGCTTACTGACATTAGATTCGCCTGCAGATCGGGGACGTGTAGAACGTTATCCACTTTTACGTTTCGATATTTGCCTTTGTACTGGGTGATGATGTTTATGTCGTCTCGTGGCAAGGTTTAGTTTCATCGGATGAATTTCGTTGTAGCCTTCGTATGCTTCGGTGTTGCTCGACATGTGAGATGTGCTTCCAATGTCCAGGCACCACCCCTTACTGACAGTCGACTTAAAA
Source organism: Microdon myrmicae (assembly GCA_963931805.1). Taxonomy (NCBI): domain Eukaryota; kingdom Metazoa; phylum Arthropoda; class Insecta; order Diptera; family Syrphidae; genus Microdon; species Microdon myrmicae. Next base: position 67,733,256 of record OZ007500.1, on the reverse strand, counting down.
GCTTGAAATCCGTGTTGCGCTGAGTTGGTGTAAGCTAGTACACTTGTACCGTAGTTGTACGGATTGTTTTCCTTTCCTCGATCTTTAGAAGATCACGGTCCTTTTCTGTTGAGAGAGCGGCACTCGGCGACCTTGTGCCCGGCTTTTACGCAATGGTAGCATTTGAAGGAAGGCTTTTGTCGGTTTCCGGGGTGAGTGTGTCCATGACGTTTATCCTCCGTCCTCGTGTCGCGTTATTTGGCGGCCATCGCGCCTTCGGCTTCATGTCGTTCGTTGGTGCGCCTGGCGTCGCTTTCCTCGATTATCTTGATTCGTAGCGCCTCCGGTGAAGGTAACTCGTCTCGGGATTCTATGGCGCATCTGAAGTTCTCGAACTTCGAGGGGAGACTATACAGGAGCATGATGCATAGCAGATCGTCGCTTATTTCTATTTCCATGTCGTTCAATTTATCGACGGTGTCAAAGAGGTCACTTAAGTGTGTTCGCACGTCGTCGTGATCGCTCATTCGATGAAACGTCACTCTCTTCAGTAGACTGGCTTTCCTGGCTGGACCTTTTGACTCGTACACGGAGATGAGTTTCTCCCATACTTGTCGGGAAGTTTCACACTCTTTGATGATGTTGACTTCAGATGGTCCGATCGTATGATGTCTGCCTTAGCCTTCCTGCCTCCTGTTTTTCACTGCTCGATCTCGCCTATGTGCGCCTCCGTCGATTCAGGTTTCACGATTTCTCCGGTCACATAGCCCCAGGCGTCGTTCTTTACTAGGATCGCCTCCATCTGCAGCTTCCAAGTGTCGAAATTATCCTTCCGCAGTTGTTCGATGCTCGCTGTGGATGGCGCCATTTTGTTGATAGACGAAAATTTAGCTTTCTTGTGTTGTTTGTAGGTTTTCCACGCGTTTATCCAACCGTGACTCTATTTCGCAGTGCTCTGATGAATGCCTGGGCCCATAACCTGTTGTAGACTAGTAGAGACGAAGGGAGGATACCACGTAGTTGTACGGACGTGCGCTGAGGCGGCTAGGTGATGAAAGAGAGTGATGATGTGCACGTACATCATCAGGAAGCCTTTGAAACTTAACGAAAAGCAAAATGGTGGCTGTTCGTCAAGTTCAACCAATTTCGTTGTCGCCGGTGTGCGCATCGGATGTACACTAATGTAGAACATTTGATGTCCAACAATGTGGATATAAAACAAAACAACAACAAAAACCTACTACTAACCAACTTACCTTACTTATTATTATTATTATTTATTGGCCTGTAGGAACCCGGAAGTTCATGACCTCACCGACTCGGCTTCGCCATCCTTCCCTGTCCTGGGCACTCTCCTTCCACGCTTCACCATTCGATCCGATCTCCTCAAGGTCAAACCTAACATTGTCCTCCCATCTCCGTCGCGGCCGTCCTACCGGTCTCTTTCCCGTTGGTCTACCGTCAAGAATTCTATGCACGGTCCTATCGTTCCCCATTCGCGCCACGTGTCCGGCCCATCTTAATCTTCGCGACTTGATTACTCTCACTATTGTAGGTTTGCGATATAGTTCTTCCAATTCGTGGTTATGGAGTCTCCTCCATTGTCCTGCCTCCTCGTCATATTTACCTCCAAAGATGCCTCTCAAAACTTTATTCTCGAATAGACGGAATTTGTTTTCTTCCCGTTTTGTGAGAGCCCATGTTTCGCATCCATATAGAACAATTGGTATGATTATGGTTCTATAGAGACGGAGCTTTATGTTACGTGATAGCAGTCTGGATTTCAGCAGTTTACTGACTGCGTGCCAACTCGCGTTGCCGGAATGCAGTCTCTTGTTAATTTCCTTCGACATTTCGTTACTGGCCGTCAGTATCGTTCCCAGATATTTAAATTCTTTAACTTTTTCAGAGATCTTACCTCTGACGTTTATATGTGTTCTCTGAGGACCCACCTGCTCTCGCCGTAATCATGTATTTTGTTTTGTCTTCATTTATTTCTAGGCCCACCTCTTCTGCCGCTTGCATGATGATTTCACAGTTTTTACTAACAGTCTCTAGATTATCGCCCAGAACGGCGATGTCATCCGCATATGCGAGCACTTGTGTGACCCCGTTCAGGGATGATCCGGCCATGTTGTCGTCTTGTACCTTTCTGATGACATACTCGAGCACAAGGTTAAAAAGACATAGTGAAAGGCCAACCCCCTGCTTTAGTCCGTCCCGGATTTCAAATGGTTCTGAGAGGTGGTTTTCTATTCTAACTCGATCTTTGTTTTCGTTCATGCAAATTTGAATGAGCGCGGCATATTTTTTTGGGACTCCCAGCTCAACTAGAATATGGTAGAGTCTCTGCCTTGCGACTGAGTCGTAGGCTTTTTTGAAGTCAACGAACAGTTGGTGAACCGTCTCTCCGTATTCCCACTTCTTTTCCAGCAGTTGTCTTATTGTGAACATTTGGTCGCTTGTTGACCGGTTCCTACGGAATCCACATTGGTAGTCTCCCAGTATCTCTTCTGCGTAAGGTGTGATTCTCGCCAGAATGACATTTGTTAATATTTTGTATGCGGTTGGGAGCAATGATATTCCTCTGTAGTTTTCACAGTCAGATCTGTCGCCTTTTTTGAAAATGGGGATGACTATTGAGGTTTTCCATTCTTCCGGAGTGACTTCCTTATCCCATATTGTTTGGATGAGCTGGTGGATCTTTCGAGCGGTTGCCTCTCCTCCATGCTTCACAAGCTCTGCCGGTATGCAGTCGACTCCGGGAGCCTTGTTGATTTTCAATCGATTTATTGCGTCTACAACTTCGTTGAGAGACGGCTCTGGGATCTGAGGCTCAGCTGTATGTACGCTTGGTACATTTATCTGTGGTTGATGGGTGCGTACATTGAGCAGGTTTTCAAAGTACTGCTTCCATCTTGTCACGACATTGTTTGTTTCTGTGACCAGACAGCCGTTTGCGTCTCGAATTATTTTGGCTCTTCCTTGGTAGCCATTTCTAATTGAATTTATGCCGACATACATACCCCTGATGTTCTTTGCCCTAGAATTTTCTAGGATTTTTTCGATCCTAGTCTTCTCCCATTCGCGTTTTTTGCGTTTGAAGAGCCTCATTGTCTCTCTCCGAATTGTCGCGTATCTTTCTGCGTTGACTTCATCATATCTTTCTAAGTGGATCACTCTGAAGCGTTTACGTTCTTCGATCTTCGCCCTGCACTCATCGTCAAACCAAGGTTTGGACTTAATTGTTTTCTTAAATCCTAATACCTTTTGGGCTGTTAGTTTGATTGTGTCTCTGATCGATGTCCATTTAGTGTTCACACTATTAGCTTCCTCTTCCCCACTGCTCACATTCTCTAGAATGCTAAATCTATTCGTTAGCTCGTCTTGATATTCAGCCCTTTTGCGTAGGTCTTTCAGTTTATCAGTGTCGAACTTTTTGCTTGTCTCCCGTGACTGCCCATGTGGGATTGCTGCGAGGCGACTCCTGATTTTGCCAATCACTAGAAGATGATCGGAGTCGCAATCTGCTCCTCTATATGCTCTTACGTCAAGGATATTCGAGTGGTGTCTTTTGTCTATGAGGAAGTGGTCTATTTGGTTACGCGTTACGCCGTGGGGTGATATCCATGTGGCTTTATGAATTTCCTTGTGCTTGAACATCGTGCTTTTTACTAACAGATCTTTTGACGCTGCGAACGTGATAATTCGAATTCCATTATCATTTGACACGTCGTGTAGGCTTTCTTTACCTATAGTTGGTTGGAAGATATCTTCCTTTCCAATTTTCGCATTGAGGTCCCCGAGGAGGATTTTAACATCGAATGATGAGATCCCATGAAATACATCCTCTAGGGTCTCGTAGAACGTGTCCTTCGTTTCTTCGTCCGCAGATTCTGTTGGGGCGTGTACGTTTATAAATACATAATTGTAACATCGGCCCTGTATTTTTAGCACAGACATTCGGTCATTAATGAATTGCACATCTTTTACATGGGGCGTAATCTTCTTGCTTATGATGAAGCCAGTTCCGAGGTTATGTGTATAACCAACTTACCTTACTTATATTACTTATTTATTAAAATAATATATTAAATTGTGTAAAATATCTACAACAGTGCTAATAATTTAATAAACTCATGACGACGCACATCTTTGATGCCTGACAAATATTGAGGGACAATGGCTGGGAAGTTTTGATACAACCATGTCTTAGCAATGTATCATCATTATCATCTATCTACTTCGATCTCCAAAAATGATTTTACCTTGAAAAATCACTAAAAATCGCCTAAGTCAGTTTTTCAAAATATAAAGCAACCGAATTCTACAATAGAGGAATATTGATTCTTGTCGAAAAATGTTAGAGGGTGGTTGTTGAAAAAAGTGTTTTTGAATAAATCAAAAACAGTTTCTGCTACAAACAAAGCTCCTGAATTAATTTTTTCTCAACTTAATATCTAAAAAACCATACATATATGACGTACCTCGATTTTCCAGACCCCACGGGGCCAACAATCGCAACCAAGGTTTCCGGTTGTACTCGTAGATTCACATTATTTAATGTGTAATCCGTTGAAGATGGTGTCCATTTCGCCTTCAATTGGGTAATTATGAGGCCGGCATCAGAGAGTCTCGCATTTCCATTTCCTATCTGTTTTTCTTTTAACGTGATTTTGTCGGAAAGGATCTTTTCATCACCTTTGACGATTGTAGACTGATTACTTGTAGACTCAACATGATCAATGTTCTCAGAAGACTTGTCTTGAACTTTGGTCTCTTCATAGAGCATGTATTTTTCGATCCTCTTTAACGACACCAAGGCCTCAGCAAGTTGAGAAATACCTACAAAGAAGTGTAAATCATTAATTCAAATAAGTTAAATGTCTAAACAAACATTTTTACCTTGTGGAAAGAAAACGGTCATTGTTGTTCTCAATGTATTATAATACGCAGTTATCATGAAAGCTTGCTTTGGTGTCAAAATTGATCCAAGCAGAACATATCCTACTAAACTCGCGAATATGGAAACTCGAGTAAGAAACATGATAAATGACAGCAGGATACCACGCACGTAGGACACATAACGAATTGGTACAATCTCCTTTTTTCGGGCTAAGGCTACCATCTTTCCGAATGGTATTTCCCAAGCATACATTTTTATAACCTGAATACCTTGAATGATCTCATTCATTAATCGAACTCGTTCATCTGTCCGTAAAGCGGTCTGTAATCGTAGTACCGATGTCTTTTTACCCAGATATCCTTGCAGTGGTAGAAACAGAAGCATAAATGCCACGCCAAATACTGCTGCAACGCCAATCTAGTAAACAAAAGACTTACTTGATTTACTCAGTTAAAGGAAAATATTATCATAGCTTGAATTACTTCTCTATACATAAGATATGTAATCAGGATAGTTTCAAGAGGTCCTAGCCAAAGGTAGTGCACAAATATGGTGGCCAAATCCAGCCGGCCGACATCGTTTGAAATCAGGTTAACTACTTGTCCAGCTGTTGTATCACTTAACGCGTTCTTACTGAGACGAAGAGCTTTTCGGTAAATCATGCTACACATGGCTACACGCATTTTCATGCCCATATGCATCGTGCCCAGCATATAAGGATGAGTGAAGAGAACATTAAATGCACTAGTCAGAATTATTCCCAATGCATATAAGTAGCCCACTACAATGTCGTCGCTTGGGAAACTTGTGGAATAGTAATTAACTAAGCCACCGAGGAATATTGGTTGGGATGCTCTGCAAACATAAGATTTAATAAACACCTGGCTATATTCCTAATATTTTGCGTAGATACTCACCTTAGTAGTATTTCTATAAGGAACAGAAGGAGACCGAATAGCGAGAATTTCCATCCGAACACGTTTAGTGTGCTCCTTAGTAAACTGGGATGCTTTCCAGTCTTCTGAGATGTGGTTAATTCTTTGTCCCACACTCTGCATAATTTATCGCCAAGACTGTCTGCAAATAAACAACGACAAATCGTTAGTAGTCATCAACAAAATATTTATTAAACAATTATTTATAAATAAAGGGAATTTTTATAATTATAAAATTGGCAGTACAAATTAGTTCGGTACGTATTTCTAAGGTCAAAAATGCTTTTATTTTAGAACAAAATGAATGAATTTGTTTTAAATAGTAGAATAACCGTAAAATAAAGCAACAGTAGTAAAAACCTAATTTGAAGGTTTTTTATTTGCCATAAGGGCATGATATTCAACGAGAAGTGGCCGCCCTTTCACAAACCCATGGAGGATCTTTGGCTTACAGTGGGCTAGAGGCGTACCCGGTAACAGCGGCGGCATTACCACCAACAACAAAACACCTGTGGAGCCCGCCTAGCATAATCTGGTAGGATTTCGCCGTACCGAATCCACCCGTGGGGCCATATAGTCAGCGCGGACAACGGTATCACCACCAACAACAGGACACACCTGTGGAGCCCACCTAAAATAATGTTAGTACCCTCTTATGCCCCTTTCTTTTTAACAAAATATAACAATTAATATAAAAAATATATAACAATTTATATTAAAAAAATATAACAATTGGCGCAGCCGGCGCCTATCATCAGGGGGAGTACTAGGATTAGTCGCCAAGTCCGCTGTAAAGGGAAGTACTTGCCCAGTGGTGGGAGGAGAGAGGCTCCGTACGCTCTTACGCTCCCACATCGGGAGGCGGTGGCATAAGGAGAGGTAAAGCGTTGGTGGCGCTGGAGAGAGGATGTGGGGAACGAAGTCGTGGCACCGACATGGGCGCAGGGTTCTACTTCGCCCTCACAAACATCACTATTAGTTCATCGGTGCCGCCATTAACCGATCACCAAGGATTAAGTCCAAAAAGCAGCAAGACACACACATGCCGGCCGAGAGAAATAAAACACTAGTGTTGGTTGGTGATCACCACTTTAAATTTAATTTTATTATTTGTCCTTTAATTTCCGTACTTTGATTGATTTTTGTACTTTAATTGGAAACACAACACACAACTCATTACAATATTCAAATACAAGCGCACGACTTAGAACACGATAGACTTCAACATAATACTTCGTACTTTTTTTTTATTTTTTTTTTATTAGACTTCTCTCGGGAGAGGCGAACCTATAGCGCTGAGTGGGCGCCCCGAGATGCCATCGAATAACTGTTGCAATTCTTTTTGAACAGTTGCAGATTGTAACGCCCCGGGAACACTCGCGTGGGAAGGCAGTTCCACAGCTTCCCCGCTCTTTAACGGAACCAGTTCTGATACAGGTATGTTCGCGCCGTCGGGAGATGAACCACAAACTGCACCTCGCGGACGCGCTCGACTACACTCGGGGGTGTTACTTTGCGACTTTGGAATTTACGCCCCCCCCCCCCTTCACGGGGAGCGGGGGCGGCAGCGGCCGTGGTGGTCGGCGGATGTAAGACCCAGCGATACAACCTTTGTTTGGGGTGTTTGTGGTGTGGTGGTATGTATCATCTCCACTAAGGATATGTATTTACTTACCACCAGAGAAACGTAAAGTATCTCTTGGTGGAATAGAAAATCAGATCTCGTAATGGGGGTCATGGTGGTGTGTGTGTGATCGTTCAGATCTGTGTTGTTTACTCATGCGCGAAGGCAATGGAAAAACAAAGCAGGCAGGCGGCAAGGACAAAGAAATCGGGGCGATCATTGTCTATGAAGTGCATTGCGTCTAAATAAATAGACGACGATGCATCGAAGAAATGTGGTAAGAGAAAAGATGAGACGAGGGCATCATAAAAGTCTTAGATGAGTGATGCCCTTGTGTAAATATACGAATAGACATTGGGAAAGGTGCTAATGGGTTGGTGGACGAAACAAATCCCTTGCTTGCATTTGTATATGCAGGGAAATTCGTTTGTGGGAAACGGATTCTATATATCCATTGTTTATGCTTTGAATTCAATCCGGCGGCTATGCGCGAAGTCGATGATTGTTTGGAGATTCAAATAAATGAGCATTTCTGGGTAAAGTGCTTGCAGCTGTATCGATAGTTGAAAGTCATTGCGAAGCAATTCAGATAATTACACAATGACGGTTTGTATATACCATCTGTGTCAATTGTACATGGCATCTATGGCGACGCCAGGATCGAACTCTAGTGTGAATATCTACACTAATTGGAAATTTGGTTCTGGGTCGTTAATGCAGAGATGCATTGATACATGTATGAATGCCCTTGTAGGAAAAATTCTTTACAGGTATTTCCAGGTAACGCATTCAAAGCATTAATTATCCTTGGGAAGGAAATATTTTAGCTGCAGGGAGATTGCGGTGCAGGTGTGGGAAAGTTGGAATTTGCCTGGCAGCCGAAGGTTCCGAATAGATTTTGGTTTTATGCGCCTTTATAATGGAAAGAATTCTTGTAGGGAATTTGTATGCGAAGAAATGCACGAAAGGTAAGAATTCTTTTACAGGGACTTTTAGGTTATATAAATTTGATCTATTTGATGCGTGAAGCATTTAAGGTGGTAATGCGATTGCATTAGCGAAACTTATAAGGTTGGGTCGAAGTTATGAGGGTTCTTCAGGTAAGTAACAGGGGGTTCGGCGGAATCGCCAAAAGGCCTTTCGAAGGACCATTGGTGGCAGAAGCGAATTAATCCGACGATAGTTCGAGGGATCGGTCAAGGTCAATTTTATTGATCTGGTTTCGGAATTGAGGAGGAGGGAGAGATTGGAGCGAGTGTCAACGTCTCGGAGGAGTCCAGCATCGGCCTCGTCCAGCGGCAACATATCTATTGTTTTTTTTTGTGTGATTTTTTGTGATATTTTTTTGCTCACTTTATTTGATTGGTTTTTTTTTGGCATAATGGTTGTAGATTTGGCGCTGATTTTGTTCATTTTGTAATTGTTTTATTTTTATTTACTTACTTTTCTATCTTGTTTGCGATTTTTGTTTGTATCCTTAGCTTTTTCTTTCTCTTCTTTGTTTCTACCGAGGCCGAAGCTGTTCTCCCTTTTTCCCCTTTTCTTTCCTCCGTACGGGTTTGTATTGTAGTTTTTCTTTTCGCGAGATGTGATTGGTATATACTATTGTTTTAAAACAATAATTTTCTTCTGCTCGAGGAGCATCGACTTTATTTGCATCGTTGTAACAACAATAATACACACTTACAAAATGGTCTTATTCCTATTTATACTTTTTAAACTTACTTTATCGCGGCGGGGAAGATAAGAAGTCTGAGTAGCCTAATGTTTTTGTATCTAGGAATGTATTCGTATCTTTATCTGTTACATGAGTCAGATGTGTTCGTATCCTTATTTGTTACATGAGTCAGACGTCAACTCGCGCGAGGTGTCGTTTTTGCTGCCGCGGGTGGTTGTCCTTCTTTTAAGTACATTTGGTCGTTCCTCGTGGTCTGGGTGTTGTGCTTTTGCTTATCCGTGTATTCTCTCGCGAGTTGGGAACCGACGAGGTCTCCCATTCACGCCAGTCTCCCCGCCTCAACCCCCACGGCTCAAGGACTGGCAGTCCTTATACATTCTGTGTCTTGCAGTTTGTGGCTCTGTGCGGGCGAGTTTCTCTTTTCGTGGGTGTCTCTTTTTCTCTTTTTCAACCGTAGCGACCGACGAGATCCTGAGTTCCAGCTTGGAAATTGGCTTTAGCTTCAATTAACTTAATGGGGGTACCGACGAGGTTCCCCAGATCTTTTTTCCTCAGATCTTGAGTTTTGCCTTGTTTGCCGGGGTACCGACGAGGTTCTCCAGATCTTGCCTTTTCCCCAGATTTTTTTTCTTTTCTTTTCCTTTCTCTTCTGGGTTTTTGCAGGGAAACCGACGAGGTTCTCGAGCCCCCCACATTTGGGACGTTTTGGTTTGCATTTTGGTTGTTTCGGATGCTAATGGGTTTGCTTATGCATCGTTCGGTAATGAGGGTCAGCTAAATGAATAGCAGCCGCTCATTAAATTAAAAAAAAAATGTTTTTCGGATACCACAAACGATATGAATTGTTTATGGTATCGCAGGAAACCCATATAGGAACAGCGTTCTTCTGTTTGCACATGGTGCGAGTTAGAGAATTTTATTGCTGGGAGAAAAAGGTCGCCGGCCAATGTGTACGTAAAGAAAGTTATCGTACACATGGCGAAGTTGGAAAATAGACGGCGCAATGATAATTATCCCTGGCTGGGGTGGTTACATGATATGTGAACCGATAAGTTTTCTTTTCCAGGGATATGCTGTTTGGAACAGAATTGTTGGAAATGAGACTTTATTTGTAAGAATGATATTTGTAAAACAGAAGTTAACATTTAGTCTTAAGTTAAATCTTGAATTAAATTGTGTTGACGACAGGTTCAGCGGCGAAAGGAGAGAGAGAGAAAGTCATCGGTGCCACTGTTTATATATGCCCTGCTTGTTGACCCAAGCGCAACCTATCCGGCGCTAGAACTACTAAGGTTGTTACCAGAACAATCTGTAAGCGTTCCCTTTCCAACAAGAATTCTTAAGAGGAATTTTGAATTCAAATAAATGAATGTAGGTAAGAATTCTCTTACAGGTACTTTTAGGTTATAGATTGTTATATTTAATGCGTGAAGCATTTAAGATGCTAATGCGATTGCATTAGCGAAAGCTTATGCAGACTGGGTTGTAGGGATGGGGTTTTTTAGGAAGACGAACCGTGGGGTTTGGCGGACCCGCCAGAGTAATATAATAGTTCGACCTTGCTTTTGCCGAAGTTGTAAGTGGTAATATATTGTAGCGAGCTTAGGGTTCGCTGGATTAATTATTTTAAAATAAATAAGAGCCGTTAAATCGATTCTGAATTAATGTGACATTTTATTAGTCCGTAATAACAATCGTTACTTTTTACCGTACACATAACGTTTTCTTTATTATCGCTTCCGTAATTATCGCGTATTTTACTGCTTTCTTCTCGCTCGAGACTTATCGCTTGTTTCACGTTCTACTTCTTACTCGAGACTTTCGCTTGCTTCACTGTCTTACTTATAACTCCTCTCCATGGTTTTTTTTTTTTTTTTATATAACGCTGTCTGTTGTAATAGAGGCGGCCGATAGTGAGGTCGCGTCCAGGAGAAAAGCGTTCCACGAGTGAAGCGTCCAAGAGTGGTGGTTGATAGAGATTAGTAGGCAGGTTCCAGGAACGGTGAGCTGCATCCAAGAGCGTGATCGAAAAAGATAAGTGGGCTGCGTCCAGGAGCGGTGAGCTGTACCCAAGAGCGTAACCAATAAATGCAAATGATGGGGGGAAGCCAATGGAGACAACGAAGAGGAAGCACAAAACCAAATCTGGAGTCTTTTCTCCTTGAGATTAACTTTTATTTACTTTATTATTTAATTTCGGTGATCGGACGAGAACCGATGGTGTGCACTTGATGAAGGTTGAATGCAGACCATCGGTTCTCGTCCGATCACCGAAATTAAATAATAAAGTAAATAAAAGTTAATCTCAAGGAGAAAAGACTCCAGATTTGGTTTTGTGCTTCCTCTTCGTTGTCTCCATTGGCTTCCCCCCATCATTTGCATTTATTGGTTACGCTCTTGGGTACAGCTCACCGCTCCTGGACGCAGCCCACTTATCTTTTTCGATCACGCTCTTGGATGCAGCTCACCGTTCCTGGAACCTGCCTACTAATCTCTATCAACCACCACTCTTGGACGCTTCACTCGTGGAACGCTTTTCTCCTGGACGCGACCTCACTATCGGCCGCCTCTATTACAACATTTCTGGTCCTTCGAAACGGATCCAGTGCTTCATTGGATTAGCATCATCGCCGCCCAGTTCGCGGCACATAGACACTGCAACCTGACTCGACACAAATCAAGGAGCTGAAGCTGCAACACTCATGAAATCATAATACCTGTAGGATCTGAAGGTATTCCTAAACTCCAATCGTCTGTGAAACAAACACAAGATGTCTGACTGGGACACAGTTACGGTTTTACGTAAACGGGCTCCGAAATCACCTGCCCTCAAAACAAAAAGTGCTATTAATCAGGCACGTCGTCAGGACGTTCAAGCGGATACTCAACAGAAATTTGGTGTCGGTACTAAAAAGCATCACATCAACACTCACAACACTGCTAAATTGGACAGGGAAACTAAAGAAATTAAACATGAAAAAATACCTTTAGAAGTCGGCAAGATCATTCAACAGGAACGTCAAGGGAAAGGATTGAGCCAAAAGGACTTGGCAACAAAAATATGTGAAAGGAAACCACAGGCAAAGGTAGAAGCCGATCTATCGAAGCTGCGCCCAGTGCAACAGCGAAGGCTGGCAATATCCGGACAAAATGCTGGTGAATCCCCGAAGGGAACGGAGAGTGCTCAAAGGAAACGAGGAAAGGAACAGGACCCTAAGCCTAACCACAGTGAGAGTGACATGCAGGAAGAAAGTGATACATCGAGTGAAGCTGGTGACGGGGAAAGTGATTCGACGTCGAAACCTGGTAACGATGCTCCTCGGACTGGTGCACCGGCCATCTCCCCGCCAGCAAGTCGTTTGCCCCCAATGATGTTCCGGCCACCTCTACGGCGCCCGGAAACTCCGTCGGGACTTGACATGCGAATGCCGTCCGGCCCAACCACGGTTCGTCCCTGCCTTGGCGGCTTGCCTCGGCAATTAGGAGTTAATATGCCGCTCGGCCCTCCACCCGGATTGCCATCACGGATGATGCACCCGGAAAATTCCCCCCGTAGGGACAACGGTTCCCCGACGACATTCCTCTGTCGGCGGAACACCAAAGATCTCGACCGACGACATTCCTCGCTCGGAAGAGATCATACCTGCTTTCACGCGGTGCGTAACGGAGCCGACAATGGATCAAACAGTGGTGACGGCGGCGACAACATTGTCAACGGTTCCCCGACAACATTCCTTGGTCGGCGGAACCCAAAGGATCTCGACCGACGACATTCCTCGGTCGGCAGAGATCATACATCTGTTCATCACCAACCCGAGTCGAGTACAAATGTAAGGACATGCACAAAAAAAGATGACAGTTCCAAGGATTCCTTAAGTCGTCGATCAGAGGACAGCGGCCGCCAGATGATCATTGCAAATCAAACGCTAAGTGATTTGTTGGAGAAAAATTCAATGGAAACCGCTGTTGATGCAAAACGAAAGCAGGATGACGAACTTTCTACAACGATAGTTCAAACCAACGTGTCTTTGACAGCTGCTCCAATACAACAACCGACCACGATTAAGGAACTCATCGCCGCTCAGTTCGCGGCACAGGCCACCATCTCCGGTACTTTCCTCAACATACAGGAAAAGGGACAACCAAGTCCGACAGCAATCGAGGCAACCAAATGCGCACTCCGCACCGAATGGGAAGCCTTCTCCAAGCGGCACTACGACATCTTCTACCTGGCGGCACCTGAGGATCAGCAACACGCGTACTTCGCGGATGATTGTTTCGGCGAAACCGAAGAGATATACCTCGAGGAAGAGACGAAGCTCCTTGAGGCCCAGTACGCACTCAAAGCAGCCCCCTCAACCATGGTCAACAGCACCAATCGCCTCCACCCTAGCGAGCTACCCCCAGTGCAGCTGCCAATGGCCGACATCAAGCCATCAGAAACGGAACTGCACCCCAGAACAGTGGATGAGAGTGAGCAGGCCACCGACCAGAGTGCCGCCTGCCCAAAGCCCAACCTACCCAAGGTCCCGATGATCGACCCAGTGCCGAAACCGCCACAGAAGACGATGCCGCGCACGCATTGTGGGGCACACCATGACATAGCCGTTCCTCGTGGGTTGCGAACTTACAACTCCGACCCAGAGGAACTGGCTACCATCACACGGACTCCAGAGCAAGCAGTGGGCACGGCGTACATAGGATCCGTGTCAGATCCAACGCCAATGCCTTCCACGAATTCGACTGTTCCAGCAACAGTAGTCGGCCCGATGACTAACCAGCCCAGTGTCCCGATGCACAAAACACCGCCGACACCCGTAAAGCAACAGGGTGCTTGCACATTCTGCAGGGCCTCACACACCATTTACGCTTGCGAGGGCTTCCGATCACTCACACCTGGCCGTCGAAAGTCCTTCGCACACAAAAGAACCCTGTGCACCAACTGCTTGGGTCGCCACCGCCTGCGCGACTGCCACTCCAACAAGACGTGCCGTCGATGCCAGCGGAGACATCACACCCTGCTGCATGTCCGGTCTACCGCCATCGACAGGACAACATCACCGCCACAACGAGCCAAAGGATCCGCCCCCCGGATCGACCGCCAGGAAGGGGTCTGCGCACATACAATCAGCACCCCTTCACAGCATTCCGCGTTGCTGCCAACAGCCAGAGTCATCGTGACGTCGGAGACCGAACAGAGGATTGAAGTCCGTGCTCTACTGGACCCCTGCTCCAATGGCACCTTCATTTCAACATCACTCGCCCGAAGGTTGCACCTCCGATGCCAAGCATCACCCGTCCCCACCTACGGTGTTGGGGGCACTCGTGGCCTTGCCACCAGGACTCAGGCCGCCATCAGAATCACTTCTCGCCTCCACGGCTCGAGACAATGGACACTGAGGCCCTTCATCCTGTCCGGGCTCTCAGTGTATACACCACCACCAGGATCAACGACAAGGGATCTCTCGTTCGTGGCGGATCTGGAACTTGCAGATCCGAACATCGCCTCCGCCGAGAAGGTGGACATCATCCTTGGGGCAGACATATACCCCAACATCATCGTCGAAGGTCTCAGGAAGGACCAACGTTCCGGCCTCGTCGCGCAGGCCACTGAACTGGGATGGGTGCTAACAGGCGCAGCACCCACCACATCATCCAGCGCAAAGGTGACAAGGCCTGTCACCAGCCATCATATGGCCATTCCTCGTGGGTTACGAATTTACAACTCCGACCCAGAGGAACTGGTCGTCCTTCCGACTGAGGGCCGCGGCTTCCATCAGAGAACCCAAAGAACGTCTCGCCGGCATCGGCCGCGGTGGCCACATACGAAGCCCATTCAACTACCAGCCACCGATCACTTGCGCGACCCAACTACAAGACATACCCCCCGCCCTCTGAACCATTGCAGGGGCAAGGGGCAATCGAGGAACCAGGAGCCTACCCACTCGAACACTTCAAGGCATCCCACCACACCCAGGACACCACGTGGTCAAGCTCCTGCCCAGCTCCAAAGCTACCCAGGCCAACCGCTACCACCTATAGCCACCACAACAGGACCAGGAGCGCGCAATGCCCCGCTTGGCGGGCGGCGCTACCCAGCAACCAGCGGTCTCTCGAACTCCAGCAAGAAAGCACGCCCCTCTGTGCATCCACAGAGGCTGCATTCCGACGACCCCGGGAGGCACTTGGCCCGTGACCGCCACTACGAAAGGACACGCGGACAGTGCCAGGGTAGACACCGTACCCGACTCCACGTTACAGCACACACCCTCAACGGTCGCAACCTGCCGGCCACTCACTCCAGACGGGCGCCAACGTGCGCAGTACATGGCACCACCACCGGTCTCGACATAGCTAGACCCACCACCAGTCATCACGTGGTCATTGATCGTGGGTTGCGACCTTACAACTCCAACCCGGATCAACTGGCCGGTCCCGCGACCACAAGAGGCAACGGACATCAGCGATGGGAAAGAGGTTCCTGTCGCCATCGCTCATACGAGCCATCCCAGACCCTCAAGCCTCCAGCGCTCCTCAGGGCGGGCGGCCCCCTCTCAACCGATCATCAACGTGAAAGTGGACGGCCGACCAAGACCAACCGCCACCAGCAGACCGGACACTCCCGGCCCTTGGCCACCGTCCCCTGGAACGAAATGATTCGCCAATGATTGGCGAAGGCGGGCGGAATGTTGCGGATTGGCAATTGAATGTGCTGGAATGTACTGGAGAAATCTAGTACATTCGCATGTATACCAGTTGCGCAGCAGCTGGCACCAACTGGCCATCATTGTCACCACGATGATGTCATGGCGTCACTTTTTGAATTGGCAGTTATGCCATTTCGTCAGTCTGCAGTCAACCTTCAACGGGCTCGTTACAATCATCGCCTACAATCAACATTCATAGAAGCAACACCATCGGTCATCAATTTTCCTTCAATACATCAATTAATAAAGCTGGCTTCAAGTTAACTTCTGCCCTTTTGTGGTTCTGTCACCATACGACAGAGTTTTATCGGTGCACACGTACCCCGTAAAGTTATCAACAAACATTTCTGATCCGGCTCGAAGGACCAGAAATGTTTGTTGATAACTTTACGGGGTACGTGTGCACCGATAAAACTCTGTCGTATGGTGACAGAACCACAAAAGGGCAGAAGTTAACTTGAAGCCAGCTTTATTAATTGATGTATTGAAGGAAAATTGATGACCGATGGTGTTGCTTCTATGAATGTTGATTGTAGGCGATGATTGTAACGAGCCCGTTGAAGGTTGACTGCAGACTGACGAAATGGCATAACTGCCAATTCAAAAAGTGACGCCATGACATCATCGTGGTGACAATGATGGCCAGTTGGTGCCAGCTGCTGCGCAACTGGTATACATGCGAATGTACTAGATTTCTCCAGTACATTCCAGCACATTCAATTGCCAATCCGCAACACTGTCTTTATTGACCATTATAAGTTTAGTTACATAAGTTTACAGCTAACTTAACTAAGTTGTGACAATTTTACTTACAATGTCTAGAACATTTTTTCAAGTAATATTTAATTTGAGGTCTTACGTCTAAAGAGACCTATTCCAGATGCAATTTACTAGTAGGACTCCTGGAAAGGTCATGAAAACCAGGATGAATTACATATGTTTAGAATAAATATTCTTAAAACTACTTACCACTACTTAAATCTAGCTTATATCTAAGGTAGTTAAATAAATTCACATTTAGCCATGTAGAACAATTTTGCCTAGTCTTAAGCTTAAGTCGAGATTTCATACTTTACATAACCTAAGGAGGGAAGGGAGCGGCAGAGGGAGGTCTCTCCACCGACTGCTCGTTAAAGGAAAGAACCCGGGAAAAGGATTGAATGTTTGAGTATTTGAAGTGGTTAAGATCTGTTATCCTGTTATGGTAGATGATTTCGTTCGCATCATTTACTAATCTTTTTGCGTAGAAGAGAGCTTTTAAATGGAGTGCATGAAGATAGGGATTTGATGCATTGTGGCTGGGGAGGCTAAGGGAATTGATGAGAGGGTTTGGATTGGCTGACAGGTTTTCAATGAATCTTATCGACAATTCCAGGAACCTTCTATCCAATCTCTCCAGGCCGACGGAGTGGTATAGCGTAAGGCTTCTGATATATTTGTGGGAGTCGCGCTGTCGACGTAGCCCTGTGATTAGTCTGAAACACTTCCTTTCGAAGATACGAAGTTTTTCCATTTGAGAGGGAGAGATATGGAACCAGATGGGACAAGCGTAAGTAAGTGTGGGCCTGATGATTTGTTTATAAAGTAGAAGTTTGACTTGCTGAGAGAGCTCTCCATGGTCTGTGTGCGATGTATTTATGCCGTTCCCTCATTCTGATTCGGCGTTTCGTTTCCGCCCGTTCCATAATCTCGACTTTTCTATTCCAGTTTTCCAGTACTTCCTAAAATAATCTAGTACTTTGTTTCGGACTTTCTCGAAGATTCCAGTACTGATTGTCATATGCGTCACAATATTGGTTTTTGCCAGTTGTGGTGTATTGATTCTTGTAGTATCAACAAGTTGTGACGTATTATTTTTATATGTTCTGCCGAATCACGAACTTGTAATATAATTCTCGTCCGTTTAACCAGTTGTGTAGTTATTGTGTGCTTCTTCAGTTGTTATAGATTTCTTCATGCTAAATATCAATGTGACTAGCAGCGCCAGTGTGCCGAAAAACCCGTGCAGCTAGCACCAGTTGTGATATATTTATATGTTGTAGTTGAGTATAGTGTTACGGATTTTCTGTTGTTGGATTGTATAGTCTTTTGCATTCGGTGTGTTATCACAAAAGTGTTATATAATGGTGTAACTAGCCAATTGTTACAAAGAGATTTGTGCTTTTGGCAATAGATAAATGTTGTGTCCGTTGCCAGTGCTGTGCCTTTTGTTATTCCTTTTTCTTTCGTTTTGTCGTCCTTCCATTGTCGGACACAGACAACGGTATCCACCGGATACGGTGTCCACCAGATACGGTCATACACACCCGCCGTTAGCGGCCGGCTATTCGCACCCTGCGAAACGGAAATTTGCTCCTGGATAGTACAGTGGTTAGTATCACTGCCTGTCATGCGGGAGACCGGGGTTCGATTCCCCGTCGGGAGCCTCTCGCGCAAGACTAATGACCTTGCCCGGAAAAAAACAAACCATTATGGAAAATTTAACAAGCCTCAGGACTTGCTAAATAAGGCCAAGACCAGTTCCCGGTTGTAGTGCCGATGATGATGATGAAACGGACATTTATGGAAATGTAGGTTACCTTCTTTCTTTCTAAGAATGATCCTCCACTTGCGACTCCAACTAACTCAGGAAATCCACAAGACATCAAAATAGACTACAGCTTCGCTCCACTGAACATTTAATTTATTGTATTACACACTAATTAATTAACATATTTACACGGGACGTTTTAATTTTCAATTCTTTAATAAATTATACAATACAAAAATTCGCGTTTAATGAAACTAAACTTTCCGCATCGTGTTTTCCGCTTTACTTTCTTTTTACTTCTTGTTTTTCTTTACTGGGCCCAAAAACGCACCAGATCTTTTCACGGTTACTCGTTTCACCAGTTCTAACAGACTCTACTGCTCGCAAGTTCTTTCTCGACTACTTTTTCTTCTCTCTCCATCTCTCCGAAACGAAACGAGTAGTAGCTGTTTGCGCGGAGTCTACATTAACGAACAAACAAAAACGATCGTGCACTCGCTTTCGACGAATGCCACTCCGAAAATGCAGATTACCGGCTCTCAAACCTTCACTCTATTTTTCAATTCCCTTCAATTTATTAGCTATTTATATTAAATCTGTTGTATTCCAGAATACTACCCTTATTCGCTTTAACACTAACTCATGTCCTTTCAAACACAACCCTTAAAACTACATCCTCACATATCTTACATTCTCAGTTAATACAGCACATTTCATAAATAAACAGACACTATATTCTATATCCAGTCACTTACAGCACATTTCATAAATAAACAGACACTATATTCTATATCAAGTCACTTACAGCACATTTCATAAATATGCCCCTTTTCATAACAAGCACATTTTTCATTGCAAAACCTGGCCACTTTGATTTTCGTTCAAAGTTTATTCAAAATTCTAAGTCACAGAGACTTCTAGATTGTTTTGTTCAGTTTATACGCCACAGTCAGTTAGAACACAATGTTCTATATAAACAAGTAAATTTATATGAAAAAAGTAGAAAGAAGAGAGCTCAGCTTGAGATAGCTGAGTTCGATAAAATAAAAATAAATAAAAATATTTAATTAAAAGAGATCTTTTAATACTATTAATAACTTAATTTAATAAATATTATAACCTCCACGCTCTTCCCTCGAAAGAGGAAGCACGGCGTTGGAGCCGTAACACTGGTGGCAGCGGTGGGATCCACGAAGACTGGTGGACTCCCGACTAGTGGACTCCTCGAAGGAAGACCACTCCTCGAAGGAAGACCAATCCTCGAAGGAAGACCGATCCACGAAGACTGGTGGACTCTCCGAAGGACGACTCTATCCTCGAAGGAAGACCAATCCTCGAAGGAAGACCGATCCACGAAGACTGGTGGACTCCCCGAAGGACGACTCCATCCTCGAAGGAAGACCAATCCTCGAAGGAAGACCGATCCACGAAGACTGGTGGAGTCCCCGAAGGACGACTCTATCCTCGAAGGAAGACCGATCCACGAAGACTGGTGGACTCCCCGAAGGACGACTCTATCCTCGAAGGAAGACCGATCCACGAAGACTGGTGGACTCCCCGAAGGACGACTCTATCCTCAAAGGAAGACCGATCCACGAAGACTGGTGGACTCCTCGAAGGAAGACTTAATCCTCGAAGGAAGACCAATCCCCGAAGGACGACTTAATCCTCGAAGGAGGACTCGATCCCAGAGGAAGATTAGTGCAAGATAAAACCCTAAAGAGGGAAGGAAGGTCCTCACTTTTTTTCGACTTGGATGGCGGAACATTCGATGTATCGAGTGCAAATAACTTCGAAATTTCCTTTGCCGATGAGTTCCAGAGGAAATCTAAATTAACCTCAGTGGCAACAGATGAAAAACAAAACAAGAAGACAACACCTCAGAAAAAAAAGAACAAAACATTAATCAAAAAAAAATTATTATAAAAAAGGAGAACAAAACATCAATCAACATATATTAGTAGTAAGAATCGTTAGCGAAATATCAATTTTTCTGTTCATTTTTCCGTAGGAATATTTTTACCTTGGAACTTTTAACTTTTCCTTTTTACTAACAATTTTGTCCGATAGAAATTATTTCGAATATTCTCTTTCCAGTATTTCGACGACATTTCCGTTTTGTCTTTTTCGCCGAATTTTCTTTCTCTACAGCTTTGAGACCAAATTAACTTTCTTTTTCATATATATTGAATAACTAAAAGAAAGGCCATTTTTATATACCGTATTTTTAAGAAGTGATTTTGCCATACATTGATTTCAGAGTTTTCAAGATTACGAGTCCGTATTACACGAGACAGGCGGCTAGGCAGGGGGAAGAACAAATCCACTCTCTACAAATACACCATAACCCCCCTGAAATGGCTCTTTCTGTCGGAATTTCTGATGTTTTTAGAATCGTCCCTACCTTTGACGGAAAACCCTGCGACCTAGATAAATTTATTTCCGGGGGAGACGTTTTATTTAGATCTATAAAAAGGGCAGATCCGGAGATATATGAAACATTTTTGGAGCTAGTCAAAAATAGACTAGAGGGTATTGCCTATGATCTAATTAGGTATAGCACAATCGCTAAATGGGAGGATTTAAAGGATAAACTTGAATCAGAATATAAAGAGGAGCAATCTCGGTCAACGGCACACAATGAGTTGATATCCCTGAAACAAAACTTCAGAGAAACCGTTCGGGAATACGGAGATAGAGTTGCGAATGCTCTGAGGACGCTGAACTCTGCTACGTGTGAAATAACAGCAGACGCGGTGGTTAGAGAATTCTTGATAGAAGAAAACTCAAAATTGGCAGTGCAAATATTTGAGGATGGTCTCAAGAATGAACAACTGAAAATCCTAGCCAAAGTCCATGGGGGAAGTAGTTTAAAATAGTCTATTGCACATGTAGTATCACATGCTGCTCGAATGGACAACTCTCCCAGGCCATATAACTATAATGACAGATTTAATCGAATAGTCTGCCAAACCTGCGGTAAGCCAGGTCATTCTCAGGACACTTGTTATCGGAACATGCAGTCCAACAATTTTCCGAATAGACAACCAATAAAAAGAGAATATAACATGATATGCAATTTCTGTGGACGGAATAATCACACAGAGAACGAGTGGTAGATACAAGATATCTAGGAATGGACCATCCTTAACAAATTACCAACAAGGTACAACAATGCGTAATCCATTCCGAAATAATCCTGCAAACACCGAAAATCGTTTTAGTGAATATCCTAGAATCACCAATAGACAAAACGATAGGCAAAATGTTCACTTTTCTCGGGTGCAAGAGTCAGAAAACGAGGCCTGACGCCAACCCAATTTTGTGGAAGACAGACAAAATTTTTCTATTTATAACATTAGATCTTTGGCAATAGATAACGACAATTTTAATGAAGCTCCTAACCAAATAACTAAAGCGATACAGATAAACGAAGGGAAAACAAGCACTAATATAAATATTCCGATTCATACTCCAATTTTGGAAAATAATTCAGCAACACAGACTGAAAATTCGAAATTTTCAGCAGTATTAAAGACTGAAATCCCTAATATTTCGGATATCCCTATTGACAACCCCGACACTTCAGCAACCAAGACTGAAAACTCAGCAATATTAAAGACTGAAAATTCAGAACTTGCAGAAAATACACAAACAAAAATCCCTCACATTTCGGATATCCCTATAGACAACCCCGACACTTCAGCAACAAAGACTGAAAATTCAGCAGTGGTAAAGACTGAAGATCCAAAAGGTGCAATAAAAATCGAAACCCAAGTCAGTTCAGTAGCTAACATTGAAGAACACCATGTTTCAGCAGCAAAGACTGAAGGATTGAAGGTTTCTACAGCAGATATAACTGAAGAAATAGTTCAAACAGCAAATAAGACTGGGAACCAAGATGTTCTAACAGCAAATAAGTCTGAAGAACTATACGAATCAGTAAATGAGACTGAGAAACTAAACGATCCATCAGCAGGGAGTAAGACTGAAAAGGTAAACGTTCCGACAGAAGTTAAAGCTATAGAAAATGATGACATTGAGCCGAAAACACTAAACATTTTAAATAACGATACTGAACACCAACACGAAGTAATGAAAATTGAAAATAATAATTCAATTAAAATAGGTATTGAAAAGAAAAACCATATAAATACCTTACAAATTAATTTTTACAACAATAAACATGTATTCGAACACAAAATAAGAAAAAATAAAAAGGTACACAGTCATTTAGGACAACTGAGATCATTTCTTAAGAAAATGTTTGGTATTATGCAATTCTATGCAGTCATCATAATAATAGGCCCAAAAAAGTTTTGGAAAATTTTCCATAAATTTAAGGAAAAGATAGACACTTAACAAATGGCCTTTGTTTTTATTCAATATATAAAACAATTGTAAGAAATGACGGAAATGAAAAAAAAAAAAAAAAAAAGTTAAAAAAGGGGAAGAAAGAAAGAAAATTTTAGAAAAAAAAAATTATTATATACTGGGATATAATACATTTTAAAATATATATTGGGATATAATTCGAACGAAAAAGAGAATTTTGAGAAATAATAATAATTATATATATAGAAAAAAAAAGTTGTTGGATAATAAAAGAAAAGGTTCCAAGTGGAAATATTAAGTTAGTTAGAAATATTTAAAGTTAGTTAAAAGATAATGTAAGTAGACTATAAGTAAACTTTTAGATTATTGTAACCTATTTTTCTAGTATTAAGAACTTTTGGATTTTTGTAACTTTTGATATAAGATTAACTTTGAACGCCATTGTAATTGAACGAAAACCCAAGTCGGTAATTAAACCTAATCTAAGCAATAGTTAACAGAAAATTATTTTCTTCAAAGATAATTTTCTTTTTCGAAGAAGGGTGGGATGTTGTATTCCAGAATACTACCCTTATTCGCTTTAACACTAACTCATGTCCTTTCAAACACAACCCTTAAAACTACATCCTCACATATCTTACATTCTCAGTTAATACAGCACATTTCATAAATAAACAGACACTATATTCTATATCCAGTCACTTACAGCACATTTCATAAATAAACAGACACTATATTCTATATCAAGTCACTTACAGCACATTTCATAAATATGCCCCTTTTCATAACAAGCACATTTTTCATTTCAAAACATGGCCACTTTGATTTTCGTTCAAAGTTTATTCAAAATTCTAAGTCACAGAGACTTCTAGATTGTTTTGTTCAGTTTATACGCCACAGTCAGTTAGAACACAATGTTCTATATAAACAAGTAAATTTATATGAAAAAAGTAGAAAGAAGAGAGCTCAGCTTGAGATAGCTGAGTTCGATAAAATAATAATAAATAAAAATATTTAATTAAAAGAGGTCTTTTAATACTATTAATAACTTAATTTAATAAATATTATAACCTCCACGCTCTTCCCTCGAAAGAGGAAGCACGGCGTTGGAGCCGTAACAAATCTAAAAATATATCGGTGGGACACCGGAGATGGAGGAGTTTACTAGACGTAACATACCAGTAAGTTAGGAAATAAGATACCATAAGTTAGAGTTTAATCATTTTTGTTTAGCGAGTAAGTAAATTAGAATAAGAGGAAGTGATAAAAAATGATATAAAAAATTAATGAAAAAAAATCAATGGATAAAACTGGGGAATTGAAGTTTAAATTGATTGACCATCCACCGTATTCACCAGAAGTAGCCCCGAGTGACTTCTTTCTATTTTCAAATTAGAAAGAATGGCTCAGTGGACAGCGGTTTACATCAAATGAGGAGGCCATCGGACACACCAATGCTTATTTTGAGGAACTACCACAATCATATTTTTTCTTTTTTGAAGGCTTAAAAAAGTTGAAGGGACGTCTGTCAGAGTGTATTGAACTAGAAGGAGATTATGTTGAAGAATAAAAAAAAAATGCCTAAAAAACTTGTTTTTCTATCTTTTTCTAAAAACTTATTGACCTGCCTTCGTACTATACATAACTCGCTGCAAAGTATTACACATAAAATGGCACCCTTCAACAAGCCTGTTTTGGTAATACGCTTCTAGAAAATGGGATTACTAATTTTCTAACGATTTCGACAGGCAGGCCATAGTTTTCTATGGATTTTAAGGTCCAATTTCTTGATATTTAAGCTCACAGCTGCGCGAATTCTAGTCTGGTCAAGTTATATAGAACCTTATCTTATGTTATCAGCCTTTTAAAACTTATCAGAAGATCTATGCAAACTTTAGCATTACAATTATCCATAGCATTATTTCCCAACAGACGTATTTGCTCACTTAATGATTTCAATATGTAAAACAGTTTGCATTATAATATTAATTTATTATTTCATAAATATTCCGTGAATTTTTCTTCGGCAAAATAATAAATAAAATAATAAATCTATTAAAGTAAATTAAGCGTTACTGATAAGGGCTTGTCAGCCGAAACCCGTCTAGTATTTTGTTTTTCCTGATTTTAATCGTAGAGTTCAATAGCCCAGTTTATCGCTGTTAAAAAAGATGAATGTACAATTTTTGCGAACATTTTTTTTATCAAACGCACAGTCACTGCACTTTGAGATTGTTGAACTCGGTATATACTTACCCCTGCTTCGAGTACGATGCGAAGCAATCTTAGGGATGGGTGACTAGGTTTATAAGCTGCTGTCTTGAAATGACATGAGAAAACGTCAAAATTTGACCTTCAGATTATTTGAAGAGTTCGCGGATTTAACGACAAACTTCTCTTAAGCAAATTTCTCCCAAACTAACTAGAGAGTAGCATGAGCATGGTGTTTTACTTCAATCCCAGAATGCGTCCTTAGAGTCAGGTTTTGAAGACGCATTTTGATACGAATTCAGAGATTATCTGACAAGCTTCCGAAATGTTTATCTCCCGTGAACGATTTCCCTTTAAAGATTGCTAATATATCCTAGCTCGTGTATGACTGATTTTGACCTCTGGGTGGAGGTCGATTGGCTCATCATTTTCTAAATTTTCATCGAGTATATCACATCATTCAATAAGAGCCGAGACAGATGGCGCCTGTAATGAAATATCTTTAAGACTTTTAGGAAGTGCTAACCTTCAAACATATGTGTCAAAATTTCATGACGATCGGACCATAACATCATGGGTTAGAGTAATTTAAGTGCTGCTATTTTTACAACTGTTTGGAACAGAAACAACAAGGCATCGATGATTCAGAGCGCTGTTCGACACTGTTTACTAGGAATAAAAAGGAGTTTTTGTAAATGACAACGGCAGTCAGCTGAGTGGAGAGCAGCCGGTGAAACCGTCCGAAGCGTCCGTCCATTGTTTTCAATATTGTAAAAATAGCGTCACTTAAATTATCCACAGCTTTCTCGCCCTGTAACGGAACGAGTATTGACGCTGAGATGTTCGCGCTCTCGGGAGATGAACCACAAACGGGTGCGATCCGTCGGATTGTCTTGTGGAGCGCATATAAACCAAATTGCCCGGAACAATACCACAAATCTCCGAAGGACAGTACCCGTGATAATATCTGTAAAACAGACAGAGGTCAGCTACGCGCCTTCGATGTCATAGCGACTGTAGACCCGACGCCAATGCCGCGTCCCCGATCAGCCGGATCGCTCGTCTCTGTAGGCTCTCAAGTAGGTTGACGGTGCGTTTAGAAGCAGAGCTGTAAACATCAGAGCAATATGCGAGCACGGGTCTAATTTGGGATTTATACAGGAGGAGAAGTTGGGCCGGAGTAAAATATTTCTTGGCTCTAGAAAGATAACTCCGTTTTACAGAGGGGGAGCCGGCGATGTTCGATACGTGTTTCTGCCACGATATATTCCCACATTCCGTGACGCCGAGCAATTTCAAGTTTTCCCCAGATTTATCATCAGCTGTGAAGCCAAAGGTACATTCTTCCTTGCGAATGTTGTACGAGGGTTGCCTTTTATATTTCGGGATTAGAGAACAAAAACAAATATTGATCATCGAAAATCACTTTACTGTTTCTTTTTCAAAATATTCCCCATGAAGATATATACACTTTTGCATGCGTTTGAATCAATTGTCGAAGCACTTTTGCCACTCTGATTGAGGTATCTCCAACACATGCATTCTGAATGCAGCAACCGCTTCTTCAGGTGTCGAAAAACGTTGACCTCTCAGTTTGTTTTTTACGTACGGGAATAAAAAGAAGTCATTCGGTGCCAAGTCAGGACTATACGGCGGATGACCCACCAAATCGATGTTTTGGGTGCTCAAAAATGCAGTTGTCGCAGCCGATGTGTGAGAGCTCGCATTGTCGTGGTGAAGAGTGATCCGTCTTCGGCGGTTGGTTTTCCTGATTTCTTGGAAGACAACTGGCAAACAAATGGTTGTATACCACTCAGAATTGACTGTTCTGCGTTGTTCTAGTGGTACGGTTGCGACATGTCCAGTTTTTCCGAAAAAAACAGGCGACCATTTGCTTGGAAGTGCTTCGTGCGTGAACAACTTTTGTTGGATTTGGTTCATCTTGAAACACCCAGACAGTCGACTGCTGTTTACTTTCGGGCTCATACGCGTAAATCCACGATTCATCACCTGTCACGATGTCATAGACGTGTTTCGAAGCACCGCGACCGTATTTTTTGAGCATTTCTTTCGACCAATTGACACGAGCCTTTTTTTGGGTGATTGACAAATTGTGTGGGATCCAACGCGAACAAATTTTTTTGACAGTCAAATGTGTATGCAATATTGAATGTATGCTGGTCCCACTAACGCCTAAGGTTGTCTCAATCTCACGATAGGTCACATGACGATCTTCCAATATCAGTTCGCGCACAGCATCAATGGTTTTCGGAACAACAACTGATTTTGGACGACCTTCACGAAATTCATTTTGGAGTGAACTACGACCACGATTGAATTCACCATACCATCGATAAACACTGGTCCTTGATGGAGCTTCATCGCCAAAAATTGAATTAAGTTCATCCATGCACTGTTGCTGAGTTAATCCACGCCGAAAGTTGTAAAAAATAATCGCACGAAAATGTTGATGATTTAATTTCATTTTTGGGCCGAGATGAATCTTTTAAGTTACTGTAAACAACACAAATAGCGCTCGTATGTCAAAACGTTCTGAGTGCGTATAACCTCAAAAAGGTCCAACTTTACGACAGAGCTGTCAATTGCCGGATTGCAACACTAGGGTTGCCAAATCCCGAAACATAAGAGGCAACCCTCGTATATTGTGTCTTCTTGCATTGAAGTCGAAAAGATTGGCATTTCTCCCCTGTAGGTCCTTATCCAGATCCCGATTCAGAGAGTCGATTTGGCTACATCTTAGCCGGTGCGACGTTGATGAGTGATCAACCAATCAGTCGAAAAAGAGGAAACAAGCGTACTATCACCCGCAAAACTGAACACTTTCTTATCCGTTGGCTCAAATAAATCATTTATGTGAATCAAAAACAAGTTTGGAGCCAAAATAAAACCTCGAGGTACCTCGGAATTGACAGGATACAGGTCCGAAGACACGCCGTCTACAACAACCCAGATGGATCGATTTTCGAGGACGCTCTTCGTCCAGTCGCAAAACTGTTGGGAATGTCCGCATGAACGAAGCTTGCTCAGCAATGCTCCGTACCAGACGCGGTCAGAAGCCTTAGAAATATCCAATACGATCGTCTACAACAACCCGGACCGATCCATTTTCGAGGAAGCTCTTCGTCCAGTCGCAAAACGGCGGGGAAAGTCCGTATGAACAAAGCTTGCCCAGTAAAGCCTCGTACCAGACGCGGCCGAAGCCCTGGAAATATCCAACGCGACCGCCTTTGACTCACCATGCCCCTCAATCGCATATTTCCATGTATCAGTTACAAGGGTCAAAAGGTTTCCAGTGAACCGCCTGCCACGGACTCCGTATTGACGATAATTCAGAAATCCGCTGCACTCCAAATACTTAATCAACTCGGCATTGATGACCTTTTCCATCACCTTAGATAAGATAGACAGTAATGCTAGCGGCCAGTAAGTTTGTGGGAGACACATTTTCCCCTCTTTGGGATTTGTTGAACTCGAGTGATTTTCCAGCAGATAGGAAATGTCCTCCGTGCATAAGATAAGCAAAAGAGTCTGCCAACAACCGGCGATAGTTCTGAAGCACAGTTCTTAAAGACTATTGCTGGTATTCCGTCCGGGCCGGTTGCCTTCTTACAGTCCAGTTCACGTAGAATGCGTTGAATAGTACGCGGGCGAAATCTCACATTCCGCATGGAAGACCGTACCGGAGAGATCACAGGTGGCTCCAAAAGGCCGGGATCGAGGTTTAAATTCGTGGAAAATAAATTCGCGAGCACATTAGCTTTATACTTTGAATATGTGACTAACGTCCCGCTGTCTGTCACCAACGGAGGGAAAGAGGACGAAGCTCTTTTGCCATTGACCAGGGGCGCGAACCCGTCGGGCACCGAAGAAGTTTATTGGTCACTCTATCGTTGTGAGCTTTATTCGCGCTATCAATCGCCTGGTTGCACGCGTTTCTGATTCTAACAAAATTCGTTCTGTTAACATCGGTGGGATTGGAGCGCCATTGGTTAAAAGCTCTATTTTTTGCCGCTGTAATCTGCTCGCATTTTTTTGTCAAACCACGGTTTATCAGATGAACTTCGTTTGATGGAATGTGGAATGTAGATCTCCATCCCGAGAAGAATAATCTCTGATACCGACTCCGCTTAAGCGTTAACATTGTCCTCTCTGAAGCACACCTCCGACCACGGAAAGGATGCGAAGAAATCTCGCATATCGTCCCAATTAGCAGCTCCATACTTCCATACATGGCTAAGCCGCTTAGGCCGGTTATTCGCTTGATGTGCAAGTGTTTGCGCGACAGATACCAAGCAGTGATCTGAGTTTCCTAGTGGCGCAGAAACCTCTACGGTATAAATACTCGGATCGGATGTTAAAAACAGATCCAGGGTGTTCGCATAATCGCCTCGGGTATCCGGCACTCGCGTTGGCTCCCCCACGAGTTGAGTCAAGTTGTGGTTTACAGCAAACATCTCCGCCAGCCTCCCAGCTTCGTCGGTTCTGTTAGAATGTACCAACCAGCCGGAATTGTGCACACTAAAATCGCCAAGGACAACAATTACAAAAGCCGGGTGGTTGATCTGTATCCAGTCGACGGTACGTGAAAGATGTTCAAAAAATGTCGCCGGTCGATCGACATTCGGGGAGTGGTAAAGACAACAAAGAAATTTAACGGAATTCCTCAGTACGACCCTCAACCATATGATGTCCATGTTATTGGATTCCAACGTCTCCATCCTCTGGCAAGCCAGATCGGATCGCGCGAAGCCGCAGACTCCGCCCTTAAAACGGAATCTCGAATGTAAGTCGTATCCTGAGCAACGAAGATATGTCGAATCAGTTGACGAATCGATCCGGGTCTCGGTTGGGGCAAGGATATCAGGTTTTGTTGTTTGCAAATATTGGTGGACGGCGTTTACATTCGTATTGGAGAAACCGATGACCCTGATGTTACAAAATGCCGTCACCAGTCGAGCGTGCGTAGAGCCCCGAGAGCGAGCCCGATTATGCGATGACGAACCTCTTAAGGTTCGGTTATTTATCGTAATATCTGCATGATGTTCCCCCTGACATAGTCCCCCTCCCCGGAGATCCGAATGGGAGACTAGTTTACCTCCGGACTTCTTTATATCAAAAGGTACCATCATGACTTATCTCCGCGTCAGTCCGGGCCATCAGCCACAGATCCGAAACCCCGTCGAAGATTTCTCTCGACGATATCGTGGTATGTACAGCGTGACTTGGTGGTATCACATCTTGAGACCGACTACCACCTAAACCAACGTTTTCTCGAACCGGTCCATCAGCCAAGCCCCGAAAGATGACCAGGGATTTCTCCCGACCATTTCACGGAGCCTATAGCTTGATGGGGTGGTATTTCACCGGGCGACAGGGCGTTGAGACCCCACCTACGACTCGTCCTTTAGTCGCCTCTTAAGACAAGCCGGCCTAGCAGTGAGTATATTCTAACGCCCTACTCACAGGGCAATGTAGAATAACTGATACTGGGCGTAATGGAATAGCTGAGCATTCGGATACAAAAAATTGAACTTTTTTGTTCACAATTTCGATAAAGAATTTGAACCTACATGCGTAAGAGATCCATTTGAGACAAGAACTGAACCTTGCGCTGATAATAGTGTTCAAAACTTTGACAAAAGATTGATTCTATACACGTACAAGGTCAAATTAACACAGGAACTAATGCCTACCGACTATTGCAGCATCGCCAGTACAGGCTCGATGGAGACATGAGATGGCCGTAGTGAATGGTCACATTTCGGGCAAGATCATCTTCAGTGACGAGACTCACTTCCACCTCTACGAATTCGTCAACAAGCAATATTGTCGCACTTGGGAGGATGAAAATCCAAGAGCGATCATTGAGAGTTCATGCGTTTAATAGAATCACTGTAAAACGCTTTTTTTGACTGGTGGCGTAGTGGCGGTTCCGCCAAACCCCACTGTCTACTTACCCGAAGAACCCCCGTAACTTCAACCCAACCTTCATAGTTTTCTGCTAATGCAATCGCATTAGCACCTGTAAATGCTTCACACATTAAGTTTATCAAATGTATTTAGCTAAAAGCTCCTGGAAGAGAATTCTTACCTTCATTCATTTATTCGAATTCAAAATTCCCTATAAGAATTCTGTTCCAAACATCATAAATCCCAAGCCAATTCGGCACCTTCGGTTGCCAGGAAATCCCAATCTTACATACGCATTTTCCCTAGTCGTATTCCTGAAAACGAAACAATTTGGTTTACATACAATGTAACCATCATAACAGGTGTTGCAGCACAAGCATAACAACCAGGGATAAATCGATTCTCAACGTTACAACAAAAGAGAATCGATTCGTCATAAAAAATCAAAAATGAATTCACCAGCCAGCAGAATAGCCGAAACTCACAACGTTACTGCCGCCTGAGGGTATGCTCCAGGGATCGCTCGCACAGGTTGCCGTTTGTGTTAAGTTATTTCCAATACTAGTCTAATACATTCCACATGGGGTGATCCCTGGAGAAGCGGCAATTGACAAAGCACTGTTTTTGGAGAACAGCTTATTTTGCCCACCGTAATCTTCTGTGCGCTGTACCACGGCGCTTCTGGTCGACGAAATCTGCTGTTCCGATGGGAGAAAAAGGAAAACCCGTTTCGAGACTGTGCATGCGGCATATACAAAGGCGCAGTTAGCACATCGTTTTTTTTTTCGTCAGTTGTAATGTTCAATCGTCACGAACAAGTTAATTTGTTTTTTTTTTTGTCGAAACCTCAAGTAACCATTTTTGTTGAATTTTTAAACCTAGTGAATATAATTTAAATAGTACAAGAAACCTTACCATTTTTTTGTTTTTATTCTTTGGTGTTTTTTTTATTTTACTTCGGTCGCTAATGTTCGAAAGTGATTAGGACAAACCACAACTGTGGTCCATTATCAGGATCTCCACCTCTAGGAAGATTCTAGAACATCCGACTGAAAAGAACTCCTGGGCGCAGACGGAAAACAAATGGTTGCTGTTTCCAGGGAAAGGGTTTCGGCTGTGTAGCAAACCAACGATTACATTTTCGGTCTGGCTATTCCCCGTGGGCAGACATCTGCCAAGGCAACTACTGGAGTTGGTTTGGCTGCCCAAACGGGCGAACAACAGGGATCATAAACATTGCGTCGCCTATTCCCAGCCCCACCATGTGTATAATAAATTCCTTTACATACACATTGGCTGGCGACCTATACCCAAGGGACAATAGCAAAGATACGCATCTTGCGTCTTAAGGCATAAACTAAATCCTACAGCATAGGCAAATGCAAATAGGAAAGGTATACCTACCCTTGGCAGCGATGCCATAAACACCAATTCCCTGTAAATAAGCTAAAACCAATTAGCACTATGTGCATGACGCATTGCGGCTATCAATACAGCTGCATGGCACATCAAGACAATGATCTATACGATCCCTTTGTCGTACACATTTCTGGGTCTGCTCCTCGTGATCTAACGGCATGAACAAACAAAAACCCAATTAGCACCCAATGAGATTCGGCTTGTTTACTTAGCCGAACTCACATCTCATTGATACACATTATTCCCTTTTGTATGTTTTCAGATTCGTTCTCATGGCTTTGTCCCATGAAAGAATCAATGCGCACACAAACATGTGTATCTGTATGATCTCTCTATGAGATTAGGTTACCTACTCCCAAAGAGAGACTTCACGTTTCTCTTGGGATGGAAAATGTATCCTTTAAATTAGAGAGCCAGTACCACTGGCCGAATTTCCTTTTCCAACGATTTGATATCGCGGAGTCCTTTGCCATCCACCGACCGAGCCGATCGTGATCACTCCCGTTCCCCATTGCGCACGGGGATGCAAATATTTCAAAGTTGAGAGTCGCGTTCATATACTCAAAAGTCGAGAGTCGTCTCCCATCCTTCAGCGCGCGCACAAGGAGTCGTTTTATCATTCCCCGTAGGGTGTGCATCGGAGTCTGCACCCCTGCGGGACGTGTCCCTTACGTCGTAGAGTTTCGTTTGGTCAAGTAATTTCGGAAACAAAAGATGCGGTGATCGATAATTAACAATCTCCGTATTAAATCACGTTTGTGTTGGCGGGCAGTGAGTCAGATATAATCTAACAACAAAAATGTATTCAGTGTATAGTTACGTAAGATAAAACCCAGTTGTACTTAAAATGACTTGACATTATATTCAAATAATTGTAAACATTCCCCGAATTTTTAAACAGTTTTAAATAAATTAAAGATCATCCACTACAATAGGACCAAACCGTGTTTCATTTTACTTGCTCCTAGTGGACAGGGTGTTGTGGAGTCTTGTTTCGTTTTTCTTTCGGGTGAACAGTTTTTCTTTGGTGCTCGTCGAACTTTTAGCAGAGTGGGTTGGTAGTAGAACCCGCGCCCCTGCAGGCGCCACGACTACCTTCCCCGCAGCGTCATTGATTTTTCAAAAACAACGCCGAACAAACGGTTACCGGAGCTTTACACAAAGAGTTTTTAAAGCCGAAACTGGATGGTATGGATCTGGATGGCTTGTGGTTTCAACAGTAGGATGCCACTTTCCACATACTCGTACGCATGAAACTCTGGACATTCTGCTTGTGAAGTTCCGTGGACGAATTATCTCCTGCTGATCACAACTGTCTATTAAGATCTTTTCTTCCGGCGGGGCTACTCGGGGCCAAACGTGTTTGTGGGTAAGCCCAATACCATTCAAGGGCCAAAGATGACTATTTTTGAAGGGATTAACATCGCGGATAAGCACATCTTCAAAAAGGTCTATAAACAGAACGAGGTGAGCTTTCTGACTCGTGACAAGCACTTGTCCAGTATTTTCCATCGATTAATCAATCGAATAAAACTGTAAGTCATTAAAATGAAATAAAAACTCGTTGTTTTATTCAGTGTTTCATCGCCTAAAGGAAAAACCCATTTAAATACCCTTTCCCACTTTAGCATATCCCAAGTTCGAGCGTAACATTCTTATAGCTGTAGACGATCGTAACACAGCTACAACACCGAGATGATATATTTGTCCATTTCTCCAAAGTCAGTCTCCCCACCACTATTTTTTAAACGACGACCTTTTGTGCGATAATTTCTTCCTAAAGAAAAAACTGTTGAAAATGGAACCCAAGTTGAATAAATGTGATGAATGTGGTTAGCGATCCGACGTACTCGTGCACACTTCTGAGCACGAAGTCTTCTTTTTTTACTGACCGAACAAAAAAGTAAATGACAACAAACCGTGACCGGCATAGTTAATTGCATCAATTTGAGTTAATAGTTACGGGTTAACAATAAAATTAAAAAAAAAAACGGGACAAATAAAAAAAGCACGCGAATTGAAATTAAACGATCCCCAATGATCAAAGTTTGTATCGGTGCTTACTTGCAGTCTACACTTGATATAACTTACCCTTGACAATCTACAGTAATTAAATTAAATTTGTCATTGTATTGTATAATTACGGCTTCACAAAAAATAATACTCAGATTTATCAATGATCAGTTTATTTTATTGTTAGCTTGTTTGGAGCTTCTATTCACATATATTTCAAAGTTGCATCTATGTGATACCATGGGGCTAAAGTACCGTAGTCACCTTGATCCAATGGAAATCCCTTCTATGTGACCTTTAAAAACTAAGTACTATAAAGTTCCACAGTGGAATTTCACGTTGTCGGCCATTGGTATGTGCTGCTATGATTGTTTTACTGAATCACTTAGTGCCAATGTTTTCCATAACCGCGTATAATCAATTTTACATTTTTGTCACTGGTTATAGACGAATGTCAGACCGACAAGTTCAAGATTTTTTACTGGTTCCCTACCAAATTAGTCAATCGTTATTTAATACAATGATAGACCTTGAGTAACTGTGCATTAAAATATAGGAATGTTTTGTATGTGCGTGTGTGTGTGCACGTATGTGTGTGTGTGTGTGTGTGTGTGAATTTAGGAGAAAAACGGTTAAACCAAATCTTGGTAATCGCATTTTTAACCTTAACCCAACATTAGCGGATCTCAGTTTATAACCCATTCCGAGGCGTTATTGAGCTCTTGTGCTGATCCAAGAGTTTCGCATCGACCAGGGCAACATTTTACTACTCGATTATATGCTGGAAGACCTAATCGACCAATTCGACGCATAGGCCGGTGCGAACAGGCAGATTGAAAAAATTATGAAGTGGCTAACTAACGCATCCGATGGATCTATGCCACGACAAAGACAACCAGCAGGGGCAATCAAACCAGTATATTGGTGGAACTCAGAAATCGCCCATGTGTGATGAGTGCAACAGGTTACTACGCTTGCAACAAAGAGCAAGAAACCGTAACACATACCCACAGTTATATGCGGAATTCGTCAACAAACGGAAGAACTTGAGGAATGTGATCCACAAGAGTAAATATAACGCGTTCTGCTCCCTAATGGATGAATTAAATAACAACCCATGGGGCAGCGCCTACAGGATAGTTGTGGGGTAGAAGTATGTTGCACCGGCGTACGGTGCTGATTCACTTCACTCCCCATCACGAAACGAAAGTTCAGCCGCAGCAATTGTCACTAAAATAAGGAAAGCTCCGCCACTAACCGTTCACCAGAAAAGAAAGGAAAATGAACCACTAGGATATGCAGCAAAAAAAAGAAACACACTGCTTATTAATTAATTAATCTTTATTGTTTTCTTTTTGTTGTAATAGTTATTTTTTGTTTTAGCACTATGATTTTAAGTTATTTCTTATTTCTTTAACAGAGTCTATATGCACGGCACTGCTTATTGATTTATGTTTAGGGAAATAACCCGACTTTGACTCTGGGGTGCACTCCGGTACGCACCCCGTACGCACTCTATCTAGGGGGAACGCGATGCACGCTCGATGGTGGTTGGTAAACGACTCAATAATTCAACCCTCGTTTGGGGTGAGTTTGGTGGTGTGGTGAAAATGAAATGAGGGGCGGGGGGGGGGGGGGGGGGGGGGGAGCGACCATACAGCGCAAAGTCTCTGATTGCTTCCAACCCCGCGAATGCCAGGACGAGCCTTGTCCCTGTTCAATCCAAGTTGACATGTAATCTCCACGTGACACCCCTGGATAGCTACTTTGACACCTGCCAAGTAGTGAACCAATGCATGCAGCGACTGTTACGTGCGGCTTCCACCACCCCCATCATTTAGTTGTTTTTAATATAATTTGGTTTTTAATATAATTTGATGGTAAGGTGGTGGGAAAGGCACACGATCCACATGTTGAGTGTGCGGACATACTCCTGTTCGAGTGTGGATCGTGTGCAAGTTCGATTTCTGTTTTCGGAGTGGATGTTGATGGAGAGGGAGTGAAAGGAACAACAAGTTTGTTTTGATTCCGTTGTTGACTGTTGTTTTTAAGATACGGTTTTTTTGAGAGTTCAGTTACACAGTTGAAGGAGGAAGAAGCAAAAAAGTTTTCCCGTATTCATAGTTTTGTCGAGAAGAAATTGTAAAAAGAAAAATGTTATAATTAAGAAACAATTTTGAAAGAGTAAATTTTCCCATTTTGGTCTAAGAAAAAAGAATAAATTGTAAAAAGAAAAACGTTTGGAAATTAAACGAAGAGAAAGAAAAACCCAGAAAAAGACAAAACTCTTTTCTTGTGTGGAGCGCCGTTTACAGACGCAAGTGTCTAAACTTGGATTGGCCAAATCTATCCATCGTGCTTCTCTCAAAAGTCGCCAGTTGGCGGTGGCCACCCAGGTCATGTTAAAAGGGAGGAACCTGAAGAGGAGCCACAGGTGGTGGAACAGCCGCTGAAGAGGAAGAGGAGTCCTAGCAGAAGTCTTGGAAGCGAAATAATAGACGCCCCCACACTGAGAAAAACAGGTAACCAATTTTTTGTGGCTTTATACATCACACGACATCCTGAGAAAGGTTGGCGCAAGGCTAATAACCAGGCCCGTAAAAATGAATTATTATGGCAAAATTAACAAGCCTCGGATATGGACCGGATACACGACGACGACCACGGAAACGAAAATGGCTAAATGATTTAAGCATTTTCACATGGAACGTCCGCTCACTATACAGAGCGCGAGCTGCACAGCAGCTAGCCGATGCCATGTCCTAATATAAGGCTGACATAACAGCATTGCAAGAAATAAGATGGACGGGGGGTGTTATTCAAAGAAAAGGGTATGACATTTATTACGCTGTCACGCAGAACACCATGTGCTCGGGGTAGGCTTTCTAGTCAGCCAAAAACTGAAGCCTGCCATCATCGGCTTTAATGCAATAAACAAAAGGCTATGCACTCTTCGCGTGCGAGGCAAGTTTAAGAACATAAGCCTCATAAACGTCCACGGACCTACAGAGGAGTCCCCTGACGTCGTAAAAGAAAAATACTACGAGAACGTCGAACGGGCCCTCAATGCCTGCCCAAGATACGATGTTCTTGCTGATTTGAATGCAAAAATAGGCCGGGAGCCGGTTTTCATGCAATA
Source organism: Microdon myrmicae (assembly GCA_963931805.1). Taxonomy (NCBI): domain Eukaryota; kingdom Metazoa; phylum Arthropoda; class Insecta; order Diptera; family Syrphidae; genus Microdon; species Microdon myrmicae. Next base: position 67,695,849 of record OZ007500.1, on the reverse strand, counting down.
CACAGGTTCCCATAGTTTGCATGAGAACACTAATGACAATGGACTACGAGTCATCGAATTAGCAGCATCGAAAAACTTGGTCGTTGCGAGTACCTGGTTTCCGCGGAAAGATATCCACAAAGCCACCTGGGTATCACCTGATGGAGCCACTCGCAACCAAATTGACCACGTGTTGATAGATCGCCGCCACTCTTCGAGCCTGATGACGGTACGAACGTACCGAGGTGCCAACGTCGACTCGGATCACTATCTTGTTGGTACAGTTTTCTGAGCCCGGATTGCCTTACGGAGACGTATTGCATCTGCGGATCAGGTTCGAAACAACACGGCTGTTTTACGCAATGAGAATACCAGTAACACCTTTGGTCATGCGTTAAGACACGCCCTCGAAGAGCTCGACGGAGGGAGAGTAAGTCCTGGGGCCAGAATGCCGGGCGTAGAAGAGAAATGGACACGACTTAAGAATACTGTCATTAGTACTGCAAACTCATCTTAGGCAGTAGTCGTAGAGATCGGAACGACTGGTTTGATGATGAGTGCAAACTAGCGACTGCACGTAAGAATGCTGCATACCGGGCAATGCAGCAGTCTCATAGGACGGGGGTGCGCGAGGAGAAATACAAAGAATTCAGAAAATCTGAAAAAAGACTTCACAAACAAAAGAAAAGTGTCTGGGAAACAACCTTGTCTGTGAAATAGAGAAAAGTAGAGAGCGAGGTCCACACCAGGCGCGGAAGTTCTACCAAATAATCCGCAGTATGACGCAGTACACACCACGCTGCACTTACTGCAAGGATAAAGAGGGTAATCTGATCACCGATCCTGAAGGCATTCTGGAGCGATGGGAAGTGCACTTCAATGAATTGCTAAATGGTCAGCTCACAGAAGAATTGGAGACTCCACCAATGCAAGATCAAGACCAAATGCTGCCGCCACCAAGCATTGAGGAAACATTAAAAGCCATTAGACAACTCAAATCAAATAAAGCCCCTGCAGCTGATGGCATACCAGCTGAGCTGATCAAACAAGGAGGGACAGCGTTACATCACGCAATTCATGGGGTCGTGGTGCACGTATGGGAGCAAGAGGAGATGCCGGAAGATTGGTGTCGCGGTATAATTTGCCCCATACATATGAAGGGAGATATCACAGTGTGCAGCAACTATAGGGATATAACATTGCTGAGTACCGCCTATAAATTACTCTCCACTATCCTACAAGATCGGATAGCCCCATACGCTAAAGCCATCATTGGTCAATATCAGTGTGGCTTCATCACAGGCAAATCAGCAATGGATCAGATATTCACCCTTAGGCAGGCGATGGAAAAATGTCAGGAATTTAAGATTCCATTATATCATCGGTTTATAGACTTTAAGGCCGCCTACGACAGCATAGCCAGGGTAGAACTATATAATGCCATGAGAGAATTCGGCATTCCAAACAAATTGATACGACTTTGTAGGTTGACCATGACCAACGTAAATAGTCAAGTAAAAATAGCCAGGTTGCTGTCCAAACCAATAAACATCTTTAATGGACTCCGACAAGGGGACGGTCTGGCCTGCCTCCTCTTCATCTTGGCGTTGGAGAAAGCAATCCGTGACTCTGGCGTTACAACTAGAGAGACTATTGTCACCAAGTCTAGCCAGATATTTGCCTACGCAGATGACATCGACATCATCGGTAGAACCGAATCAGCGGTACAGGAATCCTACACCCAGATCGAGCAGGCGGCACAAAAACTGGGACTGCACATTAATGAGGGAAAAACCAGGTACATGGTGGCAACTTCTGCGAAGAGAATACCTAACGTTGGTCAAACTATCAGGGTAGTGGAGCACGAATTTGAAGTAGTGCAATCCTTTAACTACCTTGGGTCAATAGTATCAGCCGATAACAATATGGAAGAAGAAATACGCGAACGGCTGATTAAATCCAACAAAGCCTACTATGGTCTATCAAGGCTCTTTAAATCCCGAAATTTATCCAGAACATCCAAGCTACTACTGTACAAGACCATGGTCTTACCGGTACTCATGTATGGATCCGAGACCTGGGTGCTTAATAAAAGGCACTCTGAACTCTTGGCCGCGTTCGAGAGAAAGGTCTTAAGGAGAATTGTTGGCCCCGTATGTGAGGGAGGACGATTCCGGAGACGCTACAACCATGAGTTGTACGCAATCTACCTTGAAGCTCATATTGTAAGAAAAATCAAGCTCGGTAGACTCCGGTGGACGGGACACCTAGCTCGAATGGGCGAAGAGGAGCCTGCCCGGAAAGTCCTTTGTGGCAGGATGTATGGAAGTAGACAGCGCGGCAGACCTTGTCTGCGATGGAGGGATGCCGTAGACCAGGACACCCAGAGCCTGGGAGTGCCAAACTGGATGACATCGGCTCGAAATCGGGACCGTTGGAAAAATTTGTTGAATAAGGCCAAGACCGGATCCCGGTTGTAGTGCCGATGATGATGATGAAAAACAAGCTGTCCGACATAGCATTTTAACGATGACAAAGCGTGCCGAATGGTTTGGGATTTATGATGCCATATGATGTGAAGAATTCTTTACAGGGAATTTGAATAACGCATTAAATGCGTGAATGATGTGAGAATTATTTTAGGGATTTTCAGATAATGCGTCGAATGCATTAAATGTCTTTAAGAAAGGAAATGTTTCAGGTATGCTGGTGCTTGAGATGCAAAAATGGGTTGCGAATATGGGGGGTTCTTCAGGTGAGTTGACAGTGGGGTTTGGCGGCACCGCCACATAGTCATGAAGAGACTACACAACAACAGTAGTCAAATGCAAGAAACTAAAAGAGAAATGGCCAGAATCGTTGCTGTCCTCTTCTCACAGTGTGATGAGGTGTTGAGAGCGTAAGAGGAATGTAACATCACTGAAGGGGAAATACCTCTCGTGACCACCGAAGAGGTTCTCTTGGCTGCAAGGGTTGTTAAAAAAAAGAAGATCCAGTTTCAGGACTCGACGGTATTCCTTCCAAAGCCAGGAAGTCTTCAACAGTCTACACGATCTGCCTCCAATCAGGATGCCCTCCTCAACGATGAAAAAAAAAGGCTTGTGCTCATACCAAAAGACATCAAGAATGCAGAAGCGCCATCGTCTTACCGCCCGTTGTGCATGCTGGACACAACAGGAAAACTGCTTGAGCGCGTAATTGCCACTCGCCTGGAACAATTCATCAATGGGACATCGGGGCTCTCTGAATGGCAGTATGGGTTCCGGAAAGGTAGATCAACCGGTAAGGCACTATCTGTGGTGTGCGACAGAGCTTGAAATGCGATAGATGGCGCACGATAGCCAGGAGGCACGAAGAAATATTGCGCCATGGTGATGTAGGGTGCAAGTAGGTGTGCCAAAACACGGGCACTGTTTCACTTGAATCCTCCTCAAGTTGTTCCGACCAAAACGTTGAAACTCCAGAACTCAAACACCAAAGGTAAAGATGAAGGAAATAAAAGCACTGGTGGTCTTTTGTTGGTTAATGTTTTCTTTATTTAACATTCAATGATTCCACATGCACAAATAAACTGATAAAATTTAACTGTTTTCTTGAGGATAATTAAACCGACTTTTCGTGGCAAAATATAAACTTTACGCGTAAGATGAAATTTCTTGTGATTGAATCTCGACTGACTGTAGTAACGTGGGTGTGCGTGACGAGGGATGATTTTCAACTCGGTGCGGCGTGACCGTCACCGGTGGTGGATGTAAAGCGACTGGCGTTAAAGGTGGCGATATTAAATTTTACTCCGGGCGGCGTGACCTGTCTCGGTAGTGGTTGGGTAATGACTGATCCCAATTAGGGATGAAAATGGGTAATTTAATTTTAATTGGGTCAGTGGGCTACCCTCAAAGTTGCATTGATTCATGCACACACAACCAAACCCACCACGAGATCATAGCACATTGTGTTTCTGCTCTCTCATCTGCCACGCCCGTCGAGGTGTGGTGAACACTTCGGTTAATTCGATAGTCGACGACCATGGGAGAATGAGAGAACAGAAACACAATGTACTATGATCTTGGGGTGGGTTTGGTTGTGTTTGCATGAATCAATGCAACTTTGAGGGTAGCCCACTGACCCAATTCGGTGAATGTGGTGACCTCAGCGTGCATTGACCTGTAGGGAGACAGAATTGTGGACGAGAGGAAAATGTTGCTGGTGCTATTCACCTGTGAAAAGAGATCATTCATCCCCAGCGAATGGAGTGTCTGGAGAAAGTGAATGGGACGCCGAATTGGTTAGGGAAATCTGATCATGGGAACTAAATTAAATGCTTTGATAATTTCCCCAGCGGTTGCATGATTATGCAACCGCGGCGTTTGATCAGAATATGCCGTTGCTAACCGACATGATGCGATTTCCGGTGGAAATCTCATGGGTTAGCGAAATGGATTTGCCGTATGGCGAAAAGATAGCTAAACTCAATTATACATTATCTGCATAAGATAATGAGTTTAGCTATGCGCCCGTTTAACATGATTTGCAGGTGGAATAGCTTATAAGGGGAATAAAGGTTGAAATGACGCGCTGAAAGCGGTCGAAATACGGTATGAAATTGTGGGTTGGTTCTCCATGTGGTATGGTCACAGTACCCCCCCCCCCCCCTCACTCCAGTGACGTATTCACGAAATAATGGTAGGGCGGAAGGAGTACTTTGATGTGTGACGGAAGGAGAGTTATATTTCTTATATTTCTTTTGAGTTAGGTGCTTAGGCTCTGGTTGGTACCGCGTGTGTTGCCGGCAGGGCCAAGGGGATTGCGGTGCGGTCCACTGGCCTATTGTGGTTTGCATAGACCAACAGGTATGACGTCCGAGTAGGTCGTGGCCTATCGGTAGCTCGCACGCATCCGCCGTGGCGAAGTTGCGTGTGCGGGATGGAGGTGCTTGAAACCCAGTGTTAATTTTTCTCCGCAGTGACGGGGTGCCGTGTGCGGGATGAAGAAGACCATGGTCCAGGGTCGGCATTTTTCGCCCATACGTTGGTATAGAGAGTTGTTTGCCGCCCTTGGTCGACATGTGGTATAGAGAACCCTCACAGTGACGCTAGACGTAAAAAAATGCACTTAACTCGGTGAATTGGAATCGGATTCTAGAAGCGTTGGGAGATCTACAAGTCTCACCCTACTTGGTGCGTATACTAGCAAACTATCTCTCGGATAGAAGACTGCTCTATGACGCTGATGAGGGACCACATGAATATAAAATAACAGCGGGTGCACACCAGGAGTCTGTATTAGGTGTCGTAGACGTCGTTACAGTTAAATTTGGCCATAATATGTACTCAGTGTGACTTGTGAATGAAACACTGTCGAGGAGAGTGGAGCAAATAAATATATAGGGTATGCGGTTAGGGCTTACATGTTAACTTTTACAGGTTTCTGCAATTGATCCCGAAATTAGAATTTTTAAGGTAACTATGGCATTAAACGGGAAAAATGGTTCTACAGTAATACGAAGATCGTTTAATATATATGTGGACATTTTCTAACCTTTCTCAAACGTTAGAGGAGCTCAGATAGTGTAGACAATATCGGTTCTAAGAATCTGAGCGAAATCATAGAGTATTCAAATGTCATCCTTCGTTACTGTTTTAAATTTGAAAAATCCCTAAGCCTTTGCACGAAGTCTGAAATGATGAGTCTTTGGCGGATTTTGAGAGTCGGATGTTGATGTGTTCCGCCGACCACTGTTCACAAAAGAAACACAATGAAATGGTCTTTCTTTTTAAAGTCGTTTTACTAGTTTTCTTATATTTCTTTTGTAATAATAGTTTGGCACGGATTTACAATATTTGCTACTGCACACGTTAGGATACACACAAGTGTGTCTTTCACTAAGTGTTTTCAGCACAAAAAAATTGTGAATTAAAATTGACAATATCAAACTGTACACATTAGGATACAACGAAAGTGTCACGACGAGGATAACCGTGTCAGTCTCCTCATTGACTGTCCACATTAAATTTAATTATTTTAAAGAGCAGAGGAATTAACTGTTAAATAAATATCCGCTGTCCTTAGTGAGGATCACAGGCCTGCGCGTGTTAAGTGCATCAGTGACGTCATAGACAAAGATGAGGTACACGAGGTCATTGATGCACTCAAATCAAAAAACCCCATCCATTTATGTACTCGGATAACCCGCAGAACGACAATGCAATTAATTGCACATTTCGGCATAACCATTGAACCACAAAAAGCAATTAATTGCATATTCCAAAACGATTGCCAAATAATGCAAAAGCAATTAATTGCATATTCCGGAACGATTAACAAATCACGGAAAAGCAATTAATTGCATACGAAACACTAAAGAATTAATTGAGTCTGTTCGCAATTGCGGATATTGAACTATGCCGCAAATCGATGAAGAAATATCGGCTGACGCCACAGTACAAAGCAATTGCGAATTGTAATGAAAATCGGAAAGTGGGTCATTGCAAATCGAGATTGCATTATCGTCATCGGGAGGTATTGACCCCGAGGTAACGTAATGAAGTACGAACAAGATAGGAGGTAGTCGGTTGTTGGTCAGGAAGCCTAGTGGGAGTCGGGAGTTGAGTGAATGGACCGGAAGAGTCCGAAAGTAGAGTCGTTTATTTATAGTTTTCTAAGAGTCGATAGTTGAGTTTCGATGTTAGTGCGGTCCGAAGTAAATTAACGTTCTGAAGAAAGGTTTAGTGAATATTCTATGTGAAAAGAAAAGAGACATAAAGAAAAGTCGTAAAAGAAATAAATAATGTAAACAAAATAAGGCGTGACACAAGTAGTTAAGTTTAATTAAAGCCAACAAGAAGAATACAAACACTGTAAGATAAAACTAAATAACATATAACACAAAAACTTAAAATTAGTTAACGCAAACCAAAAAGGTGTAGATATTATAACCTGAACAAAAGAAAGTGAATAAAGTAATCTGAAGGCTTTTGAGGTTTGAAGATAATTAAGTTAGATAAGAAAAATTGTACAAACTAACAACTCTCTTAATGGAATGAAAGATACAACAAAAATAAAAAGTGGGAGAAAACAAAAGAAAGGCTCCGTGTTTTAACTATTCAACGATTGGTGTAAAAATATTTTGGTCGTTATTTTTTTTATGTTGTAATTTTTTTTCGACGAATACCTAAAATCATAACTTGCGCGTTGAATTGCTGTGGGTTGAACGCCGAATATATACGTTTATGGTGTTTGCCTTTGGTGGCAGATCAATGAATGTACACAAGTTAACTCGCGTATTTGAAAAGCTTAAACTTCTCGTCGAGCAGTTTCTTTCTCGTTTTATCGCGTTGCGCAGATCAACCTCCTCGTCGAGGTTCTCTATGTAGACTAAGTACATTTTCCTTCTGGGGATGATTCTACTGACCCCATCGTTCTCTTTACTTTTTACCCTTGCTGGTGATTCTCTCTTAATCGAGAATCTCTCCACCAGGGAAGATCGCACTCTTTTTTGGTCCTGCGGTTTCCGCTTCATCACAGGCCAGATGTGTGGATGCACTCACACACACAGACGCAGAGGTTGCTGCCAGAATTCACCAGAATTTTCACACCTTCTGTTGAGTTGCTTTTATATACATTCGGGTGTGTGGTTTATTCTTGGCGATCCTGGGATCGTGGTAATTATCGTTGGTTGTGATAATTGTATTTGCTTTGCCCTATGGGAACTGCGTTTTAGTTTATTGCTGTTTCTCCGCAATGGCCTTTGTTTAGGTGAAGTGCATTGCGGTAGGGTCAAAGGTTTAGCCAACTGATTGTTTTACGGCAATTTGCTTATCGCCGAGGATTTGATGTTTGTCTACATCTGGCGCAGCTGTGCAAACCATTTGTGTTTATCCAGTTTTTTTTTATTAGACTTCTCTCGGGAGAGGCGAAGCTATAGCGCCGAGTGGGCGCCCCGAGATGCCATCAAATAACTGTTGCAGTTCTTTTTGAACAGTTGCAGGTTGTAACGCTCCGGGAACACTCGCATCGGAAGGGAGTTCCACAGCTTTCCCGCTCTGTAACGGAACGAGTTCTGATGCAGGGATGTTCGCGCCGTCGAGAGATGAACCACAAACGGGCGCGATCCGTCGGATTGTCTTGTGGAACGCATATAAGCCGAATTGCGTGGAAAAATACCAAGAATCTCCGAAGAACAGTACCCGTGATAATATCTGTAAAACAGACAGAGGTCGGCTACGCGCCTTCGATGTGATAGCGGATCGCTCGTCTCTGTATGCACTCAAGTAGGTCGAGGGTATGTTTAGGAGCCGAGCTCCAAACATGAGAGCAATATTCGAGCGCGGGTCTAATTTTCTATTTCTTGGCTCTAAGAAGAAAACTCAGTTTTCCTGAGGCTGACCTGGCGATACTCGACACGTGTTTATGCCACGATACATTCCCACAGACCGTGACGGCGAGCAATTTCAAACATTCCCCAGCCTCGAGGGCCCGGCCATTCATCATCAGCTGTGGAACCGATGATCCACTTTTCTCTGTGAAAGTTGTATATTGTGTCTTCGCTGCATTGAAGTGGACAAGATTGGCCCTTCCCCACTGCAGGACCCTATCTAGATCCTGATTCAGAGAGTCAATCTGTCTACATCTCAGCTGATGCGACGCAGATGCACCAATCGGCCGAACACTCGAAAAGGAGGAAACAAGCGTAATATCATCCGCAAAACTGAACACTTTGTTATCCGTTGTCTCCAACAAATCATTTATGTGAAGCAAGAACAAGGTTGGAGCCAAAATAGAACCTTGGGGCACCCGCGAATTAACAGGATACAGATCCGAACACTCGCCGTCTACAACAACCCGGATCGATCGATTCTCGAGGAAGCTCCTCGTCCAGTCGCAAAGCTGTTGGGAAAGTCCATATGAACGAAGTTTGCTCAGCAATCCCCCGAGTCAGACGCGGTCAAAAGCATTGGAGATATCCAATGCGACCGCCCTTGACTCACCATGCCGTTCAATCGCAGATGTTCATATATCGGTTATAAGTGTATCGTGAACCGCGTGCCACGGAATCCGTATTGACGATCATTCAGAAGTCCGTTGCACTCCAAATACTTAACTAACTCTGTATTGATGACTTTTTCCATTATCTTAGATTAAATAGACAGTAGGTCTATCGGACGGTACTTTTGTGGGAGACATTTTTTCCCGTGTTTGGGATTGGCTGAACTCGAGCGATTTCCCAACAGGCAGGAAAGGTCCTCCGTGCATAAGATAAGCGGAAGAGTCTGCCAAGAACCGGCGATAGTTCTGGAGCACAGTTCTTAAGGACTATTGCTGGTATTCCGTCCGGGCTGGTTGCCTTCCTACAATACAGTTCACGTAGAATGCGATTAATAGTGCGCGGACGAAATCGCACATCCCGCATGGAAGACCGTACCGGCGAGATCACAGGTGGCTCCAAAAGGCCGGGATTGAGGTTTGAATTCGCGGAAGATAAATTCGCGAACACATTAGCTTTATCCTTTGAATTCGTGACTAACGTCCCACCGTCTGTCACCAACGGAAGGAAAGAGGAGGATGCGAAGTTACCGCGGACAACTTTTTCCATTGACCAGAAAGAGCGCGAACCAGTTGCGCACCGAAGGAGCTTATTGATCACCCTGTCGTTTTGAGCCTTCTTCGCGGTATCAATCGCCTGGTTGTACGCGTTTCTGATTCTAACAAAATTCGTTCTACTAACATCGGTGGAATAGGAGCGCCATTGCTTAGAAGCTCTATTTTTTGCCACTGTAATCAGCTCGCATTTTTTGTCAAACCAAGGTTTATTAGACGAACTTCGTTTGATGGAATGTGGAACATACATCTAGATCCCCAGAAGAATAATCTCTGATACCGACTCCGCGCAAGCGTTAACATAGGCGAAGAAATCTCGCAAATCGTCCCAGTTAGCAGCCCCATACCTCCATACATGGCGAAGCTGCCTAGGCCGGCCATTCGCTTGATATGCAAGTGCCAGCGCGACAGATACCAAGCAGTGATCTGTGTTTCCCAATTGCGCAGAAACCTCTACAGTATAAATACTCGGTTCGGATGTCAAAAACAGATCCAGGGTGTTCGCATAATAGCCTCGGGCATCCGGCATACGCGTTGGCTCCCCCACGAGTTGAGTCAAGTTGTGGCTTACAGCAAACATCTCCGCCAGCCTCCCAGCCTAGTCGGTTCTGTTAGAATGTAACCACCAGCCGGAATTGTGCACATTATAATCGCCAAGGACAACAATTTCAGAAGCTGGGTGCTTGATCTGTATCCAGTCAACGGTATGTGAAAGATGTTCGAAAAATGTTGCTGGTCGATCGTCATTCGGGGAGTGGTAAAGACAACAAAGAAATTTAACGGAATTCCTCAGCACAACCCTCAACCATATGATGTCCATATTATTGGGTTCCAACGCTTCCATCCTCTGGCAAGCCAGATCGGACCGCGCGAAGACGCAGACTCCGCCCATAAAACGAAATCTCGAATGTAAGTCGTATCCTGAGCAACGAAGATATGTCGAATCAGTTGACGAATCGACCTGGGTCTCAGTTAGGGCAAGGATATCAGGTTTCGTTGTTTGCAAATATTGGTGGACGGCGTTTACATTCGTATTGGTGAAACCGATGGCCCTGATGTTACAAAATATCGTCACCAGTCGAGCGCGGGCAGAGCCTCGAGAGCGAGCCCGATTATGCGATGACGAACCTCTCAAAGTTCCATTATTTATCATGATATCTGCACATCCCCTGACATAGTCCCCCCCGGAGATCCGAATGGGAGACTAGTTTACCTCCGGAATTCTTTATATCAGAAGACACCATCATGACTTATCCCCGTGTCAGTCCGGGCCATCAGCCACACATTCGAAACGCCGTCGAAGATTTCTCTCGGCGATATCGCGGAATGTACAGCGTGACGGGGTGGTATCTCACCTTGGGACCGACTACCACCTAACCAACCTTTTCTCGAACCGGTCCATCAGCCAAGCTCCGAAAGATGTCCAGGGATTTCTCCCGACCATTTCACGGAGCCTAAAGCTTGATGGGGTGATATTTCACCCGGCGCACAGAGCGTTGGGACCCCGGCTACCACTCGGCCTTTAGTCGCCTCTTACGACAAGCCGGCCTAGCTGTGAGTGTAACGCCCTACTCACAGGGTTGATGGATCGATACACAATTTCTGTACTGGGTCGTGTCCTTCGATCGCCGTGCACGCGTAGAGAAATTGTTCGGGACTTGGGGCCCCCGTATCTGTGGATGCGTGGGATTGTTGACACCGGTATGGATGTCACGTTTGGTCAGGTGAAAAGGTGGACTTTGGGGGCACGTGTCTGTGGGCACGTGAAGTTTGGTTATAGGTGAGTATGTTCCTTGGCGAATCGAAGGTATCTCAGCCTATGGTGAATTGTGCGGTTCGTGGAACCGCAACAAGTTTCTTTACAAACACCTACAGTCACGTCGGACAACAGATCCATATGTTTCTCCACCTAGTTAAATATGAAAAATACTTGAAATGGGGAACTACCTAAAATCATAAATTTCTGTACAAACATCTATAGTCAAGTTGGATTAAAGATTACCTACAAAAGTTATGCCCCACGGAGTTTGATTGAAAATTCTGTGCCAGACAGAAGTAATTACCAGCTTGCAGTTGTCTCTCCACATAATTAACCCTACTTGCTTATTTGTAAACTCCCTCCCTAAATATTCAAATTAAAAGATGTGGCAACTGAGATCCTAGATATCCATCATTCCTAGCTATTCTTGTCACTCGTCCTTTATCGTGGCAATAGGAAAGACTTTCAAGGTGGAGTGTTGAAATGCAAATGATTACCTTAGTGTTCACAACTGATGAGTTTTCGTTGACTACAATATAATCAATCATTTTCCAAAGTGTTATCTATTAACACAGTGTGACAAAATCTATTTTAGAATTTTGTGCGAGTAGTCGTTTGAGCGATGACGCAGTACTGTACACAAATCTCATCAACTAGATAAAATCGATGTTGTCGCAAGTCATTAAAGACAACACTCAAATGTGGACGTCGTTATATCTAATCACAGTAGGGGTTGGCGACAACGTGTAACTGCTCTTACAGAACATCTTGAATCGAATTTGAAGTCCAGTAAAGGGGTTAGGTGGGTTTCGAAGACTCCAGAAGCCTATTTTTAGTATTTTTTTTTCTAATATATCAAATAACATATTTTATTCAAGCAATTTAACATATCAAAGATACACATTACATAAGTACGTTGTGAAATTTTCATTTGAAAATTTTGAAAATTCAGCCATTGGGACCTCATTTCCATTGACTCCTCAGAAAAAAGTTCTCTCGCCGTTGTCAGGATGACAACTCATGACGGATTCATCTGACATTAAAAAACTAAATATTTTCTCTTAGTAAATGTGTAAAACTCAAGCCTGAATGAAGGAAAAGGAAATACTTATATTAGATTTAAATTTTTGGCGGAGCTGTCAACGAAATTGGAAAAATCTGCACCACGTATTGTCTTGTAAAATTAGTCGTGATAAAAAAAAAGTACTTCGTCCAAGAACTAGATAATATTATCTTGAAGAAGCCTTGTGAATAAGGCGTTAAAATATACTCACAGCTGGCTGATTTGTCGTTAGAGGCGACTAAAGGGCGAGTGGTAGGTTGGGTCCCAACACCCCGTCGACCGGTGAAATACAAACCCCATCAACTTACAGGCTCCGAGAAATGAGCGGGAGGAATCCCTGGACATCTTTCGGTGCTTGGCTAATGGACCGGTTCGAGAAAAGGTTCGTTTAGGTGGCCCGTCACATCGGGTTCGTTCTCGAAACTCTGTCGACGTTCGATTGACAACGGCATTTTGTACCATCAGGAGAATCGGATTCACCAATACGCCTGTGGGGGTTCTCTATATTACATGGAGAACGAACCCACAACTCCAACACAATTTTGACCGCTAACAGCGCGTCACCTTAACCCAACTCCCCCATTCAAAACTTGCAAAGAATACATTTCCCAATCTGCTACAGCATACATTCCCAAACTTGCAAAGAATTCATTTCCCAATCCGCAATAGCATATATTTCCCAATCTGTAATAGAATGAATTTTTAAAACCTACAACAGAATACATTCAAAATCCTGCAATAGAATACATTTTAAATCATCTCCCTCATCTACACCAAACCGCATTCAGTTTCCCCCGAAAACCATTCCGGCTCACTTCCCACTTAAACCATTTTTCTCGCTTGTAACCAAGCAGCATTTAGTTTCCCCCAAAAACCATTCCGGCTCACTTCTTACCTAAACCATTGTTCTCGCTTACAACCAAGCAGCATTAATTTTCCCCGAAAACCATTCCGGCTCACTTCCCACTTAAACCATTTTCCTCGCTTGTAATCAAGCAGCATTTAGTTTCCCCGAAAACCATTTCGGCTCCCATCCTACCTAAACCATTTGAAATAATACCAATTCTCCTTACTGGCAAGTCACCAGCACGATGCGTTGCATTTCCACGAAACAACCATCGCAACGATCAAGACCCATGTTCCTTTGTCTAACCGACAACCCATGCCCATATTTGGTTACGCCTCCGAAACCGATTTCTCCGTATACACAACAACAGAGGACTCTAATTCAGCCTGTACGGCAGGAATTCCCTGAAACAAAATTCTCTATGTAGGCATAGCAACCCTTCCCTATGTTCCTAGTAAGTGGCAGTGAGTTTACTTAGCGATGACTCCACTGCCACGACACCCTGAATCGATTCTTGCCTTCATTTAGTCAGTCGAGATTCATCCGCCGTACGGTGCAGGAGTGCGCATCACCAGATCAAATGAACTCTCTACGCGAGTGCTAATGATCCTCCTTCCTGGTAAACCAATTAATTCTCCATTAATCCCCTGATCAACGTGTATCAAAAATATTAACAATCACTAACGTATCTCATTCGGGTCGTCGGTTTGCCCGATTTTTTGAGAATTTTTACTGCTTGTGTTATGCTATTTTGTTAATACCAAGTTCGGATACTTACCTACGCAGATGACATCGACATCATCGCTAGAACCGCATCGGCGGTACAGGAACCCTTCACCCAGATCGAGCAGGCGGCACGAAAACTGGGACTGCACATTAATGAGGGAAAAACTAAGTACATGGTGGCAACTTCTGCGAAGAGAAGACCTAACGTTGGTCAAACTATCAGGGTAGTGGAGCACGAATTTGAAGTAGTGCAATCCTTTAACTACCTTGGGTCAATAGTATCAGCCGATAACAATATGGAAGAAGAAATACGCGAACGGCTGATTAAATCCAACAAAGCCTACTATGGTCTATCAAGGCTCTTTAAATCCCGAAATTTATCCAGAACATCCAAGCTACTACTGTACAAGACCATGGTCTTACCGGTACTCATGTATGGATCCGAGACCTGGGTGCTTAATAAAAGGCACTCTGAACTCTTGGCCGCGTTCGAGAGAAAGGTCTTAAGGAGAATTGTTGGCCCCATATGTGAGGGAGGACGATTCCGGAGACGCTACAACCATGAGTTGTACGCAATCTACCTTGAAGCTAATATTGTAAGAAAAATCAAGATCGGTAGACTCCGGTGGGCGGGACACCTAGCTCGAATGAGCGAAGAGGAGCCTGCCCGGAAAGTCCTTTGTGGCAGGATGTATGGAAGGAGACAGCGCGGCAGACGTTGTCTGCGATGGAGGGATGGCGTAGACCAGGACGCCCAGAGCCTGGGAGTGCCAACCTGGATGACATCGGCTCGAAATCGGGACCGGTGGAGAGATTTGTTAAATAAGGCCAAGACCGGATCCCGGTTGTAGTGCCGATGATGATGATGAAGTTCGGTGTATACTCATCTATGTGCGATTACTTACAATTGAGAAGCCGTTAGTTTCAACTCGAGGAAATTTATGTGAACAGACTTATAACATTTAAAGGGTTACAAGAAAGAATAAATATCACCGCAATAAAAAAACGATCACGTCCAATCAAGCCCCCCCCCCCCCCCCACCCCCCCCACCCGCGGCAATATTTGGAAACAGCGAAATCTGATATCTTTGCCCCAACCGAGACCCAGGTCGATTCGTCACCTGATTCGAGATATTTTCGTTGCTCAGGATACGGCTTGCATTCTAGATTCCTTTTTAAGGGTGGAGTCTGCGTCTTTACGCGGTCCGATCTGGCTTGTCAAAGGATGGAGGCGTTAGAACCCAATAACTTGTACATCATGTGGTTGAAGGTCGTGCTGTGGAATTCTGTTAAATTTGTTCGTTGTCTTTATCGCTTCCCGAATGACGATCGACCGGAGACATTTTTCGAACATTTATTACGTACCGTCGACTGGATACAGATCAACCACCCAGCTTCTGAAATTGTCGTATTTGGCGATTTTAATGTGCACTATTTCGGCTGGTTGGTACATTCTAACAGAACCGAAGTGGCTGGGAGGCTGGCGCAGATGTTCGCTGTTAGGCGCAATTTGACTCAACTCGTGGAGGAACCTACGCGAGTGCCGGATGCCCGAGGTGATTATGCGAACACCCTGGATCTGTTTTTGACATCCGAGCCGAGCATTTATACAGTGGAAGTTGCTGCGTCACTGGAAAACTCAGATCGCTGCTTGGTGTCAGTTACGCAACCATTTACATTTCAAACGAATAACTGACCTAAGCAGTTTCGCCATGTATGGAGGTATGGGGCTGTGGCGTTTCTAACAGATACACACACATTATACAAGCAAATATTCAAGAATACCGAAAGAAAATTGAATAAGAAAATGCACCAGCCGTATACCAAGCAATAATAACATAGCAATTCCACATCAGTTGAGTGTACTTGAGTTTAGAAATCGAATTCGTACACGCGGCAGTGGCCTGACGTGTTGAGCATTGGTTACATTTTTAGTGATTCTAGCTGTCATAGCGTCAGTTCGAATCACACGTTCTTCACTATCATCGCAAACGCTATCGGGTTGCTAATTGGGATGATTTGCGAGATATTTTCGTATCCTTTCCGTGGTCGGAAGTCTGCTTTGAGACTCCGATATTAACGTACGCGCGGGGCCGGTCACGGAGATTATTCTTCTCGAGATGGAGATCTACATTCCGCATTCCATCAAACGAAATTCAGCTGATAAACCTTGGTTTAATCAAAAATGCGAGCAGATTACAGCGGGAAAAAATGGAGGTTTCAAACAATGGCGTTCCAATCCAACTGAGGTTAACAGAACAAATTTTGTTAGAACCAGAAGTGCGTGCAATCAGGCGATTGATACCGCGAAGAAGGCTTACAACGTCAGAGTGGCCAATAAACTCCTTGAGTGCCGAACTGGTTCGCGTCCCTACTGGTCAATGGGAATGGCTGTCAGCAGTAACTTCGCTTCCTCCTCTTTTTCTCCATTAACGACGGGCAGCGAGACGTTAGTCATATATTCAAAGGATAAAGCTAATGTGTTCGTGAACTTATTTTCCACGAATTAAAACCTCGAAGTCGGTCTTTTGAAAAAGGGATCGCGTCGGTAAGGCCTTCGATGTGGGATGTGAGGTTCCGCCCGCGTACTATTCAATGCATTCTACGTCGACTGGACTGTAGGAAGGCAACCGACCCGGACGGAATTCCAGCAGTTGCCCTTAAGAACTGTGGCAAAGAACTGTCGCCGGTTCTTGACAGGCTCTTCTGCTTGTCTTAGGCACGGAGGACATTTCCTACCTGCTGGAAGGTGGATCTAGCTCAGTCAATCCCAAAGAAGGGGAAAAAAGTGTCTCCTACAAAATTACCGGCCGATAGCATGACTGTCTATGTTGTCTAAGGTGATGGAAAAGATCTTCGATGCCGAGTTAATTAAGTATTTGGAGTGCAACGGACTTTTGAATGATCGTCAATACGGATTCCGTACCAGGCGATCCCGGGGAGACCTTCTTTAACGTTTGAAATAATAGTGAAGAAGAACGTGTGATTCGAACTGACGCTATGACAGTTGGAATCACCAAAAATTGAACCTAAGCGTTACCCGTCAGGCTACTGGCCGATTTTTGAATTTGATTTTTAAACTCGACTATACTCTACTGATGTGAATTGTTATGTTATCGCTATGGTATACGGCTCTGATGTATTTTCTTATTCGATTTTCGTTCGGTGTTCTTCACTATTTTGCTTGTGAATTGTGTGTGTATTTGTTAGAGACGCCACACTTCTGACCCTTATAACCGATATATGGGCATCTCCGATTGAGGGGCATAGTGAGCCAAAAGCGGTCGCATTGGATATCTCCAGGGCTATTGACCGCGCCTGGCACGGAACATTGCTGAAACAACTTTATTCCTACAGACTTTCCCAACAGCTTTACGAAAATCAATCGATCCGGGTTTTTGTAGACGGCGGGTCTTCGGATCTACAACCTGTTAACCCCGGGGTGCCTAAAGGTTTTATTTTGGCCCCAACCTCATTGTTGCTTCACATAAATGATTTGTTGGAGGCAACGGATAACAGAGTGTTCAGTTTTGCGGATGATAGTACATTTGTTTACTCTTTTTCGGGTGATCGATCAATTGGTGTATCAACGTCGCACCAGCTGAGATTTAGTCTTATAGACTCTGTAAATGGGGATTTGGATAAGGTTCTGCAGTGGGGAAAGGCCAATCTCGCCGACTTCAATGCAACGAAGACACAATATACAACATTCACAAAGAAAAGTGGATCATCGGTTCCACAGCTGATGATGAATGGCCAGGCTCTTGAAATAGAGAAAGTATGAAATTGCTCGGTCTGTGCGAATGTATCGTGGCATAAACACGCGTCGAACAAAGCTGGGTCCGTCTCTGGAAACCTGAGTTATCTTCTTAGGCTCAAGAAATACTTTATTCCGGCCCAACTTCTTCTCCTTGTTGTATATTGCTATACAACACTTATTATTTATTTAGTTATATGTGTTACTTACTTTATTTTGTCTTCTTCGGGCTACTTTCGAGTACCCGGTCCAGCTGGAGGAGTGAAAGGAGGTGAACAGGGTGCGTCCAACCTCTTGTGACCTGTTAACAGCTTCCCCGATGTTTGGACCTTCCTCTTTGGGTTAAGGCCCACTAATGACAAACACTTGCTTTTTCTCCTAGTACCGTGGAAGCGGTAACTTCATTTATTTCGTCTTTACTTTATTTATATATCATCATCATCATCATCGGCACTACAACCGGGAACCGGTCTTGGCCTTATTTAGCAAGTCGTGAGGCTTGTTAAATTTTCCATAATGATTTGTTTTTTTTTTTTCGGCAAGGTCATTAGTCTTGCGCCAGAGGCTCCCCGACGGGGAATCGAACCCCGTTCACCCGCGTGACAGGCGGGTATACTAACCACTATACTATCGAGGAGCGATATATATATATACTTTTTACAAAAATGGTTGATACTAATTTTGAATTAGGTGGTGCGTGGTGCACCCCTGTCGGTGTTCTGATCATAATTAATTTAATTCCTTTTTTTTTCCAAAACTGTATTTATTAACCATAATTAGAATTTGTACATTTAAGTAATACAGTGACTTAAAATTAATTTCGTAACAATTGCTTACATGTAATTATTATAATAATATATACATTTTCCAAACAATATTTTATGAGATAAAAGATAGATGCGTGTTTATATATTTAGTGGTATTATCTTCCTGGAAAAGGTCAGAAAACCAGGAATTTGTTTTTTTAACTTTACTTAATCTAAAATTAATCCTAATTATATAAATAACTTAACTTAATTTAGCGTGCGATTTTCCTAAAGCCATAAACAATGTTTCATAATTAATGGGATATATGAATTAAAGGATGTGGAGTGAGGTCAGTATTTCTTTCCGGTTGTTCGTTGGAAAAACATTTGAACTGGTTAGGGGTAACTTCGGTGTTGTGGTATATGATCTCGTTTGAATCATTTACCAGTCTGCCTGAGACGAAGATAGCTCTGGTGTGGATACAGTTGGGATAGTTAGTTCTGATATCTAGAGGGTTCTCTAAGAGCGAGGTTATTATGGGGTTGGGATTATTTTGTAGGTTTTTCGATAAATTTGATAGACAGCTCGAGGAATCGTCTATCGAGGCGCTCAATACCAGCGGTATTGTAGAGTTCGACGTTACTATAGTACATATAGGAGTTAGGACGACGATGTAAGCCAGAGACATACCTAAAGCATTTTCTTTCGAATACTCGTAACTTCTCCATTTGGGAGGGAGTGATATAGTACCACAATGGGCACGCGTACGAGTTAACGCCACTAGTCATTAAGATAGATAAAGTTAACGCCACTATTGACATGAGTCATTAAGATAGATAACTCAATGTACCCTCTGTAGCTAATGCCACTGTTAACATGAGTCATCATGCTAGATAAGACTTTGTAACCTCTTCAGATAACTCATGTGACTCACTCATGCTATTACCGAATAAGTATACTGATAAGGGTTCGATTCCCCGTCGGGGAGCCTCTGGCGCAAGACTAATGACCTTGCCCAGAAAAAATAAATCATTATGGAAAATTTAACAACCTCAGGACTTGCTAAATAAGGCCAAGACCGGTTCCCGGTTGTAGTGCCGATGATGATGATGATACTGATAAGATTAAAGGCATAAGCAGACAAATTGATATAAATAGAAATGTAAGATCTGAAAGATGTAAGTAGAGAGCGCACAGCACCACTATGGCTCTCAATTTATTTCAAAACCACGTCTGTGTGCGGTTCTTTAATAAGGAACCCACCGTTGCGGTAAGCCTAGACATTGAAAAAGCTTTTGATACGACTTGGATCGAAGGTCTCGCGTTTAAACTATTAAATACTGGCCTCAGTAGAACG
This sequence comes from Microdon myrmicae, assembly GCA_963931805.1. NCBI lineage: Eukaryota > Metazoa > Arthropoda > Insecta > Diptera > Syrphidae > Microdon > Microdon myrmicae. The sequence goes on along the minus strand of OZ007500.1, from coordinate 67,676,017 downwards.
CTATGTAGTATCATCTACCAGTTCGTTCGAAACAGAACCTTCCAAGTTAGAGTGAATGGAAAGCTTTCCCGAACTTTTCACGCCACTGCAGGCGTACCACAGGGCTCCATTCTAGGCCCCATCTTATTCAATATTTACACCTCCGATATCCCCCGCCCTGTGGACGGGAGAGTAAACCAAATATGCTATGCGGATGACGTCCTGGTGTACACGTCAACCAAAGGCCCTAACCTCGCAACAAATCGACTCAACCGTCACTTGGACGAACTGTATCAGAATCAGTATTACAGTCGATGGAAAATCCGACTTAATCCATCCAAAGCAGTAGCCATAATTCTGAGTAGTAAACACTCCCAACCTGCTTCTTGATATTCACAGAATATTCGAATAAAAATGGGAGATACTACGATTAGACCACAGGACAAGATGAAATATCTTGGGGTCACTTGTACCCCAAAAATGGATTTCATCAAACATGTGACCTACATTCTCCAAAGGGGCCTCGGTCGGTCTAAGCAACTGCACAACATCTTGAAATGGAGGAACAAAGTTGACACCAAAGTTAAGCTTCTCTGCTATAAGCAGCTAATCCGATCTGGAATATCGTACGCCTTTCCCATATGGTCCTGCATATCTTCGGCCCAAATGGAAAGACTTCGGGTTTTCGAAAGGAAACTCCTCAGAAGATGCACCAATCATTCTAGAAGGCCTGACGGTCGTCATTACCCCAACTCTCACCTATACGAAGGCGCCTCCATTACCCCTATCGACGAGTACTTGCTTCAATTAGCATATAAGTACCTCGAAAACATTCAGAACAGCGAGAGCCTACTTGTACGGGACTCTTGCGTTCTTGACCCTTCTCTCTCTCGATCTCTTCGGATCAAACCCCCACAATTTCTTCTTCAGTACAAAACTGAAGAAAGCACCCTTCCCAACAACATTCCCCTCTATAATAGAGGATTCCTGGACCCATCCCATAGGGTCTACTATTAACAAACCAAACACACGAACGCACAGTACAAGACGGCACAAACACAAACATACACACCGACCAAAGCGCAGATTATCAGACGCCAAAGACGTGATCTGCGTTCATTACCGCACCCAAGACCTACCCCTCTTGTACGATTTCTTTCCCACCATCCCTCTATAAAAGTAGTTAGAGAACAGCCGGACTAACACTGTCCACACTATCCTGGGATACCCCCCCCCCCCCCCCCCCCCTTCTCTTTTTTTTTTCAGAGATCGCGAGACCGAGCCCAACATCCTCACGGATGTGGGTGATTCTGGTTATCACAAGATGACCAGAAGTCAGAGACAAGATGAAGGACACATAAATTCGGCCTTCTCGCCACAATTTTTTTTTTTTTTTTTTTTAAAGATGTAAGTAGTTTCTTGATGCTAGAACTGTTAGCATAAAAATAAAACGGCCATAGGCTAGTAAAATAAAAGTTTTTTTTATTTAAACAAGAAAAACAAACATTAATTTACGTGAGTGTGGGTCTGATAATTTGTTTGTAAATGAGCAGTTTGACTTTGTGAGAGAGACTATTAGGTTTCCACATAACTCTTCTACAGAGATTAAGCTGAATTGTGGCTTTATGAAGGGAATTTTTAATGTGGGAGGAAAAAGACCAGTTATTAGGAAAAGTGATTCCCAGATATTTTAGGGTTTTGGAGGGTTTTATTAGAGTGTTGTTTAGGTTAAGTTTAATTTTGTTATGGCAGCGTCTAGTGTTGTTTGTACAGTGCTCGTGTTTGCCCTTGAACACTATGAGCTGCGTTTTATTTGGGTTAACGTGAATTTTCCATTTATTGAAATATGTTGTTATGTCAGGGAGGAAGTTGTTAATGCGGTTTCTTGCAGCCTTAACAAATTTGCTGCTAGAGTAAATTAATGTATCATCAGCATAATTCAGCATCACAACATTAGGAGATACGGGTTGAGGAATATCCGCGGTATATAACAGATATAAAATTGGCCCTAAAATAGAGCCTTGGGGAACACCCGCGGTTATGTTGCGGGTTTCTGAGACGGAAGAATTTATTCTCACAACGAATTTTCTGTCAGAAAGATAAGAGGCTAAGAGCTTTGTTGTGTGAGAGTTTAGATTAAATATGGAGTGCAGTTTGTACAGAAGCCCTGAGATCCACACGTAATCAAACGCCATGGAAATAATGAGAGATATACACACAGTAGGGCTTTGGTTTTGGAGACCAGTTGTAACATCATGTGTAAGTTTTAATAGAGCATGACATGTGGATTGTCGCTTACGAAATCCGAACTGACAGTTAGGGATGAGGGCATTCTCATTGGCAAATGAGAGAAGATTTTGATAGATCTTGCGTTCAAGTATCTTACCTAGTGTATTTAATAGGGATATTGGACGATAATTGCAAGGGTTATTACTACCACCGGGCTTCTTAATAGGAATTACTACCGCAGTTTTCCAGTTCTCTGGGAAGTGTGATGCATTAATCATATGATTAAGAAGAACGAGGATGGGAAGCAGATTCGGCGGGCGTAGCTTTTTAAATAGAGGGCGTGGGATTCCATCTAATCCAGTTGACTTTTTGTTATTTCCTGATCTTACGATCTCGGATAATTCGTCAGCAATTAAAAAATTTGTAGTGTCTAAGGGATGTGAAGCTATGTTTGTGTTGTTAAATTCACCGATGAAAGGAGTAAAAGATGGGAATAATCTGTTTGAGATGTATTCGTTTACTTTGTTCTCGAAGCCAGGAGTTGAGAGAGAATTATTTTGCTGGTGAATCTTTGCGAAGTGTTCTGCGAGGCAATTTGCTATGTCCGTATCGGACTGGGCAATATTATTGCTGATTGGGTTAATGAGATGGTCAATTCGGGGTTTATATTTACGACCAGTTAATTGGTTGATGTTCTTGAAAAGATCACGATTTGGTTTGATGTCACTAAGTGTGGAGATGTAGTTCTCATCTGCGAACTTTTTCAACTGCTCATTTATCAGAGTGGATAGGAGTTGGATTTGACTTTTAATAAAGGGGCAGTATCTTGTATGAAGTTTTCGGCGGAGCTCTTTTTGAAGGCGCAATAATTTGGTTAGGATGCTGGGCAAAGGCTTTCCTAAATAGTTATGAGGAATGGTTGTCGGGGTGTTGTTGCTGAGAGCCTCCTTAAGAATTTGCTCTATTCTTAAAGATGCTTGATCGATTTCAGTAGGGAGTAAGTTAGATGCTTCGGCGATATACGAGGATTGCCTTTTATATTTCGGGATTAGAGAACAAAAACAAATATTGATCATCGAAAATCACTTTATTGTTTTTCAAAATATTCCCCATGAAGATCTATACACTTTTGCATGCGTTTGAACCAATTGTCGAAGCACTTTTGCCACTCTGATTGAGGTATCTCCAACACATGCATTCTGAATGCAGCAACCGGTTCTTCAGGTGTCGAAAAACGTTGACCTCTCAGTTTGTTTTTTTACGTACGGGAATAAAAAGAAGTCATTCGGTGCCAAGTCAGGACTATACGGTGGATGACCCATCAAATCGATGTTTTGGGTGCTCAAAAACGCAGTTGTCGCAGCCGATGTGTGAGAGCTCGCATAGTCGTGGCGAATAGTGATCCGTTTTCGGCGGTTGGTTTTCCTGATTTCTTGGAAGACAACCGGCAAACAAATGGTTGTGTACCACTCAGAATTGACTGTTCTGCGTTGTTCTAGTGGTACGGTTGCGACATGTCCAGTTTTTCCGAAAAAACAGGCGACCATTTGCTTGGAAGTGCTTCGTGTGCGAACAACTTTTGTTGGATTTGGCTCATCTTGAAACACCCAGACAGTCGACTGCTGTTTACTTTCGGGCTAATACGCGTAAATCCACGATTCATCACCTGTCACGATGTCATAGACGTGTTTCGAAGCACCGCGACCGTATTTTTTGAGCATTTCTTTCGACCAATTGACACGAGCCTTTTTTGGGCGATTGACAAATTGTGTGGGATCCAACGCGACCAATTTTTTTGACAGTCAAATGTTTATGCAATATTGAATGTATGCTGGTCCCACTAACGCCTAAGGTTGTCTCATTCTCACGATAGGTCACATGACGATCTTCCAATATCAGTTCGCGCACAGCATCAATGGTTTTCGGAACAACAACTGATTTTGGACGACCTTCACGAAATTCATCTTGGAGTGAACTACGACCACGATTGAATTCACCATACCATCGATAAACACTGGTCCTTGATGGAGCTTCATCGCCAAAAATTGAATTAAGTTCATCCATGCACTGTTGCTGAGTTAATCCACGCCGAAAGTTGTAAAAAATAATCGCACGAAAATGTTGACGATTTAATTCCATTTTTGGGCCGAGATGAATCTTTTAAGTTACTGTAAACAACACAAATAGCGCTCGTATGTCAAAACGTTCTGAGTGCGTATAACCTCAAAAATGTCCAACTTTACGACAGAGCTGTCAATTGCCGGATTGCAACACTAGGGTTGCCAAATCCCGAAACATAAGAGGCAACCCTCGTACAAGTCAGAGAAACTTATCGCTATGTCCCTATTGACTTTTTTCCAATTTGTTTTGGTGAAGTTTGGGACAGGGTTTGACGAGTAGAGTGGGTCGAGAGAGGGGATTTGGATCGTGGTGTGAACGGAACCATGATCAGAAGGAAATATAAAGGAGACTGTAGTTGGACCCGCTGAGTGAACATCATCGGACTTGAGGAAGAAGTCGAGTGTTGACTTGGATGTGCTAGTGACACGAGTTGGCTGTAATGGGCAGTCAATGTATGTATATGGATAAGACGGGAGGAGGGCTAGCAACTGACGACCATATTTGTTGCATTTATTATCATTGAATGCTGTATGACGAGCATTCCAGTCTCCCCCGATTATAAATAGAGCGGGAACAGACTGTTGGATTATCTGAGAAATGTCAGCATCTGGGAAATCTGGTTGTCGTGAAGGGTGAATATAAATGGATGCTAAGACGAGCACTTTATTGTTCTCACAAAAAAGTTTAACTGCCGTGTATTCAATGCTGAATACGAGTATATTAGTGAATCTAATTTCACTGAATTGAAATTTTTTGTGTATTAAGATGCCGGTACCTCCGTGGGATGCATTAGTTCTGGGGTTAGAAACAAAAGTATAATTGGGAATGGAAACTCGGCAATTTGGTTTGAGCCAGGTCTCTGAACGGAAGAGGATGTCTGGGGAAAATTTTTCAACAAACAACCGGAGGTGTTGCATACGTATATTAGAGTAAATGGATTCTGTGTTGAGGGAGATAATGGTTAGTTTAAAGAGAGCTGGAAAGAATATGGGAAGTTATTAGTGAAAGAATCTGACCTTTTTTTTCTGTTTCTGACATATGCCTCAGCGAAGGAAGCATGGCCTGTAGGCTTTGGATGTAATCCATGATGTCCAGATTGAAATTTTTAATATTGTCGTTAGAGGGAGTGGTGGTGTTGAGGTTTCCATTTGCTGCATCCGCGTAAGATATTCCGGGTCGGGTTAACTTTACTTTCTGCAATACTGTTGGTTTCGTTGTAGTTGGTTTAACTGTTGACATTGCTAATTTCCGTCTTTGCAGAACTTTTAGCTTCTGAGGACATTGAGAGAAATTTGCTGGATGTGGCCCGCCACAGTTACAACATTTTACTGTAATCTTCTTTGTGGTAATGGATCCAACGGCGTTGGCGGTTTGGACTGTCTCTGGTTCCAGGCCTTGTGGATTTACCTTGTATTCATCTAGCTCGTGTTCCTCTGCGCATCTGCCGCAACGTCTTTGCTGGTGGCATGAGACCGCCAAGTGTCCTGAGTCTTGGCATACCTTGCAATGTAGAATGTCTTGTTTGTGTGGCTCCTCGATTGCGTTTTTTGGGTAAACAAATATTTAATTTGTTTAAGTTGGTTGATATCCTGATTTGGTGGGATTTGTATGATCCGGAGGCTTTTTATGTTGTTTGTCCTCATGTATGGTGTTTGGAAGTAGTCCAGCTTATTAATTTTTATTTGTGGACATATCCTAGCAATTTCCAGTCCTAATTCTTCGTTGGTTCATTCTGGATCGATATGCCTTATAATAAAGGTAGTTGGTTTGCTATTCGGATGTTGGAAGGTGAAGAACTGATATTGTTCCTCTAACAGTTTCTTAACTGCTCTATCATGATCGTCTAATGATCTGACTGTTATGGAAGTCCTAGATCCTTTTATATTTGTGCTGAAATTCCGGCGACCCAGAGCATTTTGCAGGGTTTGAATTATAGCTTTGGTGCTGGTTAGGTTTTTGATGTAGATTGGCGGGGGTCTTTCATTTCTCGCGGTTGATTTCGTTGTTGTTTCTGCTCTGGCTTGAGCGGGTATTTGATTTGATGAGGACTTTATTTGTTTGGGAAGTTTGGTGGGTAGTTCGCCTTGGCTGTGACTCCAATTAGGGCGTTGACGGGACGTTTCTTCCATATGGACGTCATCAGTGTTACTGATGGAACCTTGTTTATAGATTTGTTCCTGGAGTTGTTTCACTTTAACCGTTAATTGGTTAATGGTTTCCAACGCTTCCTCGAACTTTTGTTTGTAATTTTCAGGGCTGCTTGTTCTTTCCATGTTTGTGGATTTTTTTATTGGTGCGTTTCGTAAGATGTCCAGAGCCTTCCTTTTTCTTTCTGTTATGAACTCCAGTGCATGGCCTGGGTCATCGGCTATCGTCGGAGTTGTGTAGTAGCTGCTTTACTGTTGTTAAAATTTTTTTTGTTATTATTATTTTTTTTTTTTTTTTAATTATTATTATTTTTTTTTTTTTTAAATTATTATTATTATTATTATTTTTTTTATATTGCACTACACAATTTAATAGTGCACTTAATGCACGTAAACATAAACACGTGTAAACACGTTTCTGTAAACGTCCGCACTGCACGAGATCTATGAATTTAATTCAAAAAAAAAAAAAAAAATTGTGGCGAGAAGGCCGAATTTAGCGAGACAGGACATATGTGGCCTTCATCTTGTCTCTGACTTCTGGTCATCTTGCGATAACCAGAATCACCCACATCCGTGAGGATGTTGGGCTCGGTCTCGCGGCATCTGAAAAGAGAAGAAAAAAAAAAGGGGGGGGGGGGGGGGGGTATCCAAGGATAGTGTGGACAGTGTTAGTCCAAGTGTTCTCTAACTACTTTTATAGAGGGATGGTGGGAAAGAAATCATACAAGACCGGTGGGTCTTGGGTGCGGTAGTAAACGCAGATCACGTCTTTGGCGTCTGATAATCTGCTCTTTGGTCGGTGTGTATGTTTGTGTTTGTGCCGTCTTGTACTGTGCGTTCGTGTGTTTGGTTTGTTAATAGTAGACCCTATGGGATGGGTCCAGGAATCCTCTATTATAGAGGGGAATGTTGTTGGGAAGGGTGCTTTCTTCAGTTTTGTACTGAAGAAGAAATTGTGGGGGTTTGATCCGAAGAGATCGTGAGAGAGAAGGGTCAAGAACGCAAGAGTCCCGTACAAGTAGGTTCTCGCTGTTCTGAATGTTTTCGAGGTACTTATATGCTAATTGAAGCAAGTACTCGTCGATAGGGGTAAGATGAATTTAATTCCTAACGGAACTCTCCTTTTATACCTGAAAACCCAAATCATCAAAGTACATGCTTTCCCACGATCGTGGCTGTCCTCCAGACGGCCACCTGACGCCAGTCGCAGTCGAAGGCTGAGAATCGCAAATTTTGCAAGTCTGCAATTTCTTCACCATGAGAACATTTCGATTCTCGGTGACTTGAATCTGACTTGTTCATAGCGAACGCTGTACAGGTATTATTACCGGGCGATGATAAGGTGTAGGGGTCATTTTTTCATCTAGGTGATGAGAGTGTGGGAATTGCAGAATTGCAATTCAGGTGCGGGTATGGAAGTGAATACATTCCAAGGTTATTCGTTTGGAATAGGAAAAATGTGGGAGAATGCAAGATTGCATTTTTTGTATGGGCTTGGAAATGAATGTATTTCAAGTTGTAGTGTAGTGTAGTTTGTAGGAATTGGTAGAACGCAAAATTGCAATTATGAGAATTTGGAATGTTTCAAATTGCCTTCTGCAATTTGCATACAATGTTATATGCGAATGATACCAGTTATGGGTATTGGCTTTAGGAATTTGATGATTAATGGATTTCAGGATATTTAATGATTAATGAATTTCAGGATACTATTACTATTGGTAATTTGAAACTTGCGTACAGCATGCATGCGTATACGCGAATGTTAGGATTGATTAATGTTTTAGGTTAGGGTATTGGTGTAACACCCTGATAAAATATGAGAACTGAATTCCAGCTTAGGATAGGTTTGTGCTTTGTAAATTATGGCTGTATTAGATAGGGTAAACTACAGGGTGATCCAATTGAACTTCAACCAATTCCCCACTGTTATAGTTTCCAAAGAGCTGATACTATTACCGCTATATTTTGCCCAATAACAGATAATTTTATTGTTTACATGCATGTCAATTTTGTGTATCACTTCTGTGGAAAAAAAAATTATCGGTGATGGAATTCAAACGTAATAGTGTGATTGGGTTTTATGTAGCGGAAAACCCATACATGAATATTGTTAGATCCCACAACATCTTCGTGTGAATAAATCATTTGTACTCGAACCATAGGTCATCTCTGTGATACTGCCAGTTCTGCAACACTGTGGTGACCGAATGAAATACTGCTTCATCGCAAATGAGCTGCACATATCAAAACCATAATGCAATAAATATTGAAAAATGAACTCAAAGTAAAGCCTTACAAATATCAAAAAAGAAAAAAACATCAGATCTCTCCACTTCACAAAAAAAAAAAAAAAAATTGCTGCGCTTGACCAAACGTCATCTTATCTGATGAATAAAATTTTCCAATTGAACAATTAGTGATCGAACAAAATGATCGTGTCTACCCAACAGAAAGGTTGTTTTGTACTGTGTTGTGTTGTGTGAGGGGACTGTAACTTGGTTCAATTAAAACGGTCACCAGTTGAGTTAATAATTCATGTGTTTGTTCGTTACTTCATGTCAGCTGAATTAATCGACTATTCTATCTGATATTTCATTTGCCTAATATTTATATATGTACAGCCTTTCTTACAGACAAATCGAATTTACTTCACTTACTTGCTGTGGAGTTGTGGAATTCCTTTTTTCCATTTCCATTTTATGTACATATTTACTTTGTTCTTTTTCTTATATTTAACTTACTTGCTAGACAAAATATGCTTAAATTCTAGCGTATTTAAATTATATTCTAACTTACTGGTCCCCTGCGGATACTCTAAGCTAAACTTGGGGTGACTATTATCATGTATAATTGCCTTTCGGCTTTTTTTTCTTTTTAATATACTTCTCTCGGGAGAGGTGAACCTGTCAGGGTTCTCTATACTACTTGGAGAACCAACCCACAATTTCAACCTAATTTCGACCGCCTACAGCGCGTCACATTGTCCCCTATCCCATAGTTCAGCTATTTTTCCTGTTAAAGGGCGCATAGCTAAACTCATTATTCTATGCAGATAATGCATAATTGAGTTTAGTTACCTATTCGCCATACGACAACTCCATTTTGCTAACCCATGAGATTTCCACCGGAAATCGCATTTCACGTCGGTTAGCAACGGCATAGTCCGTCCAAACGACGCGGTTGCATACTCATACAACCGCTGGGGAAATTATCAAAGTGTTTAATTTAGTTCCCACGATCAGAATTCCCTAGCCGATTCGGCGTCCTATTCACTTTCCCCAGACACTCCATTCGCTGGGGATCAATGATCTCTTTTTACAGGTGAATAGCTACAAAACATTTTCCTCTCCTTCCTATTTTTATCTTCCCCGGGTTCATTGCACTCTGAGATCACCACAGTCAGCGCACTAGGTCAGTGGGTCATCCTCAGAGGCCGCATTGATACAAGCACACAAGCTAAGTCAACCCCGAAGTTATTGCGCTCTCTCTTTTGTTCTTTTCATCCTTCGCATGCCCAGCGACTGTCGAATTCACCTTGCTGAGACATGCAACTGAATGGATTCATGACAGAGCGCGATGATGATTGACTAATAGCCGTGCAAAGCCCAAATTCCAAATTTCATCTCTAATTGGGATTAGTAATTACTTAACCACAGCCGAGGTCGAACACGCACCGCTACTTCGAACGTTCAAAACCAAGTAATAATTCAATCACCCAAAAAGGACGGTCACGCTGTTAAAGTTCCTTTTCCATTCCCCGTGGCGCGCACACACGATAAGTGTATTAAAGTGAGTCGAGAGTGGCCAACAAGTGGTTGTACAGAGCTGTGTCGTGTTTTCTTTAACTAAGTCTCCTTTTGGACATCACACTATTTTCATCATCAAAACTAAATAAAATCATTATTCACATCAACAAAAAGACAGAAAGTAGTTAAGCTAACTTACTCCGATAAGTGTTGCTGAATTTCTATTGGATGGAAATACGCAAACATAAAGCGATAACCAAAAAGACAAACTAAAGCAAATGAATTCATTAATAATTTAAAAGTAAATCGAAATTAATTGCAATCCAACCAAATCCAAATTAATTATTGTTACCTCGAAACCAAGGAACAACTGTGCGTAAGTCAAATTAGAAAAATATAATAAAAAAACTATTTCAATCCATAACAGTTTGTGTTGATTTTCTTTCCTCCCTCGTTGGTTACGTTTCTGAGTGCTATTTGTTCAGTGACGTGTTGGGGGTTTAAACGAACCGCGTTCCCCTGCTAGTACAACACATTTAAACCCCCACAAACCTACACGGCGCCATGAGATGCCACCAAAAAAACTGATCAGGTAGAGCATTCTACATTGTTTTTTTATAACACTTCTATCGGGAGAGGCGAACCTATAGCGCCGAGTGGGCGCCCCGAGATGCCACCAAATAACTGTTGCAGCTCTTTTTGAACAGTTGCAGGTTGTAACACTCCGGGGACACCTGCGCGGGGAGGGAGGTCCACAGCTTCTCCGCTCTGTAACGGAACGAGTTCTGATGCAGGGATGTTCGCGCCGTCGGGAGATGAACCACAAACGGGCGCGATCCGTCGGATTGTCTTGTGGAGCGCATATAAGCCGAATTGCGCGGAACAATACCACGAATCTCCGAAGAACAGTACCCGTGATAATATCTGTAAAACAAACAGCAGTCGGATACGCGCCTTCGGTGCATCCGATGTCAGCAATCAAGCGGATCGCTCGTCCCTGTATGCTCTCAAGTAGGTCAAGGGTATATTTAGGAGCAGAGCTCCAAACATGACATCAATATTCGAGCGCGGGTCTAATTTGCTATTTATAAAGGAGAAGAAGTCGGAGTAAAATATTTCTTGGCTCTAAAAAGATAGCTCAGTTTTGCTGACGCGGATCTAGCGATGTTCGAGACGTGTTTATGCCACGATACATTCCCACAGACCGTGACGCCAATCAATTTCAAGCTTTCCCCAGATTCGACGTCCTGGCCATTCATCATCAGCTGTGGAGCCGATGATCCACTTTTCTTTGTGAATGTTGTATACATTCAAAGCTTCTGCGAAAGTCCATATGAACGAAGTTTGCTCAGCAATGGTCCACGCCAGACGCGGTCAAAAGCCTTGGAGGTATCCAATGCGACTGCCTTTCATTCACTATGCCTCTCAATCGTAGATGTCCATATATTGGTTATAATTGTCAAAAGAACTGCCGTGGACCTGTGGCGGTTCCACGAACCACACAAATCATCATACGCTGAGATATCTTCGTTTCACCAAAGAACATACTCATCATCATCATCGGCACTACAACCGGGAACTTTCTTGGCCTTATTTAGCAAGTCCTGAGGGTTGTTAAATTTTCCATAATGGTTTGTTTTTGCTGGGCAAGGTCATCAGTCTTGCGCCAGAGGCTCCCCGAAGGGGAATCGAACCCCGGTCTCCCACGTGACAGGCGGGTATACTAACCACTATACTATCGAGGAGGAGGAACACACTCACCTATGCCTAAACTTCACGTCCCCCCAAGGGCCACCTTTTCACCTGACCAAAGGTGACATCCATACCGGTGTCAACAATCCCACGTATCCACAGATACGTGAGCCCCAAGTCCCGGACAATTTCCTGATGCCTGCACGGCGATCGAAGGACACGACCAGCATGGAAAATGTGTACCAATCCATTAGCTGAATAAACACAAGTGGTTGGCACAGCTGCGCCAGATGTCGACAAACATCAAATCCCCGGCGATAAGCAAATTGCCGTAAAACAATCCAGCGGCTAAACCTTTGACCCTACCGCAATGCACTTCGGCTAAACAAAGGCCATTGCGGAGAAACAGCAATAAACTAAAACGCTGTTCCTATAGGGCAAAGCAAATACAATTATCACAACCAACGATAATTACCACGATCCCAATATCGCCAAGAATAAACCACACACCCGAATGTATATAAAAGCAACTCAACAGAAGGTGTGAAAATTCTGGTGAATTCTGGCAGCAACCTCTGCGTCTGTGTGTGTGAGTGCATCCGCACATCTGGCCTGCGACGAAACGGAAACCGCTGGACCAAAAAAAAAAGAGTGTGGTCTTCCCTGGTGGAGAGATTCTCGATTAAGAGAGAATCACCAGGAAAGGTAAAAAGGAAAGAGTACTATGGGGTGAATAGAATCATCCCCAAAAGAGAATTGTAGTTAGTCTTCATAGAGACCCGCGACGAGGAGGTTGATCTGCGCGACGCGATAAACGAGAAAGAAACTGCTCGACTAGAAGTTTTAAACTTTTTAAATACGCGAGTTAACTTGAGTACATTCACTGACCTGCCCCCAAAGGCAAACACCATAAACGTATATATTCGGGGTGAAACGCACAGCAATTCAACGCGCGCAGGCCTGTGATCCTCACTAAGATTCAACAGTTAGTTCCCCTGCTCTCTAAAATAATTAAATTAAGTGCGGACAGACAATACGGAGACTGACCCGGTTATCCTCGTCGTGACACTTTCGTTGTATCCTAACGTGTGCAGTTTGATATTGACCATTTTTTCTTTGTGCTGAATGTAAAAACGAAAAGACAAACGAATAAAAACAATAGCAAAAAAAACTCAGCTCAGTGTTTCATTTGTGACTGTATTCGCTCCGTGTTTGATTTGTGGATAACGTTCGGCCGAACACTTCAGCTAGAGACATAGACGAAAATCCGCCAAAATACCTTTCACCAGTAGATATTCAACAAATTTGTCATCACAAACACATCTCTTGGCCAATGTTTGCATGCCTGTAAACAATAATTTCTTTTTCATTTTTTTTTGTCCGAATTTTGGTAGTGATAACCTTCAAAAGGCACAGGTGGGCTCTTGCTTGTCGAATTCCCCACATTTTCACCTATCCGGGTACGCTTATGGACTAAACTCACCTCTATTTCGCAACACAGTCCTGTTTTCCCCCAGTCACGGTCTCACGACATTTTTTCCAGGGATAGGGTCGACATAGTTTGGATCCAGTATTCCTGCAATTTTTGTAGTCTTGCGAAGCTTCCGCTTGAAAATGTCGAGCTATACGCTGGTGAATTCCCATCCTTTGTTTGAGGTTAACATTAACAGTTTTATAACAGCCGCATCTACTGCAGCTGTGATTTTTTCGACAAGCATAACGCACCTTTCATGGAATCTGGTACTGGATACAAAATTCTGTGATGTGTTCGACATTTTCTACACACTTCTTGCCGGCCAGGTAATGTGAGTCTTCCTTGTACTTGAATATATGCAGGTGTTGTCCAAAATACACGTGCTCTTTCAAGTTTCAGTGCATCCGGAAGACCACCCCGCCTTGTGATCTACCCACTCTTTTATGTTATGTGTCATTTCGTAGATCCATCATCATGTACTAGCTGTGCCCGATTTATGTTGCCATTGGCAAAGGATCCGCTGTCAGATAGCCGTGAATTCAACTTTGTTTGCACTGGAGGCTCTTGCATTCAATTGGCGCAGCTTCTTCGAGGCACGTTAGCAATGTAATAAGTGTTGTGCTTGCGCCGTGCTTCCTCTATGATTGAGGTAAGAGTGTAACATGCGGAGTTACTTTAATAAAACAACTGTTTAGTTATATATATATATATATATATATATATATATATATATATATATATATATATATATATATATATATATACATACTTATATATATATATATATATATATATATATATATATATATATATATATATATTGTTAAAGTCGTCCACTCTGTGTGTCGAGCTTCAAGACTGTAATGTAATGAAATATAATAATAATGAATTTTCTTTTTTATACTGGAACTCTGAAACACATAAAAGTTTGTTTGGCCAATCATATTTGAGCAGCTGGCATGGTTGCTCAATATTGTTTTGCTGATGGTATTCAATCAGCTGCCATGGTCTTTGGATTTTAAAATGCATGGGAGTTTGTTATTTTGAGCAGCTGCCTTGGTTGCTCGATATTGGTTTTTGGAATCGTTTAGATTCATGGGAGTTTGTCATTTTGAGCAGCTGTCATGGAGCTCGATATTGGTTTGGGGATCGTTTAGATTCATGGGAGTTTGTTATTTTGAGCAGCTGCCATGGTTGCCTGATCGAGGATACGGAATTGACGTCGGGACTGCAATTGCTATCACATCGACGGCGCGTAGCCGACCTCTGTCTGTTTTACAGATATTATCACGGGTACTGTACTTCGGAGATTCGTGGTAATGTTCCGCGCAATTCGGTTTATATGCGCTCTACAAGACAATCCGCCGGATGGCACCAATTTGCGGTTCAACTCCCGACGGCGCGAACATCCCTGCATCAGAACTCGTTCCGTTACAGAGCGGGAAAGCTGTGGAATTCCCTTCTCCCATGAGTGTTTCCGGAGCATTATAACCTCAAAAAGATTCTGCAAAAGTTATTTGGTACGTACGTACGGTACGGTGTGCCTCCTTATTATTTAAAAACGTTTCCTTATTACGTGCCTTGTCAATCGAGTAAATAGTGTTTGACGTCACACTTAAATAAAACCCGCAGTAAATGCACGTACCATGTTTTCAAGTAGTTATAAATATTTTATTACCTAAAATTGAACCCATAAGAGCAATAGTGTAAAAATCAAAAGTCAACAATAAAGATACGATAAATTGAAGCGGTGATTACCAGCCACAAAACGTGTGTTTTATTTTTCACTTGTGCGACCTTTGATTCAGTAAGGTTTGTTTAGGTGTTGTTAAATGGAGGACTTCCAAGCGTGACAAATCAAAGGAAAAGCGCAAACGCTCACGCCGTAAATCCGATGCGTTATTCAGAGAGGCGAACATCAGTCAAGTGGTTAAAGAATAGATTTCCTTTGTTGGTGGACAATTCTCGCCGGAACTGTTTAGTGTATGATGGAGGAG
Source organism: Microdon myrmicae (assembly GCA_963931805.1). Classification (NCBI taxonomy): domain Eukaryota; kingdom Metazoa; phylum Arthropoda; class Insecta; order Diptera; family Syrphidae; genus Microdon; species Microdon myrmicae. Next base: position 67,660,626 of record OZ007500.1, on the reverse strand, counting down.
GAAAGTGAACCTAGTGCCCGTGTCTTGGTACATTACTTTTCTCCCCACAGGTCTGGTCCCTGTATCAATTGTCTCACATTCGCAGGATCGAGGGCGTTCAACGTCGTTTCTTGCGCTTTGCCCTCCGTGGACTAAACTGGGAAAATCCACTGATTCTACAACCATACACGAGCCGGTTCCCTCTAATCAATCTCAACACACTTAAGGACCGCAGAATCCATGCCGACATCATCTTTGTCCATCGCCTTCTGCCTGGCTCAATCAATTGTCCAACCTTGCTCTCCACTTTAACATTTCATACAAACCCCCGTAACGTACGTAACCCTCGACTGTTTTACGTGCCCGCTCATCAAACCTCTTACAGCGCTAACGAACCCATCTTGCGTATACTACGACAGGTCAACTCTTTCCCCACCTCCTTCGATTTCAATCTCTCCACTCCCGCTCTCAAACGACGTCTCCGAAGAAACCCCCCCCCCCCCCACTGCAATAACCCCCCCTTCCAGGCAATCCTACCTCTCCTCTCCTGCCCTCAAACTAGTTCTCCCCTACACCTTTCCAGCCCTGTGGGGTACGAAGCATGGTGTGCCGGCGTACGGCACAGTGTTCACTCCGGTCCCCATCGCTCTGCGATGTACCTGTTCACAACGAAGAGAATAAAGGGGGCAAACATCCAGGACACTGCGGGACGGCGAGGAAGCGAAGCCGCGGGCAATAAAACACACTGGTATAGTCATTCACAAATTGTTTAATTGTTCACTAGGTTTTATTAAAAGGAAGGGTTCGATTGCCCGCGTTTGACGGCATTGTTTATTGTTCGTGTTGTACGCTATTTTTATATTTAATAATTGACCGCCGGTCCCCCGGACTTTAAGGGACACGATTTTCGTTTAGGGGGCAAAGAACCCGACGCAGCACTAAATGGTTTTCGCTTAGAAATCAAGGGGCCGACCCCACTCGACAGAGACACGGTAGACTTGATTGTACACTCAGGGGTTTGCAACCCCCGGGGTACGCGTTACGTGGGGAGCTGAGTCTTGGGACGATGCGCGCGCACCGATGGTAGGATGATGACTGATGGCGATTGAGTCATAACGAAATAAGCTCACTGCCACTTACTGGGAGCTTAAAGGGTTGCTATGCATGCATGGAGAATTCAGTTCCAGCGAACTACTGCCGTACAGGCTGGGCTGGATTCCTCGGTTGCTATGTGCTGGTGACTTACCAGTAAAGAAAATTAGTATTGGGTAGGATGGGAGCCGAAATGATTTTCGGGGAAACTGAATGTCGCTTGGTTGCGAGCGAAAAGTATAGTTTAAGGAGGAAATGGACTGAAGTGGTTTTTGGGGAAAATGCATGCGGTTTGATTGTAGGGAATTGATGTGGTTTTACGTCTTTTAGGTAGAATGGGAACCGAAATGGTTTTCGGGGGAAATTAGATGCGGTTGGTTGTAGATGAGGGAGATGATGTAGAATGTATTCTGTTGAATTGTATTTTGTTGAATTGTATTCTGTTGAATTGTATTCTGTTGTAAGTTTTGGAAGTGTGTTTTATTGCAGAGTTTGGAATGTATGCTATTGCCGATTTGGGAATGTATGCTTTGCGGGTTTGAATGGGGAGTTGGGTTAAGGGGACGCGCTGTTAGCGGTTAAGGTTGGTTGGAATTGTGGGTTGGTTCTCCATGTGGTGTAGAGAACCCCCACAGTCCCACACACAATTTCAAGCTCTCCCCCCTGCTCACTAACCCTGTGGGGGTATAAGTTGGAGTGCCTGGTACGACACGGATTCCTTATATTCCCAACGACGTTGCTCCGATGAGGATAGTCCACCCAGGAAGACAGGAACAATAGAAAACACGCTGATGTTGGTTGGTTGTATAAACGTTTTTTTTTTATTTGATTTTGTTGCGCCATCGCGGCTAAGTTTTTAATTAACATTTTGCTAAGTAGAACGTTCTTGGGCACTCGAGGTGCGTTAGCCTGTTACATGAAAAACAGCTAAAGATACATTTTTATCGCAATATAAATACAATTTAAATCACTATAACTTTACATTTCTTCTGTTTCGTTAGAAAGTCTCCGATTTCCGACAGTTAATTTAGTTACGTTAGGGACTCTTCGCGGACGAGCGAGTGCATAAGCATGCACACGCGGCGGTGGTTAGCGTCACGACTTCCTCCTGTTAATCTTCTTAATCGACTGACTCGAAAAGGGAAGAAATTGGATAATTTAATTTTTGCACCCGACAACCGAAAGAGAACATACTTTTGTTCTCTCATTGCCTCGTCCGTCGATGTGTGGTAGGTTACATCGGTACACTGATGATCGAAGAGAGCGGGAGAATGAGAGAACAGAAACACAATGTATGATTAACTTGGGGTGGATTTGGTTGTATGTGCATGAATCAATGTAGTTCTGAGCGGAACCCATTGACCTAATTCGGTAGTATGGTGAGCTCAGAGTACATTGATCTGTACGAAGACAGAACTGCGAAGAAGAGGAAAATTAAGCTGATGCTATTCACCTGCAAAAAGAGAGCATTGATCCCCAGCGAATGAAGTGTCTGGAGAAAAGCCGAAGTAACGCTAGGGAAATATTATCACGTCATTCAATCGAATGTTTTGATAATGTTCCCCAGCGGTTCTGCAATGATGCGACAACTTCGTCCGGGTGGATTTTGTTGTCGCTAATCGACATGAACAAGAGTTGCCGTATGCCAAAAAAGGGAAGCTAAACTCATTTATGCATTGTCTGCGTGGAACAATGAGTTTAGCTATGTGTCGTTGGTGGTAACATGCTTTGCAGGTGAACAGGTAAGTAGGGGGGAATGGGGTTGGTTTGACGCGTTGTAAGGCGATCGAAATTGGATGGGATTGGCTGGGAATGGTGGGTGGTTCTCCGTGTAGTTTAGAGAAACCCCCACAACCCCGCCCCCTACCAGTCCATACACATGCCCTTCACTGTCTCTGTCTCACAAATGCCGGATTTACCACTCCCACATACACTCGCTCTTCCCTAGCCTCCTACCTCCCCTATCGCCCAGTCATCTTCACCTTCCTGGTTTTTTCTCCTTTTTTCTCGTTTTTAATAATGTCTTAATTACTACCCTACATTTTAAGATAGTCTGTAAGGTTTCATATTAATTTAAATAAATGAGTTCTGCCCTCACTAAACTGAACCAACTAAAAACTGAAGGAGAAGATCGACTCGTAGGAGTGCCCGGTTTATGCGAGGAAGTTGTGGGATATAATGGAGGTCTACGATGCCGTGGAGTCAAAACTGGACGTGGACGGGATCTGTGGTATTATGATTTTCTTCGTTAATGTTCCGTCAATGGAACCGGTTCACGAAGATTCTCAGCTTTCTCGTCACTGACCACTCGCAGAACTTGAACACTGCGGTTGATTTCGGAATGTCACCTCAAAATACAAAAAACACGTCTCTCTCCCATTCTCTGATTTTATTCCAATATAAATAAAAGTCACAATCCACTTAGTATATAAAAAATAAAAGGTAACTTTGAGTCCAATATGGTGTAAGCTTAGATCAAATACAATAAGTCAGCTTGGAAACACTTAGTGATATACGAAGATAAAATGTGACTAAAGTTCCAATATAGTGATTAACGTAAATAACAAAATCTCCCATGAAATCAAATACAAGTCGGTAATCGTCTTCTTAGTGTGCTGACATAAAATTAAATTATATTGTAACCCACTAATTACATTCCAGCAGATCTTTGTGCATACATAATTATTACTTGCAGGATATCTATACTCTTTATCAACTGATACCACTAAATAATCACACTAGATGGATGATGGAGCTAAAAGACCCGATACTTTCTGTTATTCCCACTCGACTGGACCGAACGTATTCAGTGACGGCTAAACCTCGACTACTTGCACGTGCGCACACGCCGCAATGGTTGGAAGACGACTCAATAAAAACTTCCCCAGTGGATGTGCACAATCCACTAGGGGTTGGTTTCCCATGCAGCACCGACAACGTACAGTTGGTCGTGCTGTGACCAATCAGAGGGCAGACACCCGACGATCACGACAAGGGTGCATGATCCTTTTCGTTGCAGACGCCTTGACAAAAATCGACAAACATGAACGGTACAAGAGGCAGCTGCATCCGAACGCGACTTGTCCGTCCGAGGTGCGGCCTGGGGTATATGCTGTTGGTGATGATGACGCTTGTCCGTCGTATCGAAGTTGGTGGCCGATGTTGAATTCCATTGCATGATATGATGCTGAAAATGAATTCTCGACAACGTGGCGCTAGATTCGCGAGCAAGTTTTGTTGGTTGGACGAAACTTGTGATGTTTGGGGTGACTTGGGATAAGCCATGAATATACGTCGCGCACGTGTGTGGCGGTATTTATTGGCTGGTCCCAACATTGATGTCGTTCGAGTTTTTGTGTCGGTTGCTTGGTGCTGCAACCGATTACTCTTCAGGAACATGATGTGTTTGAAGAGATCATGCCCTTGGGGAAAATATCTGTTTGGGTGCTAATGCGATGGCATTAACGAAAAACGATGGGTTATATGTGTTTTAGGAAGAAGTTTTTGGATAGATACCTGAAAGGTAAGTAATGGTGTTCAATGGAACTGCCGTTAGACATTGTTTTCGAGGGTTTTAGGTGCACTTCAAAGAAGTTTCTTAATAATTGATGGGAAGGTAAGTAGTGGTGTTCAATGGAACCGCCACAGATCCACGAGGCGCTCTGTAATAACGTCAGTCTAATAGTGCAGTACTAGTAGATAAGCTATGCAGAGTCGTACAAGATTTCTTAATATACGATTGATTTTTATTACCTTTTATTGTATTCTATGAATATCTTGTCGCGATTTTCGACACTGGGAAGGCTGACGCAACTTTTTTAACAACCTTGTACGGACCGGCTAATAATAAGTTTATTGAGGGGCTAAGCCGACAGAGCCAACAAAAAACAGGGCTCCCCAAGCCTTCGACATCAGTCTACTTCGTTGTTTTCATGAAGCACATTGTTGTTTTACTCTCTCCCTCTTGTGGTGATCGACTTGTAATTTGACATTTAAGGTTACTTGAAAATGCCTTCTGTGTGGGTATTTTGTATAAAAACGGAATAAAATATCGAAACACTGAAATTCATGTAATTGAAACTGGAAATCATTTCACACTTGATTGTTGTTGAACTCGAGAAAGTCTGTTTTTAACATGAGATATTAAGCGTTGTTTGTAAGACGTTTAGTCAGAAACGGATTGAGAACTAAATGAAACCTCCTGAAATTGATTACAGGTTTCGCAATATGCCGCAACTGTTCAGCCATACAGCCATATAGCCATCACGACGAGTTTGTGCCCAACTTTGCTTTAGTAGCACAGATTCGTCAAGTCAATTTATGTACACATAGCTTGCGATCTTCAGTGCTGTTGTTTCAAGAAATGATGCCACCGACTGCTTCAAAATACAATACAGATTACTGTATTACCAAGTCTTAATTTTCTCTCTCTCTCCACCAGTTCCATTGCTAATATTGACAATCGTATGTCGCAAGCAATTACGTCAATTCCCCCTCGCAAGTAGGTTCGAACAATATTCGGTTCTAGACTCGAATGCTATTCCCACGTAAGCCTCTTACACATCGTCATGTTTACTATATCTCCCATGAAATCAAATACAAGTCGGTAATCGTCTTCTTAGTGTGCTGACATAAAATTAAATTTTATTGTAACCCACTAATTACATTCCAGCAGATCTTTGTGCATACATAATTATTACTTGCAGGATATCTATACTCTTTATCAACTGATACCACTAAATAATCACACTAGATGGATGATGGAGCTAAAAGACCCGATACTTTCTGTTATTCCCACTCGACTGGACCGAACGTATTCAGTGACGGCTAAACCTCGACTACTTGCACGTGCGCACACGCCGCAATGGTTGGAAGACGACTCAATAAAAACTTCCCCAGTGGATGTGCACAATCCACTAGGGGTTGGTTTCCCATGCAGCACCGACAACGTACAGTTGGTCGTGCTGTGACCAATCAGAGGGCAGACACCCGACGATCACGACAAGGGTGCATGATCCTTTTCGTTGCAGACGCCTTGACAAAAATCGACAAACATGAACGGTACAAGAGGCAGCTGCATCCGAACGCGACTTGTCCGTCCGAGGTGCGGCCTGGGGTATATGCTGTTGGTGATGATGACGCTTGTCCGTCGTATCGAAGTTGGTGGCCGATGTTGAATTCCATTGCATGATATGATGCTGAAAATGAATTCTCGACAACGTGGCGCTAGATTCGCGAGCAAGTTTTGTTGGTTGGACGAAACTTGTGATGTTTGGGGTGACTTGGGATAAGCCATGAATATACGTCGCGCACGTGTGTGGCGGTATTTATTGGCTGGTCCCAACATTGATGTCGTTCGAGTTTTTGTGTCGGTTGCTTGGTGCTGCAACCGATTACTCTTCAGGAACATGATGTGTTTGAAGAGATCATGCCCTTGGGGAAAATATCTGTTTGGGTGCTAATGCGATGGCATTAACGAAAAACGATGGGTTATATGTGTTTTAGGAAGAAGTTTTTGGATAGATACCTGAAAGGTAAGTAATGGTGTTCAATGGAACTGCCGTTAGACATTGTTTTCGAGGGTTTTAGGTGCACTTCAAAGAAGTTTCTTAATAATTGATGGGAAGGTAAGTAGTGGTGTTCAATGGAACCGCCACAGATCCACGAGGCGCTCTGTAATAACGTCAGTCTAATAGTGCAGTACTAGTAGATAAGCTATGCAGAGTCGTACAAGATTTCTTAATATACGATTGATTTTTATTACCTTTTATTGTATTCTATGAATATCTTGTCGCGATTTTCGACACTGGGAAGGCTGACGCAACTTTTTTAACAACCTTGTACGGACCGGCTAATAATAAGTTTATTGAGGGGCTAAGCCGACAGAGCCAACAAAAAACAGGGCTCCCCAAGCCTTCGACATCAGTCTACTTCGTTGTTTTCATGAAGCACATTGTTGTTTTACTCTCTCCCTCTTGTGGTGATCGACTTGTAATTTGACATTTAAGGTTACTTGAAAATGCCTTCTGTGTGGGTATTTTGTATAAAAACGGAATAAAATATCGAAACACTGAAATTCATGTAATTGAAACTGGAAATCATTTCACACTTGATTGTTGTTGAACTCGAGAAAGTCTGTTTTTAACATGAGATATTAAGCGTTGTTTGTAAGACGTTTAGTCAGAAACGGATTGAGAACTAAATGAAACCTCCTGAAATTGATTACAGGTTTCGCAATATGCCGCAACTGTTCAGCCATACAGCCATATAGCCATCACGACGAGTTTGTGCCCAACTTTGCTTTAGTAGCACAGATTCGTCAAGTCAATTTATGTACACATAGCTTGCGATCTTCAGTGCTGTTGTTTCAAGAAATGATGCCACCGACTGCTTCAAAATACAATACAGATTACTGTATTACCAAGTCTTAATTTTCTCTCTCTCTCCACCAGTTCCATTGCTAATATTGACAATCGTATGTCGCAAGCAATTACGTCAATTCCCCCTCGCAAGTAGGTTCGAACAATATTCGGTTCTAGACTCGAATGCTATTCCCACGTAAGCCTCTTACACATCGTCATGTTTACTATATCTCCCATGAAATCAAATACAAGTCGGTAATCGTCTTCTTAGTGTGCTGACATAAAATTAAATTTTATTGTAACCCACTAATTACATTCCAGCAGATCTTTGTGCATACATAATTATTACTTGCAGGATATCTATACTCTTTATCAACTGATACCACTAAATAATCACACTAGATGGATGATGGAGCTAAAAGAACCACAAATCTCAGTGCAAATTAATGTTCCCAGAAGAGCAGACATCCGGCTTTTCTGTGGCAGATTACGTAAAGCGACACATTTAAAATTTGAATCCTATTTACCACTTGCCGAACCACAACTGCGGCAAATAGCAAAGTGAACGACTTCAATCATTAGTCCGCCCCCAAATTAATTCCATGCCCCCTCTTACCCTGTAGACCAGCTTTGGCGTGTTTATCTCTAAGGTAAAAATATTGTTCATACATCACGCCGAGATAAGGAATCCCTATTCGCATTGTTCGTAAGTTACTTGTTAATCGTAGTGGCTTGTGGTATGATCTTTTATAAGATCTCGACGCAAAGCTACTGTTGTTTGCTCTTTGGATCGAGATCGTTTTTTAATGCAGCTTTTTGCAAATTCATTGTTAGTTACACAACGGCCTGCAAATGGCAAATAGTGGACTTTGCCATTCGTCATTCGTTTCACTGTTTTTCTTGACACAAATTACTGATAATGTTTCGCCGGAAACACACAACGCATTCAAGGAAATGAACATCTCTCCAATGGCGGATGTTAAGAGATTACAAGTAGGGCCGTTTATCTTGTATTTGTATATTGGACAATATGCACACCCAAAACGAATTATTGGGCGAGCAGTTTCTCGACTGTGTAATTGCATTGATAAATATTATAATTTGCATTGGTTAAAAAACACAATCCATAATTTGATTGCCACAAAGGGTGATAACCTAAAAGTCGAAACTCATCTTAGCAACGGATATCTATTGGTTGGCACGCCATAGATACTTTTAATCAGTGTACATTGCCATTAGGCAGTTACCACTAAAGACTTATGAGTTAAATTCTTTTAACTTAGTCCAATGCAATTCCCAGTCAATTAGGGCAAATTGAGAATTAAGAAAAACAGTGTTTCCAGTTTGGCCCTGTGATTAGGGCGTTAGAATATACTCACAGCTAGGCCAGCTTGTCGTAAGAGGCGACTAAAGGCCGAGTGGTAGCCGGGGTCCCAACGCCCTGTGCGCCCGGTGAAATACCACCCCACCAAGCTCTATGCTCCGTGAAATGGTCGGGAGAAATCCCTGGCCATCTTTCGGAGCTTGGCTGATGGACCGGTTCGAGAAAAGGTTGGTTAGGTGGTAGTCGGTCCCAAGGTGAGATACCACCCCGTCACGCTGTACATTCCGCGATATCGCCGAGAGAAATCTTCGACGGTGTTTCGAATGTGTGGCTGATGGCCCGGACTGACACGGGGATAAGTCATGATGGTGTCTTCTGATATAAAGAATTCCGGAGGTAAACTAGTCTCCCATTCGGATCTCCGGGGGGGACTATGTCAGGGGGAACATCATGCAGATATCATGATAAATAATGGAACTTTGAGAGGTTCGTCATCGCATAATCGGGCTCGCTCTCGAGGCTCTGCCCGCGCTCGACTGGTGACGGTATTTTGTAACATCAGGGCCATCGGTTTCACCAATACGAATGTAAACGCCATCCACCAATATTTGCAAACAACGAAACCTGATATCCTTGCCCTAACTGAGACCCAGGTCGATTCGTCAACTGATTCGACATATCTTCGTTGCTCAGGATACGACTTACATTCGAGATTTCGTTTTATGGGCGGAGTCTGCGTCTTCGCGCGGTCCGATCTGGCTTGCCAGAGGATGGAAGCGTTGGAACCCAATAATATGGACATCATATGGTTGAGGGTTGTGCTGAGGAATTCCGTTAAATTTCTTTGTTGTCTTTACCACTCCCCGAATGACGATCGACCAGCAACATTTTTCGAACATCTTTCACATACCGTTGACTGGATACAGATCAAGCACCCAGCTTCTGAAATTGTTGTCCTTGGCGATTTTAATGTGCACAATTCCTACTGGTTGTTACATTCTAACAGAACCGACGAGGCTGGGAGGCTGGCGGAGATGTTTGCTGTAAGCCACAACTTGACTCAACTCGTGGGGAAGCCAACGCGAATACCGGATGCCCGAGGCGATTATGTGAACACCCTGGATCTGTTTTTGACATCCGAACCGAATATTTATACCGTAGAGGTTTCTGCGCCACTGGGAAACTCAGATCACTGCTTGGTATCTGTCGCGCAAGCACTTGCATACCAAGCGAATAACCGGCCTAGGCAGCTTCGCCATGTATGGAAGTATGGGGCCGCTAACTGGGACGATATGCGAGATTTCTTCGCATCCTTTCCATGGTCCGAGATGTGAAACTCCGATGTTAACGCTTGCGCGGAGTCGGTGTCAGAGATTATTCTTCTGGGGATGGAGATGTATATTCCACATTCCATCAAACGAAGTTCGTCTGATAAACCTTGGTTTGACAAAAAATGCGAAGTGATTACAGCGGCAAAAATAGAGCTTTTAAACAATGGCGCTCCAATCCCACCGATGTTAACAGAACGAATTTTGTTAGAATCAGAAACGTGTGCAACCAGGCGATTGATACCGCGAAGAAGGCTCAAAACGACAGGGTGATCAATAAGCTCCTTTGGTGCCATACTGGTTCGCGCTCCTTCTGGTCAATGGCAAAGGCTGTCAGCAGTAACTTTGCTTCCTCCTCTTTCCCTCCGTTGGTGACAGACAGCGGGACGTTAGTCACGAATCCAAAGGATGAAGCTAATGTGTTCGCGAATTTATTTTCCGCGAATTCAAATCTCGATCCCGGCCTTTTGCAGCCACCCGTGATCTCGCCGGTACAGTCTTCGATGCGGGATGTGAGATTTCGTCAGCGCACTATTCAGCGCATTCTACGTGAAGTGGATTGTAGGAAGGCAACCGGCCCGGACGGAATACCAGCAATAGTCCTTAAGAACTGTGCTCCAGAACTATCGCCGGTTCTTGACAGACTCTTCCGCTTATCTTATGCACGGAGGACCTTTCCTGCCTGCTGGAAAATCGCTCGAGTTCAGCCAATCCCAAAGACGGGAAAAAAGTGTCTCCCACAAAATTACCGTCCGATAGCATTACTGTCTATTTTATCTAAGGTAATGGATAAAGTCATCAATACAGAGTTGGTTAAGTATTTGGAGTGCAACGGTCTTCTGAATGATCGTCAATACGGATTCCGTGGCAGGCGGTCCACAGGAGACCTTTTGACACTTATAACCGATATATGGACATCTGCGATTGAACGGCATGGTGAGTCAAGGGCGGTCGCATTAGATATCTCCAAGGCTTTTGACCGCGTCTGGCACGGGGCATTGCTGAGCAAACTTCGTTCATATGGACTTTCCCAACAGCTTTGCGACTGGACGAGGAGCTTCCTCGAGAATCGATCGATCCGGGACGGCGAGTGTTCGGATCTGTATCCTGTTAATTCTGGGGTGCCCCAGGGTTCTATTTTGGCTCCAACCATGTTCTTGCTTCACATAAATGATTTGTTGGAGACAACGGATAACAAAGTGTTCAGTTTTGCGGATGATAGTACGCTTGTTTCCTCCTTTTCGAGTGATCGGCTGATTGGTGCATCAACGTCGCACCAGCTGAGATGTAGACAGATTGACTCTCTGAACCAGGATCTAGATAAAGTCCTGCAGTGGGGAAAGGCCAATCTTGTCGACTTCAATGCAACGAAGACCCAGTATACAACATTCACAAAGAAAACCGGATCATCGGTTCCACAGCTGATGATGAATGGCCGGGCCCTCGAGGCTGGGGAAAGTTTAAGATTGCTCGGCGTCACGGTCTGTGGGAATGTATCATGGCATAAACACGTATCGGGTATCGCCAGATCAGCCTCAGGAAAACTGAGTTATCTTTTTAGAGCCAAGAAATATTTTACTCCGGCCCAACTTCTTCTCCTATATAAATCTCAAATTAGACCCGCGCTCGAATATTGCTCTCATGTTTGGAGTTCGGTTCCTAAACATACCCTCGGCCTACTTGAGAGCGTACAAAGACGAGCGATCCGCCTGATCGGGGACTCGGCGCTGACGTCGGGACTACAGTCGCTATCACATCGAAGGCGCGTGGCTGACCTCTGTCTGTTCTACAGATATTATCACGGGTGCTGTTCTTCAGGGATTCGTGGTATTGTTCCACATAATTGGGCTTATATGCGCTCCAGAAGACAATCCGACGGATCGCACCAGTTTGCGTTTCATCTCCCGATGGCGCGATCATCCCTGGATCAGAACTCGTTCCGTTACAGAGCAGGGAAGCTGTGGAACTCCCTTCCCACGCGAGTGTTCCCGGAGCGTTACAACCTGCAACTGTTCAAAAAGAACTGAAACAGTTATTTGGTGGCATCTCGGGGCGCCTATTCGGCGCTATTGGTTCGCCTCTCCCAAGAGAAATGTGATATAAAAAAAAAATTAGGATCCACACGTTCACATGGCTTCCACAAGCAGCAGTCAATAGAAGGGTCGGCTCGAATTAAGGTCAACGTGGGAGATGTGCGTTGGAGCGGTAATATTGAAAGAAGGGCAGGTCAATGGTCCAGCAAATCAAGGCCAGTATGCAACTGTGTTACAATGAAAAGGCAACAGAAAACGAGTCGTTCGCAAGCAGAGTGTGCATCAGGATTCTTGGTCCTGGTATTAGGCACTCCGTTAACAAAATTGATATTCGCCTTCAATCCGCGACAAAATTCCTTCGTCGGTATTTTTTTTGAGTTAACAAACAAGCGAATCATATAAAGTGTTAAAAAGGTGTAAATAGAAATAATAAATTGTTAATAATAACACAAAATCGAGCTGGGAGTTTTTCTTTGTTTGGTGGTTGTGATCCGATAACTCAGGATACGTGCGCTCTGCAGAACAACATTTACTTTCACGCCGGGACAAATTATTTCTCTGTGGTGTGAGTTTGGTTTGGTGGTTTCCGACGCGAAACACTTTGTCATACAAATATTCATAACTAAAGCCACAATCAAAGTTCTGTCGCCGAAATGCAAACTACACAATAGTCATATAATGTTTAGCTTAGAGCGTCTGCGTAGGACCAGGAAGATATAATATAAGATAAGTAAGCTAGAATTTAAGCATTTTTTGTCTAGCATATAATTTAGAATCTAAGAAAAAGACGGAAATAAAAAATGTTGGGAAAAATGAAAAAAAAAAACACATTAAATCCTTTTCATTTTTTCTAAAACGTTTCAAATATTGTTGAGAATGTTGCATTCGAATGTGTTTTTGTATCCTTGTTTGCAAATGCGGCACCCATTGTACACACAGCTTTCTGCAAGCGCTATCTTATTGCAGTATACGAGCTTCAAATATTTAATTACGACTGAATAATTGTTCATTTTTATCTCATATGCAAACTTTAATAGCAAAAATTCAAATAGTAATCGATTGCCTTACTGAAAATGTTGATAAAGGTGTTTCCAAAGTGTAAATCTAAAAAAAAAAAATTGGGTTGTAGCTTTAATACATATCCGCCACAGATATATGTCAGGCTGGTTATCACAATATGATAACAGTGTTATGTGTTCCATAATGGCTTTTTTACTGCTGTTCCTATTGACAACATTTTCGTGAAGGAAATTCCAGACAGCGCTGGCTGAAAGAGGATCGTAAAATCTATTTATGTCGAAATTGTTATTGATAGCACTCTTATCCTTTGGGTTTTTGATCGCTACCAACACCTGGAGAGCCCACGCTTTGTTAATTGTTTACCTAGCAGATTGGTTGGTTTGTAGCCGAACACGGGCACTTGGTTCACTTAAATCCCCCGACACTTTTACTCCGATCTTCCAGCAATTGTTCCACTGTAACACGTTCACTTTAGGCAAAATAAAACACTAGTGGTGTGGTTATGTAATAATGTTTCTTTATTTTTTTAACTAAGGCCTTTCAACTTATGGGCTTCAATTGTACATTAACGTTTTTCGGATGTTTCACTTTAGTTTCTATTTTAACATTTAACTTGTTTTTAGTTAATTTTGTTGTTTCTAGTCGTGATGACTTTGTGGCGAACGAGTCGCGACGTCAGCATGGGCGCAGGGTTCTAGCTCGTCCCCACAACTTCCTCTAAATGTTCCGACCAGAACAACCCCGAGGGAAAAGCACAAACACCGGACAAGTAAAAATATAACGCACTTTTCTTCTATTATTAAGGGTTCTTTTATTGTAGTTCTATTTTCTTTTTGGGTACTAACATTTGACGTTACGTTTATATTTTCACTTAGATTTATTCTTTATTTTTGAATGAATCTCAAAATCGAACAACACATAAAAATGACAAAATTTTAATTAATACTTTCACCAACTTTGACACGATCGCCGTCACGTCTGCGGTTCGTTACGTTTACAACTTTACGAAAATACTTTAAAACTAATACCCACACGATTCCGGGTATGTATTTACGCGTCTCCGCTGTCGGCGGAGAGCGGGAGTGACGCGTGACTGTGGTGGTCAGCGTATGGAATAAGACTCAGCGGTATCTTGCTCGTGCCGAGCTCACTCGCTGATCGTGATCATGGTGGTATGTGTGCATGGTTCTTTCATGGATGAGAACGAACCTAGAACAAAGAAAGGGCATAAAGTGCATTCATGGGATACGATTCCGGTAAAGCAAATAAAACCGAACTCGTCGGATGCTAATCGGATCTTTGTTGGAAATGTGCGTCGCGGCTAAACAAAGAGACGACGATGCGATGTGGAAATGTGCTAATTGGTTTTAGCTAGGTTACTGGGAAATGGTGTTTATGGCATCGCTAGTAAGAGTAGGTATTGAATTCCTATTTGCATTTGTTTATGCTGTAGGATTTAATTGATGCCAAGAGCCGCGGAATGCGTATTTGCTTTGGTCCCTTGGGTGTAAGTCGCCAGACAATGTGTATGTAGGGAACATTGTTGTACACATGGCGCGGCTGGGAAAATAGACAACGCAATATTTATGGTACCTGTCATGACGGTTACATTGTATGCAAACCGAATCATTTTGTTTACAGGAATTTGTCTGGTACCGAATTGGTTTGGAATTCCAGATAAGTAAAGCAAGAAATCTTACGGAAAATTGTATGCGAAGAGATGCATGAAAAGGTAAGTTTTCTTTACGGGGACTTTAAGATTATAGATTTGATCTATATAATGTGTGAAGCATTTACAGGTGCTAATGCTGTTGCATTAGCAGAAACCGATGTAGATTGGGTTGTAATAATGGGGGTTTTACGGTAAGTAGACAGTCGGGTTTGGCGGAACCGCCACGGTATCCCCCTCCCACCCGTGGCGAACTCACGAAAAAAGGGTAGGGCTGAAGGGGTGCTCGAATGGGTGGTGCGTGGTGAGAGGAGGGCCGAGCGCTTGGAAAACAAGGTGGCGCTGCGTATTTACGCGTACCGAGCGGTAAGGTTGCGTAGTGGAGACCCGACCGGCTCTGGTGATGGAATGAGACTCGACGATATTAAATCGTTACCGAAAGAAATTGAAAAAGTGAAATTGGTTCTCTTAAATTAAGGGTGCATTTCCTGTTCCGAGAGAGACGTAAAGTCTCTCTTTGGGGTAACCAATAGATCTCATACAGAACACATGTATGTGTGTACACTGGTTACTTTATGGATCAAAGCAATGGGAAAGAATCTAAACAAAGAAAAGGCATAGAGTGTATTTATGGGATGCTAATTCGGTAAAGCAAACAAACCGAATCTCCTTGAATGATAATTGGTTTTCTGTTTGCTCTTGCCGCTGCTGATGAAAAGCAGATCCCGAAATATAAGAAGACAAGGGGATTGGGTAGATCATTGTCTAAGCTATGCATTGCAGCTGTAACGATAGCCGCAATGTCCATGCATATGGTGCTAATTGGTTTTAGCGTATTCACAGGGAATTGGTGTTCATAGCATCGCTGCCAAGGGTAAGCATACTATACCTATTTGCATTTTCCTATGCTGTATGATTTAATTTATGGTTTAAGACGCGAGATGCGTATATTTGCTTTGGTCCCTTGGGTGTAGGTCGCCAGCTAAGGTGTATGAAAGGGGATTTGTTGTACACATGAATGAGGCTGGGAATAGACGACGCAATAATTATCCCTGGCTGGGATGGTTACATGATATGTGAACCGATAAGTTTTCTTTTCCAGGGATATGCTGTTTGGAACAGAATTCTTAAAAGGGATTTTGAATTCAACTAAATGAATGCAGGTAAGAATTCTCTTCCAGGAGCTTCTAGGTAAATACATTTGATGAATTTTATTGCGTGAAGCTTTTACAGGTGCTTAATGCGATTGCATTAGCAGAAAGTTGATACAGACTGGATGGAAGTTATGGGGGTTTTTTAGGAAAACGAACCGTGGGGTTTGGCGGAACCGCCACAACTTTGTATTGTTTTTGATTTAAAGGACACTTGTATTTTGGTTAATTTAATTTAAGGGAATCTGAACAAAACGTGTAACTTATCGTATTCTCCCGACACTGACAAAGCGATGACCTCTACTCCCGTGTAGTGTGCACGCTGCGGTGGTTAATCTTCGACTCGGTGCGGCGTGACCGTCACCGGTGGTGTATGTGAAGCGACTGATCCCAATTAGGGATGAAATTTGGATTTTGATTTGCACCACAAGCAACCAATCGAGATCATCTTTACATTTGTGCTCTCTCATGTTCCCCGCCCATAGAGGTGGATAAACGCTTCGGTTAATTCGATAGTCGACGGACAATAGAGAATCAGAGAACCGGAACACAATGTGCAATGGTCCCGGGGTAGATTTGGTTTTTGTGTGCATGTACCAATGCAACTCTGAGGATAGCCCACTGACATAATTTGGTGAATGTGGTGATCTCAAAGTGCATTGAACTGTGGGAAGATAAAAATGAGAAGGGGAGGAAAATGGTATTTTGCTATTCGCCTATAAAAAGAGATCATTGATCCCCAGCGAAGAGAGTGTCTGGGGAGAGTCAATAGGACGCCGGTGATGCTTGGGAAATAATCAGCGTGAGAACCAGACTCAAAGACGCTGAAATAACCCCAGCGGTTTTGCTATGATGCAACAGCGTAGTTTGGTTAGATTTAGTTGTTGCTAACCAATATGACGTTGAGATTTCCGGAAGAAATCTCATAGGGTTAATGATATGGAGTTGCCGTATGGCAAAAAAGGTAGCTGAATTCAATTATGCATTTAATTTAGTGGGGGCAAAAGCCCTCGTTTATTTCATTTAGTACAAGCGGTGAAAAGATTTAAAAGTAAAAACTTACGAACTAACTTAAAAACTAGGGATTAGAAAAACTTAATTTAGATAATTAAGATTTAGGGATTAAAAAAAATTAATTTGAAATTAATATGAAGGTAATATGGTGGGAAGGTGGTGTTGTATGTGGTGGGGTGGCGAAGACCGGGTAGTGGGATAAAGGGGCGGGATGATTGGAATGTGTACGGCTTGCAAGAGTGTAGATTGTGGGTGTGGCAAGGTCAGGAGGGGAACGAGAGGAGACGGCGTTTGAGTGCAGTAGGGGTGAGGTAGAAATCGAAGGAGGTAGGGTAAGAGTTTGCCCGCTTTAGCATTCGTGAAATGGGTTCATTACAGCCGTAAGAAGTGTGGTGGGAGGGCAAATAGAAGAGATGAGGGTTTCGTAGGTTACGGGGGTTGGTGTGGAGTGCAATGGTGGAGACCAAGCTAGGGCAGTTGATTGTGCCGGAGAGGAGACGGTGGATGAAGAGGATATCGGCAAGAATTCTGCGCTCTTCAAGTGTATTGAGGTTAATCAGATGGAGGCGGCTTGTGTATGGGGGGAGAATCCGAGGATTCTCCCAGTTCAGTCGACGGAGGGCAAAACGCAGAAAACGACGTTGCACGCTCTCGATCCTGCGGATATGGGACGAGCAGTGTGGAGACCAGACCTGACTGGCGTATTCAACAAGGGGGCGGACGAGGGCTATGTAGAGGGAACGGGAAACGTAGGGATTAGAGAATTCCTTAGACCAGCGTTTCACAAACCCAAGGGCGGAATTGGCCTTAAGAATGATATCATCGATATGTGGGATGAAGCTGAGCTCCCTGTCGAATAAGATTCCTAGGTCACGTATTGAGGATACGTATGAAATCTGCTGGTTTAGCAGGAGGTAGGACTGTGGGAGAAGGTAATGAGTGATATTTGACCACATTGAGTTCCAGGCAGTTATTACGGCACCAAGTTGAGAAGCTGTCGAGGTCCTGTTGGAGAAGTGAGGAGTCGAGAGGAGAGATGATTGTTTTGTAGAGTTTGGCGTCGTCCGCATAGAGGGAGATGGATGAGTGTTTAATAATGGAGTCGACATCATTGATCATCATCATCATCATCGGCACTACAACCGGGAACCGGTCTTGGCCTTATTTAGCAAGTCCTGGGGCTTGTTAAATTTTCCATAATGATTTGTTTTTTTCCAGGCAAGGTCATTAGTCTTGCGCGAGAGGCTCCCCGACGGGGAATCGAACCCCGGTCTCCCGCGTGACAGGCGGGTATACTTACCACTATACTATTGAGGAGCCATCATCATCATCATTGATGGTATGGATAAAAAGGAGAGGGCCTAGAAGACTACCTTGCGGAACCCCTGACGTGGGAAAAAAGGATCGGAAAGCGAGGATCTGAATTCGACACGGTAGGATCGGTCTTTCAGATAAGAAGATAACCATTTGATCAATAGGGGTTCGAAGCCTACGGAGGACAGCTTGAAAAGGATGAGAATATGGGAGATTTTGTCAAATGCCTTGCTGAAATCGGTGGTGATAACACCGACTTCGTTGTCATCCTAGAAGGCACGGAGAGTATGGGATGAGAACTCGATCAGATTCGTTGTGGTCGACCTACCCGAAAGGAAACCGTGCTGGTTGGGTGAGATGATGGATTTACAACTGAAAGATAACGCATTGTAAAGAAGCCCTGTGGGTGTTATCAGTATGGTGCGTCGGCAAGGACAGGGATTCATTGATATTCCACCTATGTTGCTGTAAATTGTTCCAAGGGAATAGTCCGTCGACTAGTATAGAATAAGAAAATAAAAACACACTGATGTTGATTTGTTCTTAAACAATGTTTCTTTATTATTTATAATCAAGACTCCGCTTCGTTTCATACGAACGATGTGAACATAAATTAACTGTCTCTACACTTAAAAGCAAGATACAACTTAGATGGGACTGATGAAGTCACTCTTGGTGAGATGCTGGTCTTGATTGATTACACACCGGGAATTAATTTTAATTGTCTTTAAAACGTAAGGGTTGATTACACACCGGAAATTACTTTTAGTTGTCTTTACAACTTAAATTTATATTTGGTATAGGAGGAGAACAAAGCACACGCACTGTTGCACTAGACGTTACTTGCTTAATACATACAACAGGCTAGACATGGAAAACTCCGACTCCTGCACTCTCGCTGGTAGCTGAAATTTACTCTACGATGCAGTCTCTGCGGCGGATAAAATCTGACTCAACGATACAACTCACATCCATCAGATCCAGTGGCCGCGAATTGCATCGATAGGGGAGGATTTTATATGTGTGAGTATAGGACAAGTACGTTGCCCTTCGATGAAAACGATGATCGGTGGACACCTGATTACACAAACACACCGATGTAGGCAATATCTAATCTAGCCGTATGGCTCCGGTGCACGAGGAGGAAAATTATTTTGTTGACATAAGTCAGCAGAAACCTCGTCGACGACGGCAAAAGGTCAGGCTGGATGGCTATATGTTTAGATTAATATGCGGGTAAAAAACGAACACAGTGAGATACTGTATTTTTACTTTAGATTTCAGGCGGGTCATCATAGGCATGACATGGGTAAGATTACCCAAACAATGATCTTATCCATGCCCAAATTCCATGATCGGTTAATAGCAGATAACGGGGAATTGTCGCAACTGTCGCGGACCTAAGGGTATACGCGCGACATGCAATTGTGACTATGGAAAGAATATCGGCTACAGCTATGTCAACAATACGCTGGCCAGCGTTTGTTTATCGTAATTGAAGACAGGCTGAGCCGATAGGAGTACTATGGGTTTGCATGGAAAGAGGAAGGTGGTTAATTTAAGAGGATGGGCGGTTCTTAGGGAATGTATTAAAGAACCCCCACAGCCCTTCGAACAGTTTAGGGATATGAGACAGTTTGGCAATGGGCCGGTAGTTGCTGATATCATTTTTAGGCCCTCTTTTATGTATGGGGGTGACATAGGAGGATTTCATTACCTGCATAGAATAATGAATTCAGCCATGCTTTCTTTTACAGGTAAAATAGCTGAACGGTAGGATAGGGGATAATGTGACGCGTTGTAGGCGGTCGAAATTAGGTTGAAATAGTGGGTTGGTTCTCCATGTAGTATAGAGAACCCCCATAGGACACTTGGGAATATGACCCCATTTTAACTGGTGCAGAGACTGGTGATTTTTCCGTGCTTGTGTTGGCATTCCCGACAAGGCCTACACCCTATCGATAAAGACGGGAAGAGCATTGAATTCATTAAAGAGTGTGTTTTTACCCAAGTCCAAGTCGTCATGCGAATATGGTGAAGATTTTTTATATCATAGAATTAGCGATCGAGGTTAAATCTGGGTTATAGTTATTGTAAGCGAAGGACAATGTCCAGGAGGCCCACACAACTGTTATAACCTCAACTTGGCATATCGTCAACAAATTTCTAAGGTAAGATTCTAACTTTGCTCAAATACTTAGACCAGATAATAATAATACGTTTTTCTGACCAGTGCGTTCTTCTTTGCCGTCTTTTATTTTCTTCTATTAGATTAAAACACAAACACAATTTCATGTGTCTCGTTATTTATAGAAAACATTGGTTATCTTTGACTGTTGGATTAAAATCACACACTAATTATACTTTAGAAAAAACCGCCGAACTCTGCAACTTGACAATTCATTAAACTCATTTATTATTATCAAGCTTAAACGCTTCAAATAGCGGCGACGCTTAGTCTCAAAAACCGATTTATATTCAATTTTCTTAGCTAGAGATCGTGTGCACAACTTAACCTCGAACTTTATCAATAAATAATTTACATCCAAGCGATATCATTTTGTAGTCAGTCCAACAATTATTATTCATTAAAAGTTCGCAAAGTTAGTCACTGATTAAGGGTCGACATGAAGTACCACCCCTTAAAAATATATCAGAAATGCCCATATTTATCGTAAGTCTATTTACTGGCTTAAACAACCACACTAACGTTTGGCACTCTTCGAGTTCTTTCAGATAACCAGTGCCGCGAAGAAAGCAACACAAGTTGGTTCTTTAGAAACGAGATAAAATTCATGCGACGCTTCATGACAAAAGTATCTGAATATAATTTTACGATGTGGTACAAAAGCTATTATCACATAATTATACTAATCAACGTAGGTGGTGTTGTTAGAATTGAAATTCTCTCAACAACCGGTACGTGCATGCAAACGCTACCTATAGCCCTGTATTGGGTTTAGACCTATCCAAATTCTGAAAATAATGTCGCTTTGATTATCTGCTATTCGTCAATAAAACATTATTTACATGGCGCTCTGTATTAGAGTCAGAGACCATATGAACAAATAAGTCTTGTTTATATTTGTTTCTCTATTGTTGGTAGTTTAATTAATTTCGGCTGCTGTTTGATCATCATATATTTTAATGCGACGCCTCTTGGCGGTTTTGCAGGTAGGGCAGGGTGAAGGTTCTCTTTTTTTTTTAACATACTGTGTTTATTTGACCAATAATCAATGTTTACATTAAGTACTACAGCTAACTTATAATTCTAGTAATACAATTGTTTACATGCATACATTACACATTTTTCAAACAAAACTGAATGTGTGAATAACTATTTGAGTATTATAGGTTTTAATATTGACAGTTTTCCCGGAAAAGGTCAGAAAACCAGGATTTTTATTTTTTAATTTAATCTAAACTAATACTTAACTTAACTCTAACTTAATCTAGCTTAACCTAATTGATTTATAATAAGTTAACTATGTAATGTGAGTTGGGGAATATAGGGATTTATGGTTAAGGAGATATGGTCAGTTAGTGGTCTCGGGTGGGGTAACACTTTCCGGTTGTTCGTTAAAACGTAGAATGTAGGAGAATGGTTGTATGTTACAGTATTTGAACTGATTGGGTGCCAGCTCGGTGTTACGGTACACAACCTCGTTGGAGTCATTAACAAATCTCCCAGAGGTGAAGAGAGTTCTGGTGTGGAGACAATTCAGATAGCGAGCCCTGTTATCTCGAGGAGTTGGTAGTAGTGAAGTGATTATGGGGTTGGGATTATTTGGGAGGTTTTCAATAAATTTAATAGACAGCTCTAGGAAGCGTCTATCAAGACGGTCAATACTGGAGGTGTGGCGGTTCTTGCGAACGCCACTACTTACCTGCTTATCTACCACCAGGTAACCCCCTTTTTATAAGCGTCCTGTTCCAATAGAGCGTGTACTCACCTGCATTGGCATTTCTAACAACCACAAAAACCTGTAAAGCGCAATGTCTGCTGATACGAAAAGTATAACATGGGCATTAAAAACCTGAAAAGTATGACTTACCTGCCCATACGACTAACCACCAGCTGCAATGCTTAACTGCGCTGAAGTAAAACACCAGCAGCAACACAAGCATGTCCATAGGAAGGGCAAATTGGTCGCACATCTAGCAACCAACATTGCATTACTTCCTACCAACGAAATGCTCATAAGAAGCGGCGACAATGCAGATGTTCATACAGTGGTGCCTCGCATAACGAACGCCTCGCACAGCGAACGCTGCACACAACGAACTTCCTTTTCGTTCATTTCACGATTCATACAACGAACTTCGCTGCACACAACGAACTTCCTTTTCGTTCATTTCACGATTCATACAACGAACTTCGCTTCACACAACGAAGTCGCCCACTTCACACGATCACTGCCGATTTATTGCATCCTCCCGCGCAGGCAGTCGTTAGACTCGTTAGTCACTGCGTAGTACGCTTAACTTACGCACGTATCGCAGCAATCGTTCTTCATTACGAATTAAATCGCACACGTATCACGGCAGTCGTCCTTTTAAGATAAACCCTACTTTTTTTTTTATATGATGGGTTCTAAAAAAAGCAGGAAGGTGATTTCTCTTGAAATGAAACAGGAAATAATTAGAAGGAGTGAATGTGGGGTAAAACAGTGTGACCTCGTCAAAGAGTTTGGCCTCAACAAGACCACCATTTTCACCATTTTGACAAACAAGGATGCAATAAAATCAGCCAAAGTAGCCAAAGGAGTATCAAAACTATTTAATGAAAAACATAGATCTTCAATCCACGAGGAAATGGAGAGGCTATTGGCGATTTGGATTAAGGACAGGCAGGTGAAAGGTGACGTAACAACCCAAGATATTATCTGTCACAAGGCCAAGATAATTTATGAAGATCTAAAGAAAAACATCCCTGGAAGTAGCAGCAATCCAGATAATAAAGAAGATTTCAAAGCCAGTAGGGGGTGGTTTTTTAGATTTAAGAAAAGGTATGAAATCCACAGCGTTAATATGCATGGTGAGGCTTTCGGTGCTGATAAAAAAGGAGCAGAAAAGTTCTCTATTAATTTTCAAAAATTTATTATGGATGAAGGATACTGCCCACAACAAGTGTTCAATGCCGATGAAACGGGTCTTTTCTGGAAAAGAATGCCGAGCAGAACCTTCATTACAAAAGAAGAGGAGAAATTGCCAGGACACAAAGCCATGAAGGACAGACTTACCCTTATGATTTCGTCTAATGCCAGCGGAGACCTCAAGATCAAACCTCTATTGGTTTATCACTCTGAAAATCCAAGAATTTTTAAGAAAAATAACGTTATTAAGTCCAAATTGCCCGTCCATTGGAAGTCCAATCAAAAAGCCTGGGTGACCCAAGTTATCTTCAACGAATGGATTCTGGAAACCTTTGCTCCTGCCGTGAAGAAATTCTTGTTGGAAAAAGAACTGCCGCTCAAAGCCCTTCTGATACTTGACAATGCCCCTTCTCACCCAAAAGACCTAGAAGAAATATTGCAGGAAAATTATCCTTTTATCAAGGTGCAGTATTTGCCACCAAACACCACATCCATTCTCCAGCCAATGGATCAGCAAGTTATTGCGAACTTTAAAAAACTCTACACTAGAGCCCTCTTTAATAAGGTGTTTGAAGAATGCGAGTTTGGTGGAGACAATATGACTATCCGAATGTTTTGGAAGGAGAAATTTGATATCCTTTTGGCAATACGACTTATACAGAAGGCCTGGGAAGAAGTGTCACAAAGGACCCTCATTTCTGCTTGGAAGATGCTTGTGCCTTCGTGGATTCAGGAAGAAGCAGTAGTTGATGACACAGAAGTGGTGAAGGACATCATCACAGTGGCCCAAAGGTTGGAATTAGAGGTAGAGGAAGAGGATGTAGAGGAGCTTATTGAGGAACACAAAGAAGAGCTGACAACTGAAGAGCTCCAAACACTTCTGGCCCAACAACAGGACAATGCTCAAAGGGAAGCGTCATCTGATAACGAGGAGCAACAATCAAACAATCAACCAATTCCAACTGCTGACATCAAGAACATCCTGGTCAAATGGAAAGCAGTTCAGGAGTTTACCAATGCCCACTATCCGGATTCCGCTGAAGCAAACAGGATCAACGACCTGTACTCCGATACTCTTGTCCGTTATTTCAGGCAGATGTTGAAGAAAAGAGAGAAACAAACGACTTTGGACAGGTTTTTCACTGCACCATCGGCCAAAAAGCGGAAAATGGATGAAGATGTGCAAGATTCGATTATTTCTTAAAATTAAAAAATGTGTGTTTTTTTCATTATGTTTTTAGATGTATCTAAATAAAAATAATAACAAAAAATTTATCTTTTTTTTATGTCATCTTACCATATTTTATGCTACAGAACGAATTATTTTTTTTAACATGTATTGTTATGGGAAAACGCGTTTCACATAACGAACTTTTCGCATAACGAACTTGCTCCTGGAACGAATTAAGTTCGTTGTGTGAGGCACCACTGTATTTCTCTTGATTCTTTTACCCAATGCCCACATCGGTCGCTAACTCGAGCCACACACCGGGGAACTCGCATCTGGCAGCAAAAGGCAATAGAGAACTCGCCAGTGTAAATACACGTGCGCCGGTTCGACCTCATTAATGCCAACATCCAACATTCGCACGATCAGCAATCATGCTACACGTAGGCGCTGATCGTGCAAATACAATGACCTTTTCAGAGCAACTCGCCCCAGCTGCGAATGTGTTATTTTTATGTTTATTCAAAGTCTATGGTTCACATGCTGGGCGACACAAGCGATGAGCACCAACAGGGGATCATGGTATGTGTTCAACCCTTCTATGGTAGGGAAAAAGTAAAAAGGAAAATGACCAAATATGGTCATCGAGGCGATAGATAGAATTTTGGCATCCTGTCGCTTCGATGGCGATGAGCAATCGCGTGACGGATACGAACGGATAGAGTTGTGCTTCCAGCAAAGTAAAAATCTCTCCTGGGTTGGCCCAAGAGATTACCACCAACTAATGTCGAGTGCAGTACGAGGGTTGCCTCTTATGTTTCGTGGCAATCCGGCAATTGACAGCTCTGTCGTAAAGTTGGACATTTTTGAGGTTATACGCACTCAGAACGTTTTGACATACGCGCTATTGTGTTGTTTCATCATCATCATCGGCACTACAACCGGGAACCGGTCTTGGCCTTATTTAGCAAGTCCTGAGGCTTGTTAAATTTTCCATGTGTTGTTTACAATAACTTAAAAGATTCATCTTGGCCCAAAAATGGAATTAAATCGTCAACATTTTCGTGCGATTATTTTTTACAACTTTCGGCGTGGATTAACTCAGCAACAGTGCATGGATGAACTTAATTCAATTTTTGGCGATGAAGCTCCATCAAGGACCAGTGTTTATCGATGGTATGATGAATTCAATCGTGGTCGTAGTTCACTCCAAGATGAATTTCGTGAAGGTCGTCCAAAATCAGTTGTTGTTCCGAAAACCATTGATGCTGTGCGCGAACTGATATTGGAAGATCGTCATGTGACCTATCCTGAGATTGAGACAACCTTAGGCGTTAGTGGGACCAGCATACATTCAATATTGCATAAACATTTGACTGTCAAAAAAATTTGTTCGCGGTGGATCCCACACAATTTGTCAATCGCCCAAAAAAAGGCTCGTGTCAATTGGTAGAAAGAAATGCTCAAAAAATACGGTCGCGGTGCTTCGAAACACGTCTATGACATCGTGACAGGTGATGAATCGTGGATTTACGCGTATGAGCCCGAAAGTAAACAGCAGTCGACTGTCTGGGTGTTTCAAGATGAGCCAAATCCAACAAAAGTTGTTCGCGCACGAAGCACTCCCAAGCAAATGGTCGCCTGTTTTTTCGGAAAAACTGGACATGTCGCAACCGTACCACTAGAACAACGCAGAACAGTCAATTCTGAGTGGTACACAACCATTTGTTTGCCAGTTGTCTTCCAAGAAATCAGGAAAACCAACCGCCGAAAACGGATCACTATTCGCTACGACAATGCGAGCTCTCACACATCGGCTGCGACAACTGCGTTTTTGAGCACCCAAAACATCGATTTGATGGGTCATCCACCGTATAGTCCTGACTTGGCACCGAATGACTTCTTTTTATTCCCGTACGTAAAAAAACAAACTGAGAGGTCAACGTTTTTCGACACCTGAAGAAGCGGTTGCTGCATTCAGAATGCATGTGTTGGAGATACCTCAATCAGAGTGGCAAAAGTGCTTCGACAATTGGTTCAAACGCATGCAAAAGTGTACAGATCTTCATGGGGAATATTTTGAAAAACAATAAAGTGATTTTCGATGATCAATATTTGTTTTTGTTCTCTAATCCCGAAATATAAAAGGCAACCCTCTTATATGAATTGAGTGCGAGCGCGGATTTAATCTCAAAGCGTATTCTATGAATTAAGTGCGAAGTTATTACGGATTTAATTTCAAACACATTATGTGAATTAAGTGCGAGCGCGGATTTAATTTCAAACACAGTATATGAATTGAGTGCGAGCGCGGACTTTTCATGGAACATATTGTAAAATAATTTTCCTAGAGTTAACACACATATAATTTCAAAGTTTATCGTGAACATATTGTAACATAGTTTCCCTAGAGTAACACAAATATAATTTCAAAGTTTATCGTGAACATATTGTAACATAGTTTCCCTAGAAGTAACACCAATATAATAAAAGTTTATCATGAAAATATTGTAACATAGTTTCCCTAGAAGTAACACAAATATAATTTCAAAGTTTATCGTGAACATATTGTAAAAACAGTTTCCCCAGAAGTTAACACGAACTTAGTTCCTAATATATTGGAATGAATAAAGCTTACCAGAGTAACTGAGCGTTTTTCTTGTGCGGTGAAGACATTTACTGACAGCAGCCGGACTGGGTTGGCGTTCCGCTACCTACACCCATTAAATATAAAACCCCACAGAGGCATTGTATAGCAAGCTGTTATTGTAATACTTGTAAGAGTTGGGTTGTCGATTGAGGCCAGTGACCAGCCTGAAGCATTTCCTTTCGAAAGTGCGTAGCCTCTCCATTTGGGCTGGTGTTATATGATACCACAGTGGACACGCATATGTGAGTGTGGGTCTGACTGGATTCCCAGCTCAACTACAATATGGTAGAGGCTTTGTCTTGCGACTGAGTCGTGCGCTTTTTTGAAGTCAACGAACAGTTGGTGAACCGTCTCTCCGTATTCACACTTCTTTTTCAGCAGTAGCCTTATCGTGAACATTTGGTCGCTTGTTGACCGGTTCCTACGGAATCCGCGTTGGTAGTCTCCCAGTATTTCTTCTGCGTACGGTGTGATTCTCGCCAGTATGACATTTGTTAATATTTTGTATGTGGCTGGGAGCAATGATGTTCCTCTGTAATTTTCGCAGTCAGATCTGTCACTTTCAAATGATAATGGAATTCGAATTATCACGTTCGCAGCGTCAAAAGATATGGTAGTGAAAAGCACGATGTTCAAGCATAGCAAATCCATAAAACCACATGGATATCACCCGACGACGTAACGCCTAACCAAATAGACCACTTCCTCATAGACCAAAGACACCACTTGAACATCCTTGACGTAAGATCATATCGATCACCTTCTACTGATAGGCAAAATCCGATCATCTTCTAGTGATGGGCAAAATCAGGAGTCGGCTCACAGCAAACCCACATGGGCAGTCACGGGAGACGAGCAAAAAGTTCGACATTGATAAACTAAAAGACCTACGCAAAAGGGCTGAATATCAAGGCGAACTAACGAATAGATTTAGCATCCTAGAGAATGGGAGTAGTGAGGAAGAGTAAGCCAATAGTATGGTCACTAAATGGACATCGATCAAAGACACAATCAAATAAAAGGTATAAGGATTTAAGAAAACAGTTAAGTCCAAACCTTGGTTTGACGATGAGTGCAGGGCGAAGATCGAACAACGTAAACGCTTCAGAGTGATCCGCTTAGAAAGATATTATGAAGTGAACGCAGAAAGATACGCGACCATTCGGAAAGAGCCAATTTGCGTTATTCAAACGCAAAAAACCCGAATGGGAAAAGTCTTGGATTGAAAAAATCCTAGAAAATGTCAGAGCAAAGAACATCAGAGGTATGTATGCCGGCATAAATTCAATTAGAAATAGCTACCAAGGGAGAACCAAAATAATCCGAGACACAAACGGCTGTCTGGTCACAGAAACAAACAATATCGTGACAAGGTGGAAGCAGGACTTTGAAAGCCTGCTCAATGTGATAAACTAAAGGACCTGCGCAAAAGGGCTGAATATCAAGAGGAACTAAAGAATATATTTAGCATCCTAGACAATGGGAGTAGTGAGGAAGAGGAAACCAATAATCTGGGCACTAAATGGGCATCGATCAGAGACCCAATCAAACAAACAGCCCAAAAGGTATTAGGATTTAAGAAAACAATTAAGTCCAAACCTTGGTTTGACGATGAGGACCGGGCGAAGATCGAACAACGTAAACGCTTCAGAGTGATACACATAGAAAGATATTATGAAGTCAACGCAGAAAGATACGCGACAATTCGGAAAGAGCCAATGAGACTCTTCAAACGCAAAAACCCGAATGGGAAAAGACACGTATCGAAAAAATCCTAAAAAATGCCAGAGCAAAGAACATCAGAGGTATGTACGCCGGCATAAATTCAATTAGAAATGGCTACAGAGGGAGAGCCAAAATAATTCGAGACACAAACGGTTGTCTGGTCACAGAAACAAACAATATCGTGACAAGGTGGAAGCAGGACTTCGAAAACCTGGTCAATGTGCGCACCCATCAACCACATATAAACGCACCAGACGTACATACAGCCGAGCCTCAGATTCCAGAGCACTCTTTCCACGAAGTTGTAGACGCAATAAACCGATTGAAAAACAACAAGGCTCTCGGAGTCCACTGCATACCGGCAGAGCTTGTGAAGCATGGATGAGAGGCAACCGCTCGAAAGATCCACCAGCTCATCAAATCAATATGGGATAAGGAAGTCACTCCGGAAGAATGGAAAACCTTAATAGTCGTCCCCATTTGCAAAAAAGGTGACAGATCTGACTGCGAAAACTACAAAGGAATATCATTGCTCCCAACCACATACAAAATAATAACAAATGTCATACTGGCGAGAATCACACCGTACGCAGAAGACATATTGGGAGACTACCAATGGGGATTCCGTAGGAACCGGTCAACGAGCGACCAAATGTTCACAATAAGGCTACTGCTGGAAAAGAAGTGGGAATACGGAGAGACGGTTCACCAACTGTTTGTTTGCTTCAAAAAAGTCTACGACTCAGTCGCAAGGCAAAAACTCTACCATATTGTAGTTGAACTGGGAATCCCGAAAAAATATGCCGCCCTCATTCAAATTTCCATGAACGAAAACAAAGGGCGAGTTAAAATAGAAATCCATCTCTCAGAACCATTTGAAATCCGGGACGGACTAAAACAGGGGGATGGCCTCTCACCGTGTCTTTTCAACCTTGTGCTCGAGTATGTCATCAGAAAGGTACAAGACGACAACATGGCCGGATCATCCCTGAATGGGGTCACACAAGTGCACGCATATGCGGATATCGCCGTTCTGGGCGATAATCTAGAAACTGTAAGTAAAAGCAGTGAAATCATCATGCAAGCGGCAGAAGAAGTGGACCTAGAAATAAATGAAGACAAAACAAAATACATGATTACGGCGAGAGCAGGTGGGCCTCAGGGAACACATGTAAACGTCAGAGGCAAGATATTCGAAGAATATAAAGAATTTAAATGTCTGGGAACAATACTGACGGCTAGTAACGAAATGTCGAAGGAAATTAACAAAAGACTGCAGTCTGGCAACCCTAGTTGGCATGCCGTCAGTAAACTGCTGAAATCGAAATTGCTATCACGTAATATAAAGCTCCGTGTCTATAGAACAATAATCATGCCGATCGCTCTATGCGGATGCGAAACATGGGCTCTCGCAAAACGGGAAGAAAACGAATTCCGCGTATTCGAGAATAAAGTTTTGAGGGGTATCTTTGGCGGTAAATATGACGAGGAGGCAGCACAATGGAGGAAACTCGACAACCACTACTTGGAAGAGCTATAGCGCAAACCTACCATACTGAAAGTAATCATGTCGCGAAAATTAAGATGGGCCGGACATGTGGCGCGAATGGTCAACGATAAGACCGTGCGTAGAATTCTTGACGGAAGAGCAACAGGAAAGAGACCGGTAGGACGGCCGCGACGGAGATGGGAGAACAATGTTAGGTTTGACCTTGAAGAGATCGGATGGGCTGGTCAAGCGTGAAAGGAGAAGGCACAGGACAGGGAACGATGGCGGAGTCGAGTCGGTGAGGTCATGAACTTCCGGGTTCCTACAGGCCAATAAATAGTAGTAAAATAGTAACACGGAACAAGAAAAGTGTTTCCTTTTGGATCTTAAGGAGGGCTGTGGAGTTCGAATCATCAGCTAAGCGATTCAACAATCAACAAAAAAGCTCAAGTAAGTAACAAATACGGGGTTCGATTCCCCGTCGGGGAGCATCTGGCGCTAGACTAATGACCTTGCCCAGAAAAAAACAAATCATTATGGAAAATTTGACAAGCCTCAGGACTTGCTAAATATCGCCAAGACCGGTTCCCGGTTGTAGTGCCCATGATGATATATATATGTGTGTGTATTATATGTATATATATATAATATATGTATATATATATATATATAATATATACACACACATATATATATAGACACTACGACATCAACCGCCACTTTGCCAATGTTCAACTCCCTAGCTAACTCTCTAACATTGAAACGACTATATTCGAGCACAAATTGTTTGATTTTTTGAATGATAACATACCTTGAGTGGTAGACGTTTGCCATACGGGAAGATGCAAATAGTTACAGTGGTGGAAAAAATAATAGAAACAATAGGACTTCTTCCAGGAAGACCCGCTTCTATTTGTCTGTTTCTAATTGTACGACTCGTACAAGGTGCGTTTAAGTCATTTTTTAATTCCGTTGAAGAAAACAACGGCTTCTTGTTAGATAGTCGGATTTAGCAGTTTGTCGAATCGTGAGGTTGTTTTTCTTTTTCTGCCTCTGGTTTCCATTTTGGGACCTGAATGAAGAGCTGTGAATATTTTTTTTTTAGAGCACTTCATTAGCTTAGCTATTTCATCCATTGTTTTCCCGTCATTTCTTAATTTTTATCAATTCACGATCGGAACTAATGCAATGTACGCCACGTCCCATTTTCACAAAAATTTTATTTTTATTGTTTTTTATTCTAACAAACTAAAACACAAGTCTAACAAATTTACGAAGATTTCAATAAAGACGAACCAGTAGTTTACTTCACAATCACGATTGAAGACTGTGGTGATGGTTTGTTTCTATTATTTTTTCCAGGCAAAATATCCCTTTCGCTTGCATTTTTTACTACTAGGCAAAAACAAAACACTGATAAGAGCAAACATAAGAAGCAATGCGTTGTTCGACTAGTGGCAAACAAACGCCATCGAACACAAACTGGAATTTTGCATCTCTCCACCGGTCTCGATTTCGAGCCGATGTCATCCAGTTTGGCACTCCCAGGCTCTGGGCGCCCTGGTCTACGCCATCCCTCCATCGCAGACAAGGTTTGCCTTGCTGTCTCCTTCCATACATCCTGCCACAAAGGACTATCCGGGCAGGCTCCTCTTCACTCATTCCCGGAAGGTGACCCGCCCACCGGAGTCTACCGAGCTTGATTTTTCTTACAACATTAGCTTCAAGGTAGATTGCGTACAACTCATGGTCTCCGGAATCGTCCTCCCTCACATACGGGGCCAACAATTCTCCTTAAGACCTTCCTCTCGAACGCGGCCAAGAGTTCAGAGTGCCTTTTATTGAGCACCCACATCTCGAATCCATACATAAGTACTGGTAAGACCATGGTCTTGTATAGTAGCAGCTTGGATGTTCTGGATAAATTTCGGAACTTAAAGAGCCTTGATAGACCATAGTAGGCTTTGTTGGATTTGATCAGCCATCCGCGTATTTCTTCTTCCATATTGTTATCGGCTGATACTATTGACCCAAGGTAGTTAAAGGATTGCACTACTTCCAATCCGTGCTTCACTACCCTGATAGTTTGACCAACGTTAGGTTTTCTCTTCGCAGAAGTTGCCACCATGTACTTAGTTCTCCCTTCATTAATGTGCAGTCCCAGTTTTTGGGCCGCCTGCTCGACCTGGGTGAAGGAGTTCTGTACAGCCAATTCGGTTCTACCGATGATGTCGATGTCATCTGCGTAGGCAAGTGTCTGGTTGGACTTGGTGACAATAGTCCCTCTAGTTGTGACGCCAGAGTCACGGATTGCTTTCTCCAATGCCAGGTTGAAGAGGAGGCAGGCCAAACCGTCCCCTTGTCGGTGTCCATTAAAGATGTTTATTGGTTTGGACAGCAATCCCGCTATTTTTAATTGACTAGTTACGTTGGTCATGGTCAACCTACAAAGTCGTTTCAATTTGTTTGGAATGCCGAATTCTCTCATGGCATTATATAGTTCTACCCTGGCTATGCTGTCGTAGGCGGCCTTAAAGTCTATAAACAGATGATATAATGGAATCTTAAATTCCTGACATTTTTCCATCGCCTGCCTAATGGTGAATATCTGATCCATTGCTGATTTGCCTGGGATGAAGCCACATTGATATTGACCAATGATGGCTTTAGCGTATGGGGCTATCCGATCTTGTAGGATAGTGGAGAGTATCTTATAGGCGGTACTCAGAAATGTTATACCCCTATAGTTGCTGCACACTGTGATATCTCCCTTCTTATGTATGGGGCAAATTATACCGCGACACCAATCTTCCGGCATCTCCTCTTGCTCCCATACGTGCACCACGATCCCATGAATTGCGTGATGTAACGCTGTCCCTCCTTGTTTGATCAGCTCAGCTGGTATGCCAGCAGCTCCAGGGGCTTTATTTGATTTGAGCTGTCTAGTGGCTTTTAATGTTTCGTCAATGCTTGATGGCGGCAGCAATTGGCCTAGATCTTGCATTGGTGGAGCCTCCAATTCTTCTGTGAGCTGACCATTTAGCAATTCATTGAAGTGCACTTCCAATCGCTCCAGAATGCCTTCAGGATTGGTGATCAGATTACCCTCTTTATCCTTGCAGTAAGTGCAGCGGATGATATAACGAAAAATGGAATAATATGAATGTATAAATAAATAAAATGAAATAAATAAATAAAATAAATAAATAAAATCAATAAATAAAATAATATAAATAAATGAATGAATAAATAAATAAAGAAATAAATAAATAAAAGAAATAAAATACTATTTATTTATTTATATTATTTTATTTCTTTTATTTATTTATTTATTTATTCATAACAATATAAATAAATAAATAATATATACTAATAATAATAATAAATAAATAAAGAAAGAAATATAATAAAAATATATCCATAATCAATAAATATAAATACATAATTGTGGCGCAAGGCTAATAACCTTGCCCGTAAAAACAAAATTATGGAAAATGTAACAAGCCTCAAGACTTGCCAAGACCGGATCCCGGTTGTGGTGCCGATGATGATGATGATAATAAATAAATAAATAAATAAAATTGAATAATATAAATATATAAATAAATAAATAAAATAATATAAATAAATAAATAAATAAAATAAGATTACATATATAAATAAATTAGTAAATGCAATAAAATAACATAAATAAATAAATAAATAAATAAATCAAATAGCATAATATAAATAAATAAATAAAATAACATAAATAAATTAAATAAAATAAAATAAATAAATAAAATAATATAAATAAATCAAATAATCTATATATATAAATAAATGAATAAAATAATATAATTAAATAAAATAATAATATATAAATAAAATAATAATATATAAATAAAATAAAATTATCTAAATATATAAATAAAATAAAATAATATAAATAAATAAAAGAAATAAAATTATATGAATAAATAAATCAGTAAATAAATAAATGGCTCCCCGATAGTATAGTGGTTAGTATACCCGGCTGTCACGCGGGAGACCGGGGTTCGGTTCCCCGTCGGGGAGCCTCTGGCATAAGACTAATGACCTTGCCCGGAAAAAACAAATCATTATGGAAAATTTAACAAGCCTTAGGACTTGCTAAATAAGGCCAAGACCGGCTCCCGGTTGTAGTGCCGATGATGATGATGAAATAAATAAATGCTATTACTATACTATTTATTGGCCTGTAAGAACCCGGAAGTTCATGACCTCGCCGAATCGACTCCGCCATCGTTCCCTGTCCTGTGCGCTCTCCTTCCACAATTGACTATCTGATCCGATCTCCTCAAGGTCAAACCTAACATTGTCCTCCCATCTCCGTCGCGGGCGTCCTACCGGTCTCTTTCCTGATGGTCTACCGTCAAGAATTCCACGCACGGTCCTATCGTTGCCCATTCGCGCTAGATGTCCGGCCCATCTTAATCTTCGCGACTTGATTACTCTTACTATTGTAGGTTTGCGGTATAGCTCTTCCAAGTAGTGGTTGTGGAGTTTCCTCCATTGTCCTGCCTCCTCGTCATAAGTAAATAAATAAATAAATTATTTAACTAAAATAATATAAATAAATAAATTAAATAATATAAATAAATAAATAAAATAATATAAATAAATAAATAAAATAATATAAATAAATAAATAAAATAATATAAATAAATAAATAAATAAGTAATAAAATAATTTGAAATAATATAAATAAATAAACAAATAAATAAATAAATAAAATAATATAAATAAATAAAATAAAATAATACAAATAAATAAAATAAAACATTATACAGAAATAAATTAAAATAATATAAATAAATAAATAATAATACGAAAAAAAGTTTAGAAATGGAAATGTATCGCTGTGTATGTAGAAAAAAAGTGAAGCAATCTCTTGGGCAAACGACAATTTTCAACACCGAAGTAAAAACAGTATCATTCAAACTCAATGAACGTTAATAACTCGTCAATAGTAAGGGGAAAGCGTAGTGGAAACGGAAGATGGAAGAACTACGAGGACACTAATTTTGAGTGCACGACGTGTGTAAAGCAATTTTATTTTTTAAATCCCACTTTTATAGCTCTAATCTTTCGCTTAAACCTCGGGTTAGAATCAATCTTGAGATCCTACACATTAACCTGTAAGCACAGAGGTAAGCGTTCATAAATAGAATATGTTTGCCTTCTCAAATGTAGGCCGTTAAACAAGCAACTCGTGACTGGTTTCATGAACTACAATTGTACATCGCCTATTCTGCAATTACAAATGTATTTGCGGCGGTTTATGTGAGTTTATACTTCTGGAACTTTTAAAACTGTTCTGTAGATGAGCGCTATTACCTGCTTCTCGAAAATGTCAAGTTCAATGTTAGCGTGTTCAGCAATTAAAATAATGGAAGTTTTTAACGTCTTGCATTTCGTTCCAAATAAATTGCTATATAATTTTCGGGCAACAAAATGACCATTAAGTTTAGTCAACTTTTCATTAAGTTGATTGCAAGTAATTGACTTATACTGCCAAAATTCTAAAACCAATTTAAGCCCAAATTCATTCTTAGGTCTAATTGAAAAAAGGTTTAACGTAAACTTACCTGAACGATGTTCGCTAAGGGCTGCATACAAATCTCCAGAATCAAGAACCTTCTTTCTGCCCTTGCAGAATACTGGAATAGTGTAGCTGAAAATACAAGTGTCAAATAAGCAGTCAGATATTGGACAGGTTTTCAATTATATGACAATATATAGACTGCAACAGATTCCTAAACAAAGCAGAAAATAACTTGGGGTTATCAGATACTTCTTTTAGGATCCTTCTCTTCCCTTCAAATGGTCCTAGCTGACAACCTATGCAACGTAAGCGAGGGTGGAGCAACCAACCTGTGTGGGCGTTTGGATGACGACATTGAGCATTGCATGAGACACTGACGTATTTGGCTGTAGGGAACAGTAAGGTAAGATCTATTTTAATCAACGTCTGCTTTCCAATATAAGAGTGACTTGTAAAGAAATGTCGCCGACGCACATAGCTAGCGCTATATTCTAACAGACAAAACCCACGAAAATTATGTATATGTCAACTCTCATGTACAAAATTAATTTCAGACCAGACTTAATTGTTTTTCTGAGCTGTCATTATAAAGGGTACTTATAAATTTACGACGTGCAATTAACTATGAAGCTGGGTGTTTAAAGAGATGCGTACTTTTTGTACTTGGTATAAGAATTGGCCTTTATTAAATTTCCTTACTCTATTTGAACTTAAGACTTGTTGAGGTTAACAATAAACGATTTACTTCTAGACAAAACATGAATTGATAACGATTTTTGTTCGAAACGACGTTTAGTTTGCTTTGCTTTTGCTTTCTTGACAAAATAGGAATTGTTAGCATGAGCAAATCACTGACACCTGTTGAGGTCAGTTAAATAATTATTGAAGTTGCTTATAAGGCAGAATTTCGTATAATTCTCATAAAAAAACTTCCGACGGGAAAAGTACTAATGTTGGATTATGGAACGAATTATAAATCTAAACTGCGTCCGTGTTTATGCGGGGTGTCGTATCGCGGTGAATCATGTCTTCCCGTACCCAACTTCCGGGCATCTTGTCTTCTATGATGAGGTAGCTGACGGTAGGAAGGTCTGACCTTTGTCCTCTGCGACGTTTACAGGCGTAGATGATTGAAAATAGAGTAATGCAGAGGATGGTAAAATAGCTCCTAAGTACCAGTATTGATATTCCCAGGAGTCCCAGTCGTTTTCATTCTGTTCAGCTGATTGTGTTGTCTTGAGTATGGCAAGACGAGGATCGTCTTTGGGCTCTCCCCTTAGATCGACGGTAGGAAGGTCTGACCTTTGTCCTCTGCGGTATTTACAGGCGTAAATGATTGAAAATAGAGTAATACAGAGAATGGTATAAATAGCTCATAAGTACCAGTACTGATGTTCCTAGAAGTCCCACTCGTTGTCATCCAGTTCAGCTGAGAGTCTTGTCTTGAGTATGGCAAGACAAGGACCCTCTTTAGGCTCCCCGCTTAGACCGATTTTGGGAGGGGACATAGTCTTAGGGGATAGTCTTCGGTTGACAAATTTTTTATCAGCCTCGATTTTCTTGACATCTTCGATGGGAGACATAGCATTAAACTGTGTGCCGGAAATTCTGCAAGCTGGAAGCGTCACCCGACTACCTTTGCAACGAGTGGTGTCTGTGTGTCGTTGCATACGATAGTAACATTGTTAGTGTTTGTTCTATATATGACCGCAAGATCACTCCGCAATCGATATACCTTACGAATTTCTGTGTTGACTGGTATTGAGGTGCATATGTGTAAAAGCGAAGGGGAAGAGGGGCTCTGGGGGGATGGGGGTGAACACACAGGGCAAAGTTGTGGGGGGGAAGAAGTATTGCACCAAGCACGGGCACACGATTCACTTCTTCCCCACTAGCAAAGATTCCACCGAAGGAAATGGAAAACACTTTTTGGTTATTTAACTCAAAGAAGAGTTTTTCTTGTTTTTGTTTATTTGTTTATTTTAATGCTCTTTATTTTAATTTAATTTGCTTTTACTTATATTAATACATTTATTATTTTATTTCAACGTTCCCGGTTGTTCCATAAGCAACGAATTTAAATAACAAATTTCGCGTTTCGCCTTAACTAGTACACTTTGATGTTTAGGCAATATTCGCGCAACGACAATATTCGACTGGTGAGAAATCGGATAATTAAACTTAACTCCGTGCGCGTGACCTGCTCCTTGGTGGTTGAATAGTGACTGGTGTGAATTAGGGTTGAAATTCATATTTCATTCCACACACAGGACAACCAAAAGAGACCACGCCTCTGCTCTCTCAACCTCACGCCCGTCAAAGTGTGAGTAACTTTTGTTAATAGGGTAATTGACGGACATGAAGAATGAGAGAACAGAAAACATGATATGCTGTGATCTCGTGGTAGCTTTGGTTGTGTGTGTTGGTATCAGATGCAGCTACTGACACGACCTACTGACCCAGTGGTACGGCTATGGTGTAGTCGGAGCACATTGAACCATGGAATGACAGAAATACGAATGAGAGGAAAACTTAGCTGATATTATTCACCTGCAAAAAGAGATCATTGATCCCAAGCGAATGGGTGATCTGATGAAAAGCCGAAGTGACGCCAAATTGGCTAGGGTAATTTATCATGACAACTAATTAGATATTTTGATAAATTCCCCAGCGGTTTCGCTATGATGCGACGGCCTCGTTTGCTTCGACTTGTTGTTGCTAACCAATACGAATGGAATTTCCGGTGGAAATCCCATGGTTAGAGCAATAGTGTTGCCGTATAGCGAAGATAGTAGCTAAACTCAATTATGCATTATCTGCATAGGACAATGAGTTCAGCTATGCGCCCTTGGGGAAATTATGTATTGCAGGTGAAATGGCCGACGGTAGGAATCGGGATTGGGTTTGTGGGTTGTTTCTCATGTAGAATAGAGAAACCCCCACAAAGTCTCTGATTGCTTTCAACCCGGCGACGGCCGGACGATCCTTGTCCCTGTTGAATCCAAGTTGACATGCAGTCTCCACGCGACACCCCTGGATAGCTACTTTGGCACCCAATTCCCAAAAATACAATGCTAAGGGATGCAATCTATCGAGCCCACCGCTGTATTCATATTGTCCCGTAACATTAACTCACATCGTGTTGAAGATTATGGAGTTATCATACAAACAAACAAACTGAGTTACGGGTACAAACACCTTTTTTATTGACCGACAATATGGGTTCCGTAGTGTGGAATGGCAATGACGAAAGTGAATTTTAGACAACATTTTAATTCACAATCACATCGTGACAATGGAGAAAAACCGAATTTTGGTTGGTCCTATAATTCACAGCCAATCAGAGCAGTACACTCGTGAAAATGAGAACACAGTTCGTTAGGTGAGCAATTCGTGATTCGTGAGTGGTTGTCAGCTCAAATTGATAGTTAGTAGATATTTCTATACCACATTGTGAATATTCTTTTATACGAAGCAAAGGATCGCAGCCAAGAATCTCAATTCAGTGCAGCGCTAACAAACAGCGAAAGAGACCTTCATATGCGCGAAATGGAACTAATGCAGCGTGAACTCGAACTCGCTCAACCTGAAATGTGATGCTGCGACAGGACGAGCACTTAGCCACAGACGAGTCGCGAGCACGAGAGACGCACGAAAGACGAAGCAAAATAGCCGCTTTATATTCCCCACAATCAAACATGTGCATAAAGATGATTGCTGAACTAGTAAGTGAGTTCGAGGGTACGCCTGATAATTTCCATGTGTGGGAAAGGCAGATTAAGTTCATGAAGGAGACATATGAGCTAGTGGATGACATTGCAAAAACGTTGGTCGGAATGACTCTCAAGAAGAAAGCGTTCGAGTGGTTGCATTCAAAAGTCAAACATTTAGAAATGACCTTTTATGAGCTTATGAACGAGTAGGTTAGATGTATCGCCCGAAGCAAGCCAGGATTGACTCAGGCAAAAAATTTGAGGCACGAATGTGGAAGAAAGACGAGACCTTCCGAGAATACGCACGCGATAAGATTGTGATGGGTAACCGTGTGCCGATCAATAATGAAGATATGATAGATTATCTTATCGCGGGTATCCCTGACAAATTGTTATGCAATCAAGCTCGCATGCAGTGTTTTCCTACGAAGAAATCCTTAAAACGACGAATAGGATAAGATAACATTGCGGGCACAGTCGTCAGCAAACGCGAATAATAAAAGAGATGAAACCTCATGTTGCGGATTGGCAATTAAATGTACTGGAATGTACTGGAGAAATCTAGTACATTCGCTGTGTATACCAGTTACGCAGCAGCTGGCACCAGTTGGCCGATTGTCACCACCGATGACGTCATAGCGTCCCCTTTTGAATTGGCAGTTATGCCCAATGAGTCAGTCTGCAACCAACCTTCAACGGGCTCGTTACATCGGAGTAAGCATCGTCATCACGAGTAAAACACCAAGAAGCTAATCATTGTCGTTGTTGTTAACATAACTTAGAATGTTCAATAAATTAAATCAATCTCTTTAAAGGGTAAATTCCTCGAGTCGTTTTCTTCTTCCATCTGCCTTGTTCGTGCAAAGACCAACCGAATCGAAATATGCAATCACTGGCGTAATTGAATTGCATCACACTCAGGACAGTGCTTCGCGAGAATCACCATTATCACCCATCGGTGGACGCAGCCTTCATCCTAACGATTGCACCCATCACACCTCACATAAGAAACCCAACCCAAGAGGTGAGAAAAACAAAGCCACTGGCAACGAAGAAAGGACGCATCGTAAAAGCTGCGGTGCAACAGGTCATGTAAGCGCAAAATGTCCTTCGAAAGAGCTAGGCCTAAAATGTTTCCATTGCATCGAAAACTGTCACATCTCAACAAAATGTCGACCGAAGAAAGAGGCTTGCATTGTAATACGCAGTCCACGGAAAAAGTATATGGAGATGGTAACGATTCATGGTGAGAATATCGACGCACTCATCGACACCGGGAACGATGTGACTCTCATACGCAGAGACGAGTACGAAAGAATTGGATTCCCACCGCTTCAGCTGACCGAAGTACAGTTCACAGGAATAGGCTCACCTTCTCATAATGCGCTAGGAGGATTCCAGACGTAACTCACGATAGATGGGCACTGTTTTCCGACTCTCATGCGTGTTGCTTAAGAGACTATTTCTCCGCAAAAATTACTAATCGGAACTGACTTCTTGGGACCAAGAAACTCCCACGCAAAGAACGGTACAATTAACATTAATCCGGATGACGATGCTGAAGAATTACCGGAGATTTTACAGATCAACGTGCTCGAAGAAGAGAATCGTGTTAAGACTGATCTTTCT
This sequence comes from Microdon myrmicae, assembly GCA_963931805.1. Classification (NCBI taxonomy): domain Eukaryota; kingdom Metazoa; phylum Arthropoda; class Insecta; order Diptera; family Syrphidae; genus Microdon; species Microdon myrmicae. Next base: position 67,619,304 of record OZ007500.1, on the reverse strand, counting down.
TATATCGAAGACGAGAACACGAGGGACAAAATAATGACGTACATAGAGGATTACAGGCTGAATAAAACGTTGGAGACAAATAAGTATGAGACTCATATTAAAAGACCACGAACCAGTGCAAGCCGGCTTGCGCCCAACGAAAGGCACATAGTCACCAATCAAATAGAATGGCAAACAAGGGCATCATTCGACTATGCCAGCCCAATTGTGTTAGTCAAGAAGAAAGGCGGAACACACCGATTGTGCGTTGAATATCGACTTCTAAATAAAAAAATCAGCAGAGACAGACATCCCTTGGCGATAATCGACTACCAACTGGATAAACTGCAAGATGGGAACATCTTCAGTACACCCGACTTGAAGAATGGTTTCTTCAACGTACCAGTCGATGCCGAAAGTGTTAAATACACCGCATTTATTGTTACAGACGTTCAATTTGAGCTCCTGTGTGTCCTTTTTGGCCTGTGTAACTCACCATCAGTTTTCCAGCGACATGTAAATGCCATATTCCGTAACGCCATTTGAGACGGGCATGTCTTAACGTACATAGATGACCTGATTGTTGTTTCCAATAATCGCAAGAATGAGATGAAAAGATAGAAAGACATCATCGAAGACGGAATCGTCCGACAACGGAGCGGAAAACTAAAGCGTTTAGACGTTGTCCCGAGCCTAAAAATATCCCACAAGCGCAAGCTTTTTTGGGACTGACTGGATACTTCAGGAATTTCATTCCTGACTACTCAAGGATTCTGCGACCTTTATAAAACCTTTTGCGAGCAGATGTCAATTTAATTTTGGGGACGCCGAAAAAAAAACTTTCGAACTACGGAAGACGTGCCTAAGCCAAAAACCTGTGCTTAATTTGTACCGAATAGGAGCTGAGACGGAACTCCATAAAAAAGCGTTGAAATATAGATACGGAGCCATCCTCTTGCAACACTACGAACACGATGGGCTGCTGCATCCGATATACTTTGCAAGCGGTAAAACAATGCCGGTGGAGAAGAACTATCCGAGCTATGAGCTTGAAGTTTTGGCAGATATCAGGGCACTTCGGCGATTCCGAGTATATCTGCTGGGTAAACATTTCAAGATTGTAACCGATTGCAAAGCCTTTACAATGACGATGAACAAGAAGGATCTTCACGTTCAAGTAGCTCCATGGGCATAGCTGCTAGAAGAATGCCAGTATTCGATAGAGCATATACCGGGATGGGATATGAAGCACGTCGACGCATTCAGCCGAAACCCACTTCCAGGATGATTGGTGATTAATGAGAGTCACGAATGCCTTGCGGCGCGACTCAAGAAAGCACAGCAGCACGACGCGACCTGCAGGAGAATATCAAGCAGCTGGAAGAAGGAAAGCTCGATGGCTATACCTTGCATCGTGGTGTGTGATATAAAGATGTTGATGACGGTGCGAGTTGTGATTCCGAAATCAATGCAGCTACATGTGATACGAAAAGCCCAAGCACGAGGCCACTTTTGGATCAATGAGACAGAGGCGCTGAAATGATCGCTGGATACCTGATTTAAGGGTTAAGGTTGAAAAGATAATTCGGAACTGCATTGTGTGTATACTGGCCGAGCGAAACCGAGGAAAACGACAAAGATTCCTGAATCCTGTGGAGAAGGCAATGTGCCCCTCGACACCTGCCACAGCGACCACCTAGGTCCACTGGCATCAACCAAGAAGTATTACGCGCACATCCTGGTCGTTGTGAACGCTTTTTGGAAGTACATTTAGCTGTATGGCACAAAATCGACGGCATCCGCATAAGTCATCTGCTATTTGCGAAGGCAGTCATTTATCTTTGCAAATCCTCGGAGGATCATTTTCGACAGGCCTACCGCGTTTACTTCAAGGGAACTCGAGAGCTATTGCCGAGAAAAAGGCATTAACAACCACTGGGATACCATGGGCCAACAGTGAAGGTGACCCCCACCATAATACCACTGCTGACAAAACTATCAGGTTCTAAACCAAGTGAGTGATATCGGTACCTGTACACGGTACAAAAATGGTACAACGCTACGGCGCATCGGAGCATAACGATGTCACCATTCCGATTATTGTTCGGAATCCGCAGATTAATGAACTTCAGGAGGAAGAATTGATTGCCTCATTCGATGACCAACGAGTAAAACTCCACAAACAGGCAAAGGAGAATATTCAACGCATTCAGTCCGAAAACAAACGCAACTACAATAAAAACAGGAAGGTGGCGTTCCGATATCGTCGCTATTCGTAAAGTCCAGGCTTAAAGCTCACACAAAAGCTCCTTGGAGCGAATGAGGTTATCAAGACTCCGGGCAACGATCGCTACACTATGCGTCGGATAGGAGAGAATCAGGGGCCCAAACAGATATCATCCGTCGCCGACTATATGAAATCCTGGGTAAGCGACGACAATGAGGATCTATTTAAGAGTGACGAGGAGGACGACGGCGATGAACATTCGGGACCGAGTGTGGAATGGAAATGACGGAGGTGAATTTGAGACAAAATTATGATTCACATCACATCGTGACAATGGAGACAAACTTTATTTTGGTTGATCCTATAATTCACAGTCAACCAGAGCAATACACTCGTGAAAATGAAAACACAGTTCGTTAGATGAACAATTCGTGATTCCTGAGTGGTTGTCAGCTCAAATTAATAGTTAGTAGATACGGGCTCCCCGATAGTATAGTGGTTAGTATACCCGCCTGTCACACGGGAGACCGGGGTTCGATTCCCAGTCGGGGAGCCTCCGGAGCAAGACTAATGACCTTGCCCGGACAAAAAGCAGATCATTATGGAAAATTTAACAAGCCTCAGGACTTGCTAAATAAGGCCAAGACCAGTTCTCGGTTGTAGTGCCGTTGATGATGATGATGATGAGATACTTCTATACCACATTGTGAATATTCTTTTATACCACATTAAGATGAATAAATATAGTGAATATTCTTATACCACATTGTGCATATTTTATTTATACCACAGTAGCAACAAGTCCACAGGAGATGTGTTGACGTAACACCGAAAATTATAGCCACTCCGTTTTCTGATTCGGTGAAAGCAAGGTTGAATATCTGAAAAACGGTCGACTGAATTTGGCACTCAATCCCATTGTCGAGCTTGAGTTCCTATAGAGTTGAAAATACATTGATTCAATGTATAAGAACGTTTTGCGAAGTAGTGATGAACGTGATTCGAACAAGTGGCGTTTCCAACCGATACACACGAATACGCAAGTTATAGTGAGGAACACAGCACAAAAGAGAATCGAAAAAACAATTTAACAGATCCGTATACCAGAGCAATTAACATAGCAATCCACAGTTTAACCGAGTTAAAACTTCCTTTGGTCGGTCAATACTGTGCTAGACAAAAAGATAGCACACACAGAAAACACAAATTAAGAGGTGTACTTACCAAAAGCATAAAAATGAAAGAGGATTGGTCCCTTCTCGAGGATTCCTCGGACGATCTTCAGCTTTTGTGGACTGCATTTCCTTCTGGGTGCTTAAATATCTGAAACCAAGAAATAAAAGTCATTATATATTTAGTCACGATAAATTTGGATCATTTTTGGGGACTATAACGACTTCTTTGCAATATTTAACAGGCGCCGTTTTCTGGTCATCCGTCAAAGTGTGGGTTGCGACCAAAGGTTGTATAATATATTTAGTACAAATAGGTTCTTGTATAAGAGCCAACACATGTATTGTGTTACAACCCTAGAACTAAGGACAATTTAGTTCTACAACATTTTGTTGTAACACAAGAAAAGTGGGACAGATCAAGAGAACAGTAGTAAGGTACTGAGGTCATCTGCGATAAGGGGAGAGAAAGAACAATAACAAAGAGAACAAAGGATTTGGACAATAATAGTAAAGAGTTAACATTGTTGACGTTTTTAGCTGTACTAATAATTGCTGCCCTGAACGATACTTGTTCTGTGTAAAAAATACAATTTTAAGTTAATGTAAATGTTACCAAATATTAAATAACGAGGTACAATTATGTATTTATAAACGTACACGCCCCAACAGAATCGACGAAAAAATTAAGGAGACGTTCTACGAGACCCTAGAGGAAGTATTTGATGGGATCTCATCATCCGATGTTAAAATCCTCCTCGGGGACCTCAATGCGAAAATTGCAAAGGAAGATATCTTCCAACCAACTATAGGTAAAGAAAGTCTACACGACGTTTCAAATGCTAATAGAATTCGAATTATCACGTTCAGCGTCCAAAGATCTGGTAGTGAAAAGCACGATGTTCAATCACAAGCAAGTCCATAAAGCCACATGGATACCACCCGACGGCGTAACGCGTAACCAAATAGACCACTTCCTCATAGACAAAAGACACCACTCGAATATCCCTGACGTAAGATCATATAGAGAAGCAGATTGCGACTCCGTTAATCTTCTAGTGATGGGCGAAATCAGGAGTCGGCTCGCAGCAAACCCACATGGACAATCACGGGAGACGAGCAAAAAGTTCAACATTGATAAACTAAAAGACCTACGGAAAAGGGCGGAATATCAAGACGAACTAACGGATAGATTTAGCATCCTAGAGAATGGGAGCAGTGGGGAAGAGGAAGCCAATAGCGTGGGCACTAAATCGACATCGATTAGAGACACAATCAAACAAAGAGCCCAAAAAATATTAGGATTTAAGAAAACAAACCTTGTCCAAACCTTGGTTTGACGAAGAATGCAGGGCGCAGATTGAAGAACTTAAACGCTTCAGAGTGATCCACTTACAAAGATATGATGAAGTCAGCACAGACAGATACGCGACGGTTCGGAAAGAGACAATGTGACTCTTCAAACGCAAAAAACGCGAATGGGAGAAGACACGGATCGAAAAACTCCTAGAAAATGCCAGAGAAAAAAACATCAGAGGTATGTATGCCGGCATAAATTCAATTAGAAATGGCTACCGAGGGAGAGCCAAAATAACCCGAGACACAAACGGCTGTCTGGTCACAGAAACAAACAATATCGTGACAAGATGGACGCAGATCTTTGAAAACCTGCTCAATGTGCGCACCCATCAACCACAAGTAAACGCACCAGACATACATATAGCCGAGCCTCAGATCCCAAAGCCATCATTCAACGAAGTTGTAGACGCAATAAATCGATTGAAAAACAACATTGCCCCTGGAGTCGACTGCATACCGGCAGAGCTTGCGAAGCATGAAGGAGAGGCATCCGCTCGAAAGATCCACCAACAACACAATATGGGATAAGGAAGTCGGAAGAATGGAAAACCTCAATAGTAGTCCCCTATTTCAAAAAAGGCGACAGATCTGATTGCGGAAACTGCAGAGGAATATCATTGCTCCCAACGACATACAAAATACTAACAAATGTCATATCGGCGAGAATCACACCGTACGCAGAAGACTACCAATGCAGATTCCGTAGGAACCGGTCAACAAGCGACCAAATGTTCACAATAAGGCAACTGAGAGACGGTTCACCAACTGTTCGTTAACTTCAAAAAAGCCTACGACTCTGTCGCAAGACAAAGACTCTATCATATTGTACTTGATCTGGGAAGCCCGAAAAAATATGCCGCCCTCATTCAAATTCGTATGAACGAAAACAAAGGGCGAGTTAGAATAGAAAAGCACCTCACAGAACCATTCGAAATCCGGAACGGACTAAAACAAGGGGATGGCCTCTCGCCATGCCGTTTTAACCTTGTCCTCGAGTATGTTACCAGAAAGGTACAAGACGACAACACGACCGTATCATCCCTGAACGGAGTCACACAAGCGACCAAATGTTCACAATAAGGCAACTGCAAGAAAAGAAGTGGGAATACGGAGAGACGGTTCACCAACTGTTCGTTGACTTCAAAAAAGCCTACGACTCTGTCGCAAGACAAAGACTCTATCATATTGTACTTGAGCTGGGAAGCCCGAAAAAATATGCCGCCCTCATTCAAATTTGCCTGAACGAAAACAAAGGGCGAGTTAAAATAGAAATCCATCTCTCAGAACCATTTGAAATCCGGGACGGACTAAAACAGGGGGATGGCCTCTCACCATCTCTTTTTAACCTTGTGTTCGAGTGTGACTATGTGGCTCCTCGATAGTATAGTGGTTAGTATACCCGCCTGTCACGCGGAAGACCGGGGTTCGATTCCCCGTCGGGGTGCCTCTGGCGCAAGACTAATGACCTCGCCCGTAAAAAACAAATCATTATGGAAAATTTAACAAGCCTCAGGACTTGCTAAATAAGGCCAAGACCGGTTCCCGGTTGTAGTGCCCATGATGATGATGGTGATGATGATGTTCGAGTATCTCCTCAGAAAGGTACAAGACGACGACATGGCCGGATCATCCCTGAACGGGGTCACACAAGTGCTCGCATATGCGGATGATATCGCTGTTCTGGGCGATAATCCAGAAACTGTAAGTAAAAACAGTGAAATCATCATGCAAGCGGCAGAAGAGGTGGGCCTAGAAATAAGATAAAACAAAATATATGATTACGGCGAAAACAGGTGGACCTCAAGGAACACACATAAACGTCAAAAAGTTAAATATCTAAGAACAATACTGACGGCCAGTAACGGAATGTCCAAGGAAATTAACAAATTGACCACATTCCGGCAACGCAAGTTGGCACGCAGTCAGTAAACTGCTGAAATCCAAACTGCTATCACGTAACATAAAGCTCCGTGTCTATAGAACCATAATCATGCCGATTGCTCTATATGGATGCTCTCACAAAACGGGAAGAAAACAAATTCCGCGTATTCGAGAATAAAGTTCTAAGGGGTATCTTTGATGGTAAATATGACGAAGAGGCAGGACAATGGAGGATACTCCACAACCACGAATTGGAAGTGCTATACCGCAAACCTGCAATAGTGAGAGCAATCAGGTCGCGAAGATTAAGATGAGCCGGACATGTGGCGCGAATGGGTAACGATAGGACCGTGCGTCGAATTCTTCACGGTAGACCAACGGAAAAGAGACCGACAGGACGATCGCGACGGAGATGGGAGAACAATGTAAGGTTTGACCTTGAGGAGATCGGACTAGATGGTCAAACGTGGAAGGAGAGTGCACAGGACAGGGAACGATGACGGACTCGAGTCGGTGAGGTCATGAACTTCCGGGTTCTTACAGTCCAATAAATAGTAGTAGTAAAGAATACAGCACCCAAGTCGTGACGACATAGAGAAGCGTAACCAGGAGGTACCGACTGGAATTCAACCGCCCCACTACCGACCGAAGTATATGGAGGTAACTCCACCGTCACAATACCGTAAGTACGTGTAATTTTTGTTTTTTTATTACACTTTTCTCGGGAGAGGCGAACCTATAGCGCCGAGATGCCACCACAAAACGGTTGCAGTTCTTCTTGAACAGCTGTAGGTTGTAACGGTACGGGAACTCTCGCGTGGGAAGGGAGTTCTGATGCTGGCATGTTCGCGCCGTCGGGAGATGAACCGCAAGCTGGTGCGATCCGTCGGATTGTCTTGTGGAGCGCATATAAGCCCAATTATGTGGAACAATCCCACGAATCCCCGAAGAACGGTCCCCGTGATAATCTGTAAAACAGACAGAGGTCGGCTACGCGCCTTCGATGTGATAGCGGCTGTAGTCCTGATGTCAGCGCCGAGTCCCCGATCAGGCGGATTGCTCATCTCTGTATGCTCTCATGTAGGTCGAGGGTATGTTTAGGAACCGAGCTCCAAACTCGAGAGCAATATTCGAGCGCGGGTCTAATTTGGGATTTATACAGGAGAAGAAGTTTGGCCGGAGTAAAAGATTTCTTGGCTCTAAAAAGAAAACTCAGTTTTCCTGAACCTGGCCTGGCGATGTTCGACACATGTTTATGCCACGATACATTCCCACAGACCGCGACGCCGAGCAATTTAAAGCTTGGCCATTCATCATCAGCTCTGGAACCGCTGATCCACTTTTCTTTGTGAATGTTGTATATTGTGTCTGTGTTGTATATTGTGTCTTCGCTGCATTGAAGTCGACGAGATTGGCCCTTCCCCACTGCAGGACTTTATCCAGATCCCGATTCAGAGTCGATCTGTCTCCATCTCGGCTGGTGCGACGTTGATGCACCAATCGGCCGATCACTCGAAAAGGAGGAAACAAGCGTACTATCAACCGCAAAACTGAACACTTTGTTATCCGTTGTCTCCACCAAATCATTTATGTGAAACAAGAACAAGGTTGGAGCCAAAATAGAACTTTGAGGCACCCCCGAATTAACAGGATGTAGATCCGAACACTCGCCGTCCACAACAATCCGGATCGATCGATTTTCGAGGAAGCTCTTCGTCCAGTCACAAAGCTGCTGGGAAAGTCCATATGAACGAAGTTGACTCAGCAATGCCCCGTGCCAGACGCGGTCAAAAGCCTTGGAGATATCCAATGCGACCGCCCTTGACCCACCATGCCGTTCAATCGCAGATGTCCATATATCAGTTATAAGTGTCAAAAGGTCTCCCGTGGACCGCCTGCCACGGCATCCGTATTGACGATCATTCAGAAGCTCGTGCACTCCAAATACTTAATCAGCTCGGCATTGATGACCTTCTCCATCACCTTAGATAACATAGACAGTAATGCTATCGGTCGGTTTTGTGGGAGACATTTTTTCCCGTCTTTGGGATTGGCTGAACTCGAGAGATTTTCCAGCAGGTAGAAAAGGTCCTCCGTGCATAAGATAAGCAACAGGGTCTGCCAAGAACCGGCGATAGTTCTGGAACACAGTTCTTAAGGACTATTGCTGGTATTCCGTCGGGGACGGTTGCCTTCCTACAGTCCAGTTCACGTAGAATGCGTTGAATAGTACGTGGGCGAAATCTCACATTCCGCATGGAAGACCGTACCGGCACGATCACATGTGGCTCCAAAAGACCGGGATCGAGGTTTGAATTCGCGGAAAATAAATTCGCGAATATATTAGCTTTATCTTTTGAATTTGTGACTAATGTCCCGCTGTCTGTCACCAACGGAGGGAAAGAGGAGGAAGCGAAGTTACTGCTGACAGCCCTTGCCATTGACCAAAAGGAGCGCGAACCAATCAGGTACTGAAGGAATTTATTGGTCACTCTGTCGTTGTGATTTTTTTCTTCGCGGTATCAATCGCCTCGTTGTACGCGTTTCTGATTGTAACAAAATTCGTTCTGTTAACATCGGTGGTATTGAAGTGCCATTGTTTAAAAACTGCATTCGTGCCGCTGTAATCTGTTCGCATTTTTTATCAAACAAAGGCTTATCAGATGAACTTCGTGTGGTGGAATGTAGAATGTAGATCTCCATCCCGAGAAGAATAATCTCTGCGACTGACTCCGCGCAAGCGTTAACATCGGAGTCTCCGAAGCACACCTCCGACCATGGAAAGGATGCGAAGAAATCTCCCAATTCGTCCCAGTTAGCATCCATACATGGTGAATCTGCCTAGGCCGGTTATTCGCTGGAAATGCGAGTGGTTGCGCGACCGATACCAAGCAATGATGAGTTTCCCAGTGGCGCAGAAACCTCTACGGTATAAATACTCGATTCGGATGTCAAAAACATATCCAGGGTGTTCGTATAATCACCTCGGGCATGCCGCACTCGCGTAGGTTCGTCCACGAGTTGAGTCAAGTTGTTGCTAACAGCAAACATCTCCGCCAGCCTCCCAGCCTCGTCGATTCTGTTAGAATGTACCAACCAGCCGGAATTGTGTACATTCAAATCGCCAAGGACAACATTTTCAGAAGCTGGGTGGTTGATCTGTATCCAATCGACGGTATGTGAAAGATGTTCGAAAAATGTCATCGGTCGATCGTCATTCGGGGAGCGGTAAGTACAACAAAGACATTTTATTTTGTTTTGTGCAATAATGTTCGCGCAACATGGGCACTAGCGAAACCTTTTGGAAATTTCCAATTGCAGACGTACTTTGAAGACTCTTGATTGATTTATTAAAATATATACATCATCATCATCATCGGCACTACAAGCCGTATCCGGTCTTGGCCTTATTTAACCAGGCTGAGGCTTGTTAAATTTTCCATAAAGATTTGTTTTTTCCGGGCAAGGTCATTAGTCTTGCGCCAGAGGCTTCCCGACGGGGAATCGAACCCCGGTCTCCCGCGTGACAGGCGGGTGTACTAACCACTATACTTTCGAGGAACCGAATAATATATACATACTATACACTTAAAGTTGTTTGGGTTTAATCGAACATTTGCTTAACAATTGGTGTTTTAAATTTAATCTGTATATTTACTGAAAATAAAGTGCCAGAAAGCCCTTAGGGTAAAGCGTTAAAACAATATTAAAGAGATTCTCTGAGGGTGAGAAAATAACTTTTAAATCACAAGTGAATCAAAGTCGAGGAACAACTTTAACTTCTACTGCAGGAAGACGTCTCTACAATGAGATTGAAGTCTAATACCAGGAATAATATTCTTAATGGAGTCCTCAGTTTTTGATACTTGATAATTGTTGGTACTCCACATCATCTCCCCAGGAGAGACCAACGATTAAGAACGCTAAGAAAATCAATTAGACTGTAAATGTTTCTGAAAACGTGAATCTCATTTATGACAGTGTGACTTCCAAACGCTCGATAACAGCATCCCACTTGGAACCGTCTCATAAAGCAATTAACTTCCCAGGAGCTTTAAGATATTTTATTTCACAAAACAACGATACGACATATTTGCCTTATGGTACTTATTATCGTTAGTGATATCGATATCACGTCGAACCAAATTATTATATATTAACCTGGGAAATAACTTCAAAATTAGTGAAATAACTCAGACAAAACCACTAAAAAATCAAGTAGTGATAATTAAATGTGCTGCATATTCTGATATGAAGAGAAACACTAAGTTTACTGCTGGTGGCCCACATGCTAGCTACAAAATTGATTATGGCGTGTTATCAAAAAGTCAACGGAAATCACCTATGATAACAACAACTCCAACATATATACAAACTCATAAATAAATGTCAGTGACAATAATAAAAACGAATCTGAGTTAATAAGTAACATATATTGGTAATGAATTGTTTCAAACGCTTAACGGCTCTAAGAGCATGACATCACTTCAATCAGTAGCAATTGTATCTAGTTACTTGAATATAACACTAGATAGTAAGTATTACTAAGCAAACTGTTTGATGTACACAAAAAGCTTTTCAACCTCCAGGACATTCGACAACTTGGGGCCACAAGATAGCACGCGATTGACTCAGGCACGATAGGGTGTGGGTTCGACTGATGGCAGAGTTTATGGACCTACGTCTTTTCTTTTTTATTTCTGTTATCTTTTATACTCTTATATATATATTTTTCTCTTTTGTTATTTTAACTTCTTATTACTATTTATTGGCCTGCAGAAACCCGGAAGGTCACGACCTCGCCGACTCGACTCCGCCATCGTTTCCTGTTTCCTTCCACGAAAGACCATCCGATCCGATCTCCTCAAGGTCAAACCTAACATTGTTCTCCTATTTCCTTTTAAATTCTTATTACACTTTTTTATTTTTTCGTCATACTTTTTGAAATGTTATTTTCTTCTTTTCTTTTTTTTCTTGCTTAATACTCGTTTCTTTGTTCTTTCGATTTGAATTTTCAACATTTATCTTTTTTTTTTTCTTTTCTCTCCCTCCCTATATTTCCCTGCGTCCCCACTCCTTTTCCAAACCACCCCCCCCCCCCCCCCCTCCCCGCGCAATAGCGCTTTGCCCAATATCAACCCAACCGCTCCTCGCACATCACATCTTGCCTTATCTCTAGCCTATCTTTAGCCCCTTACCACTTTTCGAAACCAGTGCTCAGTACACCAACACACACTCTCAAACCTATAACCGCCGCTATGAAGGCACAGCCCACTTGTCCTCTGAACCTAGTTCAAGAATGATTCTCACATCCCACATCCTCATCGTCACCCTCTCCCAGCTATTGACGCCCTTTTACCACATTCTGTCAAGATCACAAACAGTCCCTTAAGTCATCTGAATGTCGCTATGCCCTTTCTAAGCTCAGAAATAAACTAACCTATGATATCTCCGCATCTATCTCGTTTACCTTTATGGCAAGTCTGATTCAGTCTGCTATGAAGGCAAAACGAAAACGAACGTCATGGTTTACAACCAACAGGAAGGTCTACCCACCGACATCCCTAGCATTCGTAATCTATATATGAAATTCCACGAACATTTCAATATTCCCCCACATAAAGTATCAAAAGGCCTCTCGGCCTTTTTTCAATACGAGGGTGCGCTGAAAAGTTTCCGACCTAACAAAGATACAAGACATTTTTTCTTAAAATTTATTTTTAATTTACTACATAGTCTCCTTGAAACTCTACACACTTCTCCCAATGATGCTCCCATCTCTCTAACCCGTCGAAATAGTACTCGGCGTTTTTCTCTGCAAAATATCTGTTCACGAAGGCGATTGCCTCCTCATTTGACGAAAATCTCTGTCCTCCGAGCGCAATTTTTAGATTAGGGAACAAAAAGAAGTCGCTTGGGGCTAGATCTGGTGAGTAAGGCGGATGGTCAAGCAGTTCAATCCGTAATTCGTGGATTTTCGCCATGGCAACAGCTGAGGCGTGAGACGGCGCGTTGTCTTGGTGAAACAGGATTTTCTTTTTCTGCAAATGTGCCAGTTTTTCCGCAATTTCTGCCTTCTGTTGGTCAAGTAATGCTGCGTAGTATGCTCCTGTAATGGTTTTTCCTTTTTGAAGATAATCGATTAAGATAACTTCACGACTATCCCAAAAAACAGTCGGCATCACGTTCCCACCCGAAAAAAAAGTTTTTGCTTTTTTTTGGAGCCGATTCCCCCTTTGCAGTCCACTGTTTTGACTGTATTTTTGTTTCGGCCGTATAACGGTGTATCCAAGTTTCATCGACAGTAATTAATCGGCGCCTAAACTCGGATTTATTGTGCCTAAACTGCGCCAACAGAGCGTTGGAAATGTTCATTCGAACACGTTTTTGGTCTAACGTGAGCAAACGCGGCACCCAACGCGCCGACAGCTTTCTCATGCCTAAATCTTGATTTAATATGCGACAAACACGTTCTTCCCGTTAGTATACCCGCCTGTCACGCGGGAGACCGGGGTTCGATTCCCCATCGGGGAACCTCTGGCGCAAGACTAATGACCTTGGCCGGAAAAAAGAAATCATTATGAAAAATTTAACAAGACTTGCTAAATAAGACCAAGACCGGTTCCCGGTTGTAGTGCCGATGATGATGAAACACGTTCTTTGGACATTTCCATAGCCTCTGTTATCTCTCTCCCTTTAATTCGGCGGTCGTCTAGCACCATTTGGTGAGCTTTAGCGATGTTATCGTCAGTTGTTGCAGTTTTTGGACGTCCGGAGGTTCATCGTCTCCCAAGCACTCACGGTCACGTTTAAATTCAGCTGCCCAAAATCTCACTGTGGTAAATGATGGTGCAGAGTCCCGATACACAGAGTCCAACTCATCTTTGATTTGCGTAGGCATATTGCCTTTCAAAAACAAACATTTAATGACAGCTTGATGCTCAATTTTGTCCATTTTCACAAAAACACTTACATCGACTCACTCAAACCACTGTCAAATAAAAACGACGCGTCCAAAATGGCTGAAATTTTGGTGAGTTACTGTCTAAAGATGCACAACTACTTTTATTTTCATTCACTCTCTTTTATTGACAAAAAGTAACAGCAACAGTTATTTGATGGCATCTCGGGGCGCCCACTCGGCGCTATGGGTTCGCCTCTCCCGAGAGAAGTCTAATAAAAAAAAAATAATAAAAAAAAATGTCACGTTGAGGTCGGAAACTTTTCAGCTCACCCTCGTACATCAGCAAGAAAATTAATATTATATTATATATGTATATATATATAATAACAACTTTTTTCGGCCCTAATCAGTCGCCTACTCCACACACCATTGGGCCTGACAATAGACTCCCTCTGACCATCTACTATCAGAATGTCAGAGGACTACGCTCCAAAACCCATTAAATCTTACAAGATACACACTCCCTTCCCTTTGATATATACCGTCTGGCCGAAAGTAACCTCATCCCCAGCATCAATACCCAAGAACTGCCCCCCCCCCCCCCCCCCGCCCCCACAGGTTTTCGTAATGACGATGTTCATCAATCCTGTCCTGACTTCCCCTGCCGAGGCGTGCTGCTTGCAATTCAAAATGGGCTAATCTCTTCCCTTATTATCATATTTTCTTCTCCCAACATCGACTATGTCGCAATAAAAATTGAATGCTGATTAAAGTCCTTCTACGTCATTCGCTTTTATATACCGCCTTCGCAAACTACCAAGTCATGCGAAGTCGCAATAGCTGTAATCGACGGCTTAACTGAGCTCAGTTCTTCCCAAGATGACATCGTAGTCCTTGGCGATTTTAACTTCAACTATCTCCAATGGGCGTTGTCAGACGATAAAACCCACTACATCTCAAACCCCAGTACTGCCAAGGAATGTCTCTTTGTAGACAGCCTCACCGACTCAAACCTTTGTCAAGTAAGGAATGCCCTAAATCATCTGGGCAGACAACTTGATCTTGTGTTTACGACAGGCCCTTATAATTCCCCAGTTGCCCCTATTCCCCAAATCCTCTTAACTATTGACAACCACCATGCCCCACTTCTCTTATCCCTATACCACGCCTAATCAGCCCACCCCACACCTCCCCCCAACTACTTTTCTTATAACTTCCGAAAAGCCAACTTCCGTCTCATAAAGGAGTATCTCAGCAATATCACACTTTGCTTTAAAGATGTAAGTGCAGAGGTCGCTACTGTCTCTCTCTACATATGCCATATACAATGCCACATCCCTATATGTTCCATATTCCTGGCATTACGTTCTCATCGGAACATTTGGTATAACTGCAAACTCCGTACCCTTCGTAACAAGAGGAATATGTTATGGAACAATTTCCTGAAACGCGTTCTCCCCTAGACTATTCCAACTATCTTGGTTCCTTTTATCAATTCACATAGCTCTACAGCTCCCTCTACCACAATTACCTCATTAAAGCACAAAACAACTTGATCAACGACCCCAAATCTTTCTTCCACTTTATCAACTACAAACGCAAATCTGATGTCTATCCCAACTCTCTCTCCTACGGCTCGACTGCTTCAACTGACTCTCAAACTGCCAATCTTTTTGCATCCTTCTTCAAATAATCCTCACGGACAACTCTATCGAGCCTAACCCTTCTTATTTCAATGACCTGCCTGAATTCTCCCTCGGCCCTCTCATCCCACTACACATTCAACAACACCAAGTTGTAGTAAAACTAAAACAACTGAAAGACGAGTTCAGCCTAAACGAACTCCCTGCTATCCTCTTAAAAAAATGTTCCTCTCCTCTCTCTCTTTGTCCCGCTCGCTTTAATCTACAATCTATCCCTTCCACAAGGGGTATTTCCAGACATTTGGAATCCTTTTATAACACCCCCGTACAGAAAAAGGGCTCCTCGATAGTATTGTGGTTAGTATACCCGCCTGTCACGCGGGAGACCGGGGTTCGATTCCCCGTCGGGGAGCCTCTGGCGCAAGACTAATGACCTTGCCCGGAAAAAACAAATCATTATGGAAAATTTAACAAGCCTCAGGACTTGCTAAATAAGGCCAAGACCGGCTCCCGGTTGTAGTGCCGATAATGATGATACAGAAAAAGGGACCAAAAAATGATATAGCCAACTATTGCCATGCTAAGCTTTCGGACTTTCCAAAACTGTTCGAAGGCATTCTATATGATGCGTTATGTTTCCGCTGCACACCCATCATCTCTCCCAACCAACACGGTTTGTTCTCGACTACTACCAACCTTATGGAATTCTCATCCCACACACTCCTTGCTTTAGTAAATGGCAATGAAGTCGAGGTAATCCTCGACCACCTGCTAAAGCATAATGGGACAAAAGTCGCAGCAATTGGAAAAAGCACAAACGTAACCACGACTACTTGATGAACTAACATAATTGGACGAAGCGCGGAGCCAAACCCACCGGAGAAACATGGTGATGACATTCGGTGACCACCACCGCAGATAGTACATGTATGTTTCTGCCTTTCCAGGTCCTCATCCAATGCTACGGAAGAACAAATCTGCATCTCTTATTGAGTAGGCGCACAAGATCTCCTTTCCCAGACGGTTAAGGAATATGGTGCTGACGTGGTACTCATCAATGAGCAGTACAGGATGCCTGGCACTGGTACTATTACATGGGAGGAAGACAGCAGTGGAACAGCGGTCATCTGGACAACTGGAAATTCCCCCATGGAATGCAGAAGATCAGAGGAATTCATTTCTACTGTTGTTACGGCTCCGCCAAGGTGGGAAATAGAATATTTCAAATGCGTTTTGGACAGGATAACACAAGAAGCTAGAGATAAGAGTCCTCTTATAGTTGTTGGAGATTTCAACGATGGGCAGTAGAAAGGAGAAGCACACTGACCAACAGTAGAGGCCAGGCACTACTCGAAGCCTTCGCAGTCCTAGATATGGTGTTACGTAATGATGGTGTTGATGACACCTTCATAAATGAGAGAGGCCGGTCCAAAATCGACATCACATTTGCCAGCTCCATGTTGGCAAGAAGTATGGAGTGGCGAGTTTTGGACACCTACACCCATAGTGACGTGATGTACGAAATATTACCACACAGGGGCTTCATCACTGGCAAATTGGCGAAGAAAGCCCAGAAAAAGGGGTGGAAAGAAAAGGACCTCGATGCGGAACTGCTCGATTATATACTAGAAGACCAAATCGTACAGTTTGACGCAGAGGCCGATGCGAACAGGCGGACAGGAAAAGTCACGAAGTGGCTAACTACCGCATGTGATGCTTCTATGCCACGAGAAGGACAACCAGCAGGGGCTATCAAACCAGTGTGTTGGTGGAACTCAGAAATCGCCCATGTGCGATCCGAGTGCAAGAGGTTAAGACGCTTGCAACAAAGAGCAAGGAACCGTAACACCTACCGACAGTTGCATGCGGAATTTGTCAACAAACGGAAAGAGTTGAGGAATGTAATCCGCAATAGTAAATATGACGCGTTCTGCTCCCTAAGGGATGAATTAAATAACAACCCATAGGGCAACGCCTACAGGATAGTCCTGAAAAGACTACACAACAACAGTATTCAAATGCAAGAAAGTAAAACTGACATGGCCAGAATCGTTGTTGTCCTCTTCCCGCAATGTGATGGAGGTGTTGAGAGTGCAAGAGGAGTGGAGTATCCCTGAAGGAGAGATACCTCCCGTGACCACTGAAGAGGTGCTCTTGGCTGCAAGAGTTGTTAAAGAAAACAAGACCCCGGGACTGGATGGTATCCCTAACGCTGTAGTCGAGACTGCTTTAACAAAAAAGCCGGAAGTCTTCAGCAGTCTCTTCATAACCTGCCTTCAAACGGGACAATTTCCCAAACGATGGAAAAAACAGCGACTTGTGCTTATTCCAAAAGGATTCAAGAATCCAGAGGCGCCGTCGTCTTATCGCCCGTTGTGCATGTTGGACACAACGGGGAAACTGCTTGAGCGAGTACTTGCCACTCGCCTAGAACAATTCACTGAGGGGACATCGGGGCTCTCTGAATGGCAGTATGGGTTCCGGAAAGGTAGATCAACCGGTGAGGCACTATCTGTGGTGTGCGACATCGCTTGCAATGCGATAGCTGAATCACGATGGCTAGGTGGTACAAAAAACCTGCGCGGTGGTGACACTAGATGTTAAAAATGCGTTTAACTCGGTGAACTGGAATCGGATTCTAGAAGGGTTGAGCGATCTACAAGTCCCACCCTACTTGGCGTGTATACTAGCAAATTATCTCTCGGATAGAAGACTGCTCTATGACACAGATGAGGGACCACAGGAATATAAAATAACAGCGGGTGTACATCAGGGATCTGTGTTAGGCCCGCTGTTATGGAATATCATGTATGATGGTGTGCTCAGGGTCAATGTACCAGAAGGGGTTGGTATCATTGGGTACGCAGATGATTTGGCAATAGTGACCGTAGCTAAACATCTAGATGACCTGGAGAATATTTGCTCCCAAGCAATCCAGAGCATTAAATGCTGGATAGATATGGCCGGACGGGAACTAGGTGGACATAAGACGGAGGCAGTTTTAATAAGCAGTCGCAAGAAAGTTGAACATCTTGATTTGGAAATAGAAGGACAATCAGATCCAGTCCCTATATTAAATATCTTGGTGTTATACTCGACAACAGGTTGAGCTTCAAGGAACACCTGAGGAAAACGAGTGAAAAAACGGCAAGAGTATGCAAAGTTCTCAAGCCTAAGAGAATGGCAACGAAGGTGGGGTTCTTCCACCAAAGGAAAATTGACCCACATCATGATATCTGATATAGACACATGGGTGAAAAGGAACCATGGCGAACTGAATCACGACCTGCCTCAGCTAATATCTGGACACGGATATTTTCGGCAATACTTGCACAAGTATAAGCATGTGAATCACCCATACTGCTTGTATTGCGAAGGCAAAATAGAAAATGCAGGACACGTACTCACAGAGTGCGTGAGATTCGAGACCGCACGCACGATTTCAGAGAGAAATATGAGACGGACAGTTACTCCGGGAGGAGTAATAGAATACATGCTGAGTTCAAAACAGGCATGGTCCGTAGCAAATGATGTTCTATGTGACATGATGCAGCAGTTGCGACGCGGCGAGCGGAGTAACAGGTAAACTCCGTCCCGCCCCGCGATGGAATATCTAAAAGAAAGTTCCGCGGGGATCAACGGGATATGTGCCTGGCGGGAGGTGGATTTAGTCGGTAAAAACCCGGCATGCCTCTGAATCGGTCCTGGGGTATCTTTTGAAGATTTCCACCTTCCTACCGAAACCAGGAAAAAAAACACAGATAGTACATGAGTGGGGAGGATAGCCTTTGCGCCTGCATGGACGCGGGTTTGTGGAGGACGCGTCTTGGCACCAGGCAAGGGTGCGAGTTCTACGTCGTCCTCAGCCGTCAATGTTCCACCGTTGAAGTCATCACCCGGACAAATAAAACACTGACGCACAGGTTTGTTATTATTAATGTTCAAGAGCACTGTTTATTTAATTTAGTTAGAAATCATTTTTTAAACATACTAATTGTTACAGCTTCACCGAAATCAAGAAGACACACGTTGGTTTTAATTTATTCAAGTACAACTACTTTTATTATTCAACACCGACACCGTATATCTGCGCTTTTCCGCCGCGCGCGGAGAGCGGGAGATCGCGTGACCATTGCGGTCAGCGGATGGAATTTGACTCAACGATATTCAATCGTTGTCGAAAGAAATGCAGCCAGTGAAACTGGCTCTCTTAAATTAAGGATGCATTTCCTGTTCCAAGAGAGACGTAAAGTCTCTCTTTGGGGTAACCAAACAGATCTCATACAGAAGATCCCCACGCTACACATGTATGTGTGTACATTGGTTCTTTTATGGATCAAAGCCATGGGAAAGAATCTAAACAAAGAAAGGGAAAATGTGCATTCATGGGATGCGAGTCCGGTAAAGCAAACAAAACCGAAACTCGTCGGATGCTAATTGGATCTTTGTTTGAGATGTGCGTCACGGCTAAATAAATAGACGCGACGCATCGAAGAAATGGTGTTAATGGGTTTTAGCTAGATTACCGGGAAATGGCGTTTATGGCATCACTGGTAAGGGTAAGTATTGAATTCCTATTTGCATTTGCTTACGCTGTAGGATTTAATTGGTGCCAAGAGATGCGTGTATTTGTTTTGGTCCCTTGGGTGTAGGTCGCCAGCCAATGTGTTTGTATGGTGATTTATGATACACATGATGAAGCTGGGAGAAGCCAACTCAGGGGTAAGATATCCTGATTATGCGGTTGTATTATATATGAACCGATGACTTTTCTTTCAGGGAATTTATGATAAGCTTGGAGAGAGCTCTTATAGGGGATTTTAAATGCGAAGTTATGCATGCAGGTAAGAATTCTCCTTTCCAGGGGCTTTTTTGATTACAAATTTGTTCTCTTTAATGCGTGAAGCATTTAAGATGCTAATGCTATTGCATTAGCGAAAGCTTATGCAGACTGGGTGAATGTTATGGGGGTTTTTTAGTAAAGCGAACCGTGGGGTTTGGCGGAACCGCCACAGGTTCCACTACCAACCCACTCGCCACTAAATGTTCCACCGAAAATTGGTCTCCAAAGGAAGAGAAACTGCTCGCCACATCCAGCACAGGAAATAAAACACACGAATTGATTGGTGATCACCCTTTTTTACTTTTATTGTTTCTTGCAACTATTGGTCTTTTATTTAATTTACACTATTGTGGCAAAGTACACGGTCGCATGATGTATTGATTAATAACGAAAGTGACTTTTTTGATTAACTAAGTGAAAAAAAAAACATGAATTAAAAGCCACTTGGAACCTTACAAATATCTTAATTTAAGCATTCTCATTGCATCGTTCAAACGTACACAATACACGAACTATCTAAACACTCCGCACTGGGGATTCCAACTATTACTATTGACTGAGCGCGACTCCTGGATGTACGCGTGCCCGTGCGCACCGGGGAGCGAAGGAAGAAACGACCGGCTCGGTCGGTTGATGGATAACGTCTCCCCGACGGTTGGAAACTGGCTCTTGATTCACCCTCAATTCGATGGTGGTGAATACCCTCTCGGCTTAGGATACGTTTACTTACCACAAGAGAAACGTAAAGTCTCTCTTTGTGAAATAGGAAACCAGATCTCGTAATGAAGACCATGGTGGTATGTATGTATGGGTGATAGTGCAGATCACATTGGTTTTCTCGTGCAACGAGGCCATGAGAACGAAGCAGAAAAACTGTAAGGACAAAGGGATCGTGAAGATCATTGTTTATGATGTGCATTGTGGCTATATAAATAGACGGCAATGCGTCAGAGAAATGGTGCTAATGGATTTTTATTTGCATTTGAATATGCCGGTGAGGCCCAAGCAATTTAGGTATACGATGGGTGATCGTGTACCGAATTTTGCTGGACAAAAGGGATCGAATATAATGAGGTTCAGCTATATGAATAGGCTGCACTCCTTACGTGTGAATGCATTTGGGATACTTCAATCAATTTGAATTGTTTATCGTATCGCCCGAATGCCTGCGGACGAACTGAATTCTTTTCTTTGGCACATGATGCATGCTGAAGAATTCGGTTTTAGCGGCTTTGCGCTAATTGTATACAGCTGCGTCCACAAGCTGCTTTGGTGTTGCATTATGTCGCAAACAAATAAGTCGCCAAGCAATGCGCATGCAGGAAAAAACGACGAGATTGCAAGGTTACATTAAATGCGAACCATAATATATTTTGAGAAACGCAATGACGCGTTGATGCAAGGAATCGAAGGAGAACGAAGCTAGAACAAAGAAAGGGTAAAGTGCATTCATAGGATACGATTTCGGTAAAGCAAATAAAACCGAAATCGTCGGATGCTAATGGGTTTGCTTATGCATCGTTCGGTAATGAGGGTCAGCTAAATAAACAGCAGCCGCTCATTAAATGAAAAAAATGTCTTTCGGATACCACAAACGATATGAATTGTTTATGGTATCGCAGGAAACCTATGTAGGAACAGCGTTCTTCTGTTTGCACATGGTGCGAGTTAGAGAATTTTATTGCTGGGAGAAAAGGGTCGCCGGCCAATGTGTACGTAAAGAAATTTATCGTACACATGGCTAAGTTGCTAATGGGCGGCGCAATATGTATGGTCCCTGTCATGACGGTTACATTGTATGCAAACCGAATCATTTTGTTTACAGGAATTTGTCTGGTACCGAAGGTGCCGAATTGGTTTGGAATTCCAGATAAGCAAAGAAAGAAATCTTACGGAAAATTGTATGCGAAGAGATGCATGAAAAGGTAAATTTTCCTTACAGGGACTTTACGATTATAATTTTGATCTAATTAATGCGTGAAGCATTTTCAGGTGCTTAATGCGATTGCATTACCAAAAACTTATGCGACTTGAGATGAGGTTATGGGTGTCTTTAGGTAAGTGTACCGTTGGGTTTGGCGGAACCGCCACCGATCCTGTATGGGTGAAAAGAATTCTTATAGGGAATTTGAAAGCGAATTGATGCATGGGGGTAAGAATTCTTTTACAGGAACTTTTGGGTTATGCGTTAGATAACCTTGATGCGTGAAGCTTTTACAGGTGCTAATGCAATTGCATTAGCGGGAAACAATGGAGTTTGAGGAGCTTCAGCACAGGAAGCTTGGGGGTAATTAGACAAGTAGACAGTGGCGTTTGGTGGAACCGCCACACATGTATGTTTCTGCCTTTCCGGATCGTCATCCAATGCTACGGAAGAACAAATCTGCACCTCTAGACATTAATTGACTTCCTTATTGTGCCACAATGGAAGACGACACTGGCGGCTGCAGATCATCTCTCGCCCTCTTCAACACAGGATTGATCACAACCGACGAGGCTGGGAGGCTGGCGGAGATGTTTGCTGTAACCCACAACTTGACTCAACTCGTGCGGGGGCCAACGCGAGTGCCGGATGCCCGAGACGATTATGCGAACACCCTGGATCTGTTTTTGACATCCGAACCAACTATCTATACTGTAGAGGTTTCCGCGCCACTGGGAAACTCAGATCACTGCTTGGTATCTGTCGCGCAAGCACTTGCATATCAAGCGAATAACCGGCCTAGGCAGCTTCGCCATGTATGGAAGTATGGGGCTGCTAACTGGGACGATTTGCGAGATTTCTTCGCATCCTTTCCATGGTACGAGGTGTGCTTCGGAAACTCCGATGTGAACGCATGCGCGGAGTCGGTATCAGAGATTATTCTTCTGGGGATGGAGATGTCTATTCCACATACCATCAAACGAAGTTCGTCTGATAACCCTTGGTTTGACAAAAACTGCGAGCTGATTACAGCGACAAAAAATAGAGCTTTTAAACAATGGCGCTCCAATCCCACCGATGTTAGCAGAACGAATTTTGTTAGAATCAGAAACGTGTGCAACCAGGCAATTGATACCGCGAAGGAGGCTCACAACGACAGGGTGATCAATAAGCTCCTTCGGTGCCCAATTGGTTCGCGCTCCTTCTGGTCAATGGAAAAAGTTGTCCGCGGTAACTTCGCATCCTCCTCTTTCCGTCCGCTGGTCACAGACAGTGGGACATTAGTCACAAATTCAAGGGATAAAGCTAATGTGTTCGCAAATTTATTTTCTGCGAATTCAATCCTCGATCCCGGTCTTTTGGAGCCGCCTGTGATCTCGCCGGTGCAGTCTTCGATGCAGGATGTGAGATTTCGTCCGCGCACTATTCAACGCATTCTACGTGAACTGGATTGTAGGTAGGCAACCGGCCCGGAGGGAATACCAGCAATAGGCCTTAAGAACTGTGCTCCAGAACTATCCCCGGTTCTTGGCAGACTCTTCCGCTTATCTTATGTACGGAGGAACTTTCCTGCCTGCTGGAAAATCCCTCGAGTTCAGCCAATCCCAAAGACGGGAAAAAAGTGTCTCCCACAAAATGACCGTCCGATAGCATTACTGTCTATTTTATCTAAGGTAATGGAAAAAGTCATCAATACAGAGTTGGTTAAGTATTTGGAGTGCAACGGACTCCTGAACGATCGTCAATACGGATTCCGTGGCAGGCGGTCCACAGGAGACATTTTGACACTTATAACCGATATATGGACATCTGCGATTGAACGGCATGGTGAGTCAAGGGCGTTCGCATTAGATATCTCCAAGGCTTTTGACCGCGTCTAGCACGGGGCATTGCTGAGCAAACTTCGTTCATATGGACTTTCCCAACAGCTTTGCGACTGGACGAGGAGCTTCCTCGAGAATCGATCGATCCGGGTTGTTGTGGACGGCGAGTGTTCGGATCTGTATCCTGTTAATTCGGGGGTGCCCCAGGGTTCTATTTTGGCTCCAACCTTGTTCTTGCTTCACATAAATGATTTGTTAGAGGCAACGGATAACAAAGTGTTCAGTTTTGCGGATGATAGTACGCTTGTTTTCTCCTTTTCGAGTGATCGGCCGATTGGTGCATCAACGTAACACCAGCTGAGATGTGGACAGATTGATTCTCTGAATCAGGATCTGGATAAAGTCCTGCAGTGGGGAAGGGCCAATCTTGTCGACCTCAATGCAACGAAGACCCAGTATACAACATTCACAAAGAAAACTGGATCATCGGTTCCACAGCTGATAATGAGTGGCCGGGCCCTCGAGGGCGGGGAAAGTTTGAAATTGCTCGGCGTCACGGTCTGTGGGAATGTATCATGCCATAAACACGTATCGGGTATCGCCAGATCAGCCTCAGGAAAACTGAGTTATCTTTTTAGAGCCAAGAAATACTTTACTCCGGCCCAACTTCTTCTCCTATATAAATCTCAAATTAGACCCGCGCTCGAATATTGCTCTCATGTTTGGAGCTCGGCTCCTAAACATACGCTCGACCTACTTGAGAGCGTACAAATTCGAGCGATCCGCCTGATCGGGGACTCGGCGCTGTCGTCGGGACTGCAGTCGCTATCACATCGAAGGCGCGTGGAGACCTCTGTCTGTTTTACAGATATTATCACGGGTGCTGTTCTTCGGAGATTCTTGGTATTGTTCCACGCAATTCGACTTATATGCGCTCCACAAGACAATTCGACGGATCGCACCCGTTTGTGGTTCATCTCCCGACGCGCGCGAACATCCCTGCATCAGAACTCGTTCTGTTACAGAGCGGGGAAATTGTGGAACTCCCTTCCCACGCGAGTGTTCCCGGAGCGTTACAACCTGCAACTGTTCAAAAAGAACTGCAACAGTTATTTCATGGCATCTTGGGGCGCCCACTCGGCGCTATAGGTTCGCCTCTCCCGAGAGAAGTCTAATAAAATAAAAAAAAAACTACTGTCGAAATTACGCTAGGTATTTCTAAGCACGGGGTAATATAAGGAAGTTATCTTTAGTTAAGATTGTACTAGGCATATCTAATAAAGGACGTTTAAAAAAAATCTAAACAAAGTATATTTATTTTTTGATGTCATCATAGAATTTTCCCCGATGTGGGTATTTGGACTCTATCACTTCGTTGCCTGTTTATCCATTTCAGGCTTCATGCATACCCACAAATAATTCGTGTGTCGGTTGACCAAAAATCAAACAACACGAACAAATTCACATTAAGCAAATCTGATTACCGTGGGGCGGCAGCCCCAATGGGTAAGTATTTAGGGGTGGTGGTTTTTCCATGTAACAATGATTGCATAAATGGCAAAGGTGAATGTTGCTGGTGGCCAAGACAAATGCCATCTCCTTAGTAACGAAATAAACATATCGTTCATAGTACTACAAGACATAATAAGTCACCCGCGTCACTGTTAGTGCCTCAAATGTTCCGCATCACAGGAAAGGAAATCAATCCTGAAAAATGACACTGAAGCTCAAAACAATGTTTATTTTTCTAACGATTTTTGTAATGACTTATTGTATTGACTTACTGAATTGCCCTCGAAATGTTGAGCTGAGTGGTGTTGCCCACAAGTTAATCAATTGGATTTCGTATTGACCATCGCAATAATTTAGATTTTATTCATTAGTTGATGGTCGATGTATTCGATTCAATTATCTAAAGCGAACCAGCAATTTTAGTTGCTGCGTATCTCAAGAAAATTTATTATAGGTTAATTGAATGGTTATCGTGTAGCACATAACACCAAGTGCTGATTATTAGCTTCTACTCTATTTCATTGAATTCAATTATATGATACCCGCGTATACTGCTCGAAGGGGTAAGAATTTATGTCCACTATTTGTTGATCACTGTATGTTTCCAATAGGCTGTATACACAACACCTATGTTCCTATCGGTTTATCGGAAATCAATATAAAAGTACTTAAGCACAAATAAAAAAGCCCTTCAAGGTTTAGAGTGCTGACACAATGGGCGAGTCTAAAGTCTTCCGGTGGCGCGGTTTACCCAGCCCAATCAGCCCAGTCAGTGTTATTAAATAGCATGTCTGTCTGGTTGTTTTCTGTCCGGTCGAGAAGAGAGTGCACAATAGCAATTGATATCAATGTACGCATAGTGCATTAAGTGGTATTTCTGCGAAATTGAATGCTACCATTCCATTTTATGATGCGCACACATGTGAGGACAGAATTTCTCACTGTTTCGTCGTATCTCTAATTTTTTAGGCCGAACAGTACAGAGAATCTTTGTATAACTGACACGAATCTAGGTTTCAATCGGTTTCACTATTCGTTCATGGAGTGCGAATATCCATAAATGTAGGAAATTTTGTTTGAAATTCCTTTGCTTTTGAATGCCAGAAGGAGACGGGATCGAGGAGAATGCTCTTGAATTGATTGTTCTATGTAAATCCCATAAATTGTAATCAGTGGAAGTAGAAGCACTGTCTGTGCAGGTTTTTTTAGATACACAAGCACATGTATCGGGTTTTCCAATAGGGACTTGACAACTTTGAATTTAATTTGGGAACGCACCCTTCCACTAATCATCGAACTATCACTGTCAGTTTATTCAGTAAACTCAACATTTTCATCACGGTTAAGTACACGAACGAACAACGTATTCAAATTGTAAAAATTTGCTACCGAAAAAAAGTTGTCAAGTCCCTATTGGAAAACCCTAGGGTTATACAATAGGGACTTGACAACTTTGAATTCAATTTGTGAACGCACCCTTTCATCATCATTATCATCATCGGCACTACAACCGGGAACCGGTCTTGGCCTTATTTAGCAAGTCCTGAGGCTTGTTAAATTTTCCATAATGATTTGTTGTTTCCGGGCAAGGTCATTAGTCTTGCGCCAGAGGCTCCCCGACGGGGAATCGAAACCCAGTCTCCCGCGTGACAGGCGGGTATACTAACCACTATACTATCGAGGAGCCAACGCACCCTTTCACTAATCATCAAACTGTCACTGTCAATTTTTTCAGTAAACTCAACATTTTCATCATGGTTAAGTACACGAACGAACAACGTCTGCAAATTATAAAAATTTGCTACCGAAAAAAAGTTGTCAAGTCCCTATCGGAAAACCCTATACTAACAACTGGGTTTGTTTTGTCGTTTGTTTTATGGAGGACGCGGTTTTTTGAAGAACATGTTGTTACACATCTTTGTAGATGAATCGCTGATGTATGATTTGTGGCTTGACTTACCCTTTATAGGTGATTCTAACTAACTGAAATGTTCTGGGGAATGCATTTTAAAGATCTTTGTCATTATTTGTTTTATACATTTTTATATATATTCTTCTTTCGGGGGAGGTGAACTTATAGCGCCAGCGCCCTGAAATGCCCAACTGGGAAGGTCTGAACGACTTTTTTGGGAGGTTAAATTGGTCGTTATTTTTCCTCAATAACGATGTTGACTCTATAGCGGACACATTGACAGACACGATTCTACTTGGCATGCGGACCTTTATTCCACACAGGGTAAAGAGTATCCAATCCAAGAGAAATATGTGGTTCGATTCCGGATCCAGAGAAGCCATTAAGGCTAACGAGTTGAGCTTCCGGTTGTATAAATCAAACAATACTGAAGAAAACCGGAAAGGATTTAAGAGAGCTAGAAATTACTGCAATGCGGATATTCAACGCGCCAAGTTCTTGCATGACCAGAGAGTGAGACAAAAAATACTACACTCTCTCACAGGTAGTAGAAACTTCTAGGCATTCGTGAAAAACATTCAAAACTCAGTCTCTTCATCCATTCCATCGCTTATAGTCGATGACAAACCAGTCACCACTGCAAAATTTATCAATTCATTCATTCAATTAACCTATAATAAAATCCGTCACGGACGACTCGTTCGAGCCTAACCCCGTCTACTCTACTGGCATGTCTAAATTCTCCCTCGACCCTTCTCATCCCTCTACACATTCAACAACACCAAGTCATAAAAAAACTTGAAGAACTGAAAGACGATTTCAGCCCCGGCCCAGACGGACTCCCTGCTATCCTCTTTAAAAAATGTTCCTCTTCTTTCCCTCTCTCTCTCTCTCCTGCTCGCTTCAATCTTCAATCTATCCCTTGCTCAAGGTCTATTCCCTGACTTTTGGAAATCCTCTTACATAACCCCCATAGATAAAAAGGGGGGAAAAAACGATATATCCAATTATCGTCCCATTGCCAAGCTTTCGCACATTCCCAAACTGTTCGAAGGCCTTCTATATGAGGCGTTATGTTTTCGCTGCGCACCCATCATCGCCCCGAACCAGCACGGCTTCCTCTCAGGCAGGTCCATTACTACTAATCTTGTCGAATTCACATCCCATACACTCCTTGCCCTAGAAAACGGCGATGAGGTCGATGTAGTCGCTACCGACTTTAGCAAAGCCTTCCACAAAATCTCCCATAACCTGATTCTCTTCAAGCTATCTTCCCTCGGTTTCGAACCCCTGCTGATTAAGTGGGTCTCATCCTATCTCAGTTATCGAACCTGCCACGTGCGTTTTAGATCCACCCTCTCCGATCCTTTTTTTCCAACCTCAGGTGTCCCCCAGGGCAGTCATCTCGGCCCTCTCCTATTTATCTTAACCATAAACAACATAGGCTCTTGCATTAATCACTCCTTCATCTTGCTTTACGCGGATGATTCCAAAATTTTCAAGACAATCCGCTCTCCCCAGGACTCCTCACTTCTCCAATAATTGCCTAGAAATGAATATCGCCAAATGTCACACAATCACCTTCTCTCGGAAGAGTTCCCCCACTCACCCACGCTCCTATCTCTTACTGAACCAACCGATAACATCGGTTGAATTGACTCGCGAACTGGGCGTCCTATGCGACAAGGAGCTCAAATTTACCGCACATATTGATTACATAATCCTCAAGGCCAACGCCACCCTTGGGTTTGTCAAAAGCTGGTCGAAGGAATTCCTTAACCCTTATGTCACCCGATCACTCTACACAACTTTTGTCCGGCCACAACTCGAATACGCTAGTCAGGTCTGGTCCCCGTATCAGGTGACTCACATTCGCAGGATTGAGGGTGTTCAACGTCGTTTCTTGCGCTTTGCCCTCCGCGGACTAAACTGGGAAAATTCACTGATTCTACCACCATACACAAGCCGGCTCCGTCTAATCAATCTAAACACACTTGAAGAGCGCAGAATCCATACCGACATCATCTTTGTCCATCGCCTTCTGTCTGGCTCAATCAATTGCCCAAGCTTGCTCTCCACTTTAACATTGCATACAAACCCCCGTAACGTACGTAACCCTCGACTGTTTTACGTGCCCGCTCATCACACTTCTTACATCGCTAACGAACCCATCTCGCGTATGCTACGACAGGCCAACTCTTTCCCCACCTCCTTCGATTTCAAAATCTCCACTCCCGCTCTTAAACGACGTCTCAGAATAAACCCGTCCTAACCCTCTTTCTGGCAGTTCAATCCAAGTGGTTCTTGATGGTGTCAAATCTGTCTCCCATCAAATTAATGCAGGGGTTCCCCAGGGTTCGGTACTCCCAACCACTCTCTTCCTTATGTTTATAAATGATCTCTTGTCAATTTCTCACAACCCAATTAACTCGTTTGCTGATGATAGCACGTTGAGTTTCTCATACTCATACGAACACTCCCGTCCAAACTCTTCGAACGTCAATACCAACCAGCAACTTATGCTTGATACATTGACTTCAGACCTCAACAAGATATATCAGTGGGGATTATCTAACCGAGTAGAATTCAATGCCCTAAAAACTCAGTGCTGCCTCTTGTCGTCAAAGGTGAACCCCAAAGTAAATATACTGTCTTTGAACGGCACTTGCATCGACGAAGCCAAGGCATTATCAATCCTCGGCACTCGAATTAATTCGACTCTTAACTGGAATGACCACATATTTGAAGCTGCGAAAAGTGCAGCCAAATGTATGGGATTCCTTAAGAGATGCAAAAGATACTTCACTCCATCCAACCTGGCCACTATTCAACTCCCATATTTGGTCAGGCGCATCCAAAACTGTACTACACGTGCTCGACAGGATGCAAAAACGAGCAGTAAAACTTATTGGGGACCCAGCCGTAAGTCGATCAATTCCGTCGTTAGAACACAGGCGTAACGTATCCTGCATATCTCTTTTCTATAGGTATTACCACGGTCGTTGCTCAACTGAACTTGCTGAATGTGTTCCGCCCCTTCAGACATTTTCCCGCGATACCCGTCAATCTGTGAATGCACATCAGTTCACGTTGAAAGTGGACTTCAGGCGCACAAATAAACATCGAGAGTCATTCTTTAGCCGAACCACACGAATGTGGATCGTTCTGCCTGATCATGTCTTTCCTGGCCGTAGTGATGTCGAGACATTCAAGACCAATATACATCGACACCTCTTTTCGTTATCCACTTCCTCTCCATCCGCTCGCACTGTGCTCTGACATTTAAGGGTACTTCAAAATCCCCTTTTGTGCGCGAGTTAGTGTAAAAAAAAAAAACGTTCAAAATTGATACCGGGGATAAGGTTAGTTTCGGCCAGAGCGTATATATCGAAAGGAAGAGAGGGAGAGGATACGAGGTTTGAGAGCGGGAGAGGTGAGATTGAAGTCAAAGATGGTGGGGTAAGAGTTTGTCCACCCCTGCATTCACAAAATGGGTTCATTAGAGCCGTAAGAAGTGGGATGGACAGGCAAATAGAAGAGCCCAGGGTTTCGCAGGGTTCGAGAATTTGTGCGAAATGTGATGGAGGAGTGCAAGCTAGGGCAGTTGATTGAACCTGAGAGAAGACGATGGATGAAGAGGATGTCGGCATGAATTCTGCGCTCTTCAAGTGTGTTAAGGTTAATTAGGTGAAGACGGCTCGTGTATGGGGGGTAGAATCAGAGGATTTTCCCAATTCAATCCTCGGGGGGCAAAACGCTTTCGACAAAATCTGGGACGAGTAGTGAGGAGGCCAAACCTGACTAGCATATTCAAGAAGAGGGCAGGCAAAGGCTATACAGAGCGATCTGGAAACGTAGGGATTATAGAATTTTTTCGACCAGTGTTTCACAAAACCAAGGACAGAGTTGGCCTTGAGAATAATGTCATCAATATATGGGATGAAGTTAAGCTCCCTATCACATAAGATCCCAAGGCCACGGATCGTTTGTACAGGTGTTATCTGTTGGTTGAGTAAGAAATGGCAACGTAGCTTGGAGGGGGGTCGTTTACGCGAGAAGGTGATCGAGTGATATTTGGCAATATTTAGTTTTGGCACCAAGTTGAAAAAATGTCGAGTTCCATTTGGAGAAGTGAGGAGTCGACCGAAGAGCGCCACAGGAACTCCTCGTCGCATGCTCTTAACGAGACCGCTTGACAACAAAGAGAAACAATTATGAAGAGAAAATTAGAAGAATTGTATTAAAGATTAAGTAATTTGTAGCATCGTGTTTTTATTTGGAGAATACAAGAATCGTACTTGCAAGA
This sequence comes from Microdon myrmicae, assembly GCA_963931805.1. Classification (NCBI taxonomy): domain Eukaryota; kingdom Metazoa; phylum Arthropoda; class Insecta; order Diptera; family Syrphidae; genus Microdon; species Microdon myrmicae. The sequence continues at coordinate 67,587,819 of OZ007500.1, read as the reverse complement.
CAATAACGCTCTTCGTCCAGAGCAAAGTCTGGATCTGAAAGTATGATACGCTAACAGAGTAAATCGTTTGCCCGGACAGCGTCGGAATACAGTCCACAAAGAAGGTGAGGAAGCTGAGACGTCGCCGGAGAAGACGCCGCCCGCTGAGCAGTAACAAGTAGTATCTGCGTATTGTACCTTATAGTAATTGATGCAGTTCATATTGGCAAAATTCCGTGAAGGGAAAACCCTGGTAAGGGAAAAAATGGTAACTCAAAAAGAATCGTGAAAATTTGTTTATGCCCGATGCCTTTTTGGTTGTATTTTTATTGCCTTTTTTTTTATTAGACTTCTCTCGGGAGATGCGAACCTGTAGCTCCGAGTGGGCACCCCGTGATGCCATCAAATAACGGTTGCAGTGCTTTTTGAAAAGTTGCAGGTAGTAACGTTCCGGGAACACTCGCCTGCGAAGGGAGTTCCACAGCTTCTCCTCTCTATAACGGAACGAGTTATGATTTTTTTTTTTTTTTTTTTAATTAGACTTCTCTCGGGAGAGGCGAACCTATAGCGCCGAGTGGGCGCCCCGAGATGCCATCAAATAACTGTTGCAGTTCTTTTTGAACAGTTGCAGGTTGTAACGCTCCGGGAACACTCGCGTGGGAAGGGATTTCCACAGTTTCCTCGCTCTGTAACAGAACGAGTTCTGATGCAGGGATGTTCGCGCGCGTCGGGAGATGAACCACAAACGGGTGCGATCCGTCGAATTGTCTTGTGGAGCGCATATAAGTCGAATTGCGTGGAACAATACCAATAATCTCCGAAGAACAGTACCCGTGATAATATCTGTAAAACAGACAGAGGTCGGCTACGCGCCTTCGATGTGATAGCGACTGTAGTCCCGATGTCAGCGCCGAGTCCCCGATCAGGCGGATCGCTCGTCTCTGTATGCTCTCAAGTAGGTCGAGAGTATGTTTAGGAGCCGAGCTCCAAACATGAGAGCAATATTCGAGCGCGGGTCTAATTTGAGATTTATATAGGAGAAGAAGTTGGGCCGGAGTAAAATATTTCTTATAACCGATGATCCACTTTTCTTTGTGAATGTTGCATATTGTGTCTTACCCGCATTGAAGTCGACGAGATTGGCCCCTACCCACTGCAGGACCCTATCTAGATCATTCAGAGAGTCAATCTGTCTACATCTCAGCTGATGCGACGTAGATGCACCAATCGGCCGAACACTCGAAAAGGAGGAAACAAGCGTACTATTGTGCGGATGAGAAGTCGTGGCACCGGCATGGGTGCGAGTTCTACTTCGTCCCACTAACAATCCGCTCTTCGGACAAGGTTCCGCCAAACCGAATCGTCATTTCGCTAAAAGGTCCGCCGATGAACACCAAAGAAAAAAAAAGATAAACACACATGGTAGTCACCAGAAATAAAACGCACTGTCCGCCAAAGGTGAGAAGAAAAGTAAAACACTGAATGATTTTTAGTCGGCAAAATGTTCTCTTTATTTAATTAGTTGATAGATTTCTTTTGTAATTAATCAAACGTACACGTCTATTAGGTGTCACCTGGAGCCTTACGAATATATTAATTTAAGCTTCTCATGGCCATTGTTCAAACGTTAACAATACACATACTATCTAAACATTTCGCACGATGATTCCGATTATTCAATTAACTGGGGAGGTAAAGCGACTCGATACGTGTTCCCGTCTGCGCAGCGCTACGGAGAGCGAGAGTGGCACGACCTGCGTGGTCGGCAGATGTAATTGGACTCAGCGATATTCGACTAATGCAGAGCCGACTCGCTAATGGGCTGAGTTTCCCCGAGAGAGAAAGTGTTCCTCCCGTGGTGAAAACGAAGAAAGAGGATCTCACTGGTGAGGTTTGCTAACGCTCGCAGGTCAAAGCGAACGAAACCTAGACAAGGGATGCCGAACAAAGGAAGTAGCAACCGACTGCATCGTCCGGTAATGTGGGTCAGCTGAGTAAATAGCAGCCACTCATTAGATGCTAAAAGGGATTGAGGTAATGGAGATCGTATATCATGTGTTTATGCTACTCAATACAATCCGGTGGCTGAGCACGGCATTGGTGATTGTTTGAAGATTCAAACAAAGAAGTATTTCCGAGAGAAGTGCTTGCAGCTGAATCAAGAGGTTGCAAGTCTTTGGAAAGGAATTTAGATGGTTACACAATGACGGTTGTGTATACCATCTGTGTCAATTATGTATGGCATCTAAGGCGACGCCAGGGTCGAACTCTAGTGTGAATATTTACACTAATTGGAAATTCGATTGTTGGTCGCTAATGCAGAGATGCCTTGATACATGTATGAATGCCCTTGTAGGAAAAATTCTTTACAGGCATTTCCAGGTAATGCATTGAAAGCATTAATTATCCTTGGGAAGGAAATGGTTTTGCTGCGGGGAGATTGCGGTGCAGGTGTGGGAAGGTTGGAATTTGCCTGGCAACCGAAGGTACCGAATAGGTTTTGGTTTTATGCTCCTGTATAATGGAAAGAATTCTTGTAGGGAATTTGTACGCGAATAGATGCATGAAAGGTAAGAATTCTTTTGCAGGGACTTTTAGTTAAATAAATTTGATATATTTGATGCGTGAAGCATTTACAGGTGCTTATGCGATTGCATTAGCAAAACTTATAAGGTTGGGTTGAAGTGTTGGGTGTTCTTCAGGTAAGTAACAGTGGGGTTTGGCGGAACCACCACACTATCATCCGCAAAACTGAACACTTTGTTATCCGTTGTCTCCAACAAATCATTTATGTGAAGCAAGAACAAGGTTGGAGCCAAAATAGAACCTTTCGGCACCCCCGAATTAACAGGATACCGATCCGAACACTCGCCGTCCACAACCCGGATCGATCGATTCTCGAGGAAGATCCTCGTCCAGTCGCAAAGCTGTTGTCCATATGAACGAAGTTTGCACAACAATGCCCCGTGCCAGACGCGGTCAAATGCCTTGGAGATATCCAATGCGACCGCCCTTGACTCACCATGCCGTTCAATCGCAGATGTCCATATATCGGTTATAAGTGTCAAAAGGTCTCCCGTGGACCGCCTGCCACGGAATCCGTATTGACGATCATTCAGAAGTCCGTTGCACTCTAAATACTTAACCAACTCTGTATTGATGACTTTTTCCATTACCTTAGATAAAATAGACAGTAATGCTATCGGACCGTAATTTTGTGGGAGACACTTTTTTCCCGTCTTTGGGATTGGCTAAACTCGAGCGATTTTCCAGCAGGCAGGAAAGGTCCTCTGTATATTAGATAAGCGGAAGAGTCTGCCAAGAACCGGCGATAGTTCTGGAGCACAGTTCTTAAGGACTATTGCTGGTATTCCATCCGGGCCGGTTCACGTAGAATGCGTTGCATAGTGCGCGGACGAAATCTCACATCCCGCATGAAAGACCGTACCGGCGCGATCACAGGTGGCTCCAAAAGACCGGGATCGAGGTTTGAATTCGCGGAAAATAAATTGGCGAACACATTAGCTTTATCCTTTGAATTCGTGACTAACGTCCCGCTGTCTGTCACCAACGGAAGAAAACAAGAGGATGCGAAGTTACCGCGCACAACTTTTTCCATTGACCAGAAGGAGCGCGAACCAGTTGGGCACCGAAGGAGCTTATAGATCACCCTGTCGCTGTGAGCCTTCTTCGTGGTATCAATTGCTTGGTTGCACACGTTTCTGATTCTAACAAAATTCGTTCTGTTAACATCGGTGGGATTGGAGCGCCATTGTTTAAAAGCTCTATTTTTGCCGCTGTAATCACTTCGCATTTTTTATCAAACCAAGGTTTATCAGACGAACTTCGTTTGATGGAATGTGGAATATACATCTCCATCCCCAGAAGAATAATCCTGATACCGACTCCGGGCAAGCGTTAACATCGGAGTCTCCGAAGCACACCTCGGACCATGGAAAGGATGCGAAGAAATCTCGCAAATCCTCCCAGTTAGCAGCCCCATACTTCCATACATGGCGAAGCTGCCTAGGTCGGTTATTCGCTTGATATGCAAGTTCGGATGCAATGCTGCGGTTGGTCATTCCGTTTACGCAAAACAGGGCTTTGGTTTTGCACCATGTGTCGAGGAATAACCGTGTAGGCGTGGGACATATGTAGGCCATGTGGTGCGCAATCGACGGGAGTATGAATCCTTTCTGGAGGTTCTTCGAGATTGATGAGGACTCGTAGGGTCGCCACAAATTCATATAAAATCATACACTATTCCTTATGAGTTCGCCACCAGTGAGACTCATGCAGCCACTTTGCAGAGTAGATTATAGTGTTACTATATTTGCTGTGATCAAAACTCGCATTTACCGGCTTAGAGTTGGTATAAAAACCATAATGCCAACATCCCACTACCAAAAAGTAAATTTAGAAAATAATTAAATATCACAAATATTGTAGATAAGAAAAGTAATTAAAGACTAACTTAAGGGATTTTCTTATCTCTAAGAAGTGTTTCCAATAATATAATACCCTTTACAACATGATTAACGAGTGGATATCTATTACAATTTTAGTCCACTATCACGAATTCCATTGACAGATATATTGATCTGGTATTTCAGCAGAATATAAAATCTGATAAGCGAATGTAAGGAAAGCATTGCTCCAGGTGGATTACACAAACGTATCGCTTTTGAAATGTAAACGGATTCTATTAATTTCCAGGAATAACATAGTACTTAGTATGTGCTTGTAAGTAGATCACCGGTTGTTAAATTAGAAATAAGGTATTAAAAAAGTCTAGCTTTATATAAATTTCCACGAACCTCAATCAATATTAACAATAAATAGGAGCTTAGTGAGTCAATCCGGTCATAATATTGGTAGTCTACAGGTACAGGCAACAACTCACAATTGTCTTCATCCCCGCACCCTGATAAACCCCCAACTCAAATGAGTAATCTACAGCGAGGCTGCGTATTCATGAAACATTTCTTTTGTCTTTACATTGAGAATAGGTTGACATAGGTAAACGTATGTTTCTTAAAGGAAACTCAAATAACACTGGAGTATCGATTGTTCTCTAAAAATAAAATGCTGTCGAAAAGTGTGTTCAGCTTGCCAAGTCTTATACCTGTAAATCATTCTTGGTAAATAGGAATGGACCTTCTTGGAATATGAAGCAGCAGGAATTCTGATCCGTAAGAGACACAAATGAGGGTAGGAAAGATAGTATCCAATTTGCAAATTGGTACAAAAAGAAATCTGAATGGAGGGATCAGACATCAAAAGACATAAATAAAGTTGACCTACAGCAGAAAAACCATACACGATGTGTTAGTGAGCAGGTAGCTTTAAAACATAAATAATCCTAAAACACTTACATTCTTGCGAGAGTGTGTTTAATGTAAGCAAACTTGCGTCACCGAAGTTATTTTAAGTTTGCTGGCAGAATCAAAAACATATTGTCTAACTTGGCCTTGATGGTGAGAGAGTTCTGGCTCTTATAAATACTTTTTGTGTGTACCCTGTATCACCCAGTTAGTAACAGTACTTCTTCTGTTACTAACTGAGTGATACAGGGTGTTCGGCGTAAGTAGTTAAAGCAGACTTAATAATAGTAATAATAATAATAACAATAACAGTATTTAGACATCTGTTGAACTCATTTCTTCATTCTGCAAAGTGATTCAATTATAAATAGGCAATAAGTAGTCAACTTATTGTTGAACTCAAGTAGTGACACAAACTCCAGTTGAACCTACGTATCATGTCACTTTTGGTTCTTCGACATGGGCTGAAAAGTCCCAGGAGAAAATGAACATGACTTATTTCGAAATGCTCATCTGTCACTAGGTTATGAAGTTTCGTGACATTTCGTCTGTTCGTTTACAAGCTATAGTCGTTTGAGTGACGCTACTTTTGGCTTAGACAAAAATTGGAAAAACGGGAATTTCGCACTTTGATCCAACACCGGGAGAGGGGGGGGGGGGGGGGGGGGGGGGGCGGAGGGCAAAGTCTCATACGGGGCAAAGTCTCTGCTTTCAACCCGGCGAAGGCCAGGACGATCTTTGTCCCTGTTCAATCCAAGTTAACATGCAGTTGTGGGGTTTCTCTATATTACATGGAGAACCAACCCACAATTCTATACCTAATTTCGACCGCTTTCAGCGCGTCATACCTATCCATTCCCCTTATATGCTATTCACCTGAAATAATATGTTTTCCCCAAGGACGCATAGCTAAACTCATTATTCTATGCAGATAATGCATAATTGAGTTTAGCTAACATTTTCGCCATACGGCAATACTATTCCTCTAACCATGTGATTTCCACCGGAAATTCCATTCGTATTGGTTAGCAACAATCTAACGACGCGGTTGTATCATCATCCACTGGCTTGGGTAATTACCAACATTCATTATAGTTTTTCCCACTGTACCATTTCCCTAGCCGATGTAGCATCCTATCGATTTTCATCAAATCATCCATTCGCCTGGGATCAATGATCTCTTTTTGCAGGTGAATAGCACCAGCTAAATTTTCCTCTCCTTCGCAATTCTGTCTTTCCATAGTTAAATGCCCTCTGACTACACCATAGCCGTAACACTGGGTCAGTAGGTCAGGTCAGTAGCTGCATTTGATACCAACACACACAACCAAAGCTACCTCGAGATCACAGCACATCGTGTTTCTGTTCTCTCATTCTCCACGTTCGTCAATTACCAATTAACCGAAGTTACCACACTTCGACGAGCGTGGCGCTGAGAGAGCAGACGCGTGGTCTCTTTTGGTTGTTCTGTGTGTAAAATGGAATACAGAATTTCACCCCTAATTCAACAGTCGCTATTCAACAGTCGCTTGTCGTTCATCATCGCGGGTAGTTATACCGCCGCTCGGGCCCAAATTTAAATTCGCGAATTTTATAGAAATCGCATCTCAACCACTGACACAGTAGTCACGCTGCTGCTCAAGCCAAATTTAAATTTTCGAATTTTATAGAAGTCGATTAACAACACCGCAGCATGTGCACTAGACGGGAGTCGAGGTCGTTGGATTGTCAGTGTCGGGGGAATAAACCGAAATACAAGTGTAATATAAATCTAAAAAAAACCAATCGCAAATAATTTATAAAAGCCTACGGCAAATTATAAAATTAAGAAACAATAAAATAAGAAAATTATTAAACTGGACAACTCCCACAGTGTGTTTGTTATTTTTGCTCTTTCCTTGGTGCTTTTACTTTGGAATTATTTATCCAGTGACCTTGGGGATAAAGTGAATACTTGCCATACGTAGGCATACATACTTTTACCCCCACACAGCCTCCACGTGACACCTCTGGATAGCTGTAACCGTTCTACGAACCATACAACTCCCTGCAGGTGAGGTATCCTTTCCGCCAAGGAACTTTACTCACCTTTTTCAACACACGTGCCCACAGACGTGTCCCAATAGTCATTTCCACTCCTGTAATAAAGGTTATATGACATTGCAGCGACGTTGAACCCGATATCAGAAAGCAAGGAAATTAACGTGCAAAAGCTTCCAATATCGAGTTCAACGCATGCATGCATCGTATGCAAGAACAATTTCAAAAGGGCAGCAAAGCATCGCATCTAAGCAGTGTGCTTATGCAGCAAAGCATCGCATACAGGTCACCAATCTCCCATCCTAAACATCAACGCGATGTTACCCAAGAAATACCATTGTCGGTAAATAAACCGAACAACGGATGCCTATCCTGGTGGCTAATGAAAATTAACACCTAAACCTCTGGCATGACTCTAATGCTAAGGCACACTTGCGCAAACAAAACCAATCGTTGCGCCGCTGATTAGCAGTCGAGCAACCATAAACTCTTAACACTATCCCCGATAGATGTTTATGATTCGAAAATCCTAACAAAGGAACTATACAATCCCACGGTTCCTTTTATTACCCATCTGAAACACACAAGAACATTGTTAGCTTAAGCCAGATGGGTAACCAGCATTACATCCCATAGTTCCGTGTACCCATCCGAATTGCATGCGATCCTATGTCCGCATGCCAGATGTGTAGTACAAGCAAACCAAAGAATGATCGGAGAATAAGCGGCGGCATCCGATCAACAGACAAAAGGGACAAGATTCCGACCACCAGCAACTAATGGTGATGGTGATGATGATGATAATGATCATAAGAAAAGATTTCTCCTTTTACAGAGACTATGGGTAAATTAGCTAACAGATACTTTGGGAAATTCTGTTAGCAGACAGGATGGGAGATTATGTGCAGAGATGCGCTGGGAAGGTTTCCCTTGCCGATGGGGAATTGGAATCCAGTCGAGAGGATATAGTCGCAACGGAAAGTCTACTTCGAGGAGGTCGTCCGCACGTTTTTAATCCAAAAAGAAAGTACATGTAAGTAGCTACTTTGGCACCCGCCAAGTAGTGAACCAATGCATGCAGCGACACCCTGAGAAAGGTTGCCGCAAGACTAATAACTTTGCCCGGAAAAACAAACTATTATGGGAAATTTATCAAGCCTCGGATATGGGCCGGATACACGACGACGACCACGGAAACGAAAATGGCTAAACGATTTAAGAATTTTCTCATGAAACGTCCGCTCACTATACAGAGCTCGAGCTGCACAGCAGCTAGCCGATGCCATAACAGCATTACAAGAAATAAGATGGACGGGGAGTGGTTTTATTCAAAGAAACGAGTATGACATTTATTAAAGCACCTACGGGGGAGTCCCCTGACGATGAAAAAGAAGAATTCTACGAGAACGTCGAACGGGCCTTCAATGCCTGCCCAAGATACGATGTGAAAGGTCGGGAGCCGGTTTCCAGGCACTGCGTAGTTTGGATGAGAGCAATAATGACAATGGACTACGAGTCATCGAACTGGCAGCATCAAAAAACTTGGTCGTTGCAAGTACCAGGTTTCCGCGTAAAGATATCCACAAAGCAAGCTGGGTATCACCTGATGGAGCCACTCGCAACCAAATTGACCACGTGTTGATAGATCGCCGCCAATCCTTGAGCCCGATGACGGTACGAACATACCGAGGTGCCAACGTCAATTCGGATCACTGTCTCGTTGGTATAGCCTTTCGAGCGCGGATTGCCTTACGGAGACGTATTGCATCCCCGGATCAACACGGCTGCCTCACGCAATGAGAACACCATTAACACCTTTGGTCATGCTCCAAGACTCGCCCTCGAAGAGCTTCTGGGGTAAGAAGTATGGGACGCCGGCATACGGCGTTATGTTCACTTCTTACCTCCGTGCATAACGTCTCTCTAATTATTCACACAGGACTTAAGGGCAACAATAGTTCTATATTTAGTAAACAAAGCTTAAATGTAACAATAATCCTTTATTTCGTAAGCAAAACTTAAGTGTAACAATAATCCCTTACTTCGTAAACAAAACTTAAGTGTAACAATAGTTCTTGATTTAGTCTCCACTTCGCGATAGACTCGCACTTCTATTTACTATAAATGCTAGTGCACAACATTAACTACAACTGACTCCACTTGAGATATATTCAGGGTTCTATTTACAATAAACACTTGGTGCACAACATAAAAATCAACCGACTGTCTCCTCGAGCTAGATCCAGACTTTTTTTGTGTACACCACACGCAGGATGATTGCATCCGCGGATCAGGTTCGGATCAACACGCCTGCCTACGCAATGACAACATAAGCAACACTATGCGTTAAGACTCGCCTTCGAAGAGCTCGATGGAGGGAGAGTAAGTCCTCGGGCCAGAATGCCGAGCGTAGAAGAGAAATGGACACGACTTAAGAATACGGTCATTAGTACTGCCAACTCCATCTTAGGCAGTAGTCATAGAGATCGGAACGACTTGTTTGATGATGAGTGCAAATTAGCGACTGAACGTTAGAATGCTGCATACCGGGCAATGCAGCAGTCTCATAGGACGCGGGTACGCGGAGAGAAATACAAAGAACTCAGAAGATCTGAAAAAAGACACCACAGACAGAAGAAAAGTGCCTGGGAAAAAATCTAGTCTGTGAAATAGAGAAAAGTACAGAGCGAGGTCCACACCAGGCACGCAAGTTCTACCAAATAATCCACAGTATGACGTGGTACACACCACGCTGCACTTACTGCAAGGATAACGAGGGTAATCTGACCACCGATCCCGAAGGCATTCTGGAGCGATGGGAAGTGCATTTCAATGATTTGCTAAACGGTCAGCTCACAGAAGGATTGGAGGCTCCACCAATGCAAAATCAAGACCAAATGCTGCCTTGTGGGGGTTCTCTATACCACATGGAGAACCAACCCACAATGCCAACCAATCTTGACCGCTAACAGCGCGTCACCCTAACCTAACCAACTCCCCATTCAAAACATGCAAAACACATCCCAATTTGCAAGCGCACCCATCCCGAACTTGCAAGAATCCATCTCCCAATCTGCAATAAAATGCATTTCCCAAAACTCCCAACAGAATACAATTCAATAGAATATATTCTAAATCATCTCCCTCAATTACATCACCCCACATATAATTTTTCCGAAAACCGATTCGGTCAATTCTCTATTTAAGTCATATTCCTTCCTTGCGCCCAAGCAATCTTAATTTCCCCGGAAAGTCATATGCTGCAATAAAACGCATATTAATCATCACCACCAACTACACCGAAACGCATACATTTCCCCGAAATTACTTCGGTTAATTCTCTATCCAAATTATACCCCTCGCTTGCACCCAAGCAATTCCAATTTCCCCCGAAAACCCATGCCTATACTTGCTCGTGTTCCCAAACCGATTTCTCGCTACACATAGCAACCGAGGAATCTAGCCCAGCCAGTACGGCAGGAATTCCCGGAAACAAACTCCCTATACAGGCATAGCAACTCTTTTCGAAGTTCCTAGTAAATGGCGGCGAGTCGATTTTAGCTATGACTCAACCGCCACGACAGCATGAATGGATTCTTTCCTTTATTAGTCAGTCGTCATCCAACTACCAACGCGCGCACATCAGGTCGAGGTTCAGCCCCCCGTAACGTGCGCTCGGGGGCGCGCGAAGCCCCGAGTGTGTAACCCAGATCGCCGTGTCTTTGCCGGTGTCCTGATTTCTAAACGAAAATCATCTATTCGTGTGTCGGGTTCGCTATCCCTAAGTTTGGGGTCGTTTAGCCGTGCGTGTTAAGGTTCAGCGAATCGGCGGTTATCATTAAGTGTAAAGGTAGCGCACAACACGAACAATAAGCGGCGTCGCGGAACGCGGGCAACTAAACTCCTCGTAAATAAAACTAAGTGAACACTTAAAGCAACTCTCCTTGTAAATAAAACTAACTGAACAATTAAAGCAACTCGTAAACCAACTACACCTGTGTGTTTTATTCCCGCGGTTTCGCTTCCTCGCCGTGCAGCAGCGTCCTGGGCGTTTGCCCACCTCCATTCTCTTCGTTGTGGACGGGTACGGTGGCAGAGCGATGGGGACCGGATCGAACCATGTGCCGTACGCCGGCACCACATCTCCCGCCCCCACACCTTCTCCAAGCATTGAGGAAACATTAAAAGCCATAAGACAGCTCTAATCAAATACAGCCTCCGGAGCTGATGGCACACCAGCTGAGCTGATCAAACAAGGAGGGACGCAATTCATGAGATCGTGGTGCACGTATATATAGGAGCAAGAGCAGATGCCGGAAGATTGGCGTCGTGGAATAATTTGCCCCATACATAAGAAAGGAGATATAACAGTATGCAGCAACTATAGGGGTATAACATTGTTGAGTACAGCCTATAAAATACTCTCCTCTATCCTACAAGATCGGATTGCCTCATACGCTAAAGTCATCATTGATCAATATCAAAGTGGCTTCATCCCAGGCAAATCAGCGATTGATCAGATATTCACCCTTAGGCAGGCGATGGAAAAATGTGAGGAACTTAAGATTCCATTATATCATCTATTTATAGACTTTAGGGCAGCCTACGACAGCATAGCCAGGGTAGAACTATATAATGCCATGAGAGAGTTCAGCATTCCAAACAAATTGATACAACTTTTTAGGTTGACCATGACCAACGTAACTAGTCAAGTAAAAATAGCGGGATTGCTGTCCAAACCAATAAACATCTTTAATGGACTCCGACAAGGGGATGGTCTGGCCTGCCTTCTCTTCAACCTGGCGTTGGAGAAAGGAATCCGTGACTCTGGCGTTACAACTAGAGGGACTATTGTCACCAAGTCCAGCCAGATATTTGCCTACGCAGATGACATCGACATAATCGGTAGATTCGATTCGGCTGTACAGGACTTCTTCACCCAGATCGAACAGGCGGCACAAAAACTGGGACTGCACATTACTGAGGGAAAAACTAAGTACATGGTGGCAACTTCTGCGAAGAGAAGACCTAACGTTGGTCAAACGATCAGGGTAGTGGAGCACAAGTTTGAAGTATTGCAATCCTTTAACAACGTTTGGTCAATAGCATCAGCCGATAACAATATGGAAGAAGAAATACGCGAAGGGCTGATCAAATCCAACAAAGGCTACTATTGTTATTAGTAGTGTACTTGCTAGAGCAAGTTTCGTTGTTATGTCCTTTTCCAACTTTGACTGTGCGACCCTTGCAATATTCAAATGGCTATTTCACTTCTAATTAACGAAAATACAAGTTACATTAAAACTGCCCCAATGTTCCACTCGTCTACCATTACACTGAATCTTAGATGAAGTCTGCCACGACTTGTGCTTTTCGGAAGCGGCGGAGAACGACTGTGTTTTTGTGCAGGTTCAATTGACGCGTCTATAGGAATCGGGCGTTTTTTTTTTTTAATTTCATTTTATATCTTTCTTAGGGGACCGTCGATTTCGATGAGAGTACTTGTAATTTGGTGGGTAGATCAGAAACATTTTGATAATAAATGCTCAGGGTCCTAGGGTTCGTCTGGTTGGCCAAATGACCAGGACTCCATTTTCAGAGGTTTGAGGGCTTTTGTTTTGGTCGAAGATACTTAAAATGTAATCGTTGCTCCAGATTGAGAAGTTTGCAGTTCGATCTTGACTTAATTATTGAATTCCAGTGGCAGACTGACATTACTACCCTATTTATTGGCCTGTAGGAATCCGGAAGTTCATGACCTCACCGACTCGACTCCGCCATCGTTCCCTGTCCTGTGCGCTCTCCTTCCACGTTCGACCATCCGATCCGAACTCCTCGAGGTCCAACCTAACATTGTCCTCCCATCTCCGCCGCGGCCGTCCTGTCGGTCTCTTTCCCGTTGGCTTACCGTCAAGAATTCTATGCACGGTCCTATCGTTGCCCATTGGCGCCACGTGTCCGACCCATCTTAATCTTCGCGACCTTATTACTCGCACTGTTGTAGGTTTGCGGTATAGCTCTTGCAATTCCTGGTTGTGGAGTTTCCTCCATTGTCCTGCCTCCTCGTCATATTAACCGCCAAAGATACCCCTTAAAAGATATTTAGTATATCTTATTGCTTCGTTACCATGGAATTGTTATCTGTTTTGAGTAGCACATTATTTCCTTCATACACTTTTTTCCAGATGTGGTATCTGGATTCCATGATACGCCTGTGTATGCATTTAGTATTCAATGCACTTTTACAGGTACTCATTGCATTGGATATGTTGATTAGGATTAATCAACATATGGGGGTTCACATGCAGGTGAATCGTGTTAATGGTGGGGGGTGGCCCCAAAAAGGTGAGTATTAGGGGAGTGTGGGCATTGCGTGTAATACCACAGCAGTTTTAATTGCTAAAATTGAGGAATTGAAGTTTGAATTGATAGATCATCCACGGTATTCACCAGATCTGGCTCTGGGCGACTTTTTTTTTATTTTCAAATTTAAAAAAAAAAGCTCCCCCCGCTTGGTAGAAACTTTGACGTGGTGTGGAGGCTTAAACTGCAATGAATCCCTCAGGCTATGCTAACGGAAGCATATGCTTCCAGTAGAACCACCCATGTCAGACAGGCTAGTGAGGAGTAACACACAAAGATCTACCACCCCTAATCCAGGGTGTTACGCGTCACCGTGCCCATTGGATGGTTTGCAGCCAGGGGTATACCGGCTGTATTATAACGGCGCCTCTCTGACACCGGGTCGAATCAGAGCAGTAAGCAGTCCTTACCATATCAAATATGGGATCTGATGTGGCAGACTATTTGATACCCCAAGACTCGTGGGAACAAATGTGAATAATCAATATACAAAAAACAATCTCACGAAAACCCGGTAGGCGTAGGTGTTATGAGCCGACACTACCATAAGGGAACAAATCATCAAGAAAACACCGACTCGGCAAAAGAAAAACGAAAAAAGTGGGATATACGCGTCGGCACGTGGAATGTTCGAACGTTATATAAACCAGGCGCGATACAGACGGTCCTAGCAAACGCGGAACAATATAAAATGGACATCGTCACGTTTCAGGAAGTCCGACTCCCACATCAAGTAATCGAAACCAACGGGTGTACACTGGCGTGTGGAGGTACCGATACACATAACCTCGGAACTGGCTTCATCATAAGCAAGAAGATTACGCCCCATGTAAAAGATGTGCAATTTGTTAATGGCCGAATGTCGGTGCTAAAAATACAGGGACCATGGTACAATTATGTATTTATAAACGTACACGCCCCAACAGAATCTACGGACGAAGACACAAAGGACACATTATACGAGACCCTAGAGGAAGTATTTGATGGGATCTCATCATCCGAAGTTAAAATCCTCCTCGGGGACCTCAATGCGAAAATGGGAAAGGAAGATATCTTCCAACCAATTATAGGTAAAGAGAGCCTACACGACGTTTCAAATGATAATGGAATTCGAATTATCACGTTCGCAGCGTCCAAAGATCTGGTAGTGAAAAGCACGATGTTCAAGCACAAGCAAATCCATAAAGCCAAATGGATATCACCCGATGGCGTAACGCGTAACCAAATAGACCACTTCCTCATAGACAAAAGACACCACTCGAATATCCTGGACGTAAGATCATATCGATCACCTTCTACTGATGGGCAAAATCAGGAGTCGGCTGACAGCAAACCCACATGGGCAGTCACGGGAGACGAGCAAAAAGTTCGACATTGATAAACTAAAAGACCTGCGCAAAAGGGCGGAATATCAAGACGAACTAACGAATAGATATAGCCAATTTAGGAAGCCAATAGTGTGGACACTAAATGGACATGATCAAAGACACAATCAAATAAAAGGTATTAGGATTTAAGAAAACAGTTATGTCCAAACCTTGGTTTGACGATGAGTGTGGGGCGAAGATCGAACAACGTAAACGCTTCAGAGTGATCCACTTAAAAGGATATTATGAAGTCAACGCAGAAAGATACGCGACAATTCGGAAAGAGACAATGAGACTCTTCAAACGCAAAAAACCCGAATGGGAAAAGACTTGGATCAAAAAAATCCTAGAAAATGCCAGAGCAAAGAACATCAGAGGTATGTATGCCGGCATAAATTCAATTAGAAATAGGGAGAGCCAAAATAACCCGAGACACAAACGGCTGTCTAGTCACAGAAACAAACAATATCGTGACAAAGTGGAAGCAGGACTTTGAAAACCTGCTCAATGTGCGCACCCATCAACCACATATAAACGCACCAGACGTACATACAGCCGAGCCTCAGATCCCAGAGCACTCTTTCCACGAAGTTGTAGACGCAATAAACCGATTGAAAAACAACAAGGCTCCCGGAGTCGACTGCATACCGGCAGAGCTTGTGAGGCATGGCGGAGAGGCAACCGCTCGAAATATCCACCAACTGATGAAAACAATACGGGATAAGGAAGTCAGTCCGGAAGAATGGAAAACCTCAATAGTCGTCCCCATTTTCAAAAAAGGCCACAGATCTGACTGTGAAAACCACAGAGGAATATCATTGCCCCCAACCACATACAAAATACTAGCAAATGTTATACTGGCGAGAATCACACCGTATGCAGAAGAAATATTGGGAGACTCCCAATGCGGATTCCGTAGGGACCGGTCAACAAGCGACCAAATGTTCACAATAAGGCAACTGCTGGAAAAGAAGTGGGAATACGGAGAGACGGTTCACCAACTGTTCGTGGACTTCAAAAAAGCCTATGACTCAGTCGCAAGGCAAAGACTCTACCATATTGTAGTTGAGCTGGGAATCCCGAAAAAATATGCCGCCCTCATTCAAATTTGCCTGAACGAAAACAAAGGGCGAGTTAGAATAGAAAACCACCTCTCAGAACCATTTGAAATCCGGGACGGACTAAAACAAGGGCATGGCCTTGTGGGGCTTTTCAGGGCCCGAAGAGCCATACATCGCTCGATCCCCACCTTTCCAGGCGAACGACTTACCTCTCGGTCGAACTTCAGCAAGGTTGCGTAACCTTGCTACGGCATTTACCCTCAGCCAAATCGCCGGAATTAATACGGTTACCCAATCGGATAACCGTTTCGAATTTATGTTAGGCAGCTTACCTATTCTGTAGGGGATTTCCTTACAAACCCCTTTTTCTCCAGCATCACCACTGAAAACATTAAATCCACGGCAAAGCTTATCACCTTGCCGTGGCATCGAAAACTCACCCTCGGCCAGACCATATTCCCTAAAAAAACATTAAGCCCACGGCAAAGCTTATCACCTTGCCGTGGCATCGAAAACTCACCCTCGGCCAGGCCATATTCCCTAAAAAACATTGAGCCCACGGCAAAGCTTATCACCTTGCCGTGGCATCCAAAATTTACCCCCGAGGTGTACATCATTTCCTGAAAAGAATATAAGTCCATGGCAAAATCAACACATTGCCATGGCATCTGAAATCTTACCTTTAGGCATACATTCTGCCGGGGCATCTCGTTTCCATAGCCTTAAGCTATGGAAACAACAATCAACAAGAGTTCCTTGTGACTCGTTGAATTTGTTTACCCCCGGCATAACATGCATACGGCTATTGCCCCTATCGATTTACTATCGCCGACAAGGTTTCTGTTGACGCAAATCAAACATTGTTCCTGTTTACCAGCAATCGCTGGCACCACAATTAGCGTTCCCCATGTCCATAGATAACATTCAAACAACGATCACCAGCAGCCAGAAAGTGTTTACTTACAACATCTGGCAATGGCTGCACCCTATGTTCGTTGCAATGTTTGATCATCGGCAACAGAAATGATGATTTATGGCCTTCCATTAGGATGACCAAATCATCGGTTTGGGTCTTTCACACCCCAGATGCTATTATTTACATTCCTAGGAAATGCACTAGCGATGTTGCCCGCCATCCACGGTCGCTGAACGATCGTATGCATGGCATACGCACACATGCGCAATGTGTGCCTATTCCGTCAGATCCAATCACGATTAACTACATCGAGTTAATCGTGTAACTCCGCCTCTTTTTCAGTCTCTTTGAGGTTCCCTTTTCTTGGATGATTTCCAATCAGTCAGCCTTTTTCCCTTGAGTCGACTAGTGTGTGGCGAGTCTCGACATTTTATTCCCGGTCCAGTTTATTTATACTTTTCTATTATTTCTAATCACGCCGTATCGCTTAAGTTAATTTTAATGTGAACATTTAGTTAAAACCGTTTCAGTGCGTTAATTATTGACAAGATCGTCGGGATCTGGTGTGGCCGATGTGCTTTTGTGTTTGCTGTGACTTATATTAGCACTAGACTGATGTAAAAGATTTTACTTGCTCATAAAATTGCTCGAATTGTATTTGATCGCGTAATAAGAGTTTATACTTGAATTTCTATAAAACCTGAAAAATATACATTAAATAAAAAGACAAACTAAAGAATATAAAATTAATAAAAGAACTTTCATCGAAACAACCCGTGTGCTTTTTATTTCACCAGTTCGCTCCGTTTGGGAAGTGTTTCCGCTGAAGAACTTTAAGCGGTATTTTTCGGTTTCTTATGTGACAAGTCCTCGGTGATTCGGTGGTGTTTTAGCTGAATCCGCACCCGTGCTTGGTGCATAGCCAAAATACCCACATTGGTGACCGCGACAAAAAACGCGTACCTTTTCGAACATTTATGCTCATAGTCGCGACATAGTAAGTGTTTTAATCGAGGAACAATTACATCTTGTGCAATTTCGAAAACGCTTAAAGACAGTGACCGGCACTATACAATACACAATACAAGCCACCAAAGAACAATATAAAGTACGAAAAACACCAGAAATAAAGTCAATAAAAGGGTGCAATCACCCCAACGTTCAACATAGCTAACACGTGGAGTTACCAGCGACTTACATCTTTAACAAACACCAACATCTCAACAAGCAGCCAGGCGACGCAATCAATTCCCGCCCACCGTAAAGCTCCCAACGTTGGACTTCAGGTTTTTCTTTATCATTTATTTTTCCTAAATGTTCAATTCTCCTTGTGACGAGCTCCTTCTGAGCCTCCGAAAATAAGCTTTCAAATATTGTTTACCTTGTTTAGAAAACTGTGTAATTTTCAAGTCATTAAACTCAAACTATTTTTCAAAAATTAAAATTTATACAATAACTTTATTAACTTTAAATAAGGGACAACTATCGTAGAAATATTAAAATCTAATAAGTAACTATAGATGTTTCACAAGTTATAGAAGATCCACCAATGTCCAAAGTGCTTATTTCTAAGTGAAACCGATTAATTATTCACCGATGCAGTGATCGTGAGAATAATTAATTTATTATTTTGTTTTTTTTTCTCTTTCTTTTACGATGTGCTGGTTCAAGTTTTTTTTTATAAGCGTACAACTCGATTAGTGTTACGGATTATTTGTTGCTACACACTCTATTAATAATCGACCAATGCAAACACTTCGTGTATTGTCTTACAATTTAGAAGCGAATTAATATTTCGAAACAATAGAGACAGACATTCCTCAGACATATTTTCCCTTTGCATACGGTGTTTACTTAAAGTTAATATACAGAAAATTATTGTTGACTAATTTGGTGGTTCTACACTTGCACACGTAGATATATTTTTATTTAGAGAATAAATAAGGAAAGCCAATAACCGAATTAATAATTATGTTACATTTTTTTTATACAAATTATAACCTAAGATTAAAATTATAAAGATCATTAAACAATATTAAAAATCAAATTAAAAAGAAGGAAACCGAAGCCGAACCACGAATTTAGTATCTAGCCGAACTGTAACACTTAAGAATAAAATATATTTTCTACGTCGTCACATCTCGTATTATAATACACGAAAAGGCAGTGTATACCTTTACATAATAAAGATTAAAAAAACAGAAACCAGTGTGCCAACTATTCGGTAGTTTATTGTGTCGAAATAACAACCTTTTAAAGTATTTGCAAACCAAATATAACTAAACAACAATCAATAATTCAGAAACAAATACACAAACATAATTGTTAAAATTAAAAACCAGTAAAATTACCATACCAAAAACTCGATTGAAATTGTAAACGCACTCTCTTATATTTGTAAACCCCTTCAGGGTACATAGTAACATTGGAATCAGTGTTTGTCCTAAATAAACGTTCACCCACTCACTTGCAGTCACACACAGGTCCGCGTAATTAAGTTTTTTTCGGCTTCAAAGATTTAAAATAAAGTTTAATTATTTTAGGATTAAGCTGTATGATATTACAGTCCTATCCGTTATTCGCGACCTCTCGACCACCGTTTAACTCCATTCGCCTCCGCACGACCACTCTCGACTCCACTCGACCAGCTCCTCGCGTCCTCTTTTGACTCTTTTACTTGGCCTCCTTTCACCCTTCTTCGCGTTCTCTTACGCCTTTGACTCCCGTTTCGCGTCACTATCTATTATGGTCAACACGAGAAACACCATGGCCAAAAAGGCTCAGGAACAATCCGAGCCTCTCGAATTCCACGACGCCTCCAGCGTCGATTTCCCCACCGAGCAAGTCGATGCTGACCTAGACTTGCCCGGACAATCTACTCCTCTGGCACCACCCGTTGCCCCCAGCGTCGTGAACCGACCCCAGCCTTCTTCCACAGACACACTCCCGACTGCTCCTAACGCCCCTGGTACCGGCCCTTTGGTAGATTCCGGCATTTTTATGCCCACAACTAGTGCCGGTACCTCACAACAAACTCATAGGCACCCAGAGTCCCAAGAATTCCGCGATGCTTCCAGCCTCGGGAACGGGACTCGTCATTTAAATATAGGGCTTCCCCCCTTCGATGAGGAGGACCCAGACCTTTGGTTTGCAATGGCAGACCGCATCTTCCAGGCCTCGGCCTTGCACGACGAACAACTTCGTGCAGTTGAGCTGTTGAAAGTGCTTGGCCGCACTCAACGACCGCATGTTGCACACATAATAAGGTCGGCCGGCCGCAACCCATATAGCAACATGCGTGAAGCTCTGCTCGACGCATTGGACGAGCCAGGAAGTGTGCGGCAACAACGTTTAGCCGCTGTATCCAACCTTTCTGGGATGAGACCATCTCTTTTCCTGACCCATTTACGCTCTATAGCGGGGACCAGGATTGGGGACGACCTAATAAAGCCTCACTTTTTGAGGTGTCTTCCCCAGCATGCCCGTTCGGCACTTATAGCCCAACCCAACCAGAGTTTGGGCTATTTATCCAAAATTGCGGACGCAATTATGGAAAGCTCAGATCAGTATTCTGAGCCTCCAGCGTACCAGGTAGCGGCGGTTTCTCAACACGCCGCCCAGCCTGCACGGCACCCTCGTCTCCCTTTCACAGCCCATCAATTGGTCCCAACTCCCCATCCTCCTCAAACCCAATTACCTTTTAGAGGGCCCGCCTCAACCAATTTCCCTCAGGGGAATCCAGTGGCAGGCCCCAACCCTAACCAAAGAAATTCGCCACCTCAATTAACCACTGCTGACCTTCGGGCGCTTCAAACCTCACTCCTCCGCGAGATAACGCAATTGCGCGCGGAGGTGAGGAACAATCCTCGAAGCGCCCAGAACCGAGCCATGCCGAGCCGTCCTCTCAATCGGCAAAATTCCTACCAAACTGCCCCTCAGAGGGCCTATATGCCTCAAAACGCCCCACAGAGGGCCAATTCCTCTCAAAATGGCCCTCACCGGGCCAACTCCCAGCGAGCTCCGGCTCGACCTCCCCGTAACGGCAATGCCAATAGGCAGAATATACCAGATAATGCCGTTACTCTACCTTGGTGCGCCAATCACCAACGATATGGTGATCGCGCTTTTAACTGCAAAGCGCCTTGTGGTGGGACGCAACCTTCCACCAACCAGAGGCGCTCTTTAAACTAATTTTGCCGACCGACACCCTCGCGCAATCGGCCGGCACCCCTACGATAAGTCGCTTAACCATCCGGGATTCGAAACTGAATATCGCTTTTACTGTCGACACCGGCGCCGATATTTCAGTCCTCCCGCGATCGTTTGCTCCGCGTAACCGCGTGCCAGCCGCTCTTAAATTGTCAGCTGCAAATAATACGCCGATACTTACGTACGGACGTAAAAAGCTGACACTGCAATTGGGTCTTTGTCGTCCGATCACTTGGCGTTTCGTCATTGCGGACGTGAATGAACCCCTGATAGGTTCCGACCTATTAGGTGCACATAACCTGTTGGTCGATTCGACCCATAACAGACTAGTGGCTCCAACCGCACCCCCCTTGCCCATGACGGCATCACCAGCGGAAACTTCAGGAGCCACAAAGTGCACAGACCCATTCCAGGTTATGGTACAGGAATTTGTGAGTACAACAATTCCTCTACCTAACCAACGCCGACATAAAGCCACGGTGTTTCATCATATAGAAACACGTGGTCCCCCTGTGAGCCAGCGTCCACGTCGACTGGCTCCGGAAAAATTACGTGCGGCGCGCGCGGAGTTCGAGCATATGATCGAACTAGGTATCTGCCAACCGTCGGACAGTCCCTGGGCAAGCCCGCTCCACTTAGTGAAGAAACGTTCTGGTGAGTGGCGCCCATGTGGCGA
This sequence comes from Microdon myrmicae, assembly GCA_963931805.1. NCBI lineage: Eukaryota > Metazoa > Arthropoda > Insecta > Diptera > Syrphidae > Microdon > Microdon myrmicae. Next base: position 67,565,884 of record OZ007500.1, on the reverse strand, counting down.
TTACAGGCTGTTGAACGCAGCAACTGTCCCGGACAGATACCCAATTGCACACCTCTACGATTTTTCGTACAAGTTGCGAGGGTGCAATGTCTTCACTACCCTGGATCTCACCAGGGCATACCACCAAATTCCGGTGGCACCTGAAGACATCCCCAAGACCGCAGTCATTACACCTTTCGGACTCTTCGAGTTCAAAGTGATGACTTTCGGTCTCAGGAATGCCGCACAGACATTCCAGCGGTATATCGACACGGCTTTACGAGGTCTTAATTGCTGCCATGCATACCTTGATGACATTCTCATCGCCTCCAAAGACCACGCCGAACATAAACGCCACTTACGTCAGGTCCTAGAGCGCCTCCGTGAATTCGGTCTTGTCATCAACCCAGATAAGTGTCAATACGCCAAGGAGCAAATCACCTATCTGGGTTATGTCGTTGACAACCAGGGCATTCGCCCACTACCAGACCGTGTGGAGGCCCTCATGAAATACCCACGGCCTACTAACGTGAGTGAGCTGCGTCGATTTTTGGGCATGCTTAACTTCTATCGTCCAACTCTGAAGAACGCTGCCCAAGTTCAAGCTCCCTTAAATGAATTTTTGAAAGGAGCTAAGCGCAATGATAAGCGCCCCATTAATTGGACAGAAGTCTCTGATAGAGCATTCCAACTGTCCAAAGAACAATTGGCAAATGCCACCTTACTCCGATACCCTCTCGAGGGAGCGGCACTTTCTATCCAATGCGACGCATCGGATACCGCAATCGGAGCCGTCCTTGAACAGGACATTGAAGGCCGACCGGAACCACTTGGCTTCTTTTCAAGGAAGCTGAGTCCCACTGAGCGACGTTACAGCGCCTACGACCGTGAATTACTCGCGATCTACAGCGCTGTTAAGTACTTCCGTCATATGATAGAAGGTCGCTCACTCTCCATCTTAACAGACCATAAGCCATTGGTCTATGCGTTCCGGAAGAAGTCGGGAAATGCCTCCCCCCGACAAGAGCGTCAATTAGACCTCATTGGGCAATATTCTACGGAGATCAGGCATATCTCCGGTAAACAGAATGTCACGGCGGACGCCCTTTCTCGAATCGATACGATTCACTTGCGTTCCGCCTTGAATAACGCTGATCTTGCCCTAGCTCAAGAGGAGGACGAACAGCTCAAGTCCCTCCTAACTGCCGATACGGCACTAGAGCTTAAGAAAATTACCCTTTGCGACCCTTTGGGCGAAATCTGGTGTGATGTCTCCACTGGAACCGCTAGACCTTACATTCCCGAGAAACTTCGTAAGGGCGTGTTCCAGGTTTACCACAACCCAGCCCACCCCAGCGGCCGAGCAACAGCCGCTGCTGTCCGTCGCAAATTCATTTGGCCCCGGATGAACAAAGACCTCACCGGTTGGGCCCGTGCTTGTTTCCAGTGCCAGCGCTGCAAAGTAGCGCGACATAATGTACTGGAGCCAGCGCAATTCAAGCTTCCCACGGCACGCTTCGCCCATGTCCACATAGACATAGTGGGACCGCTTACTCCATCAAGAGGATTTTCTTATATCCTCACTATGATGGATCGCTGCACGCGATGGCCAGAGGCGACACCTCTCCGGGCAGTTACTGCCGAATCAGTCGCCAAGGCCTTTTACTCAACTTGGGTCACACGCTTCGGTGTACCAACCACCATTACTTCGGACCGAGGTCCACAATTTGAGGCGACAATCTTTAGGCAGCTAACAAATCTTCTCGGCTGCCAAAGGAGTCGTACCACCGCCTACCACCCGCAATCAAATGGGATGATAGAGCGCTGGCACAGATCTCTTAAAGCCTCACTCATGTGTCATAATGACACACAATGGTTTGACGCCCTTCCAACCGTCCTCCTCGGCCTGAGGACAAGCATTAAGGAGGACCTGGGTGCTTCGGCAGCAGAGCTTACCTACGGTACCAACCTCCTTCTTCCAGGAGAACTTTTCCTGAATGGCGAAACACCGCGTGACCAACTTCGTGAATTGGGACATCTCCGTGACCTGCTACGTAAGGTTAGGGCAACCCCTGTAACCAGGCACGGCTCCAAAAAACTTTTCGTCCACCCTGAACTGCACAGCTGCACGCACGTCTTTGTCAGGGTGGATAAGGTCAAAAAACCCCTCGACCCACCTTATGATGGCCCATTCAAAGTCTTCCGCCGCATCAGTGACCGCGTCTTCGAGATCGACATTAGAGGCAAGCGATCCACGGTCAGCGTCGAAAGGCTTAAGCCCTGTTTTCTGGAAGCTTCCGCTCCAGAATCACCTCCATCTACCGACACCGTTCCTACTCCACCAGCACAACCCCCCCGTACTCGCGCTCAAACGCGCGCCCAGAACCAACTAACCACCCCCTAACCTGCCTTACCTGTTTCGTGACTACGTCACTGGGGAGGGAGTGATGTGGGGCTTTTCAGGGCCCGAAGAGCCATACATCGCTCGATCCCCACCTTTCCAGGCGAACGACTTACCTCTCGGTCGAACTTCAGCAAGGTTGCGTAACCTTGCTACGGCATTTACCCTCAGCCAAATCGCCGGAATTAATACGGTTACCCAATCGGATAACCGTTTCGAATTTATGTTAGGCAGCTTACCTATTCTGTAGGGGATTTCCTTACAAACCCCTTTTTCTCCAGCATCACCACTGAAAACATTAAATCCACGGCAAAGCTTATCACCTTGCCGTGGCATCGAAAACTCACCCTCGGCCAGACCATATTCCCTAAAAAAACATTAAGCCCACGGCAAAGCTTATCACCTTGCCGTGGCATCGAAAACTCACCCTCGGCCAGGCCATATTCCCTAAAAAACATTGAGCCCACGGCAAAGCTTATCACCTTGCCGTGGCATCCAAAATTTACCCCCGAGGTGTACATCATTTCCTGAAAAGAATATAAGTCCATGGCAAAATCAACACATTGCCATGGCATCTGAAATCTTACCTTTAGGCATACATTCTGCCGGGGCATCTCGTTTCCATAGCCTTAAGCTATGGAAACAACAATCAACAAGAGTTCCTTGTGACTCGTTGAATTTGTTTACCCCCGGCATAACATGCATACGGCTATTGCCCCTATCGATTTACTATCGCCGACAAGGTTTCTGTTGACGCAAATCAAACATTGTTCCTGTTTACCAGCAATCGCTGGCACCACAATTAGCGTTCCCCATGTCCATAGATAACATTCAAACAACGATCACCAGCAGCCAGAAAGTGTTTACTTACAACATCTGGCAATGGCTGCACCCTATGTTCGTTGCAATGTTTGATCATCGGCAACAGAAATGATGATTTATGGCCTTCCATTAGGATGACCAAATCATCGGTTTGGGTCTTTCACACCCCAGATGCTATTATTTACATTCCTAGGAAATGCACTAGCGATGTTGCCCGCCATCCACGGTCGCTGAACGATCGTATGCATGGCATACGCACACATGCGCAATGTGTGCCTATTCCGTCAGATCCAATCACGATTAACTACATCGAGTTAATCGTGTAACTCCGCCTCTTTTTCAGTCTCTTTGAGGTTCCCTTTTCTTGGATGATTTCCAATCAGTCAGCCTTTTTCCCTTGAGTCGACTAGTGTGTGGCGAGTCTCGACATTTTATTCCCGGTCCAGTTTATTTATACTTTTCTATTATTTCTAATCACGCCGTATCGCTTAAGTTAATTTTAATGTGAACATTTAGTTAAAACCGTTTCAGTGCGTTAATTATTGACAAGATCGTCGGGATCTGGTGTGGCCGATGTGCTTTTGTGTTTGCTGTGACTTATATTAGCACTAGACTGATGTAAAAGATTTTACTTGCTCATAAAATTGCTCGAATTGTATTTGATCGCGTAATAAGAGTTTATACTTGAATTTCTATAAAACCTGAAAAATATACATTAAATAAAAAGACAAACTAAAGAATATAAAATTAATAAAAGAACTTTCATCGAAACAACCCGTGTGCTTTTTATTTCACCAGTTCGCTCCGTTTGGGAAGTGTTTCCGCTGAAGAACTTTAAGCGGTATTTTTCGGTTTCTTATGTGACAAGTCCTCGGTGATTCGGTGGTGTTTTAGCTGAATCCGCACCCGTGCTTGGTGCATAGCCAATAACCCACAGCCTCTCACCATGTCTCTTTAACCTTGTGTTCGAGTATGTCATCAGAAAGGTACAAGACGACAACATGGCCGGATCATCCCTGAACGGGGTCACACAAGTGCTCACATATGCGAATGACATCACCGTTCTGGGCGATAATCTAGAAACTGTTAGTAAAAATGGTGAAATCATCATGCAAACAGCAGAAGAGGTGGGCCTAGAAATAAATGAAGACAAAAGAAAATACATGATTACGGCCAGAGCAGGTGGACCTCAGAGAACACACATAAAATATTTGAAAATGTCAAAGAATTTAAATACCTGGGAACAATACTGGCGGCCAGTAACGAAATGTCGATGGAAATTAACAAAAGACTACACTCCGGCCACGCTACTTGGCACGCAGTTAGTAAACTGCTGAAATCCAAACTGCTATCACAGAATATAAAGCTCCGTGTCTATAGAACAATAATCATGCCGATCGCTCTATACGGATGCGAAACATGGGCTCTTACAAAACGGGAAGAAAACAAATTCCGCGTATAATAAAGTACTAAGGGGTATCCTTGGCGGCAAATATGATGGAGGCAGTAAAATGGAGGAAACTCCACAACCACGAATTGGAAGAGCTAAACCGCAAACCTACAATAATGAAACTAATCAAGTCGCGAAGGTTAAGATGGGTCGGACACGTGGCGCGAATGGGCGATGATAGGACCGTGCATAGAATTCTTGACGGTAAGCCAACGGGAAAGAGACCGACAGGGCGGCCGCGACGGAGATGGGAGGACAATGTTAGGTTGGACCTCGAGAAGTCGGATCGGATGGTCGAACGTGGAAGGAGAGCGCACGGGACAGGGAAAAATGGCGGAGTCGAGTCGGTGAGGTCATGAACTTTCGGGTTCCTACAGGCCAATAAATAGTAAATAGTAAAAAAATAGCTCAGCGGACAACGGTTTACATCAAATGAGGAAGTCATCGCACACACAAATCCTTATTTTGAGGAACTACCGCAATCATACATTTTTCTTTTCTGAAGGCTTACAAAAATTGGACGGACGTCTGCGAAAGTGTAATGAATTAGAAGGAGAGTATGTGGGGTAAGAAGTATTGCACTCGGTTCACTTCCTTCCACCAGCATCACAAAGACAAGGTTCCGCCAACCGAATCGTCACTAAATGTTTGCACCGAAGAAAACACCAACAAGAAACGAAACTTCGCCACAAGACATGCACCAATAAAGAAAGTAAAATAAAACTGTTTTTATTTATCGCGATTGGTTTTTATTGTTTTCTAATAAGGGTTACATTTCGCACTTATAAATTCTTTTTCACTAAGCGCACCGATCGACAGCAATTTAGAGTTAAATTCTTTTGCACTATCTCAAACTAACTGCGGCACAAACTCGCCAAACAGGTGGAAACCGACAAGTTCAAAATACTTCTCACGACTCCGGTTTAATTACGCATCTCCGTGCCCACCGGAGAGCGGGAGTGACGCGTGACCGTGGCAGTCTGCGGATGGTAAAAGACTCACCGAGGATAGAACTCTGACAGGAATTCCATCCTAGGTTAGGGTTAAGAAAAGAGAAGAGAGAAAAACTTTTCTCTTAAGGGTGTGGCCGCCACAGAAATGCACTCATTCAGTGCAGTGGTGTGTGTGCGCGATCGAACAGATCGATGTTATTTACACGGGTTCGAAGGTAGTCGAACAACGAAACAGGCCGGCAGCAAAAACAAAGGAGATTCATGATCTATGTCTATGCTGTGCAACGTCGCTATGATACACGTTAGGAAAAAAAGGTGCTAATGGGATGCGATACTTTATACAATGGAAATTGTATATCGTATCTTGGGTCGGTGGCCAAAACGAATCCTTTGCGTACATTTGTATATGCCCGGTAATTAGTCGCGGCAGGGAAAGGAATTGAAGATTGTTTGTTTGTAGGAAAATAAACAATGAGTTGAATTCTAACGCGTTGTATGCATTAATGTCCTTGCAAAAGGAAATATTTCAGGTCTGGGTGGAGATTGCGGTGCAGGTGTGGGAAATTGAAATTTGCCTGGGGTTCTTGAAAAGGTAGAAAGAAATCTTACAGGAAATTATATGCGAAGAGTTTTCTTTTACAGGGACTTTATAGATTATACCTTAGATAATCCTAGATGCGTAAAGCAGTTAAGGTGCTAATGCGATTGCATTAGCGAAATTATATGATTGGATAGAGTTATGGGTGTTTTTTAAGAAGGCGAACCGTGGGGTTTGGCGGAACCGCCACAAGTATGTTGAAAAATAATAAAATAACATTTATAGAAGAAAATTTTTTTAAACATTTTTTTCTAAAGACCTATTGAGCTGCCCTTGTACTTCTTGCACGATCTTCTCTATTTTGTTTTTGTTCGCCCTCTACAGGCGTGTGTAGATTACTTTTCATATCTCATATCTTCAAGTACTGAAGCGCTGCTAAACCGAATTCGCCCTGAATATCAAGAACCAGGCAATTGGAGATTACTGACGATAATCCACCTTTTCATTGTGCGACAATAATCACAGATTGTTTTTTTAAACTCCCTTTTTTTGCTTCAGCACTCTCCGTACTTCTTGTGATTATCTCCTATTTGGTAAACTCTATTTGTCTATGAAAGGAAACCTTTATGCATCAAATGAAGATACTAGCCGGACGACGACTGCCATCCTCAAAAACATCCCAATCAAAAGTCATTTGATGCACTTGTCGAACGAGCAAATAAATCTACTTTAGTTCAGGGAGGTTGTTTCGAATAAATAAAATCAAGTTTTAAAAAAATGCATTCCGGTTTATTTTGGAACAGAGAATACATGTTCAATATAACACCTTGATCACAAGAAATGAAATCACACATGAGTTGATTACTGCGGGTTACGCAACAATCACAATTTTCAGTTTGAGACAAGGTTAAATTTCTATGACGAGCCACAGTACTTTCTCAATGAATCATATCCCTAACGCACTTAGGGGAACATAATTTTCCTGCAGCAATTGCCTTTACAACAAAACGATGGCTGTTGTATCCACATGTACTCAGTCATTTCATTAATCAGTAGTATGATAGCGAAAAAATTTACTCCCGCCCCTATAGACCTCTGTTTTTTCAAAAACTGTTAAACGGTTGCATGGCTGATATGAGTCACGGTGCGTAATAACGACATTGGGTGCGTAACCACTCAATTTAAACACGATTTTTCATAGATCGTTAGGAACGACATCGTAGATAAAACTTTAGATGATAATCAATACGAATCTTCAAAATATTTGTAAACATAAAACTATCGCAAATTCCCTCTTCACACTTAATTCGTGTGATAACACCACTCAGGGGAATTTATAGACATACACGATTAAAGGTTATAGTTTTCTAGTGAAAGATTTGCATATTATATTTGATTAAGTGTTTTTGAATTCGCATTAAACAGTCATGTGCTATTTTGCTGTTGGTTGTGCAATTCGTGATTTCATATCTGCGGATGTGTATCCGAATTTTAAAATGAACCTTGGTGTTATGTAGTCTGAAAAACGACACTCATTTCTACAACCATTTCAAAATGGCGACAAAAACAAAATCAAAACACATGGGTGCAGTTATAGGTATCTGCTTCAGACATTTTGGTAGTCGGTTCAGTGCCAAGATTACTAAGCTTTTAGGTAGTTCCATCTAATAATCGCAGATCCTCCTAAAAGGAGTAGGATAAGTTCTCCAAAGATTCTATTCAAATTTTGAACTACTAACGATTGTTCAAACTTTGTTAACTTCCTCGACGTCACTTATGAATCGAAAAATAAAAGGTTTCTCGAAAGGGACATAACTATTATTATTATTAAAAGAATACGAACGTACCCTTAAACTTCTGTCACTACCTGTCAATGTCAGTCAAGATTTACACTTTTACATTTTTATCGCGATAAAGTTCACGAACGGACAAAGTTCAGAGAAATTACTACCGACATGCCGAGTCACTGGTCGCAACTTTCATTCAGTCGTAATAATCGTCCCACCAGACAGGCTGTGGGTGATAATAGCAGATAAATTTGTGTCAAAATATTCACTTTTGAGTGTTTCTATGCCCTGTGAGTAGGGCATTAGAATATACTCACAGCTAGGCCGGCTTGTCGTAAGAGGCAACGCACTGTCGCCCTATGAAATACCACCCAATCAAGCTATAGGTCGGGAGAAATCCCTGTCCAACTTCCGGAGCTTGGCTGATGGACTGGTTCGAGAAAAGGTTGGTTTAGGTGATAAGTCGGTCCCAAGACGAGATACCACCCTGTCACGCTGTACATTCCGCGATATTGTCGGGAGAAATCTTCGACTATGTTTCGGATGTATGGCTAATGGCCAGAACTGACACGGAGATAAGTCATGATGGTATAGCGTTTGCGAATAGTGAAGAACGTGTGATTCGAACTGAGGCTATAACAGTTAGAATCACTAAAAATTGAACCAATGCTCAACACATCTGGCCACTGCCGCGTGTACGAATTCGATTTCTAAACTCAGGTACACTCAACTGATGTGGAATTCTTATATTATCGCTATGGTATACGGCTCTGATGCTTTTACTTATTCGAATTTCCTTTCTGTGTTCTTCACTATTTGCTGGCATATTGTGTGTGTATCTGTTAGAAACGTCACAATGGTACCTTCTGAAATAAAGAATTCCGGAGGTAAACTACTTCCCCCCTCGGAACTCCGGGGGGACTATGTCAAGGGGAACATCATGCAAATATTATGATAAATAACCGAACTTTAACAAATTCGTCATCGCGTAATCGGGCTCGCTCTCGAAACACTGTCGACGTTCGACTGATAACGGCATTTTGTAACATCAGGGGCATCGGTTCCACCAATACGAATGTGAACGCCGTCCACCAATATTTGCTAACAGCAAAACTGATATCCTTGCCCCAACAGAGACCCAAGTCGATTCGTTGACTGATTAGACATACCTTCATTGCTCAGGATACGACAGGCATTCGAGATTACGATTTAAGGGAGGAGTCTGCGTGTTCACGCGGTCCGATCTGGCTTGCCAGAGGATGGAGGTGTTGGCACCCAATAACACGGACATCATGTGGTTGGAGGTCGTGCTGAGGAACTCTGTTAAATTTCCTTGTTGTACCATTCCCCGAATGACGATCGACCAGTGATATATTTCAAACATCTTTCATGTACCGTCGATCAGATACAAATCAACCACCCGGCTTCTGAAATTGTCGTCCATGGCGATTTTAATGTACACAACTACGGCTGGTTGACACATTCTAACAGAACCGACGAGGCTGGGAGGCTGGCGGCGATGTTCGCTGTTAGCCGCAACTTGACTCAACTCGTGGAGGAACCTTCGCGACAGACGGATGCCCTAGATGATTATGCGAACACCCTGGATCTGTTTTTAACATCCGAGCCGAGCACTTATACAGTGGAGGTTGATGCGTCACTCTGAAACTCAGATCACTCCTTGGTATCGGTCGCGCAACCACTTGCATTTCAAACGAATAACCGACCTAAGCAGCATCGCCATGTATGGAGGTTGTAATGGTTGTGGCGACGTTGCGCCTTAGAGTACAGCAGCGCCAGATCACCTAACAAAATCCAGTAAAAAAAAAGGGTATCGCGTAATTGGACGTCGGGTCTAACTGGTCGATAGAGTAATCAGCAAGAAATGAAAGTCCTAAAGGAGACTTCGGTGTTTAACCACCGAGGCACGAATGCCATAGGAGTGTATTGATTAGTTAACACGAAAAAAGTGTATTGATTAGTTAAAACGACGGGCAGGGCACGAATGCCATAAGTATCTGCCGGAATGAGAAACAATACAGTAAGAAGCTTGTTTGAATCTGATTTATTGATTGAAAATTCGTGCCTTACTATTTCAAGTAGGTTAGAAGCCATCATATTTCGGTTGTTTCATCAATAACCTTCGCCACTTCGTCTCGACGGATCGCACCCGTTTGCGGTTCATCTCCCGACGCGCGCGAACATCCCTGCATCAGAACTCGTTCCGTTACAGAGCGGGGAAGCTGTGGAACTCCCTTCACACGCGAGTGTTTCCGGAGCGTTGCAACCTGCAACTGTTCAAAAAGAACTGCAACAGTTATTTGGTGGCATCTCGGGGCGCCCACTCGGCGCTATAGGTTCGCCTCTCCCGAGAGAAGTCTAATAAAAAAAAATAAAAAAAGACACCTCCGATAACACTAATAAAAGTGCGCGTCATGTACCGTGATATCTCATATTATACATGACACACATCCATCGGAATACCTGGGAAATGAGTATTGTAATGTCATACCTTTGCTTTGGCGTGTGTCGTCAGGTATTTTGTTTCAATGAACTGCATTTTGATCCAGAGGGAAAATGTGTTCCGATATCAATGGGTACACGACAAGGTATTGGGCTGCCAACTGGAACTGTTTGGGCGATTTCTTCGCATCCTCTCCGTTGTCGGAGGTGTGCTTTGGAGACTCCGATGTTAACGCATCCGCGGAATCGTGGTTCATCTGATAAGCAGACGCTCTAAGCTAAACATTACTAAACAATTTTATAATTTGCCTTTCGGCGACAGAACTTTGTGGCAGTTCTTATCATTATTTGAAAGACAAAGAAAAATGTGAAAAACTTTGTGTCGATTTTTTTTTGTTTTTTTTTTTTTTTTAATATTGAACTTACTTAATTTTTTTTTTAATTTTATTCAAAAGCACTTAACTTAACTTAACTTAAATCTTATACTACCCTAATTCTAGAAAAGCTAAGTCTATGTAAGCTGGCTGATGATAGTGCGATTCTATACCGGCATTGGTATCCAGGTCTTTATATGCCATTCAGCCACCAGAACTGTTGACGCTGTCTAATACTATCGTCCCGGTCTCTGTGGGAGATAGCCCTACTGAAACGCAAGAGCTCTTCTTCGGTGCGCGTTTCCTCCCGGACGTAGCACAATCGCCCGTCTACGGATGATCTACTTACATGATAGATCAGCGGAATTCCGGACCTATCCTGTATAAGCCCTTTCATGTCCAAGTCAAGGAACGCCTCTGGTGGAACAAAGCCGTTGCGACGCACGCTCTCATAGTACAGAGTGTTTGGATAATAGGCCCCGAAAATTAGGTAATTGGACGAACTTATTGCTCTCGCAATATGTCCTCTGATTAATTTAATCATAAAATTATCCACCCTATTTATGTACGCTTCATTATATAAAGTCTCATTTGAATAATACTTTTTATAGTCCGATTCCGGTGTCCGATATAATCTGAGACAACTTCTGAGACACTTCCTTTCGAACACCCGAATCTTTTCCATCAACTTTGGGCGTATGTTAAACCATACTGGACAACCATGTATGAGCATTGGCCTGATTAGCGTCATGTAGCATATGACTTTTACCCTGCTGTCAAGTTGGCTACTGTGAAATAGCCTCCTTGTCATAGCAAAAGTTTTCCTCGCTTTGAGCAAAGCAGCCTCTACATGTCTGTTGAAATACAGATATTGGTCTAGCCAGATGCCCAGGTATTTAACTAAACTCTTGGTTTCCAGTTTATCTCCATGCGGTCCCACGATAACTAGCTTTCGCCATTTTTTCCTTGTGTCGCTCGTGTCTTTATATAATGGGGTTCTAAATAATATGGCTTCACATTTCTGGAAGTTGATCTTAAGTTTCCAGTCATTGCAATAGCGCTGCACGTTGTTGAAGTTTCGCTGTATTAAACTATTTATGATCTCAACTTTCGGAGCTGTTCTGTAAATTATGAGATCGTCTGCGTACGCAATAGCCTGCGGGAGTGCATCTAATAAGTCGCTAATGTAAATGTTAAAAAGAATCGGAGAGAGTACCGCCCCTGTTGCAAGCCATTCTTGATATTATACTTTTTATTAGAGGTCACATTACCATTTTTGACCACGAACCTCCTGTCCTTTAACATATCGTAAAGTACATATAGTAAAGGCTTATGTATGCCATGTCTGACCAGTTTGTAATATAACCCTTCGTTCCAGACGGTATCAAAGGCTTTTTTTTTTCTGTCGATCAGACAGGCCCCTGTGCATTAGTTCCTACATTTATTCCATTGTATGTCAGAGACCAGTTTAGCTGCGGCATGTGTGGTTTCATGACCCGCCTTAAAGCCAAACTGGTTATGTGGAATAATGTTGTTGTCGTCTACCTATTTTAGCACAGCTTTGTTAATAGTATTTTCAAATGCTTTACTGATGCTTGGGAGTAAACTTATCGAACGCATGTTCATTGGATTTGTACAGTCTTTGCCCTTTTTTGCGATGGGCTGAATGATAGCCGTTTTCCAACGCGCGGAATAATATGCATTATTCAACGCGTTATTAAACAGGACCGTGTATATATCTGTTGCCATTGGGGGCAGGTTCTTGAGTACGATGTGAGGTACTCCATCTATTCCCACTGACTATTCTTAATGAGTCGAAGATACACTGGATTCCTTCCCTTGTGATTAAAAGGCTATTTGCCTCACCATTGGCATTAATGTCAATTGACAGATTATCGTTACTGAATTCGGTAACACCCGGATTCTCCGATTGCCAATGTGAAATTTCATTCCGGAGGTGCATATACATATATATACATTACACGGGGTTCGATTCACCGTCGGGGAGCCTCTGGCGGAAGACTAATGACCTTGCCCGGAAAAAACAAATCATTATGGAAAACTTAACAAGCCGGGCTTGCTAAATAAGGCCAAGATCGGTTCCCGGTTGTAGTGCCGATGATGATGATGAAAGCCACTAATAAATTTTAGGAGAAAAAAACAGAAATGACATAAATATTTAGGTGTACAAATAAGTTTCTACCGTTTTCTATAAAAAATTAAGAATTTATTGTGAAAGAACGGTGTATACTGTTTTATTCAAAGTATTGTCCATTACTCCTGGCGCAAGACTAATGACCTTGCCCGAAAAAAAGAACAAATCATTATGGGAAATTTAACAAGCCTCAGGACTTGCTAAATAAGGCCAAGACTGGTTCCCGGTTGTAGTGCCGATGATGATGATTGTCCATTACTAGACACTACTTTTTTCCATCTTTCTGGCAGCATCCGGATACCATGTCGGGAGAACTCTTCATCTTTTGAGGATATCACCGAATCGACGTACTCTTTGGTATCTTCATATGTTGTAAAGTGCTGCTCGGGCAGAGCATGTGCCATGGATCGAAATAAGTGATAATCAGAAGGGGCAAAGTCTGCTGAATACGGCGGGTGGGATAGGACTTCCCAATGAACTGTTTCCAAATAGTTTTTAACTGACACTGCAACATGCGGACGAGTATTATCATGGAGACGAATAATTTCATGTCATGTCTGGAGTAGCATAATCATCATCATCATCATCGGCACTACAACCGATATCCGGCAAGCTTTTCACCGGTATCTGGTCAATATCCGAGACTTGGTAAATTGTCCATAATAATTCGTTTTTCCGAGCAAGGTTATTAGCCGTGTGCCAACCTTTCTCAGGATGTCGCTGCATGCATTGGTGCCCTACTTGGAGGGTGCCAAAATAACTATCCAGGGCTGTCACGTGGAGACTGCATGTCAACTTGGATTGAACAGGGACAAGGATCCTCCTGGCCTTAGCCGGTTGAAAGTAGAGACTTTGCACTGTATGCCCCCCCCACCCCTCTCCGCCCTCGAGTGCTTGGCTCAGTCTATATAATTGTGTTCGGTAGAGAATCCAGTGATGGTTTCACTCAGTTTCAGCAATTCACGACACACGATACCAATCTGATCCCACCAAATACACAGCATGCCTTTTTTCCCATGAATATTCGGTTTTGCTGTCGATGTTGAAGCATAGCCAGGTGGTCTCCATGATTTTCTCTTCTTTGGGTTCTCGTAGTGGATCCATTTTTCATCCCCAGTGACTATACGATGCAAAAAACTATTCTTTTTTGCCTGGCGAGCAGTATTTCACTTATACCTAGTCGGCGTTCAACCTCTCTCGAATTCAGTTCGTATGGTACCCAATTTCCTTGTTTTTGAATCATTCCTAACGATTTTAAACGATGTGAAATTGCTTGTTGAGTTACATCTAATGTACGTACAAGTTCTTTTTGCGTTTGGGATGGATCTTCCTCCAATATTGCTTCCAATTCCTTGTCTTCGTACACTTTCGGCCTTCCACTTCGTTCTTTGTCTTCCACGTCAAAGTCCCCGTTTTTAAACTATTGAAACCACTCACGACAACTTCTCTCACTCCAAGCAACCTCACCATATGCTTCTACAAGCAATCGATGCCCCTCAGCGGCAGATTTCTTCAAATTAAAAAAGTAAATCAAAAGTTCCCACAAATGACGCTTATTTGGCACAAAACTAGACTTTTTTGCACGAAAAAATGTATGTAAAGCTGATACAAAGTCACTAATATTTTGAGGTTATGTTGTTATCACGTGTTCAAACTCACAATATTACGTTTGACACCTGACAATTTCTATATAATTATCTGGTGGGTCCACCTTTTGCCAAACGACGAGAACTTATTTGTACACCTAATATATAAAATATTATCTGTATCTAATGTCAGACTGGCGTGTGGAAGTACCGATACACATAACCTCGGAACCGGCTTCATCATAAGCAAGAAGATTACGCCCCATGTAAAAGATGTGCAATTTGTTAATGGCCGAATGTCGGTGCTAAAAATACAGGGCCCATGGTACAATTATGTATTTACAAATGTGCACACCCCAACAGAATCTACGGACGAGGAAACGAAGGACACATTATACGAGACCCTAGAGGAAGTATTTGATGGGATCTCATTATTCGATGTTAACATCCTCCTCGGCGACCTCAATGCGAAAATTGGAAAGGAAGATATCTTCCAACCAACAATAGGTAAAGAAAGCCTACACGACGTTTCAAATGATAATGGTATTCGAATTATCACGTTCGCAGCGTCAAAAGATATGGTAGTGAAAAGCACGATGTTCAAGCACAAGCAAATCCATAAAGCCACATGGATAGCACCCGACGGCATAATGCATAACCAAAAAGACCACTTCCTCATAGACAAAAGAAACCACTCAAATATCTTTGACGTATGATCATATAGAGGAGCAGATTGCGACTCCGATCATCTTCTAGTGAAATCTTCACAAAAATTTACCTTTCCGCCCAGCTAAAGGGGATATTCTTTCCGTGTCCTTAACACCCCGTGCCCACAGACACACAGGCCCAATTTACCTTTCCGCCCAGCTAAGGGGAACTTGCATACGGGCGTCCTCGACCGCACGTATCCACAGACACGTGGGCCCAATTCTCGACCGATTCCTCATGCCTGCACGGCTATCGACGGACACTGCCCAGAAAAAAAATTGTTTGACGACCCATTAGCTGGGCAAACATAAGTGGTCGGCGCGGCACGAAATCGTAGGACAACTGAGGGTGCGATCTCCTGGAAAAGAGAAATCCCTTGGTAAAGAGAGGACACCAAAGGAAAAGAGAATGGAAGAGAAAGGGAGAACAACCGGGTGAGTTTCTCATCCCCTGAAAAAAGTTTTCGAGTCAGTCAAGTGAAAATATACACCGCGAACGGTCCGCGAGTAGAAAAAAAAAAACTAAGAGTGTGTCGCCGCGAGTCTTTCCAAAAAAGAAAAAAAAATCCAATAAAATAAAATCCGTGAAACAAAAATTAAAGTGACTTTTTATTCGGAAACAGTGTTCGGCGGAACACAGCAGATAAATAAAAAATCCGCCAAACATCACGCCACAAAGGTCTTTTCGGGCAGGGTCCTCTTCGCTCATTCGAGCTAGGTGTCCCCCCCACCGGAGTCTACCGAGCTAGATTTACAGCGTTAGTTTCAAGGTAGATCGCGTACAACTCATGGTTGTAGCGTCTCCGGAATCGTCCTCTCTCACATACGGGGCCGACAATTCTTCTTAAGACCTTCCTCTCGAACGCGGCCAAGAGTTCAGAGTGCCTTTTATTGAGCACCCAGGCCTCAGATCCACACATGAGTACTGGTAAGACCATGGTCTTGTACAGTAGTAACTTGGATGTTCTGGAAAAAATTCGCGATTTAAAGAACCTTGATAGCAATAAATCGATTGAAAACAACAAGGCTCCCGGAGTCGACTCCATACCGGCAGAGCTTATGAAGCATGGAGGAGAGGCAACCGGTCGAAAGATCCGCCAACTGATTAAAACAATATAGGATAAGGAAGTCACTCCGGATAAATAGAAAACCTCAATAGTCGTCCCCATTTTCAAAAACGGCGACAGATCTAACTGCGAAAATTACACAGGAATATCATTGCTCCCAACCACATACAAAATACTAACAAATGTCATTCTGGCGAGAATCACATCGTACACAGAAGAAATACTGGGAGACTACCAATGCGGATTGCGTAGGAACCCGTCAACAAGCGACCAAATGTTCACAGTAAGACAACTACTGGAAAAGAAGTGGGAATACGGAGAGACGGTTCACCAACTGTTCGTTGAATTCAAAAAAGCCAACGACTCAGTCCCAAGGCAAAGACTCTACTATATTGTAGTTGAGCTGGGAATTCCGAAAAAATATGCCGCCCTCATTCAAATCTGCATGAACGAAAAAAAAAGGACGAGTTAGAATGGAAAACCACCTATCAGAAACATTTGAAATCCGGGACGGGCTAAAACAGGGGGATGGCCTCTCACCATGTCTTTTGAACCTTGTGCTCGAGTATGTTATCAGAAAGGTACAAGACGACAACATGGCCGGATCATCATTGAAGGGGGTCACAGAATTGCTGGCATATGCGGATGACATCGTGTTACGGACCTCGCGTCCGTGTCCTCGCCCAACAGCCACTAATTTCCGCAAATTTCCCCGTTATGCCTGTAAGAGAAAGAAAAATCTTCAAGTAGCTAATTTGCATAAACTACTTTATGCAAATTCTACTTGGCAGTAGGTAAAAGCAAGGCATTGGCGCTGAATAAAAAATAGAAAGGTCAACGGCAAAAAATAAAAACAGATTCATTTCTCATACTGGTTAGAAGAACTACTGCGACCAAGTTTGTGCTTATAAAAATATTACATTAAATAATAGTATGTCTGTGAAAAAATATTTGTGAAGAGTAAAACCACCATCAACAAACAGCTAGCTGAACAGGGGCAGTCAAGAACTCAACGCCCCCTGCAACCTGCACACCAGGGGCCAGCATCATCGACCGCTCCACGGTCCGCCCTAAAAGTAAGTCCCTTACAATTACCCGTAATATATTGGCAATATATTTAAATGATATTATATAGCAATCGCCGTTCTGGGTGATAATCTAGAAACTGGGAGTAAAAACAGTGAAATCATAATGCAAGCGGCAGAAGAGGTGGGGCTAGAAATAAATGAAGACAAAACAAAATTCATGATTACGGCGAGAGCAGGTGGACCTCAGGGAACGCATATAAACGTCAGAGGTAAGATAAAAAAATCGAAAAAGTTAAAGAGTTTAGATATCTGGGAAGAATACTGACGGCCAATAACGAAATGTCGAAGGAGATTAATAAAAGACTGCATTCCGGCAACGATAGTTGGTACACAGTCACTAAACTGCTGAAATCTAAACTGCACGTTGCGTGTCTATAGAACCATAATCATGCCGATCGCTCTATGCGGATGCGAAGCATGGGCTCTCACAAAACGGGAAGAAAACAAATTCCGCGTATTCGAGAAAAGTCTTAAGGAGTATCTTTGGCGGTAAATATGACGAGGAGGCAGGACAATGGAGGAAACTCCACAACCACGAATTGGAAGAGCTATACCACAAACCTACAGTAGTGAGAGTAATCAGGTCGCGAAGATTAAGATGGGCCGGACATGTGGGGCGAATGGGCAACGATAGGACCGTGCGTAGAATTCTTGACGGTAGACCAACGGAAAAGAGAACGACAGGACGGCCGCGACGAAGATAGTGTTGAAGGTTTGTCTTTTTTGTTTGGACAATTGGCGGGAATACTCGTTCACTTGGATATCGCTCGCCATTGAGATCGGACGTCTCAAGGAGAGAGAAACATCCGCCGCCACCAGGGACCCCGGCGACAGCAGCCTCTTCGGCGGAGCAGCCTCCGGACGAGAACGACGATTTGGGTATCGAAACCCCAAATATTTAGTATTTAATGCTTAGTAAGGCAAATCATCATCATCATCGGCACTACAACCAGGATCCGGTCTTGGCCTTATTTAGCAAGTCTCGAGGCTTGTTAGATTTTCCATAATCATTTATTTTTACGGGCAAGGTTATTAGGAAATATATAGTTCAAAAATACAACTGAATTAGGCAAATTGTTTGTAATGCATGTGTTTGATAAATGTTTAAATACGCTTTTCACCGAGACAAGGGCGGCGGGGGAAGTTACCACGGAACAATGGGAGGACAATGTTAGGTTTGACTTTGAGGAGATCAGATCGAATGGTCAAGCGTGGAAGGAGTGCGCACATGACAGGGAGCGATGGTGGAGTCGTGTAGGTGAGGTCATGATCTTCCGGTTTCCTACAGGCCAATAAATATCGGGTTTTCCAATAGGACTTGACAACTTTGAATTTAATTTGTGAACGCACCCTTTCACTAATCATCAACTGTCACTGGCAATTTATTCAGTACACTCAACATTTTCATCGTGGTTAAGTACACGAACGAACAACGTTTGCAAATTATAAAAATTTACTACCGAAATTTGGAGTCGGTGACCGCAACTTTAAGAGCGTTAACTACAATTTTCGGTCGTAATTCACGCCCTAGTAGGCAGGCAATAACAACTTTAGTGCAAACATTTGAGTCTACATACTCGTTGTATGATGTTGCCGTGCCAGTGAGACAACGGGTTGGTCGAAGTGTCGAAAATATCGCTGCCGTTCAGGCATCCGTAGCAAACGATCCAAATCAGTCAATTCCGTGGCGTTCTCAAGAATTGGGCATTGCCCAGACCACTTTATGGCGAATTTTGGTTTACACCCATACAAGATCAAGCTGACTCAAGAAGTGAAGCCGATGGACCATTTGAAGCGACGTACGTTCTCCAATTAGGCTCTGGAAAAGATGCGTCAAGATGATGAATTTCATCGCAAAATCATCTTCAGTGACGAAGCTCATTTTTGGCTCAATGGGTTCGTCAATAAGCAAAATATGCGTTATTGGTCGGGTGAAAATCCACATGTGCTTCTTGAATCACCACTTCATCCACAAAAAATAACTGTTTGGTGGGGTTTGCATGCTTTGCAATTCTGTCGCCGAAAGGCAAATTATACAATAGTTATGTAATGTTTAGCTTAGAGCGTCTGCGTAGGACCAGTAAGTTATAATATAAGATAATTAAGCTAGAATTTAAGCATTTTTTGTCTAGCATGTAATTTGGAAACTAAGAAGAGAAGAAGAAAATAAAAAAAAAAAAATGTTTTAAAAATGAAATGGTCATCGTTATCGCGCCATGATTACCGATTATTTTTGGCCCGAATTGGAAGATATGGACTTGGGCGACATGTAGTTTCAACAGGACGGTGCCGCAAGCCGACGACGTTGGAAGAACTCAGAGGCAGCATTGAACGCGAAATAGCGGCCGAAATGTGTGGCCGAGGCATCGAAAATTGGATCCAATGAATCGACCGCTGCAAACGTGCCTGCGGTGGCCATATGAACGAAGTCGAGTTCCATTCATAAATGTTTTGATTGTACTTCAAGCCGATAATAAAGTTTTTGAAATATCTCAAATGGTTTGCGTTTTATTTTAAAAACTATATAACCCTATACAAGACGTATAACCCGATACAAGACGTATAAACATATAAAATAGTTATAAACAGACTTACGAACTAACTTAAAAACTAAGGCATGCGGGTTGGGGGTGGGTGACTAACTTTAAAGTAAATTAAAAATGGAATAGGGAACTAAATAAAGATGGACAAAATAATCGTCTAGGTGGTAGGACAGGGAAAAAGTTTAAAAAAAAGTTGTCAACTCCCTATTGGAAAACCCTATAGTATAGTAATGTCAGTCTGCCGTTGGATTTCAATAATTAAGTCAAGATCGAACTGCAAACTTCTCAATCTGGAGCAACGATTACATTTTAAGTATCTTCGACCAAAACAAAAGCCTTCAAACCTCTGAAAATGGAGTCCTGGTCATTTGGCCAACCAGACGAACCGTGAGAATTTATTATCAGAATGTTTCTGTTTTACCCACCAAAGTTCGCACTTTGTGACATGTTACAGGTACTCTTATCGAAATCGACGGTCCCCTAAGAAAAGTATAAAATCAAACTTAAAAAAAAAAAACCCGGATTCCCACAGACGCGTCAATTGAACCTGCACGAAAACGTAGTCGTTCTCCGCCGCTTATGATCCCCGAAGGTTTGAAAAGCACAAGCCGTGGCAGACTTCATCTTAGATTGAATTTAATGGTAGGCGAATGGAACATTGGAGCAGTTTTAATGTAACATGTATTTTCGTTAATTAGAAGTGAAATAGCCCTTTGAATATTGCAAGGGTCGCACAGTCAAAGTTGGAAAAGGACATAACAACGAAACTTCCTCTAGCAAGTACACTACTAATAAAATCTACTTATTTGTTATGAAAATTATTGACACCATAAGTTAAAACTAACAGGACTAGCTCGAGGTGAAACATAAACGACCGGCAAATAATCCGTAAATTAATTGGAATTTAACTAAGGAGTAAGTCCCCCACAATGACTACACAAGTTAGCTAATCTACACGTGAATTGGTGCTTATAAAATGTCCACACAACAATATGCAAATAAGAAGTGGCAACAGCTATAAAGTAAGCTAGCTGGACATTAGTTGAAAGTTATGAGAAAACCCACCAACAGGGACGAGAACTGTTCAATGTCGCGACCGTGGAAAGTGACCGGGTCTTAATTAGATTCTTATCAATTGGAAAACAACACTCGACTGTGTGTGCAAATGCGCAATTTACCTCCCCGCCCTTGGCGAAAATAATGGACATTTTGCCTATCATCAATCAGCAACCATCCACCAAGGGTCGACAGTGGTTCGGCAATTTAACGTGTCCAAACGTTTGACTCATGAATCCCAATTCGTCGTTTCTTGTGAAATAAATTAGCATCACGCCGGGGCCGCAGGTGAGCGTCCCGACGTCTATATCATTGTTGGTCAAGAAGTAGCGGCGCAACACTTACCACAGGCCAACGAGGACGCCGCAAGCAACAGGATGAATACGAGTACTCACTAGGATGAGCGGCCGGTTGCTCAAACGTTCACCGCACTAACACTTGTTCCTTAACTAAAATTGCCGTTGCCTTCACACCACACACCGCGAATGTATAGAATTATCTAATAAGCCAATAGTTCATTGGTCATTGTCTAGCATTAGAAGACACGAGTGACCACGAGATTGATTTTCAGATCAATTCACCGTAACTTCTCTGTACATTTTATCCGGTCACTTCACTTCACTTGTACGCACTAAAAAGGACGTTTTCCTTGACAGAAGGACGACGACCGCCTCTAGAGAATTTGCACCGATAACTAAACAGAACCGTCCACGCGATAGCAGTTAATAGCGACACAACCACACGGCACGAGATAGCAAACTGAAACACTTGGTCGGGAAGCAAACGTTCAATGTGTTGGCAGTGGCGCAAGAATTTGCAGATGAGCCCAAAGAGGTTGCGAGTGAGAGCTGAGTGCGAGCGTGAGAATTGTGTGTGCGAGCGTGCAGATGTTATGTTGCTGAGAGCTGATGAGGAAGCGAGTATCGACGAAGCTCTCAAAGATGTCACCACCGAACACGACAGCTGATAACAGTATTCTCAAACCATCGATCGGTCAGTAGGTGATTGTCGCCACTCAATCGAGAGCTTATGTTGGCGGTATACAGCCGATGACGTTTATAACTTTATTGATTGTAAACTATTACACTTTTGTGCTTAAATCTACGGGCTTTTTTAAGATGAAAAGTGCGCCCAAAATAGGTTTTTGTGGCACCAGTAAATGTCAAAGTACATTGCGGGAGTTATTACACTCAACGAAGGTAAACACACAAGAAAGGTATTTATTTATTTATTATTAACAAGTAATTCAAAATTACATATCAATAAACTAACATAATGAGCCTAGCAGCTGAGACTATTGGCTCTGTACTTTTAAATTATGATTTTATTTTTACAATTTTTATAAACTTATCTATATTTTCTATGCTGTCGTGGGTAGGGTCTTCGAGAATTTTATAAGTATCTATATTACGAAATAGGTGAGGACAGTCTTTTAGTATATGAATGACTGTAAGTGTTGTGTTGCATTTTTGGCAGATGGGAGCTGTGTCTTTGTTGAGCACGTCAAGATGCGGACGTATGCCCTAATCGCAATCTTACAAAGTTTCTGTTTTTAGTTTTACTTAAATTCGTTGGATAGGAGGGGTGATATTTGAATGGGTTTACGTTTTCATAGGTGTGGTGATAAGTATCCCAATTCATTCGAATCATATTTTTTAGTTTGTTTTGAACGGTTGCTAGTAGATCGGCTCTTGTATATATATTAATTTATGAACTGGAGCTCTTCTAGCTGAGTTAGCTGCACAGTCTGCATTTTCATTACCTCTGATGGAAACATGGCTGGGAATCCACATTAGTTTTATTTTATTATAGTTGTTGCGGATTGGCAATTGAATGTGCTGGAATGTACTGGAGAAATCTAGTACATTCGCAGTGTATACCAGTTGCGCAGCAGCTGGCACCAGCTGGCCGATTGTCACCAACGATGACGTCATGGCGTCCCTTTTTGAATTGGCAGTTATGCCCAATGATTCAGTCTGCTACCAGCTATTATCACGCGCACACCTCCCGAGTCATTGTATTAGGTGCGGATTCAACATAAATTATGAAGTAAATTTACTCAATCTCATGCAGAGAAATTGAATCGTTGTGCGTTGTTAAGAAATTGTTAACCAACTCGGATCCGACTTAGACAATAAAGAATTGTGTTGAGTTCAGTTTGGTTTTTCTTGTGCTTCCGGAATCTGCTGGCAGCTTCATCGGATTCCTCTCTACACGGAAACAGTGGACAACTCCAAACATTCCCGTAAGATTTTCTGGTCCTTCGAGCCGGATCAGATCATCATCAAATAGGATCTCGACGGACTACGTTCCTCGTCCGGCATCACTTCAATCAACATAGTATTTGATGATATCCTGAGAATGGTTGGCGCAAGCCTTATAACCTCGTCCGTAAAAACAAGTTATTATGGAAAATTTAACAAGCCTCGGATATGGACCGGATACACGACGACGACCACGGAAACGAAAATGGCTAAACGATTTAAGAATTTGTACATGGAACGTGCGCTCACTATACAGAGCACGAGCTGCACGGCAGCTAGCCTATGCCCTGTCCAAATATAAGGCTGACATAACAGCATTGCAAGAAACAAGATGGACGGGGAGTGGTGTTATTCAAAGAAAAGAGTATGACATTTATTACAGCTGCCACGCAAAACACCATGTGCTCGGGGTAGGCTTTCTAGCCAGCCAAAAACTGAAGCCTGCCATCACCGGCTTTAATGCAATAAATGAAAGGCTATACATTCTTCGCGTGCGCGGCAAGTTTAAGAACATAAGCCTCATACACGTTCACGGACCTGCAGAGGAGTCCCCTGAGGACGAAAAAGCAGAATACTACGAGAACGTCGAACGAGCCTGTGGGGAGGAAGTATGTACCAGCATGGGTACTTGATTCACTTCCTCCTCCATCATTCACTCCGCTGAAAACAGTTCTCCGGACACAACGACAGGACAAACAGCAAAATGTCTCTGAGGGGAAAACAGGCGCACCGAGAGGGAAACACAAAGCGCAACTCCGCGACATCAACACAGGAAAAGTTAAACACACTGTGGTAACTACATTTTCTTTTATTTTATTTTAATGTTACTCTGTTCGTTGACGGTGACACAAATACACAATTTAAAACAAAACGATTTGATGTAACTTTAAGTTTAAATGTTATTTGACGGGGAAAATACCGAATACATTTCGTGGTTACCGAACGCGACTCTCGACTCACGCGATTATCGCTCCCCTGTGCGCACCAGGGTAGCGATGGAGACATGACCTGATCAGGTCGAAGGATGGAAAAGGACTCAGCGATCGTCATCTCATGCAGAGATGATTTCGCTAAGGAAAAAAAAGGAAGAGAGAGAAAAACTTTTCTCTTAAGGGTGTGACTAGTGGTGCAGTGGTATATGTGCGCGATCGAACAGATTCAATGTTGTTGCATGTGTTCGAAAGCAGACAGGCGGCAAGGACAATAGGGAAAAATGACCACATGCGCCGCTGGTAATGCGGGTCATTGTTTACACGATGCCTCGTCGCTATTTTCGACGTTAGGAGAAAAAGGTGCTAAAAGCAAATTGGATGTTTATGGCATCTCTGGCTGCACCCGTGATAATATAACAGACAGAGGTCGGCTACGCGCCTTCGATGTGATAGCGACTGTAGTCTCGACGTCAGCGCCGAGTCCTCGATCAGGCGGATCGCTAGTCTCTGTATGCTCTCAAGTAGGTCGAGAGTATGTTTAGGAGCCGAGCTCCAAACATGAGAGCAATATTCGAGCGCGGGTCTAATTTTGGATTTATATAGGAGAATAAGTTGGGCCGGAGTAAAATATTTCTTGGCTCTAAAAAGAGAACTCAGTTTTCCTGAGGCTGACCTGGCGATACTCGACACCTGTTTATGCCATGATACATTCCCACAGACCGTGACGGTATCTTTCAAACTTCCCTCAGCTCCGAGGGCCCGGCCATTCATCATCAACTGTGGAACCGATGATCCAGTTTTCTTTGTGAATGTTGTATACTGGGTCTTCGTTGCATTGAAGTCGACAAGATTGGCCCTTCCCCACTGCAGAACTTTATCCAGATCCCGATTCAGAGAGTCAATCTGTCTACATCTCAGCTGGTGTAACGGCGATGCACCAATCGGCCGATCACTCGAAAAGGAGGAAACAAGTGTACTATCATCCGCAAAACTGAACACTTTGTTATCCGTTATCTCCAACAAATCATTTATGTGAAGCAAGAACAAGGTTGGAGCCAAAATAGAACCTTGGGGCACCCCCAATTAACAGGATACAGATCCGAACACTCGCCGTCCACAACAGCCCGGATCGATCGATTCTCGAGGAAGCTCTTCGTCCAGTCGCAAAGCTGTTGGGAAAGTCCATATGAACGAAGTTTGCTCAGCAATGCCCCGTGCCAGACGCGGTCAAAAGCCTTGGAAATATCCAATGCGACCGCCCTTGACTCACCATGCTGTTCAATCGCAGATGTCCATATATCGATTATAAGTGTCAAAAGGTCTCCTGTGGACCGCCTGCCACGGAATCCGTATTGACGATGATTTAGAAATCCGTTGCACTCCAAATATTATTGATGACCTTTTCCATCACCTTATATAACATAGACAGTAATGCTATAGCTCGGTAATTTTGTGCGAGACACTGTTTCCCGTCTTTGGGATTGGCTGAACTCGAGCGATTTTCGAGCGATAAGGAAAAGTCCTCCGTGCACAAGATAAGCGGAAGAGTCTGCCAAGAACCGGCGATAGTTCTGGAGCACAGTTCTTAAGTGCTATTGCTGGTATGCCGTCCCGGCCGGTTGCCTTCCTACAGTCCAGTTCACGTAGAATGCGTTGAATAGTACATGGGCGGAACCTCACATTGCGCATCGAAGGCCATACCGGCGCGAACACAGGTGGCTCCAAAAGACCGAGATCAAGGTTTGAATTTGCGGAAAATAAATTCGCGAACGCATTAGCTTTATCCTTTGAATTTGTGACTAACGTCCCGCTGTCCATCACCAACGGAGGGTGTGAGAAGGAAGCAACGTTACTGCGGACAGCCCTTGCCATTGACCAGAAGGAACGCGTACCAGTCGGGCACTGAAGGAGTTTGTTGGTCACTCTGTCGTTGTGAGCTTCCTTCGCGGTATCAATGGGCTGGTTGTACGTGTTTCTGATTCTAACAAAATTCATTCTGTTAACATCGGTGGGACTAGGGCGCCAGTGTTTAAAAGCTCTATTTTTTGCCGCTGTAATCTGCTCGCATTTTTATCAAACCAAGGTGTATAAGATGAACTTCGTTTAATGGAATGCGGAATATGCATCTCCATCCCCAGAAGAATAATCTCTGATACCGACTCCGCGCATGCGTTAACATCGGAGTTTCCGAAGCACACCTCGGACCATTGAAAGGATGCGAAGAAATCTCGCAAATCGTCCCAGTTCGGCCCCATACTTCCATACATGGCGAAGCTGCCTAGACCGGTTATTCGCTTGATATGCAAGTGCTTGCGCGACAGATACCAAGCAGTGATCTGAGTTTCCCAGTGGCGCAGAAACCTCTACGGTATAAATACTCGGTTCGGATGTCAAAAACAGATCCAGGGTGTTCGCATAATATCCTCGGGCATCCGGCACTCGCGTTGGCTCCCCCACGAGTTGAGTCAAGTTGTGGTATACAGCAAACATCTCCGCCAGCCTCCCAGCCTCGTCGGTTCTGTTAGAATGTAACAACCAGCCCGAATTGTGCACATTAAAACCACCAAGGACAACAATTTCAGAAGCTGGGTGGTTGATCTGTATCCAGTCGACGGTATATGAAAGATGTTCGAAAAATGTCTTCGGTCGATCGTCATTCGGGGGGTCGTAAAGACAACAAAGAAATTTAACAGAATTCCTCAGCACGACCCTCAACCATATGATGTCCATATTATTGGGTTCCAACGCCTCCATCCTCTGGCAAGCCAGATTGGACCGCGCGAAGACGCAGACTCCGCCCTTAAAACGGAATCTCGAATGCAAGTCTTATCCTGAGCAACGAAGATATGTCAAATCAGTTGACGGATCGATCTGGGTCTCAGTTAGGGCAAGGATATCAGGTTTTGTTGTTTGCAAATATTGGTGGACGGCGTTTACATTGGTATTGGTGAAACCGATGCCCCTGATGTTACAAAATGCCGTCACCAGTCGAGCATGGGCCGAGCCTCGAGATCGAGCCCGGTTATGCGATGACAAACCTCTCAAAGTTCCATTATTTATCATGATATCTGCATGATGTTCCTCCTGATATAGTCCCGCCCGGAGATCCGAATGGGAGACTAGTTTACCTCCAGAATTCTTTATATCAGAAGACACCTTCATGACTTATCCCCGTGTCAGACCGGGCCATCAGCCACACATCCGAAACACCGTCGAAGATTTCTCTCGGCGATATCGCGGAATGTATAGCGTGACGGGGTGGTATCTCACCTTGGGACCGACTACCACCTAACCAACCTTTTCACGAACCAGTCCATCAGCCAAGCTCCGAAAGATGGCCAGGGATTACTCCCAACCATTTCACGGAGCCTATAGCTTGATGGTATACCCGCCTGTCACCCGGGAGACCGGGGTTCGATTCCCCGTCGGGGAGCCCCTGGCGCAAGACTAATGACCTTGCGCAGACAAAATAAATCATTATGGAAAATTTAACAAGCCTCAGAACTTGCTAAATAAGGCCAAGACCGGTTCCCGGTTGTAGTGCCGATGATGATGATGATGATAGCTTGATGGGGTGGTATTTCACCGGGCGCACAGGGCGTTGGGACCCCGGTACCACTCGGCCTTTAGTCGCCTCTTACGACAAGCTGGCCTAGCTGTGAGTATATTCTAACGCCCTACTCACAGGGCTGGCCAAGATACGATGTGAAAATCGTTCTTGGTGATTTGAATGCGCAAAAATAGGTCGGGAGCCGGTATTCAGGCACTACACAGGTTCCCATAGTTTGCATGAGAACACTAATGACAATGGACTACGAGTCATCGAAATGGCAGCATCGAAAAACTTGGTCGTTGGGAGTACCTGGTTTCCACGCAAAGATATCCACAAAGCCCGGCTATCACCTGATGGAGCCACTCGCAACCAAATTGACCACGTGTTGATATATCTCCGCCACTCCTCGAGCCTGATGACGGTACAAACGTACTGAGGTGCCAACGTCGACTCGGAACACTATCTTCTTGTTACAGTTTTCCGAGCCCGGATTGCCTTACGGAGACGTATTGCATCGGCGGATCAGGTTCGAATCAACACGGCTGCCTTACGCAATGAGAATACCAGTAACACCTTTGGTCATGCTTTAAGACTCGCCCTCGAAGAGCTCGATGGAGGGAGAGTAAGTCCTGGGGCCAGAATGCCGGGCGTAGAAGAGAAATGGACACGCCTTAAGAATACTGTCATTAGTACTGCCAACTCCATCTTAGGCAGTAGTCGTAGAGATCGGAACGACTGGTTATATGGTGAGTGCAAACTAGCGACTGAACGTAAGAATGCTGCATACCGGGCAATGCAGCAGTCTCATAGGACGCGGGTGCGCGAGGAGAAATACAAAGAGCTCAAAAGATCTGAAAAAAGACTTCACAGACAAAAGAAAACTGACTGGGAAAAAAACCTTGTCTGTGAAATAGAGAAAAGTAGAGAGCGAGGTCCGCACCAGGCGCGGAAGTTCTACCAAATAATCCGCAGTATGACGCGGTACACACCACGCTGCACTTACTGCAAGGATAAAGAGGGTAAACTGATCACCGTTCCTGAAGGCATCCCGGGGCGATGGGAAGTGCACTTCAATGAATTGCTAAATGGTCAGCTCACAGAAGAATTGGAGGCTTCACCAATGCAAGATAAAGACCAAATGCTGCCGCCACCAAGCATTGAGGAAACATTAAAAGCCATTAGACAGCTCAAATCAAATAAAGCCTCTGGAGCTGATGGCATACCAGCTGAGCTGATCAAACAAGGAGGGACAGTGTTACATCACGCAATTCATGAGATCGTGGTGCACGTATGGGCGCAAGAGGAGATGCCGGAAGATTGGTGTTGCGGTATAATTTGCTCCATACATAAGAAAGGAGATATCACTCTGTGCAGCAACTATAAGAGTATAACATTGCTGAGGACCGCCTATAAGATACTCTCCACTATCCTACAAGATCGGATAGCCCCATACGCTAAAGTCATCATTGGTCAATATCAGTGTGGCTTCATCACAGGAAAATCAGCAATGGATCAGATATTCACCCTTAGGCAGGCGATGGAAAAATGTCAGGAATTTAAGATTCCATTATATCATCTGTTTATAGACTTTAAGGCCGCCTACGACAGCATAGCCAGGGTAGAACTATATAATGCCATGAAAGAATTCGGCATTCCAAACAAATTGATACGACTTTGTAGGTTGACCATGACCAACGTATCTAGTCAAGTAAAAATAGCGGGATTGCTGTCCAAACCAATAAACATCTATAATGGACTCCGACAAGGGGATGGTCTGGCCTGCCTCCTCTTCAACCTGGCGTTGGAGAAAGCAATCCGTGGCTCTGGCGTTACAACTAGAGAGACTATTATCACCAAGTCTAGCCAGATATTTGCCTACGCAGATAACATCGACATCATCGGTAGAACTGAATCGGCGGTACAGGAATCCTTCACTCAGATCGAGCAGGCGACACAAAAACTGGGACTGCGCATTAATGAGAGAAAAACGAAGTACATGGTGGCAACTTCTGCGAAGAGAAGACCTAACGTTGGTCAAACTATCAGGGTAGTGGAGCACGAATTTGAAGTATTGCAATCCTTTAACTACGTTGGGTCAATAGTATCAGCCGATAACAATATGGAAGAAGAAATACGCGAACGGCTGATTAAATCCAACAAAGCCTACTATGGTCTATCAAGGCTCTTTAAATCCCGAAATTTATCCAGATCATCTAAGCTACTACTGTACAAGACCATGGTCTTACCAGTACTCATGTATGGATCCGAGACCTGGGTGCTTAATAAAAGGCACTCTGAACTCTTGGCCACGTTCAAGAGAAAGGTCTTAAGGAGAATTGTTGGCCCCGTATGTGAGGGAGGACGATTCCGGAGACGCTACAACCATGAGTTGCACGCAATCTACCTTGAAGCTAATGTTGTAAGAAAAATCAAGCTCGGTAGACTCCGGTGGGCGGGACAGCTGGCTCGAATGAGCGAAGAGGAGCCTGCCCGGAAGTACTTTGTGGCAGGATGTATGGAAGGAGACAGCGCGGCAGACCGTTTCTGCGATGGAAGGATGGCGTAGACCAGGATGCCCAGAGCCTAGGAGTGCCAAACTGTATGACTTCGGCTCGAAATCGGGACCGGTGGAGAGATTTGGTAAATAACGCCAAGACCGGATTCCGGTTGTAGTGCCGATGATGATGATGACTAGGTGCATTAAATGTCCTTGATGAAGGAAATGTTTTGCAGGTAACTGTAGATTAGCCAAGGGAGTTGGGGTTGAGATTGTGGGTGGTTCTTTGCATAAGGCTAGGGAACCCCCACAGACCCATACCTCAACACTTAATAATATCAAACCCAACCGTGATCTGTTCAAAAACATCAACGCACTTACTGGTCGGAAGTTTCAACCGCGAATCGATCACCTTATCAACCCACTCAGCAACAATCGTATCCAATCCGACACGGACATAGCCAATTGCCTCGCTGCCCACTTCTCGAAGATCCTTCAACAAAATGATTCCCTCTTCGTCTCTAATTTTCGAAACACTGTAAACGGATATATTTCTCACAGATTACCCGCATCTTATACTCCTTTCATTAGGGAATTTAACGACACAAACAAGGCGGGACATCCCTCAGACACCAGCACATTTCTAACCACAGATGAAGTAATCAAGTTCATAAAGTCACGACCCAACAAAAAATCGACTGGTCTAGATGGAATACCACACCTTCTATTTAAAAGACTTCGCCCGCCAAATCGACTTCCCGTTCTCGTCCTTCTTAACCATATTATAAATGCTTCACATTTCCCAGAGAACTGGAAAATTGCGGTAGTAATCCCCGTTAAAAAGTCTGGCAGTTCCAATAACACCTCCAACTATTGTCCGATATCTTTATTAAACACCCTAAGCAAAATATTGGAATGTAAGATCTACGAAAACCTTCTCTCGTTTGCCAGTGTTAACGCTCTTATCCCTAATTCTCAGTTTGGCTTTCGTGAGCGACACTCCACTAGCCATGCGCTACTAAAACTTACACACGATGTCACAATTGGTCTAGAAAACCAATGCCCTACCGTATGCATATCTCTCGATATTTCCAAACCATTTGATTGTGTCTGGATTTCAGGGCTTCTTTATAAGCTACACTACTGTTTTGGTCTGAATTCCAACATCACAAAGCTCCTAGCATCTTATCTTTCTGGTAGGAAATTCATGGTCAGAATAAACTCTTCCCTCTCACAAGCTCACAATATAACCGCGGGAGTTCCCCAAGGATCAGTGGGGGGTGAAGTCGTGGCACCGGCATGGGCGCAGGGTTCTACTTCGCCCTCACAAACAAGTAATTCCGTAAGTTCCACCGAACACTAAAATGCATAGTTCACAAACCGATTACGCAAAGCAAAGGAAACACCAACACAAGAATGAGACACACGGTTACTGTTTTATTAATATTGGTTTTTATTTAAATTTATTTACTTAGTGTTTTTGATTTATTTAAAATGGTTTAAAGGCACTTTAGAACTCTCAGTACAACTTTAACTGAATATACTTTTTAATGTCCGGTAGAGCTTAATTTATCTTCGCTCAAAGGTATTTCACTCGCGGTTCCAAAGCTTGGGGTTGTTGATTATAAATTACATTGCGAACATTTACGCGATTGACTCACACGACTCGGGGGTTGAAAATTCTCGACTCCGGGGATGTAAGCCTCCCCGACGGTACGGGGAACTGGAGAAGTGCCAACCAGCGTGGCTGGATGTTGAAATACGACTCAGCGATGTGAATTCGCTGGCAAAGGAAATTCGGCCAGTGGTACTGGCTCTCTTAATTTAGGGATGCATTTCCTTCAAAAACAATATGCACGAGCTCCAAATACTCATCAAAGATCTGAAGCCATCCATCATAGCTCTACAAGAAACGCACATCCGCCACGACTCTCGGGCCACAGGACCCAAAGATTACGCGGCATTCTTTCACAACCTTACGGAAAATGTTGCTTCTAAACATGGTACAGGTATACTTATACATAGATCAATTCCGCATAAACTTATAGTAGTACACTCTGCAATCTCGGTCGTAGCAGTAGAAATAAATATCGGCAGAAACCTCACGATAATATCAGCATACACCCCCACATCCCAACCAATAACCCTACACGATCTTACCACTATCACAGATAGCATCCAAACACCGATACTTCTCCTAGGTGATTTTTATGCGTGGAGCCCCATCTGGGGATCTTCGTCCACTAATAAAAGTGAAAAAACCGTAGAGAAATACATACTGACCGCAAATCTAGCACTACTCAATAACGGTAGACACACACTTTTCCACTCACAAATCCTTCACAGATGTAGACTTATCACTAGCCTCACCTCAATTGAGCGACCACTTTCCAATGATAATAAACATTGACACAAGCATGTGTCCCAAACCCTCAAAACTTCTTCCTAAATTCCAAACCGAACTTTCTAATTGGAATAAATTTCAAAATATAACTACACAGGCACTAAGTCAACATGTACAGAGTCAAAATATTAATCAAGAAACAGCCATAATAACTAAAGCAATCCGAATAGGAGCAAATGCCTCGATACCACAAACAAGTCGAAAACTCCATAAGGCAGTAGTTCCCTGGTGGAATCCAGTATTGCACAACCTAAGGAAGAAAAAACAAGAAGCCTGGAGAATTTTCAAAAGATTCCCCTCTGATTTTAACCTAATCATTTATAAAAAGTTAAATGCTCTTTTTCGCAAAAATGCCAAAGAAAAAAAAAGAAAAGCCTTCCAAACATTTACCGAAAAGTTAAATCCGAACTCTACTCCCTGAAAAATCTGGGCGGATATAAAAACGCTCATCGACTCAGGCACTCTCACATCTCCCCTTCAAATTGCAGACCATCTCGGCAAAACATGGTCAAACTGCGCAGAAGACGTAAACTTTCATCCATTATTTCTCTCAGCCAAAAGACACCCAATTACCCCTACCCCTCACACAAGCCCGTCCTCTAAATTAATAGATCTCCCGATCAACAAAATCGAATTAGAGTCATCCCTACACGGCGTCACAGGTAAAACACCAGAATATGATCGAGTCGATTACATAATGCAAAAGGATATCACTCCCATATCTAGGAAAAACATTTAAAAAAATTGTAGCTAGACGACTCAACTGGTTCAGGCAGAAAAACAATCTAATAAGCATTGAACAGGTTGGTTTCAAGCAAGGACGTGGAACGATTGATGCGCTACTCTATATCGACAACTTCATCACGTCTTCTTTATCAACCGCGTTAACAACTTCCTCCCGCTCATCTCAGCATACTTTAACAAATGGAAAATTCGCCTCAATCCAACCAAAACCCAGCTAACAGTGTTTAAGGGCAAAAACGCTCACTGCACAAACAACACTATACGTTGCCACAACAAAATTAAACTCAACCTTAATAATACCCTCATAAAACCTTCCAAAACTCTAAAATATTTGGGAGTAACCGTTTCCAACGACTGGTCATTCTCAACCCACATCAAAAATTCCCTTAACCTCTGCAGACGAGTGTTGTGGAAACCTAAAGGCCTCTCTCTCAGGGTCAAAAAGTTCATCTATAAACAGATAATCAGACCCACTCTTACATACGCCTGCCCATTATGGTACCACATCTCACCCTCCCAAATGGAGAAATTACGAGTTTTTGAACGAAAATGTTTCCGGTTTATCACTGGCTTACACCGCAAAACCAACTCAAATAGATACCATAGTAACAACAATCTTAACAACACCGCAGTCAGCGAACGACTGGCTAGACGGATCCTAGAACTGTCGATAAATTTCATAGAAAGTCTTCCTAACAATCCCAACCCGATAATAACAGACCTACCATCACCCCCCTCCAATACGGGAACACACTACCATAATTGTCTCCAAATCAGGACCCCCTTCACCTCAGGCAGACTGGTTAACGATCTAAACGAGATCGTGTACCACAACACCGAACTGGCACCCAATCACTTCAAATACAGCAACATCCAATCATTCTCCAAGATTCTTACTTTTAACACAGAACCGAATGGCACCCCCCTCCTTCAAAACATACCTGACCATATCCCTTACTACCCTCAATCAAAACAAGATATCCCACATCCACATAAATTATTATTATTATATTATTATTATTTACTGGCCTGTAGGAACCCGGAAGTTCATGACCTCACCGACTCGGCTCCGCCATTGTTCCCTGTCCTGTGCGCTCTCCTTCCACGTTCGATCATCCGATCCGATCTCCTCGAGGTCCAATCTAACATTGTCCTCCCATCTCCGTCGCGGCCGTCCTGTCGGTCTCTTCCCCGCTAGTTTACCGTCAAGAATTCTATGCACGGTCCTATCATCGCCCATTCGCGCTACGTGTCCGGCCCATCTTAATCTTCGCGACTTGATCACTCTCACTATTGTAGGTTTGCGGTATAGCTCTTCCAATTCGTGGTTGTGGAGTTTCCTCCATTGTCCTGACTCCTCGTCATATTTACCGCCAAAGATACCCCTTAAAACTTTATTCTCGAATACGCGGAATTTGTTTTCTTCCCGTTTTGTGAGAGCCCATGTTTCGCATCCGTATAGAACAATCGGCATGATTATGGTTCTATAGACACGGAGCTTTATATTACGTGATAGCAGTTTGGATTTTAATAGCCAGTAAACTGCATGCCAACTAGCGTTGCCGGAATGTAGTCTTTTGTTAATTTCCTTTGACGTTTCGTTTCTGCTCGTCAGTATCGTTCCCAGATATTTAAATTCTTTGACATTTTCAAATATCTTGCCCCTGACGTTTATATGTGTTCTCTGAGGTCCACCTGCTCTCGTCGTAATCATGTATTTCGTTTTGTCTTCGTTTATTTCTAGGCCCACCTCTTCTGCTGCTTGCATGATGATTTCACAGTTTTTACTTATAGTTTCGAGATTATCGCCCAGAACGACGATGTCATCCGCATACGCGAGCACTTGTGTGACCCCGTTCAGGGATGATCCAGTCGTGTTGTCGTCTTGTACCTTTCTGGTAACATACTCGAGGACAAGGTTAAAAAGGCATGGTGAGAGGCCATCCCCTTGTTTTAGTCCGTTCCGGATTTCGAATGGTTCTGTGAGGTGCTTTTCTATTCTAACTCACCCTTTGTTTTCGTTCATGCAGATTTGAATGAGGGCAGCATATTTTTTCGGAATCCCCAGCTCAACCACAATATGGTAGAGTCTTTGCCTTGGGACTGAGTCGTAGGCTTTTTTGAAGTCCACGAACAGTTGGTGAACCGTCTCTCCGTATTTCCACTTCTTTTCCAGCAGTTGCCTTATTGTGAACATCTGGTCGCTTGTTGACCGGTTCCGACGGAATCCGCATTGGTAGTCTCCCAATATTTCTTCTGCGTACGGTGTGATTCTTGCCAGTATGACATTTGTTAATATTTTGTATGTGATTGGGAGCAATGATATTCCTCTGTAATTTTCGCAGTCAGATCTGTCACCTTTTCTGAAAATGGGGATGACTATTGAGGTTTTCCATTCTTCCGGAATGACTTCCTTGTCCCATATTATTTTAACCAGTTGGTGGATCTTTCGAGCGGTTGCCTCTCCTCCATGCTTCACAAGCTCTGCCGGTATGCAATCGATTCCGGGGGCCTTGTTGTTTTTCAGTCGATTTATTGCGTCTACAACTTCGTCGAAAGAGGGCTCTGGGATCTGGGGCTCGGCTGTATGTACGTCTGGTGCGTTTATTTGTTTATTGAGCAGGTTTTCAAAGTACTGCTCCCATCTTGTCACGATATTTTTTGTTTCTGTCACCAGACAGCCGTTTATGTCTCGGATTATTTTGGCTCTCCCTCGGTAGCCATTTCTAATTGAATTTATGCCGGCATACATACCTCTGCTGTTCTTTGCTCTGGCATTTTCTATGATTTTTTCAATCCGAGTCTTTTCCCATTCGCGTTTTTTGCGTTTGAAAAGTCTAGTTGTTTCTTTCCGAATTGTCGCGTATCTTACTGCGTTGACTTCATCATATGCTTCTAAGTGGATCATTCTGAGGGGTTTACGTTCTTCGATCGTTGCCCTGCACTCATCGTCAAACCAAGGTTTGGACTTAGTTGTTTTCTTAAAGCCTAATACCTCTCGGGCTGTTTGTTTGATTGTGTCTCTGATCGATGCCCATTTAATGTCCACACTATTGGCTTCCTCTTCCTCACTACTGTCATTCTCTAGGATGCTAAATCTATTCGTTAGTTCGTCTTGATATTCCGCCCTTTTACGTAGGTCTTTTAGTTTATCAATCTCGAACTTTTTGCTCGTCTCCCGTGACTGTCCATGTGGGTTTGCTGCAAGCCGACTTCGAATTTTGCCCATCACTAGAAGGTGATCGGAGTCGCAATCTGCTTCCCTATATGATCTTACGTCAAGGATGTTCAAGTGGTGTCTTTTGTCTATGAGGAAGTGGTCTATTTGGTTACGCGTTACGTCGTCGGGTGCTATGCATGTGGCTTTATGGATTTGCTTGTGCTTGAACATCGTGCTTTTCACTACCATATGTTTTGACGCTGCGAACGTTATAATTCGAATACCATTATCATTTGAAACGTCGTGTAGGCTTTCTTTACCTATTGTTGGTTGGAAGATATCTTCCTTTCCAATTTTCGCATTGAGGTCGCCGAGGAGGATGTTAACATCGAATAATGAGATCCCATCAAATACTTCCTCTAGGGTCTCGTAGAATGTGTCCTTCGTTTCTTCGTCGGTAGATTCTGTTGGGACGTGTACGTTTATAAATACATAATTGTACCATGGGCCCTGTATTTTTAGCACCGACATTCGGTCATTAATGAATTGCACATCTTTTACATGGGGCGTAATCTTCTTGCTTATGATGAAGCCAGTTCCGAGGTTATGTGTATCGGTACCTCCACACGCCAGTGTACACCCGTTGGTTTCGATTACTTGATGTGGGAGTCGAGCTTCCTGAAGCGCGACGATGTCCATTTTATATTGTTTCGCGTTTTCTATGACCGTCTGTATCGCGCCGGTTTTATATAACGTTCGAACATTCCACGTGCCGACGCGTATATCCCACTTTTTCAGTTTTTCCCTACGTCTTCTTTTTGCCGAGTCGGTGTTTTCTTGATGATTTGTTCCCTTATGGTAGTGTCGGCTCATCGCACCTACGCCTACCGGGTTTTTCGTGGGATTGTTTTTTGTATATTGGTTATTCATTTTTGATTCCACGAGACTTGGGGTTTCAAATAGTCCGCCACATCAGAGCTCCGTTTTGATGTGGTAAGGTCTGCTTACTGCTCTGATTCGACCCGGTGTCAGAGAGGCGCCGTTATAATACAGCCGGTATACCCCTGGCTGTAAACCATCCAATGGGCACGGTGACGCGTAACACCCTGGATTAGGGGTGGTAGATCTTTGTGTGTTACTCCTCGCTAGCCTGTCTGACATGGGTGACCCTACTGGAAGCATATGCTTCCGTCAGCATAGCCTGAGGGATTCATTGTAATTTAAGCCCCCGCACCACGTCAAGGTTTCTACCAAGCGGGGGATCCACATAAATAAAAATTGTAAATATTATTTATGTCATTAAATTGTCACCATCATTGCAATATCAAATATTGTAAATTGTATATAGGATTAGATTAAGTTAGATTAAGTTATGTTAAGTAATTTTAAGTCGGCTAAGTTAAAATAAACAGAGTTCCTGGTTTTTCTTCTGACCTTTTCCAGGAAAAACAAAATTAACAATTTATGTATAAATCCCATTAAATCTTAAGCACATGTAAAAAAGAACTGTTTGCAAAATGTTAACAAATAACATGTAAACACTTATTATGTAACCAATCTATTATAAGTTAGCTGTATTACTTATTGTAACTCTTAATTTTTGGTCAAATAAATGCAGTAAATAAAAAAAAAACATCTCGTCCCTTAAAGCAATTTGTAAAACCCAATATGTGTACGCTACTTACCGCCATAGCGTAATTACATTTTAAGTACCTTTTCTTTAATTACATTTTTATATATCTTTTAAAATATACACATCCTTTTTCCTGTAATTACCTTTTTGTTGTAATTACCTGATGTACATTCTGTTGTCCTTCAAAATGTTAGATTTTAGTGAAATAAAAATAGAAGTCAGTCTTAGAAAGTAACTCGAGGAACAAAGGTGCCCTTAATAAAGAACCAATAACGAAATATTGTTCAAATATTGTTTTATTGTTCAGTTTAACAATCAGTTAAACAATAGCTGTTATCCACCCTCTGCTGCTGAATTGTTGAATAATCACTAGGGCTAATAGATGTGAACGGTCCGAAAACGGTTACAAATTATTGAAAAACTGCAAAATGTACTTCCATACTTTCTTATAGACGCTAACTTCTACTGGTTTTGTGGGGTTTCTTCAAGGCGCCGAAGAAGCACCCATCGCTTAACCCTCTTAAATCTTCCTCTTTCTATTTTACCCCATGGTACTTACCTTCAATTAGGCAGCATTAAGCTTCCTGCAAAACATTCCATGACAAGATCATCATCTTGTCACAGCATTATCCACATCGCTGTAATCTTTAAAACTTTTTGTTTCCTCTGGTAGGCACCCATGTCCATTGCCAACCATTGGGAAATCTTCCGTAGTTCCCTTATCGCAATTCATTGCAATCATACTCACGAAAATTCTTCTGTGTTTGTTTTTCTCAAAGCAATTATCGATCCCCAAGAGCATATCATGCAAATCGATGCCCATGCAGCTGCATCCAATTATCGCGGATCACCATTGCTTAGACATTCCTAACGTATTTTTATTGGCTTGTTCAAACAAGCCGCATTTTAGCACCTAAGCATTGGATTACGTTTCGGTATTCAATATACCCTCCAATGTTTATGTTTACCCAGCTTCACATCTCCCAACTATTCTTTTCGATGCGCGTTCGTTTGTCCTTCCTTCCAATCGGAAGACATTCGTTCCCATAGAGAAGATATTGTGCATGGATTTTCCAATGGGATGCTGATCGGCTCCCATTGGTCATGCATGTCGGAAGGGATGTTTCTCCTGCGATGGTATGCGGTGGAAATCCATCACAATCGCCGGAAGCTGGACACATTTTTACGGAGTCAGGCGAGTCAGTTTTGTATCGTCAAACAATACAGATGTGCCCCACGATCATGTCGTTAAAAAGTCAGTGTCGGTGTTGAGAGAAAATCGTCGTTTAGTTAAAGTCAAGTCAAACATTCACATAATTTATTTCGCACCGTTTCATCCTTTTTTTAATAACTTTTTCGCGTCACCGAGCAGTACGTAAAATAGAATATTGTGCTAATTAATAATCAAAACTTATAGTAAGCAAACAAATAATAATATATCGGCGTTTTAATTAGAAAGAAAATAAAAAGGAACAATAAACAAATCTATTGACGCTTTAAAGAAAGAAACCTGTGTGTTTTAATTGTTCCGGTTTTTCTTGGTGCTGGTGAAAGATCGAGATGAGTGACTTCATATAGTTGAAGACAATTTCAATAAGTACAGTTGGAAGGATAAACATCAACGTCCGCGACATAAGTACAGTTATCAGAACAATATCAATAAAAAGTGACCGTTTGGTTTCCTGCAAACCCAGCTCAACTATAAAAACAGAAGTTTTTAAAATGCCCTAATAGCCTTACAAACCATAACAAACCTAAATCTCTTTTTGCATCTGCTCACCACGCATTTCCTTTGAGTTCATTCTATCTCCTATGCGCACGGCCACTTCACGACATTGCTCAGTCTGAGTTTCGGTATTGTGTAATTCCACCGGCTTAGCTCGTTTCATAATCGGTCGATGAGCTACAACCGATCGTGAATCGGATGTCGCAGATTCTGAAGTAAACTGGGAGACTTCCTCGTCAGACGATTCCGATTTAGCGCTTGAACTTTCTATCTGTTTACAAGCGTTGCCTTTATAAGTGACTGAAGCGTTGTTTTCAAAACTGATGGAAGAGTATTGATTAGTTTTTTTCTCAAGCTCTGTGGAAATGTCATCGATAGGAACTATGGTTTTTTGGCCATCAGCCGATACCCTCATAGCGACCGGCGTCTTATGAAGTGGAACCTCTTTTGTCATAAGAGCATGCTTTTCAGCAGCACTGAGCGGATCACGGCGGTAAGATCTAAAAATTGGAATAAACATCTAAATTAAAAACCTATTCCTCAAAAGAAATTGAAGCAGAGAAAGGAAAATCAAATCATTACCTGGATGACAACATGTTTTCTTTTAATTGGTTTTATTTTCTACAATTATTACTAAAAAATATATTTAAAATATAAGAAAGACTCACTGCACTCAAGACAGATTACGAAAAATTTGTTTGATAGGTATATCATCATCATCATCATCGGCACTACAACCGGGAACCGGTCTTGGCCTTATTTAGCAAGTCCTGAGGATTGTTAAATTTTCCATAATGATTTATTTTGTCTGGGCAAGGTCATTAGTCTTGCGCCAGGGGCTCCCCGACGGGGAATCGAACCCCGGTCTCCCGGGTGACAGGCGGGTGTACTAACCACTATACTATCGAGGAGCCCGATAGGTATATCAAGGCCTTCAATATCATATTTCTTTTTTAATTGTTTTATTTTCTGTTTTTCTATAAGTAATCCTCACAAACAGGTGTGTGCGAGGAGTGTACATATTGTTTACTTATAATAATAATTATCATAACTTTATTTTTCTCTTTTCATTTATGTTCTTATAGGCTTGGCACGTTAAATCGAAATGTAACGATCAAGCAGCCCGAATAGATTTCCTCTATTGAACGCTGTTTGCAAACCCCAAGCCCGGCTGAGCCAGTCCTAAAACGTATTGTTGTGAATGCTTAGTCACTTATTAGAATTGAGACAATTTAGGGAAACTTTTGGAATCCGAATGCCCCGATATTATGTTGGCTTATTTTGGAAACTAGAAGCGTAGATTGGGCTGGAAAAACTATGATATGATTAGAAGAGACAAGCCGCACTCCACACAAGGGGGCGAAGTTGAAGTCTTAATTAAGAAAAGTCTTCGGCATAAAGTTTTGTATAGCAAAGGTGTGCACAAGTTGCAAATCATAGAAGCATATATTGTAGACGTCTTTCTACAAAGTCAGAAGTATCTAAATGTGATACCATTGTATGCTCTTGAATCTCCTAACAATGCACGGTTTATCAGTGAACTAAATACCCATATATAACTAATAACCTTGCCCAGAAACCAGATAATTATGGACAATTTAACAAGTCTCGGATAAGGACCGGATACCGGTGGAGAGACTTGCTAAATAAGGCCAAGACCGGATCCCGTTTGTAGTGCCGATGATGACGAAATACCTATTTCCGGTACCAGAACGTGCTGTCAGTGGCAGAAGTACATCAAACACTCTACTTGGGGTATCTTTCCCTCTGATATGAGGTTCGATTGATGGCAGGAAAACACCATCGAATACTGTTGCAGATTCGCCCTTGACATCCGGCGAATTCGCAATTATATGCTACCTGTGGCACCACCCTAAATGCTATATGTGGCATCACCCTAAACAATGTCAGCAATCAGCTGACATTTTAGAATTAATTCTGTTGGTTGTCAAATGACAACCATTTTTTAATTTCTTTCTTCTTTGTTCAACCTTCAGACAAACGACACGTTTTTTGTAAATCAATATTAATCGAGCTTATCCGTGAAATAAAAACACAATTGTTAACAAGATAAATCCAACTCGTATCATTATTCCCGTTTGGATGAGGATATTTATGGAATTGCTGCTTCACATCTAGAGCACCGTTTTCTCAACGCAACCACGCCAGGAGACACCATCGTGTTCCTGAGCTTCCAGCATCCAACGCCAGGAGACCCCACCGTGTTCCTGACGTGTGTGTTCAACGCTTGTTGGACATACACACATATTTTTGGTCCTTCGAGCCGGATCCAGTCTGTGGATCCAGATTCACTGCTGCCAGGTCGCAGCATATAAGACGGTTGCGGGACATTCAAGTCCAGACGCTAAGGCCTTAGAGGTTGTGGTTATATATTGTGTTTGTGAAAATAGTGTAGTGAATCCAGTGAACATAATCAGCCAACCAGTTCGCGGCATATCATCAGTGCAGAACAACATGAACTGCCTACATGGGAGCCATAATACTGCCCAGTAACCAGCTGCCCCAACGCTACAACTACCCCGAATGCAGCCCCCGTCCAGCCTAAGGACCTTTAGCCGCCAAATTAGTGGCGCATGAACCGCTGCTCAGAACGCAGCCCCCGTCCAGTCTAAGGATCTACCCCCAGCCAGCTTAGTGGCGCATCAATGAGCTGTCCAGTGC
Organism: Microdon myrmicae; assembly: GCA_963931805.1. Lineage (NCBI taxonomy): Eukaryota > Metazoa > Arthropoda > Insecta > Diptera > Syrphidae > Microdon > Microdon myrmicae. Next base: position 67,523,320 of record OZ007500.1, on the reverse strand, counting down.
ATCTATAAACAGCCGCCAGATTAGTGGCGCATTAACAATCTAACCACAGGTAAGACGTTTTGCAATTACCAACAAATTACCTCTGCCTAATTTGTAACGCGAACAGACGCTGCCCCTAGCAATTACTCACGACCAACCGTCGCCAAGTTCGTGGTATCTAAATCACAAGGAAATGTCGCCACCAATGTCAACGCCCAGAAAACAGAACATGACAGCTACATTGGCGGAGAACCTCATGCGACCCAGTTCGCTTCCCAGGATCGGATGTTCTGTGCTTATCTCAATCTCAAAAAAAGAAGTCCGCCAACGTTGGTCGGGGTGGAACTACACCAGCACAAGCTCCAGAGCGAATGGGAAGACATCATACGGAACCATGAGGAGATAAAACGCCTGGCCACACCCAAGATGACCCGTGGCCACCGCTACTTCGTAGACAGATTCGTCAATCAGGCCGAGGAGATATTTCTGGACGAAGTCACAAAGTTTATTGAGGCAAGGAATGCCCTCACATCCGACCGACCGACCGCATCCAAGACTGCGACGGACATCGTCATTCAACCATCAAATTGTTTGCCGCCATTGACGTCACAACCACCTTGGTGGCCAGGAACTCCATCAACACCTGGCCTTCGAATGCCAAGGGACCATTCATCCAGCTTACCATCACGAATGATGCCACCGGAACACACAACCCATACGGACAACAAAGGTGTGACAACAGACACCGGAAAGCCAGCCAAGGCAGGAGCTGCCGAAGTGAAAGATGTGAAAACTGTAGCAGCACCCACCGCTGACACTACAATACAAAGGAATGCTGGGTCCAGCACGAAGGCACCAGCTGCCAGTGCACCAGCACCAACGAAGAAAGATGACACGAAACCTGATGCACCACAAGAAGGAAAGAAGCCTGCTTCAGAGAAACCCGCCGATCCAGGCAATGATATCAAATCAACGAGACTGCTCGAGGCTCAGCTTGCGCTCGATCCAGTCTCTTCAGTTAAAACAACCAGCGCCGATCAAGGCATTAAAAGACTATCGAGGCTGCTCGAGGCCCAGTTTCCGCTCGACCCAGTCTCCCCAGCTACTATGGACCATGCCGATCAGCTCGACATTAGCAAGGTGCCGTCAGTACAGTTGCCAGAAGTGGCCAACAACCAAGCGGTTAAGGAACCGCACACACTCCCAGTGAAGAAGCACCAACAGACCCATCACCTGGCCGTTCCTCGTGGGTTGCGAACTTACAACTCCGACCCAGAGGAACTGGTCCACCTTGAACCAATCCATTTCACGAAGACGCCATCAACTGTCCCAGCAACAGTAGCCACACCCAATGTCACCAGTGACCATGACCAAGGACAGAATCCGTTTAATAGTCAGTCTCACCAGCAACATCCATTGCAACAGCAACAACTACCGAAGCATCAGCAGCAACCTTCAGCAGGAACTGGCCGAGGAGCAGACCAAACCCATTTGTCATTCACCAACCCATCGGTGACGTCGATCGACCCAACCAATTGTGATTCGCTGTACTACTCGGATGGAAATCTTTCATCAACCGATGGTCTCTCAGCAACTGCCAGTCATAAAGGCAACCTAACAGAGACACCGGGTAGCCAACCTTCGGCCAACGACAATCATCAAGGACGACGGCTAACACACGTAGCCTCTCCAATGGGGATAGGAGATCGCAATGCCCCGTTTGGCGGGCGACGCCCCCTATCATTCAAGAATCAACCAGCACGCCTATCAGTAACCAATAAGAAACGGTACTTTTCTCAGCCCATCAGGCACTGGAACCGCACCTGACATTCCGCCAGGACCCGCGGACGGTGCCATGGAAGAATCCACATCAAACTCAACGTTGTGGCCTCACATGCCAAAGGCCACATCCCATCGGTAAGTTTCGTTTCAATACTTTCGACCACCAGCCATTGCGTGGTCATTGATCGTGGGTTGTGAATTTACAACTCTAAGCCAGATCAAATGGTCAGTTCTGCGGCAAAAGGTACCGAACATCGACGACGGAACTCTTGTCGTCACCAATCTGTCGACCATCACCAATTCGGGGCGGACGGCTCTCTTCAGACATCCGCATCACTAGAAGTCCACGGCCCTGGGCCTCCGGCCACTAGAACAAACGGATTCGCCAATGATTGGCGAATGTATCCGCAAGCAGTCACCCCCAAGTCAGCGGAAAAGAAGCCATACCATTCCCAAGTCAGTGAGCATCAACAGGCCGCTGACCGAAGTGCCGCCTGTACAGAGATCAACCCGACCATTGTTCTGACGCACGTACCACCGCCGAAGCCCCCACGAAGACAATCGCCAGGCATGTTCTGTGAGGCGCACCACTACATCTACGTTTGCGAGGGTTCTCGCTTCCTCACACCTGTTCATCGGAAGTCTGTCGCACGAAAAAGGAAACTGTGTCTAAACTGCTTGGGTCGCCACTTCATGTGCGACTGCCTCCCCAACAAGGTGTACCGACGATGCAATCGAAGACATTCTACCTTGCTGCATGTGCCAACCGCAGCACCCATCAAAGCATCCAGGGTAAGCGACCAGTCCTGTTAGCAACCACTACATGACCGGTTCTTGGCGGTTGCGAATTTACAACTCCAACCCAGAAGAGCTGGTCGACCATACGACTGCTGACAGTTCCCTGCAGAGGACAAATAGAAGACATCGTCGACGTCTACCCCGGAGATCAGATTCAAGGCACTATTCAGCTACCACCATCAACCACGGAACGCGCAATGCCCCGTTTGGCGGGCGGCGCTCCTCAGTCTCCAGAGACCGACCGAGTCCCAACCGCTGCATCCGAATGAATGCTGCGGCCTCAACCGCAAACGACCGCATCGTTCCGGTCACTTAATTCGAAGAGGTACCAATGGACGCATCACTCGTCACCACCACTTGTCTCGAGGTAGTAAGACCAATTCCCAGCCATCACGTGGTTACCGATCGTGGGTTGCGAACTTACAACTCTAACCCAGATCGCGTGGCCAGTTCCATGACCAGCAAAGATCACGGCCTCCAGCACCGAAAGGGACCATCCCATAATCATCATCACCCTCCGGGCCGTCTAAGACACCTCCGTCTTCAACACTTTTCAGAGCGGGCGGCTGTCTCATAATCGACCATCGACGTGACGGTGGACTGCGGCGGATCGCTACCAGCCCACTCACGAGTACCATCGCCAAAATCGGCATTCTTCCTTTGAAGGAGATACCCCCTCCTGGACCATTCATCAGATCCCCATCCCCAGATCCGGACGACTACCCTCTGGAGCCAGACGATTCGCCAATGATTGGCGAAGGCGAGCGGAATGCTGCGGATTCGCCCTTGACATCCGGCGAATTCGCAATTAATTGCTACCTGTGGCACCACCCTAAATGCTATATGTGGCATCACCCTAAACAATGTCAGCAATCAGCTGACATTTTAGAATTAATTCTGTTGGTTGTCAAATGACAACCATTTTTTAATTTCTTTCTCCTTTGTTCAACCTTCAGACAAACGACACGTTTTTTGTAAATCAATATTAATCGAGCTTATCCGTGAAATAAAAACACAATTGTTAACAAGATAAACCCAACTCGTATCATTAGTCCCGTTTGGATGGGGATATTTATGGAATTGCTGCTTCACATCTAGAGCACCGTTTTCTCAACGCAACCACGCCAGGAGACACCATCGTGTTCCTGAGCTTCCAGCATCCAACGCCAGGAGACCCCACCGTGTTCCTGACGTGCGTGCTCAACGCTTGTTGGACATACACACAAATACAATGTGGAAATGTACACAACCGTGACACCTTCTAACCCAAGGAGAGACTGTGGCGGTTCCGCCAAACCCCACGGTTCGCTTGCCTGAAAAACCCCCATAACTTTCATACAATCTCCCAATTTCTTTAATGCAATCGCATTAGCATCTTAAATGCTCCACGCATTAAAGAGATCAATTCAATTTTTATTTGGTAGATAATTACATTTATGGTATATTTTACAACTAGTACTTAAGAGATTTAGGATAGCAATTCCTTTACAACTATAATCTTAAATCTATATAACGACAATAGCACAATTTTAATGAATAACAAATAATAAATTAAGGGAAAACTACAATAAAAAACGCTTACTTGAATCTTAAGACTAATATTGCACGAGCTTCCGGTTATTTTATATAGTAATGACCTCGATATAATTTTCATATACAGAGTACATATGTAGTGATTTAGGATAACGCAAGACGGGAAACGAGAACATTGTCAGAAAAAGAACAATTGACGAAGAAGTTTCGATTGATTTTGTCAATAAGGAACTCTACCGGTTTAACGTCGGTGTTTTCTTGATGAATTTTTCCCTTATGGTAGTGTCGGCTCATCGCACCTACGCCTACCGGGTTTTTCGTGGGATTGTTTTTTGTATATTGGTTATTCATTTTTGATTCCACGAGACTTGGGGTTTCAAATAGTCCGCCACATCAGAGCTCCGTTTTGATGTGGTAAGGTCTGCTTACTGCTCTGATTCGACCCGGTGTCAGAGAGGCGCCGTTATAATACAGCCGGTATACCCCTGGCTGCAAAGCATCCAATGGGCACGGTGACGCGTAACACCCTGGATTAGGGGTGGTAGATCTTTGTGTGCTACTCCTCGCTAGGCTGTCTGACATGGGTGACCCTACTGGAAGCATATGCTTCCGTCAGCATAGCCTGAGTGATTCATTGTAATTTAAGCCCCCGCACCACGTCAAGGTTTCTACCAAGCGGGGGATCCACATAAATAAAAATTGTAAATATTATTTATGTCATTAAATTGTCACCATCATTGCAATATCAAATATTGTAAATTGTATATAGGATTAGATTAAGTTAGATTAAGTTATGTTAAGTAATTTTAAGTCGGCTAAGTTAAAATAAACAGAGTTCCTGGTTTTTCTTCTGACCTTTTCCAGGAAAAACAAAATTAACAATTTATGTATAAATCCCATTAAATCTTAAGCACATGTAAAAAAGAACTGTTTGCAAAATGTTAACAAATAACATGTAAACACTTATTATGTAACCAATCTATTATAAGTTAGCTGTATTACTTATTGTAACTCTTAATTTTTGGTCAAATAAATGCAGTAAATAAAAAAAAAACATCTCGTCCCTTAAAGCAATTTGTAAAACCCAATATGTGTACGCTACTTACCGCCATAGCGTAATTACATTTTAAGTACCTTTTCTTTAATTACATTTTTATATATCTTTTAAAATATACACATCCTTTTTCCTGTAATTACCTTTTTGTTGTAATTACCTGATGTACATTCTGTTGTCCTTCAAAATGTTAGATTTTAGTGAAATAAAAATAGAAGTCAGTCTTAGAAAGTAACTCGAGGAACAAAGGTGCCCTTAATAAAGAACCAATAACGAAATATTGTTCAAATATTGTTTTATTGTTCAGTTTAACAATCAGTTAAACAATAGCTGCTGAATTGTTGAATAATCACTAGGGCTAATAGATGTGAACGGTCCGAAAACGGTTACAAATTATTGAAAAACTGCAAAATGTACTTCCATACTTTCTTATAAACGCTAACTTCTACTGGTTTTGTGGGGTTTCTTTAAGGCGCCGAAGAAGCACCCATCGCTTAACCCTCTTAAATCTTCCTCTTTCTATTTTACCCCATGGTACTTACCTTCAATTAGGCAGCGTTAAGCTTCCTGCAAAACATTCCATGGCAAGATCATCATCTTGTCACAGCATTATCCACATCGCTGTAATCTTTAAAACTTTTTGTTTCCTCTGGTAGGCACCCATGTCCATTGCCAACCATTGGGAAATCTTCCGTAGTTCCCTTATCGCAATTCATTGCAATCATACTCACGAAAATTCTTCTGTGTTTGTTTTTCTCAAAGCAATTATCGATCCCCAAGAGCATATCATGCAAATCGATGCCCATGCAGCTGCATCCAATTATCGCGGATCACCATTGCTTAGACATTCCTAACGTATTTTTATTGGCTTGTTCAAACAAGCCGCATTTTAGCACCTAAGCATTGGATTACGTTTCGGTATTCAATATACCCTCCAATGTTTATGTTTACCCAGCTTCACATCTCCCAACTATTCTTTTCGATGCGCGTTCGTTTGTCCTTCCTTCCAATCGGAAGACGTTCGTTCCCATAGAGAAGATATTGTGCATGGACTTTCCAATGGGATGCTGATCGGCTCCCATTGGTCATGCATGTCGGAAGGGATGTTTCTCCTGCGATGGTATGCGGTGGAAATCCATCACAATCGCCGGAAGCTGGACCAATTTTTACGGAGTCAGGCGAGTCAGTTTTGTATCGTCAAACAATACAGATGTGCCCCACGATCATGTCGTTAAAAAGTCAGTGTCGGTGTTGAGAGAAAATCGTCGTTTAGTTAAAGTCAAGTCAAACATTCACATAATTTATTTCGCACCGTTTCATCCTTTTTTTAATAACTTTTTCGCGTCACCGAGCAGTACGTAAAATAGAATATTGTGCTAATTAATAATCAAAACTTATAGTAAGCAAACAAATAATAATATATCGGCGTTTTAATTAGAAAGAAAATAAAAAGGAACAATAAACAAATCTATTGACGCTTTAAAGAAAGAAACCTGTGTGTTTTAATTGTTCCGGTTTTTCTTGGTGCTGGTGAAAGATCGAGATGAGTGACTTCATATAGTTGAAGACAATTTCAATAAGTACAGTTGGAAGGATAAACATCAACGTCCGCGACATAAGTACAGTTATCAGAACAATATCAATAAAAAGTGACCGTTTGGTTTCCTGCAAACCCAGCTCAACTATAAAAACAGAAGTTTTTAAAATGCCCTAATAGCCTTACAAACCATTACAAACCTAAATCTCTTTTTGCATCTGCTCACCACGCATTTCCTTTGAGTTCATTCTATCTCCTATGCGCACGGCCACTTCACGACATTGCTCAGTCTGAGTTTCGGTATTGTGTAATTCCACCGGCTTAGCTCGTTTCATAATCGGTCGATGAGCTACAACCGATCGTGAATCGGATGTCGCAGATTCTGAAGTAAACTGGGAGACTTCCTCGTCAGACGATTCCGATTTAGCGCTTGAACTTTCTATCTGTTTACAAGCGTTGCCTTTATAAGTGACTGAAGCGTTGTTTTCAAAACTGATGGAAGAGTATTGATTAGTTTTTTTCTCAAGCTCTGTGGAAATGTCATCGATAGGAACTATGGTTTTTTGGCCATCAGCCGATACCCTCATAGCGACCGGCGTCTTATGAAGTGGAACCTCTTTTGTCATAAGAGCATGCTTTTCAGCAGCACTGAGCGGATCACGGCGGTAAGATCTAAAAATTGGAATAAACATCTAAATTAAAAACCTATTCCTCAAAAGAAATTGAAGCAGAGAAAGGAAAATCAAATCATTACCTGGATGACAACATGTTTTCTTTTAATTGGTTTTATTTTCTACAATTATTACTAAAAAATATATTTAAAATATAAGAAAGACTCACTGCACTCAAGACAGATTACGAAAAATTTGTTTGATAGGTATATCATCATCATCATCATCGGCACTACAACCGGGAACCGGTCTTGGCCTTATTTAGCAAGTCCTGAGGATTGTTAAATTTTCCATAATGATTTATTTTGTCTGGGCAAGGTCATTAGTCTTGCGCCAGGGGCTCCCCGACGGGGAATCGAACCCCGGTCTCCCGGGTGACAGGCGGGTGTACTAACCACTATACTATCGAGGAGCCCGATAGGTATATCAAGGCCTTCAATATCATATTTCTTTTTTAATTGTTTTATTTTCTGTTTTTCTATAAGTAATCCTCACAAACAGGTGTGTGCGAGGAGTGTACATATTGTTTACTTATAATAATAATTATCATAACTTTATTTTTCTCTTTTCATTTATGTTCTTATAGGCTTGGCACGTTAAATCGAAATGTAACGATCAAGCAGCCCGAATAGATTTCCTCTATTGAACGCTGTTTGCAAACCCCAAGCCCGGCTGAGCCAGTCCTAAAACGTATTGTTGTGAATGCTTAGTCACTTATTAGAATTGAGACAATTTAGGGAAACTTTTGGAATCCGAATGCCCCGATATTATGTTGGCTTATTTTGGAAACTAGAAGCGTAGATTGGGCTGGAAAAACTATGATATGATTAGAAGAGACAAGCCGCACTCCACACAAGGGGGCGAAGTTGAAGTCTTAATTAAGAAAAGTCTTCGGCATAAAGTTTTGTATAGCAAAGGTGTGCACAAGTTGCAAATCATAGAAACATGTATTGTAGATGTCTTTCTACAAAGTCAGAAGTATCTAAATGTGATACCATTGTATGCTCTTGAATCTCCTTACAATGCACGGTTTATCAGTGAACTAAATACCCATTTCCGGTACCAGAACGTGCAGTCAGTGGCAGAAGTAGTTCTTTTTAACATTTACCTCTGATATGAGGTTCGATTGATGGCAGGAAAACACAATCGAATACAATGTGGAAATTTACACAACCGTGACACCTTCTAACCCAAGGAGGGACTGTGCCGGTTCCGCCAAACCCCACGGTTCGCTTGCCTGAAAAACCCCCATAACTTTCATACAATTGTTGCGTGCGGCTTGCGCCACCCCAGTTAATTGTTTTTAATATAATTTGTTTTAATGTAATTTGATGGTAAGGTATTGGAAGAATTGCATGATCCACATGTGAGTGTTCGAACACGCCCAGATTCGAGTGTGGATCGTGGGCGGGTTCGAATTCGGTCTTCTGAGTGGATGTCGATGGAGAGAGCGAGAGAAGCACCAGGAGGAATTTTCGATTCCGTTTGTTTTTGCTTTTGTTTTTGTGGAATGCGTTTTTGAATTCCGTTGTCGACGGTGTTTTTGTGATACAGTTTTTTGGTCGAGTGATAACGGTCGAGAAGGAAAAAAAAATAGAAAAAAACGAAGAGTAAAAAGTAAAGATTGTTAAAGTAACTAATTAATTTAAAATGGAAAAAAAGGTAGAATTGTTAAATGAATTAAATTGTAACCAATAAACGCGAAAACAACAAAAAAAGCTGGAGTTTTCATTGCGATCACATTGAACCACAGCAAACTGGGCGTCATCGTGTGAGCTACAGGACACATGTGAATTCGGTTTTTGAACGCATATTGCAGTCCATGCTGAGGAGAGATCGGGACTTTGAGGATTGACCGAACGGATTAAGAAAAGGTAACCCCATTAGAATTACAATCAAAATTTTTGTGGCTTTTTACACCACACAATCTCCCAATTTCTTTAATACAATCGCATTAGCATCTTAAATGCTCCACGCATTAAAGAGATCAAATCATTAACCTAAAAGTCCCTGTAAAAGAAAACTTATCTTTCAAGCACCTCTTCGCATACAATGCTCCGTTAGATTTCTTTCTTAACTTATCGGGCAGAACCCCCATTATTACAACCCAACTCCCATTGTTTCCCGCCAATGCATTTGCATAGGCACCTGAAAACATTTTCCTTTTTCAAGGACATTAATGCATACAACGCTTTATCGGGAAATTCCTGTAAAGAATTTTTCCTTCAAGAGCATTCATACATATATCAATGCATCTCTGCATTAGCGACCAGGAACCGAATTTCCAATTAGTGTAGATATTCACACTAGAGTTCGATCCTGGCGTCGCCATAGATGCCTTGTTCAATTGACACAGATGGTATATACAAACCGTCATTGTGTAATCATCTGAAATGCTTGGCAATGACTTGCAACTATCGATACAGCTGCAATTACTTCTCGCTGAAATATTTCTTAGTTTGAATCTTCAAACAATCACCGACGTCGCGCTTAGCCGTCGGATTGGATTCAATAGCATAAACATATGCAAACAAAAGAATCCGATTCTTCCAGTCGGCAGAGATACGATATACGATCTCTATTATTTCAATCCCTTTTAGCATCTAATAAGTGGCTGATATTTACTCAGCTGACCCTCATTACCGGACGATGCATTGGGTCGCTTCTTTCTTTGTCTGCATCGCTTGTCTAGGTTTCGTTTCGCTTTTGACCTGCAAGCGTTATGCAAACAATCTGATCTCAACGATCGATCTCACACACACCACCATGATCTCCATTACGAGATCTGATTTTCTTGTTCCCACAAGAGAGACTTTACGTTTCTCTGGTGGTAGGTAAATCTTTTCCCTAGTGGAGAGAAACACTTTCTCTCTCTGGGAAAATACCCTAAAAATTTCCCTCGTAGCGAATCAGATCTGCACGAGATGATTACCGCTAAGTCGTTTGCCACCATCCAACCGAGCAAGTCGGTTCGGCTTCCACTCCTCGTCGCGCGCCGAGGATGCGAAAAATTCCTGAAGTCGTGTCGGAATAGGAGTGTTTCACGTGTTAAAATAAATAAGAAATCAATTTAATCTTAATAATAAGTTAAGTGAAGTATACAAACACTAACATATTTAACAATGGATAAAGAACAAATAAATTCCGCGTGTTTCATTTGACTTGTTTCCGGAGTTGGAAGTTTTGTTTTGTGTTTTTCTTTCGGTCTGCGGCAGACGCTTTTAGAACTGGTGGAGACGAGGTAGTGCGCCGGCACAATGACCTCGTACCCCACAGGACTCGTTTTTGAGCCTACTTCTTATAGATGGCCGAATTTAAAGGGACTCATTTTTGAACCTACTTCTAATAGATGGCCGAACTCAAATTTTACATGTTGACCCTAGCAACCGAAATTGTCTTTAAACAGTCGTGTACGATAGTGACCATTGCGGTCTAGCTACTACCATCAATATTCCAAACGAACGAACTGTGACGGATCAGTTCAATTCTCATAGAGCACACTGGTCACGTTTTGATCGTCTTATCAAAAGGGAAATCTGTTTAAGTGAGATAGTCCCATCCATAAAGAGAAAACTGTAAAATGAAGAGATAGACCATTATCTCCTAGCAATGGAGGACATTGTTAAGAAATCAATGAAGCTCTTTGTTGCGTATTCGCAAATAAATATAGCGGGGAGAATCTAGTACATTCACCATCTAGTACGCTCCCCGGCCAGCATATTCACCACACGCCTATCAGCCGCCGGCTGACAATGCGTCATCCCCTACGAACGCCATCGGACTGTCACCCTTTTCAAATGTGACCAATGGTTTTAGTTTCTGCCAGCTCTTCGTCGCGAGTGCACCGTTCGCTAGTAAACTTAACAGTTCGTATTCTCTCGATGCAAGCAGCGTTACGGTATTAAATCGAAACGAACTCCCTAAAATAGGATTAATTTATTTACCTTACTAAGTTAAATACTGAAAATAAATGTTAGACACATTTTAAAGAGTGTGTGGGGGTTCTCTATATTACATGGAGAACCAACCCACAATCCCAACCTAATTTCGACCGCTAACAGCGCGTCACCTCAATCCCTACGTTCAGCTATTTTACCTGAAAATCCTGTTTCCCAAAAGGACGTATAGCTTCCTGACCACGCCCACTCCCCGTCTACACATACATCCTGTACTAAGCGAAATAAATGAATGAGTGATAATAGATGAATAACCCCAGTAACCAACTTGCCAAACATACCCCCCCCTCTTTTTTTTTTAACCATAGTTTATATTCTTATATATAGTTTTAAGATAGTTGTTAAGTTTTATTGCTTGTACTAAGCTGAATATATGAGGGTTCTGTAGCGGTTCCGCCAAACCCTACGGTCTACCTACCTGAAAAACCCCGATAACTACTACCCAACTCCTTTAAATTTGCTAATGCAACAGTATTAGTACCTAAAAATGCTGCACGCATTTAAGAGATCAAATCTATGATCTTTAAGTCCCTGTAAAGAAATCTTACGTTCGTGCATTCTCTTCGCATACCATTGCTCCTTAAGATTTCTTTATTAACTTACCAGGAATTTCCAATCAATTTCGGCATCTACGTCGCCAGTCAAATTCCCTCAGATGAATTCCTGTAAACAAAATAATTCGGATTGCATTCAATGTAACCGTCATGACAGGGACCATAAATATTGCGCCGTCTATTTTCCCAGCCGCGTCATGTACCTTTTCATACACATTGCCTGGCAACCTTTTTTATTTGTCTTATCAATAAACAACCCAAGCAGCTGCATATAATTAGCGCAATAGACGCCGAAACCAAATTCTCCAGCATTTCCTAATGCAAATATGAGCCCGGTTTCAACTGCAGCCAGAGATGCCATAAACATCCAATTTGCTTTTAGCACCTTTTTCTCCCAACGTCGGAAATAGCGACGAGGCATCGTGTAAACAATGACCCGCATTACCAACGGCGCATTTGGTCATTTTTCCCTATTGTCTTTGCCGCCTGCCTGTTTCGTCGTTCCACTGCACGTGTGAATCGCATCTATCCGAACACAATGACCTTTATTACGAGATCTGGTTTTCTTGTTCCCACAAAAGAGACTCTACGTTACACTTGTGGGAGATAAAACATATCCTTGGCAAGCATATATTCACACCCTTAAGAGAAGAGTTTTTCTATCTCTTCCTTTTTTCTTAGCGAAATCATCTCTGCTTGAGATGACGATCGCAGAGTCCTTTTACATCTTCGGACCAGAAGGGTCACGTTTCGCTCCCGCTCTCCGCCGGCAGCGGAGAAGCGTAAACACTTCCATACCCGAATATATCCGGAGTCGCGTATCAATAGTTTTCTCGTGCTAAGTGCCATATTTATCCGCTCTTCACCTCAAGTGTTATCTTTGTGTTCTTGTGTGTTCGATTGTTTGGTGTGCGATTTAACGTTGGTCGTCGAACTAATTTCAACAAAGGTGAACAATAAAATTTGAACAGTAAAATAAAATCATGTCAACTGGAAAACAGATTGTAACCCATCGTGTAATCGCAAGTGTACACTTCATGTTTAATAAATTTTAGTCACTTCGTTTAAAAACAAATAAATAGACCGATTAGTAATATTAAAACAGTGTATTTCATTTACCTTCCTTTCTGGTGTGTCTTGTGGCGAAGTTTTACTCCAGGGGTTGAGAACCATTGGTGAACAGATTTCTTCTAGTGAAGTGAGGACTCGGTTTGACGAAACCTTGATCGGACCGTGAAGTTTTATGATGGAGGAGGAAGTGAACAGAGTGTCCGTGTTAGGCACATTACCTCCTCACCACAGTTCTGCCCTCACTAAACTAAACTAAACTAAACTAAATTCATTATTCTATGCAGATAATGCATAATTGGATTAAGCTCCTTTTTTGCCACACGGCAACTTCATTACCCTAAGCCATGAGATTTCCACCAAATCGCAATTTCATGTCGGTTAACAACGGCAAAGTCTGGGCAAGCGATGCTGTCCCATCATCGTAAAACCGCTGGGGAAATTATCGAATTATTTAATTTGGTTCCCACGGTCATCATTCACTAGCCGATTTAGCGTCCCTTTGACTTCCCCCAGACACTCTATTCGCTTGGGATCAATGATCTCTTTAGTCAGGTGAATAGCACAAACCATTTTCGTTTCCATCCCATTCTTCCCTTTTCATAGTTCACTGCACTCTGAGATCACCACAGCCACCGAACTAGGCGACGGCGCGAACATCCCTGTATCAGGACTCGTTCCGTTACAGAGCGGGTAAGCTGTGGAACTGCCTTCCCACGCGACTGTTCCCGGAGCGTTACAACCTGCAACTGTTCAAAAAGAACTGCAACAGTTATTTGATGGCATCTCGGGGCGCCCACTCAGGGCTATAGGTTCGCCTCTCCTGAGAGAAGTCTAATAAAAAAAAAAAAAGGGTCACTCGGCCATTCTCAGATTTTGCATTAGTGCATGCACGCACAGCCAAGTCAACCCCGAGGTCATTGTGCTATCCCTTTTGGTTTCTTCATTCTTCCTATGCCCAGCGACTGTCGAATGAATGCACAAGTGTTTATTCACCTCGATGGGTCGAGAAATTTGAGGAATGCATGAGAGAGCACGACGATGATTGGTTGATCATTGTGCAAATCCTGAATGCGAATTTTCATCTCTGATTGGGAGCAGTCGTCTTTCAGCCACAGCAGCGTACACACGCTCGAGTCGCGATTTACCCTTCATCAAGTGCACAGGAGTTTACAGATCGGGAGTAGTCTATACCAATTGGTAGTTTCTTTTCGAGTCAGTTATCAAATAGTGCGGTAGGTTGTTGAATATTAAAGAGGCGCTTTGTGCGTGTTTTACTCAAGATCCATTGCTTACGATTAACTCTGTTCAGAGTACTTATCGGTACCAGTAAATCGTTATTCCGAAATAAATTCAAATAAGTAAGAACTATTGTGATTCAATATTAAAAGAGACAATTTATAAGTTTAGTTAACTGTACTTTGTGAAACAATAAAAGGACTAAAAAATAATAAAAAGAAATCTTTTAAACTACGTAACATCATCAGTGTGTTCCATTGTTTTCTCTTCCTGGAGTTGGTATTGGGGAGGAACTAAGTAATATTTATCCAGTGACCTGTTGGGGATTTAGAGTGAATCCGTGCCGTCCCGCATGTGACAATATTTAAAGCCAACTACAATATTATTGTGTAAATGCCAATTCCTATAGCTTGTAGGTTTGTAATACTAATGTGTGATGTGTGATTCGCCAATTGTCACAATTCATATGTTTGTAATAATCTTGGGAGGTACTCACTTGTGCCAACACTTTATCCTACCTGGTGGATGGGGTTGATTACGGTGTCCTACCGGGATTCTGCTCCTTTGCCGTCTGCTGACCCGCTCCACAATTCGTAACACGCTTTATGTATCTCCTCACACAATCTTCGGTACTGTGTGCAATGTTAACGTGTTGAAAATTCCATTCACATGCCAGATTTCTTTATTGAAGTTTTTCAGTTTGACCCAGCATAGACGTTAAGGATTAACGAAATCACTCAAGAACCGTAGGCACAACAAAAACCTCGATTTTGTCTTCCTTTTAATTTATTTCATATTAAATAAACTTTGTTATATTATTCTTTTAATAACAATTTCTCATAAAAAGAACGACACGACATTCTGGACCATTACAATTCTTCCTTTTCTTTTTCCTCCTTTTCTTTTTCACACGATGATCAAAAAACAGTGTCAACCGTCTCTCTATTGTAACGAACCCAACAAAAAGTGCTACAAAAAAACGGTCAACAATTTTTGTTCAGCAACGCTTGCTCTCTCCCTCCTCAGCAACAATTCGAACTCGACGATGGTCGACCTCGAAACTAGCGAAAGCCACCACCGTCGAACAAAACGGGTTTACATATTAACTGCATCGAAATCACTCAATAAATAATAAATAAAATCACAATGATTAACCGGCAAGAAAAACAAGAAACAACACGCAACACACACCAACTTAAACCCCCACAAGTGCATTTTGCTTACACGACCTAGAGGATTACTTGGCTCTATCAGCCTTGTATCACCTTGGATGCCACTTATCTGTTCATATCACCTTGGACGCGGCTTTATTAACCTTGCATCTTGTTGGGCGTCACTTCTCTGTTCAGTTCACACGCTGGACACTACCCTTGTGACGTATTTTGCCACATAAAATTTAGTGTACTTAAAATTGGTTACCTGGTTAGTCCAGCGTGGAGAGTCTATTATCTCGTTCTCCAGGAATGGGGAAATCTCTTCCCCTTCAGCGGCAGCTCCACCACCTTGGTTCTGCGGGTTCTTCCTCTGAAACAGGTTCTTCCTCTTTACTCTGCCAGGGCGGCCACCGCCAAATGATGATTTTGTGGAGGAGTTAAATATGTTTTTCTGCGAATCCAATCGCACCACAAGCGATGGGATGTTCTCCCTTTTGCTTCCGTCTTTGACGGATTAAAACATCCACTTTAACTTTTCGTTTAATTCCAAACTTTATTTTTCCTTTGGCTCTAAATTTACTTTAAATTTTAAACTTTACTTTTAATTTTTAAAAACTAGGAACGGGCTTTTTCCTTCCTTTTTCCTTTACTCTTCAGAATCAACTCAGCTAAGATCAACCAAACGGAATTCAAACAAAGACAGTATTCTATCAATGATTGGGTCTTTACGGTCGTGATGGATATTCGAGGCCCATGCCTTGCACTCTACGTTGATGTGTATTCCACGTTTTGGCCTCTGAAAATGTACTGCGACTAGCGGGGTCAGGTATCCTTCGGTCCAATATTTTCCAAGTCGGCGGGATTCTCTCCTTCGCAACGAACCAACTAGAGTGCTCTTTGTTTAATCCAACTTTGTCGGCTTCCAGCTGCGCAAAGTCCACAGAGACCTCCCTGATATTCAGCAGTGAAAAAACAATCAAATACACGTTATAAAGGTTTTTTATTAATTACTCATCAAAAAAACAATCCTTTTTTTTCTTTGTACAATTCTTCTCCCGTCGTTTTTCTCTTCCTCAACCGGGACGTGCAGTTTCTTCCTTTTTCTTCTTTTTTTTACTGCTGCTGTTAACACGAACTCCAACTTGACAACCAACTGTGTTTCTTCTACTGTTTTCAAAAACCGTATTTAACATCACTCGTTCGTTTTCGAATCAACCGTATCGAGAAACAAAAACAAAACAAACGGAATTAAAATATCTTGCCGCCTCTCTCTCTCTCTTCATCAACATCCACTCCGAAAACAGAATTCGAACTTGCACACGATCCACACTCGAACTGGGGTATGTTCGCACACTCAACATGTGGATCGTGTACCTTTCCCACCACCTTACCATCAAATTATATTAAAACCAAATTATATTAAAAACAATTAAATTTGACATTCGTCGTACACGTGATCTCTCAGCTTGCAAAAATTGCATGTTGTCTGGGATTGCAGGGGGTGCGCCGATCGTCCAACCGGATCCCGGAACGGATTGGCCCGACCCGATCGATCCTGAGGCACATACGCCCCCTGAGCCAAGCTTTGCGACTCTCCACTCCGGCTCGAGGAAGGCACGGTATTTGACCACGCTCCCTCGCCAGAGGAGGCCGGAGCATAGGCACAAGCATCTGTTCGATAACTAAGAGGCCCGTACGGCCGCTCCCGAATAAAACTGCCCCCCCCCCCCCCCCCCCGCCAACGACTGTATGGCTCTTCGCCAGGCAACACGAATGACACCGCTCGGGGGTCAAGATTCGACAAAATCGGCGCCGGCGCCGCGGGGCAATCCCTAAAAGTAGAGGAAGGGCCATCTATAAAGGTTGAGGAGTTGCCCGGTCCTATAGTCAACGATTCCGACGTCCGGGCCGCGCATCTACAAACAGGTCTTCCTGTCGCAACATTTCCCTCCTAGCTCGCTCGAATCCGGTCAGGTGGTCCACCATGCTGTGAAACGGGACATCACCCAACGTGAGGAGGAAGTGCCTTAGTCCTTCCTCCCTTAAACCCCTTACCAACACCGGCTTGGCCATTCCCTCAAGCTGGCTTGCGAAGACGGACCTACCCTGCCGACCATAATAGCGCTCAGCGGCCTCCTCGCACCGTACCACGGCCCGCTTCACTCGGGAAACGAAACTCGTGGCATCCTCGGAGGGAAGCTGTCGCATTTTGGATAGTTGCGCGCACAACTCCTCATACGAGACTCGGGGTCCAAAGGCCTCTCTGAGACGCTGCTCCGCTTCGAAGAAGGCCGTGGGTGGCCTCTCCTCGAACATTCGATAGGCCTCGCCGCTCAGCCTAGAGGGTAGCCATCGGAGGAAGGTATGCTCCTCCCCCACCGCCAGACCATCCAAGGTCCATCTGCAGCCCTTGAGAAACAAAGAGAGTTTCTCGGCTGTATCCGGGCTTCCTGTCCCGAAAACATGGGGACCGCCTTCGATACAAGGTCGAAAACCCTGTCTGTGCCCAACATGGTCCGTACAGGACATGGCTGCGGGCCCAGTTTAAAGTATGAGGGCATCGGCATGTCCTCCATGCTTCCAACAGCTTGTTTGCTAACGGTGGGAGGGGGGCGCGTTGGTGATCGATCGTCCACAAATTCGTCTCGCGAATCGTGGAATGCCCCCGGATCCACCTCGTCAACCGGCGGCTCGGGAAGAGCCCCGGGCCGCGCTCGGGCAGGGGTGCCCTCTCGGCCCTCTCTTTGCCGCTGCCTCGTCTGCATCTATAGGCCCTTTAACCAAACTCAAGATTTCTCGATACCAAACCCGGAACCCCGACAAGCCCTATGGCCAACAGCAAAACCGGGAAAAACAACAGTCCAACCCCGAGATCCAACAAGAAATATAGTAATAATTATAACACCTCCAACGAGAGAACCACCCCGAACGCGACAGAACCAATCCGCACACGAGCCGGCTGTATATCGGATACAAACCCACAACGTCTGAGCTGATTAGTGTCTTATTTCGAAATCTCCGATTGCCAAAGGCCGCACACGGACCGAGGGGGCGCGAAAAACAACAAGGAACACAACCCCCACAACAGACAAACAAACACTCTTAAAGGGGACAACCACTCTTCTCGCAGCCACACAATTATATACCGCGCGAAAGACCGCACAACACAAATGACCACTACACCGCCCGAGAGGAGAGAGAGAGAAAGGGGGAAGGAAAGAAAAAGATAGGAGAAAAAAAATTTTCAAACGCGCCTCTTGTCGCGTATAAAAACAATAACCACTTTTTGGTCAATTTTGCAACACAGCAAAAAAAACCAAACAAAATCTACCGCGCAGCTGAAAAAGGAAAGAAAGCAGAATCACAATTTCAAAAAACAAAAATTATTTTAGAGATCGATAAAGGCTTAAATATCACAGTAACCGAGAGAGAAAAAAAAATTTTCCTATTGGCATCGGTTGAATAAGATGATGAATAAATAAGATGAACAAAAAAATCAGTTAACAATTAAATAGATAAGTTAAATAACAAGGAATTAAACGCAGTAATAAATAATCAATAACTAACATCAAAACAACAGCTTAAAACTAAAACCAAAACAATCCTACTATAATTAATTAACAAGATCCAAAGATTGTACATCTCAGCAACAGCAAAAGAAATTATCACAAAAGTCACAAAAAACAAAATAAAATTTTTTTTTGTTTTTCCCTTATATGTCGGTCTCTGCTCGCGATCGTATGATTATCTCCAATGTCATGCACCCGTGTGCAGTGCTATCTTAGTGTTCCACTCTGTCCACTCAATGCACTGTTGCCATAAGATGCCTTATCAGGTTCCTGGATTCGGGCTGTTCAAGCGCTTACGAGTTTTAAACCTCAGGCTTCCTCGAATCCTGTCCGCAGCGCCAGTTTGTGACGTTTCCGCCACAGAAAATTGGATAAAATTAAATTGGTTACCTTATGGACGTTGGGTCACGTATTTCAATGCTCGCCTAACGTGGTTGGGCCGCCGTTCCCGTGCTCTGCTGCGCTCTTGTCCTTGGATATGTACCAAGACACAATCCTGTCCGCGGTGTCTTTGTCTGCCTTCAAAACTTGAGTGTCTTCTTCGGATTAAAACATGTGCAGTTAAACAAAATGTCTATATTTTTCCTTCTCTCCACGTTCAATTTTTAACTTTACGTTTTTACAATCCAAATAACTTTTTACAAATCCTTTTCAAAGAAGAAAAACAACAAAACGGGGAGATTTCCTTCCTTTTTCGCTTTTTTCTTTTCTTTTTCAGTCAAAACGAACCGCACTCAACAGCCAACTGTTTTTCTTCCACCGTTTTCAAAAAAACCGTATTTCACATCAATCGTTCGTTTTCGAATCCACCGTATCGAGAAACAAAAACAAAAAAAAAACGGAATTAAAATATCTTGCCGCCTCTCTCTCTCCCTCCACCAGCATCCACTCCGAAAACAGAATTCGAACTTGCACACGATCCACACTCGAACAGGGGTATGTCCGCACACTCAACATGTGGGTCGTGTGCCTTTCCCACCACCTTACCATCAAACTATATTAAAACCAAATTATATTAAAAACAATTAAATTATGGGGGTGGCGGAAACCGCACGTAACACTCCTGGCAAAAAGCAAAAGCAATCTGAGTATGTTCACAAGCCAGCTGCGAATATTAAAGTGATTAATGCTGTTACGTACTACACCCCCTCATCAAAACATGCATACCGGGCCAAGCCCCATTCAATTTGGGATCACATAATGTGAATCCCCTTAAATTCATCAATTAACCCACGACACAAAAATTCCTTAGCGGCATCGCTAAAAAATAAAACCATAGAGTACAGACGTACTCTATGGCGGCATCGTTTCCTTTAATCCCTTTCAAGGAAACATTTCCTAAACGGAACAAGGGACGCCGACCATAAATTCATTCGGTAGACAACAATACCACTAAGATACAAAAATATCTGTGGTACCGTTGTCCAGTAAAATATAATTACCAAGTCTGGACCCTCCTGGAAATCCCAAGTAATGTTGAAAGGTTGCTAGACGGTTGCCGATCCAAGGTAAATTACCTAAGGATCAAGTAAAGGATGCGCTGACTTTTTTGTCAGGATTTATTTTTAAAGATTTTTGTTTACATAATTTATTTTTAATTACTTTATTGTCAGGATTTATTTTTAATGATTTTCGTTTACCCGATTTATTTTTAATAACTTTTTTGTCAGGATTTATTTTAAAGATTTTTGTTTACATAATTTGTTTTTAATTACTTTATTGTCAGGATTTATTTTTAATGATTTTTGTTTACACAATTTATTTTTAAACACTTTTTTTGCCAGGATTTATTTTAATGGTTTTTGTTTACAGGATTTATTTTGAACGACTCTTAACAGGATTTATTTTTAACGATTTTTGTTTACACAATTTATTTTTAACTTTTTTGTCAGGATTTATTTTTAAAGATTTTTGTTTACACAATTTATTTTTAACTTTTTTGTCAGGATTTATTTTTAAAGATTTTTGTTTACACAATTTATTTTTAATAACTTTTTTGTCAGGATTTATTTTTAATGTTTTTTGTTTACAGGGTTTATTTTGAACGGCTTTGGTTTACTGGATTTATTTTTAACGATTTTTGTTTACACGATTTCTTTTTAATAACTTTTTTGTCAGGATTTATTTTAAAGATTTTTGTTTACATAATTTGTTTTTAATTACTTTATTGTCAGGATTTATTTTTAATGATTTTCGTTTACCCGATTTATTTTTAATAACTTTTTTGTCAGGATTTATTTTAAAGATTTTTGTTTACATAATTTGTTTTTAATTACTTTATTGTCAGGATTTATTTTTAATGATTTTTGTTTACACAATTTATTTTGGGTTAACCTTGCTTACGCGATTTATTTTAACGATTCTTATATCCAGGATTTTTCATTATCGATTTTGTTTTACGGAATTTTTTAACAATTATTGTTTGCCGGCCTTTTTTTATATTTTTATTACAAGAATTTATTATTAAGGATTTTTCTATAGACAATTTATTTTTAATGACATTTTTGTCAGGATTTATTTTTAACGATTTTTGTTTACAGGATTTATTGTGAACGGCTTTGGTTTGCAGGATTTATTTTTAAAGATTTTTGTTCACTGGATTTATTTTGGACTATTTTAACAGGATTGTTTTTTAACGATATTTGTTTACATAATTTATTTTTGACTTTTTGTCAGGATTTATTTTTAAAGATTTTTGTTTACAGGATTTATTTTGAACGACTCTTGTTTACAGGATTTATTGTGAACGACTATTTTAACAGGATTTATTTTTAACGATTTTTGTTTACACTATTTATTTTTAAACACTTGTCCGGATTTACTTATAACGATTTTTGTTTACAGGATATATTGTGAACGGCTTCTGTTTACAGGATTTATTTTTAATAATTTTTGTTTACAGGATTTATTGTGAACGGCTTTGGTTTACAAGATTTATTGTGAACGGCTTTGGTTTACAGCATTTATTTTGAACGACTAATTTAACAGGATTTATTTTTAACGAATTTTGTTTACATAATTTATTTTTAATGACTTTTTTGTCAGGAATTAGTTTTAAAGATTTTTGTTTACACAATTTATTTTTAATAACTTTTTAGTCGGGATTTACTTTTACGAGTTTTGTTTTCACATTTTATTTTAAAAAATTTTTTGTTTACAGGATTTATTGTGAACGGCTTTGGTTTCCTGGATTTATTTTTAACGATTTTTGTTTACTAGATTTATTTTGGCCTATTTTAACAGGCTTTATTTTCAGCCATATTTGTTTACATAATTTATTTTTAATGACTTTTTGTCAGGATTCATTTTTAAAGATTTTTGTTTACATAATTTATTTTTAATTACTTTATTGTCAGGATTTATTTTTAATGATTTTCGTTTACCCGATTTATTTTTAATAACTTTTTTGTCAGGATTTATTTTAAAGATTTTTGTTTACATAATTTGTTTTTAATTACTTTATTGTCAGGATTTATTTTTAATGATTTTTGTTTACACAATTTATTTTTAAACACTTTTTTTGCCAGGATTTATTTTAATGGTTTTTGTTTACAGGATTTATTTTGAACGACTCTTAACAGGATTTATTTTTAACGATTTTTGTTTACACAATTTATTTTTAACTTTTTTGTCAGGATTTATTTTTAAAGATTTTTGTTTACACAATTTATTTTTAACTTTTTTGTCAGGATTTATTTTTAAAGATTTTTGTTTACACAATTTATTTTTAATAACTTTTTTGTCAGGATTTATTTTTAATGTTTTTTGTTTACAGGGTTTATTTTGAACGGCTTTGGTTTACTGGGTTTATTTTTAACGATTTTTGTTTACACGATTTCTTTTTAATAACTTTTTTGTCAGGATTTATTTTAAAGATTTTTGTTTACATAATTTGTTTTTAATTACTTTATTGTCAGGATTTATTTTTAATGATTTTCGTTTACCCGATTTATTTTTAATAACTTTTTTGTCAGGATTTATTTTAAAGATTTTTGTTTACATAATTTGTTTTTAATTACTTTATTGTCAGGATTTATTTTTAATGATTTTTGTTTACACAATCTATTTTGGGTTAACCTTGTTTACGCGATTTATTTTAACGATTCTTATATCCAGGATTTTTCATTATCGATTTTGTTTTACGGAATTTTTTAACAATTATTGTTTGCAGGCCTTTTTTTTTATTTTTATTACAAGAATTTATTATTAAGGATTTTTCTATAGACAATTTATTTTTAATGACATTTTTGTCAGGATTTATTTTTAACGATTTTTGTTTACAGGATTTATTGTGAACGGCTTTGGTTTGCAGGATTTATTTTTAAAGATTTTTGTTCACTGGATTTATTTTGGACTATTTTAACAGGATTGTTTTTTAACGATATTTGTTTACATAATTTATTTTTGACTTTTTGTCAGGATTTATTTTTAAAGATTTTTGTTTACAGGATTTATTTTGAACGACTCTTGTTTACAGGATTTCTTGTGAACGACTATTTTAACAGGATTTATTTTTAACGATTTTTGTTTACACTATTTATTTTTAAACACTTGTCCGGATTTACTTATAACGATTTTTGTTTACAGGATATATTGTGAACGGCTTCTGTTTACAGGATTTATTTTTAATAATTTTTGTTTACAGGATTTATTGTGAACGGCTTTGGTTTACAAGATTTATTGTGAACGGCTTTGGTTTACAGCATTTATTTTGAACGACTAATTTAACAGGATTTATTTTTAACGAATTTTGTTTACATAATTTATTTTAAATGACTTTTTTGTCAGGAATTAGTTTTAAAGATTTTTGTTTACACAATTTATTTTTAATAACTTTTTAGTCAGGATTTACTTTAACGAGTTTTGTTTTCACATTTTATTTTAAAAAATTTTTTGTTTACAGGATTTATTGTGAACGGCTTTGGTTTCCTGGATTTATTTTTAACGATTTTTGTTTACTAGATTTATTTTGGCCTATTTTAACAGGCTTTATTTTCAGCTATATTTGTTTACATAATTTATTTTTAATGACTTTTTGTCAGGATTCATTTTTAAAGATTTTTGTTTACAGGATTTATTGTGAACGACTATTTTAACAGGATTTATTTTTAACGATTTTTGTTTACACAATATATTTTTAGACACTTGTCAGGATTTACTTATAACGATTTTTGTTTACAGGATATATTGTGAACGGCTTTAGTTTACAAGATTTATTGTGAACGGCTTTGGTTTACAGGATTTATTTTGAACGACTAATTTAACAGGATTTATTTTTAAAGATTTTTGTTTACATAATTTATTTTTAAGGACTTTTTGGTCAGGATTTATTTTTAAAGATTTTTGTTTACACAATTTATTTTTATTAACTTTTTTGTCAGGATTTATTTTTAATAATTTTTGTCTACAGGATTTATTTTGAACGGCTTTAGCTTACTGGATTTTTGTTTACAGGATTTATTGTGAAAGGTTTTGGGTTAGCCTTTTTTTCATTATCGATTTTGTTTTACGGAATTTTTTTTAACAATTATTGTTTGCAGGACTTTTTTTTATTTTTATTACAAGAATTTATTACTAAGGATTTTTCTTAACACAATTTATTTTTAATGGCTTTTTTGTCAGGATTTATTTTTAACGATTTTTGTTTACACGACTTATTTTTAATGTTTTTTGTTTACAGGGTTTATTTTGAACAGCTTTGGTTTACTGGATTTATTTTTAACGATTTTTGTTTACACGATTTATTTTTAATAACTTTTTTGTCAGGATTTATTTTTAATGATTTTTGTTTACAGGATTTATTGTGAACGGTTTTGGTTTACAGGATTTATTTTTAACGACTTTGTTTTTACAAGATGTATTTTTAACGATTTTATTTTAAGGGATTTATTTAGAACGATTTATTTTAAAAGAGTTCTGTTTACAGGATTCAATTTTAACGATTTTTGTTTACAAGATTTATTATAATGTGTGTATTGTAAAGTTAAAATCGTCTGTTATTATATAAGTTTAAAACGGAGGAAGTTAGAGTCTGTATTGGCGACTCTAACTTCCTCCGTTTTAAATTTATTATAATGAATTCGTGACCGCTTGCGACTCCTTTCTGCGACTGACTTGTTCTGGCTTCTTCCGCGGTTAACCCGCCATTCCCAATATCGACGTATAATGCTCATAATTACTCATTTGGATTGCGTAGTTGTCTTCGTAGCCGATAGACCATAGCGATAACTAATTACCATGTGAGCATTGTTTGTGTTCTTATATCTGGATTTTGAAAAGACCTAAACCATCGCGGCAACAATGTAACCTCACCATGTGTGGATTGTTTGAGTTCTTATCTCTTCCCTTTCAACATCCTTCCTTGAGGGTGAAATACGCACGCATTATAAATCTGAGACAGATATTTTACATGTTATTGACTACTTGAAGACACTATCCTCAGGTGGGGTACTATTGGAATCGATTGCAGAAAACGTTCGATGTTTACTTATACCTCGCCCTCAGAACGTATCCATTTTGTGCCTATAATGCCGTGGTATTTATGTCACCAAGGAGTTTTCAGGAACTTGTATACCAGGCTTGGTTATAAATACTGGTGCCGTTGTAACATCAAAACATCTACTGGAAAAGATACGAGAAACCAAGAATGAATAGCAGACTATATCCTTGCACGCTGGTGCTAGAGGAAACAGGATCCAAAATAGCAAAATAGATAAAGCAAAATAGTTAAAATATATTTTTGATGTGACACTTTTAGATTGATCTTTGCCTCACAACGTTAATTTGCGATGGTAGGGAATTTATTGAAATACGGCTTTCTTAGTTGGAGCTGCCGCTGTCGTAACATGTATTGAGTAAAACGCCAAATCAAGTTGTTTTCATTTATTCAAGTTTAGTACAAACCGTAACATATTAAAATATTTTTTCTCGCCTTACATCTAACTTACAACAATTTTTTGACTAGTGGGAAAGGGATCAGGAGTGATCGTGTGGAATATGTTTAATAAGGATTTTGAGTGATGGAAGACAAACAGTAGCACTGAATTTTTGTATTTACACAACTTTCCAGAAATCTGTCTCAGGTTAGACTCGGAAAATAATTATTTCTTTAAAGTGGGAGATCTCAATTTCAAGCACAGTGCTTGGGGTAACCTTATCACAAACACAAGAGGCAATCTGTTGTTCGACTGGTGGCAATCAAACGCTATCGAACAAGCTAAACTACTACCCCGTCATATACAAGAGCAAATTCCTTCTTGGATTTACTGATGCTGGACGAGCGAATGCAATTATTAGATACGGATCTAACTACTCGAAATTGTCTTCGTACAATCGAGTACGATAGCGATCATTATGGGCTTGGTGCCGTAATTATTATTATTATTATTTATTGGCCTGTATGAACCCGGAAGTTCATGACCTCACCGACGCGACTCCGCCATCGTTCCGTCATGTGCAGTCTCCTTCCACGCTTGACCATCTGATCCGATCTCCTCAAGGTCAAACATAACATTGTCCTCCCATCTCCACCGCGACCGTCCTACCGGTCTCTTTCCCGTTGGCCTACCGTCAAGAATACTACGCACAGTCCTATCGTTGCCCATTCGCGCTACATGTCCGGCCCATCTTAATCTTCGCGACTTGATTACCCTCAATGAATGATCAATACACTTGGTGCCGTAATACATGTCCCAAACGAGCACTTACTACTTGAGCAGTATAAAAAGATAAATTCTTTTAATTTCGGAAAAGCACACTGGTCCCGCTTTGATCGGATAATAAAAAAATAATTACGCTTCAATGGCATAGATCCACCAGCTGACAGAAATCTTCATAATGACGAAATTGACCATTATCCTTCGACGATGAACATCATTGTTACTAATACAATGAATCGTTCTATCCCAAAAGTGTCTCACATGGGGAGCCATACAAACCGATACAGAAACGCAACGATCGACGGGCTATATAGACAAAACAGTATTCCGCTCTCTAAGTTAAAACTGCTCTACAGACAGTTCAGCGATCCAAATAGCCAGGAAATAAAAACAATTAAGTCACTAATTAAAAATCTTCAAAAACTGATCCGTGACAAGTATAGATCAGTAATTAATGAAGACTGGAACAAGAGAATTCAAGCCATCAAAGCTAGTGGACTGAATATGTTCCCACAAATAAATACAGTCTTTCGAAGGAAAGATTATAATGACATTTCATCTCTGCGAGCTCCGCGGACTCCCGAGAATTGTCAAACTCTGCTGAACGCAGGACTTGCCCTGGAACACATTAGACCAAACGAAAAGTTCATAATACTCAAGGATCCGAAAAAAAAGCGAACTAAATTGGTGCTTGTTTC
The DNA here is from genome assembly GCA_963931805.1 of Microdon myrmicae. Lineage (NCBI taxonomy): Eukaryota > Metazoa > Arthropoda > Insecta > Diptera > Syrphidae > Microdon > Microdon myrmicae. The sequence goes on along the minus strand of OZ007500.1, from coordinate 67,496,070 downwards.
GAAGCAGTGCATAGATTGAACCAATCGGGTCATTCTAAGCTTGACCTGGAAAATGGGGCTCTTCAAAAACATATTTCCGTACGCAATGAACTTAACAATTGGCGTCTCTTAAGTCGAAGTTTCGTTATCTGTAGCGAAAATAATAGAGCGGATTTCCCACTTATAAATCTAATCACTAGTATATTTGTACACAAGAAGGAACTGACGGACATTCTTAGATCCATTTTTTTTATTTTCTTATAGTTTATACTTTGAAGAATGTGCTGTCCAAAGGAAATTTTAAAATTCCAATAATTGGCAAAGTTACAGCTGCTTTAGTGACGTGGCAACTAGACCGGTCCTGCCGGAACGAATCGAACAATAGACTGAAGTACGAGCATCTGCTGCTTCGAGGGAAGCTAGAACAGCACGACTATAATTTGCTTTTTGAAAAAGAAGAAGGCCCGTTTCATGAACCAGGAATTGTCGACTAACAAAGTGTAAGTATAACGCAATATCATGTCACTTGAAGCAACTAGACTCTGAAATTTTTACACGCGTGTTTCTCGAAACCACTTTTTTCAAGTCTATTGACACGATATCTCAAGTTCTAATGAACCGATTGACTTGAAATCCGGTACACACCTTCTTGATATAACGCTCTAAAGTCCCTACCAAGTTTTTAAACAAAAATATATTTTTACTATTTTAAAAAAATTAATAACCCGAAAAAAATTAGAAAAATCAAAATTGTTTTCAAACAGTTGCCATTTTGCGAAAAAAATGTTTTTTTCATTTCTTCGAGGTAGGTCAGATTACAACACCTTCACCGATTAAGAATCCATTTTTTGTTCAGATAATTAGAAGAGCCAAAATCATGTCAATCAGGACTTTTGTTTCAACCCCCCACTTCACCTCCCTGGAATTTTGGAAATTTTCGACATTTCTGTTTAATTTTTTTTTTATTTGGTTATGTTATAAATAAATCATCATCATCATCATCATCGGCACTACAACCGGGAACAGGTCTTGGCCTTATTTAGCAAGTCCTGAGGCTTGTTAAATTTTCCATAATCATTTGATTTTGCGAGCTAGCCCATTAGTCTTGCGATCGAAAAAATCCTAAAAAATGCCAGAGCAAAGAACATCAGAGGTATGTATGCGGCATAAATTCAATTAGAAATGGCTACCGACGGAGAGCCAAATAATCCGAGACACAAACGGCTGTCTGGTGACAGAAACAAACAATATCGTGACAAGATGGAAGGAGTAATTTGAAAACCTGCTCAATGTGCGCACCCATCAACCACAAATAAACCCACCGGACGTACACACAGCCGATCCTCAGATCCCAGAGCCCTCTTTCGACAAAGTTGTAGACGCAATAAAGCGATTGAAAAACAACAAGGCTCCCGGAGTCGACTGCATCCCGGCAGAGCTTGTAAAGCATGGAGGAGAGGCAACCGCTCAAAAGATCCACCAGCTCATCAAATCAATATGGGATAAAAGGAAGTCACTGCGGAAGAATGGAAAACCTCAATAGTCGTCCCCATTTTCAAAAAAGGCGACAGATCTGACTTCGAAAACTACAGAAGAATATCATTGCTCCCAACTACATACAAAATACTAACAAATTTCATACGGGCGAGAATCACACCGTGCGCAGAAGAAATACTGGGAGACTCCCAATGCGGATTCCGTAGGAACCGGTCAACGAGCGACCAAATGTTCACAGTACGGCAATTGTTGGAAAAGAAGTGGGAATACGGAGAGACGGTTCACCAACTGTTCGTTGACTTCAAAAAAGTCTACGACTCAGTCGCAAGGTAAAGACTTGTCCATATTGTAGTTGACCTGGGAATCCCGAAAAAAAGCCGCCTTCATTTAAATCTGCATGACCGTTAGAATAGAAAACCACCTCTCAGAACCATTTGAAATCCGGGACGGATTAAAACAGAGGGGTGGCCTCTCACCATGTCTTTTTAACCTTGTGCTCGAGTATGTTATCAGAAAGGTACAAGACGACAACATGGCCGGATCATCTCATCTACATACAAAATACTAACAAATCTCATACGGGCGAGAATCACACCGTGCGCAGAATACTGGGAGACTACCAATGCGGATACCGTAGGAACCGGTCAACGAGCGGCAAATTTTCACAATAAGGCAACTGCAGGAAAAGAAGTGGGAATACGGAGAGACGGTTCACCAACTGTTCGTTGACTTTAAAAAAGCCTACGACTCAGTCGCATGGCAAAAACTCTACCATATTTTAGTTGAGCTGGGAATCCCAACAAAATATGCCGCCATCATTCATATTTGCATGAACGAAAACAAAGGCCTGGCGCAAGACTAATAACCTTGCCCGGAAAAAAAATCATTATGGAAAATTTAACAAGCCTCGGGACTTGCTAAGTAAGGCCAAGACCGGCTCCCGGTTGTAGTGCCGATGATGGTGATGATGATGAAAACAAAGGGCGAGTTAGAATAGAAAACCACCTCTCAAAAACATTTGAAATCCGAGACGGACTAAAACAGGGAGATGTCTATCACCGTGTCTTTTTAACCTTGTCCTCGAGTATGTCATCAGAAAGGTACAAGACGACAACATGGCCGGATCATCCCTGAACGGGGTCACACAAGTGCTCGCACATGTGGATGATATCGCCGTTCTAGGCGATAATCTAGGAACTGTAAGTAAAAGCTGTCAAATCATCATGCAAGCGGCAGAAGAGGTGGGCCTAGAAATAAATGAAGACAAAACCAAATACATGATTACGGCGAGAGCAGATGGAACTCAGGGAACACATAAACGTCAGAGGCAAGATATTTGAAAAAGTTAAAGAATTTAAATATCTGAGAACGATACTGGCGGCCAGTAACAAAATGTCGAAGGAAATTAACAAAAGACTACACTCCGGCAACGTTAGTTGGCATGCAGTCAGTAAACTGCTGAAATACAAACTGCTATCACACAATATAAAGCTCCGTGTCTATAGAACCATAATCATGCCGATTGTTCTATACGGATGCGAAACATGGTGTGTGTCCAACAAGCGTGGAACACACCTTCCACACACAGAAAGTTGTTAACTTGGTGTGAGCTGGATAGTGGCGGCAGGAACACGATGGTGTCTCCTGACGTTGGGTAATGTTGAAATATGTCGTTCTGAAACAAGCTTAAATGTCATAGAAAAGAGAAACGGATACCTGTAAGCTGATTGACTGCCGCAATCCTAGAAATATTCCTCTCGAATGAAATTACAATTCATGGTCCGTTTTCCCGTGTTTAATTTTTAACTTTATTTATTCAGATTAATAGGATGTTTTTTGATTCCAATTTTTGCGACCTGTCTCGCTCAGCAGTTAACGTAGAAGAAAGATTTGTTATTGGTTGCTTGACAACCAAAACAACTGAGTATGCCAGCTCGTTGTTGACATTTTTCATTCGGTTGCCACGGGTAACATTCAGTTGCGAATTCGCTGGTTGTATCCAGTGCGAATCCGCAACACATGGGCTCTCACAAAACGGGAAGAAAACAAATTCCGCGTATTCGAGAATAAAGTTCTAAGCGGTATCTTTGGCGGCAAATATGACGAGGAGGCAGGACAATGGAGGAAACTCCATAACCACGAATTGGGTGAGCTATACCGCACAACCCTACAATAGTGAGAGTAATCAAGTCGCGAAGATTAAGATGGGCCGGACACGTGGCGCGAATGGGCAACGATAGGATCGTGCGTGGAATTCTTGACGGTAGACAAACGGGAAAGACTGGTAGGACGGCCGTGGCGGAGATGGGAGGACAATGTTAGGTTTGACCTTGGGGAGATCGGATCGGATGGTCGAGCTTGGAGGGAGAGTGTACAGGACAGGGAGCAATGGTGGACTTGAGTCGGTGAGGCCATGAACTTCCGGATTCCTACAGGCCAATAAATAATGAATAGTAAAAAATAGTAGGCCATTTGATCGGGATTAGAGTATGAAATTTCGGGTGTTCTTGGATTATGAGAGTGGTTGGTTATGGATGTGCGATTTAGTTTGATACTTTAAGCAAATACATGTTGAGACTTTGGTAGTTGAGCTTGTGCTCACTGGAAAAATTATGCAGAGTTACGCTAGAATACGAAGCATTCATCGCTGGCGCTGGAGTTTGTGTTTCTACCCCAAGTATTATATGAGTTCAACCTCTCTGCGTTGTTGGTGTTTGGAACAAGGTTATCGTATTGTTAAAAAAAAGGTCCCTATAAAACTCCATTTAGTCCAATGGACTAAAAATGGACGATCAAACAGAGGGATGTAGTTGAAACTTTAAATGGAAAATGAAATATGTATTCTAGGACAGCCGTCTCAATAATGATGTACTTTCTGGGGATGGCATCTGCAATAATATGGAATTAATTGGCCTAATTCATATTTGTTAAATTATTATACTGACTGTAATATAAGAAAATAATTCATCATCATCATCGGAACTACAGCCGGGAACCGGTCTTGGCCTTATTTAGCAAGTCTTGAGGCTTGTTAAATTTTCCATGATAATTTGTTTTTCCGGGCAATGTCATTAGTCTTGCGCCAGATAAGAAAATAATTACCTTGTTAATATTTTAATCCCTACACCGGCATGGTCACAACCTCAAACTGCATTTATAACGCAAGAGGTGACATCGGATATATATACAACAGGGACTGACTCCAATGAATTTAATTCCTCGACGCGTGGTAGCACGCATATATCACATACCACCAATGTTAGTAAAAATAACATACGTTATTTTGCTACCCTCATTATTTTTAAACTTTGTTTAATAAATGCAGGGAAGATTTATTAATGTATTTCCATAAAAAATAGACAGATGAATGATTATCTTATGTTGGGACACAATCCCACGTTGCAAGTTTCACAAAAATAATTTTTTACAATTAACGACGCCAATCTGAAATCTCTTAGAATACAAGAGACAACCATGCTAAAACTATACAAATACCCCCCATCGGTGCCAAGTGGGAATAACTTTTGGATTTAGTTAAAGCGCGATAATATAGAATACCACTAAAGATAAGTGTCCCGCCAGTCCATAGTGTTGCAGTCTAACAAAGAAAAAAACAGACAAATAAGTACTTTTATTGTAGAATTCCACATTAGGATGATTACTTACCACATAAGGTCTTTTGACCAACGGCATGGCCATCAAGGCGAAAGCATTTATAAAATGAAAACGATTCGCTGTACTGAATATTACTTTTGTTTTGTCTTCATCGCCTTCAATCAATTTATGCGTACCCAAAGCGGCTAAAATGACTGCTGATGCGCCGCTTATTCCTGCTAGGCGGATGAAATTGTAGTCCTTTCCTGCTAGACGCCATAACGGTAAATTAACTGTAGCTACCGTAGCAATATTTGTAGCCTTTAACACATCGTTTTTTCCTAAAACCCCCTTCAAAAGTAAAAACAAAAAACAACAATGAAAATATTATAAGAACATGTTCAAGAAAATAACAGTTAAGTTATTCAATAAAAGTAAATTATTAAATTAATAAACATATCCCAACAAAAATTCACAACAACTCTTGCATCAATTTAGATGTGTAAGGAGAGTCATTTAAGTCTTCAGCGTCTAATAACACTGGTGCTCTCATATCTGTTTTCAGATCAACTGATGACAAGCCGCGTTTAAAGTTTCAGTTCAAGTGAATTTGTGCCATGGAACGGTACACGCCACCACAACGCGCTGTAAATATGCTGCTTTACATTCAACACATGTTTTTAACTGGGAAAACGCAACGTGCTTTTCGTGCAAAATGTAGAGGGAAGAAAGTACCTTCAGACCGTCAAGCATTTACACCAAACATTTATCACCACCAGTCATCTCGGAAGCCATGAAGGCATTCGTCACCCGGGCAACCTGATGAAAACATTGCGTCTGTATCAGTCAGTGTGGATAAATCGCCATTTTTCACAGTTGGATATCCCTCGCATGTCTGTCTGAGGCATAATTCGTGATGATTGGAAATTTCTCCCGTACAAAATTCAATGAACGTGCATTCTCTTAGCGATTCACAAGCCACGTCCATTGGATTACACAAACTTCATGTTGAAAATCGTTCAAACCGACGATGATCTTTGGCAAAAAATGATCATTGCTTTCAATGGTTCCGGAAAGAACCAAAATTCTCGGCTCTAAACCTTACTCGACCCCTTTGCCTTACCCTCGTCCGTCCACTGGTTGTATACGCTAGCCAGGTATGGTCTCCTTATCACAAGATCCATATCTGTAGAATCGAAAGTATCCAACGTCGCTTCCTTCGGTACACTCTCCGAGGGCTAGGATGGGAAAATCCCTTAATTCTTCCCCCATACACCAACCGCCACAAATTAATCAACCTCAGAACCTTTGAGGAGCGCAGGGTCGTGGTTGACATAATGTTCATTCATCGGGTCCTCTCCGGTTCGGTTGACTGCGCCTACCTCCTTAACTTAATTCCTCTGAACACAAACCCTCGAAACACGTGTAATCTCCGCCTTATTTAGCAAGTCCTGAAGCTTGTTAAATTTTCCATAATAATTTGTTTTTCCGGGCAAGATTATTAGCCTTGCGCCAGATTTCTATATACAGATGGATCGAAAACAACCACTGTTATATCTAAGAAGTTAAGAAAATCGGACTGTTACCTGTGTAGTGCTCCAAGAAGCCCAACCATTTTCCTCCCACATACACATCTACCCACCTACAAAAATCCCATCCATATCCCCAAATCAACATTGAAGTCAATGTCAAGTCAAGCAAGTCGAACCAAACGTTCAATTCTCGAACATTGAATTCAATTCCTTAAAATCCAAAAAGCACAATGTATATCTTCACATGTATGGTATGTGCAATTAACACTTTTTAAATCCTAGAATCCTAAACCTAAAATGAACTCGTCTGAGATTCTAATCTTCCACAACTCAATTGGTCTTTATCTGACGATCATTCACACTTCACCTCCCACCCTACCCCGTCCAAGGTATGTCTTTTCATCGATAGACTAGATGATTCTTGTTTCTGTCAGATCAGCAATGTTCGAAACTTCTTGGGTAGGCAGCTTGACCTTATAGCGTTAAGCAAGGATAGTGAAGAAGGCGAATTGAACACACGATGAAACGGTTGAATAGCGAAGCAGTGAAGCATCAGACTACTGACCGTGTTTAGAATTTGATTTCCAAACTCGACTATATTCCACTGGTGTGAATTATTCTTTTTGTTATTTATCGCTTGGTATACGGTTCTGATGTATTTTTCTTATTCGATTTTTCGTTCATGTTCTTCGCTATTTCGCTTGTGAATCGTGTGTATCTGTTAGAATCGCTACAACCTCATCTTTACACCGGAACCTATCACTACATCTGTCTCACCCAGCCCCTTCCTCCTTACATCTATAGCATCTATAGACAACCACCTTACCTTACCTTACCCTTATCCGTCTACTGCTTGAATATGCTAGCCAGGTATAGTCTCCTCATCACAAGATCCATATCTGTAGAATCGAAAGTATCCAACGTCGCTTCCTTCGGTACACTCTCCGAGGGCTAGGATGGGAAAACCACTTAATCATTCCCCCGTACATTAACCGCCTCAAATTAATCAACTCCAGAACCCTTGTAGAGCGCAGGGTCGTGGCTGACATAATGTTCATTCATCGGGTTCATCATTCCTCCCCACCGGACCTCTTATGATCCGAACGAAACCCTTTCGCAGATGCTGAGAAATGTCAACTCCAATTCCACCTTGTTCGACTTCGACCTCTCTACCCATACTCAGCACCGCCTCCTAAACTATTCTCGCCACCAATCTTAAGCGGCGCTTCTACACTCTACTACTGGTTACCTTATGTTAAGCCTAGTTAAGGTAGTCCTTAAGCTCTTTAGTTTGTAATTTAGATATACTTTAGATGTAGATATTTATGTTGTTTGAATTAAGCCAATAAATGGGATGGTTGCCGCACTAAACTAAACTGCAAACACGTGTCTACACAAAAACATGTCTATTTGTTCCGCCGACACACAATCCAGGCAATCTATACATCATAATGCATATCTCCACATCCCAGATGTTTTATGACTTGCAAATAGACCAATATTCCCAGATTCTAATTTCACACCTAATACCCAAGTACTTTGTGTTACCCATTTGAAATTTGCGCAAACTCTTGTTTGCATTAGCCAGATGGATAACACAAACAAACCCCAAAAAGGATAAGTGATAAGTGGCGATGCGTCTGGATTTCGAAAGAAGAAGATAACAAACAGATACAGATAGAGTCAGAATCGAGAAGTCAAGCGGATAGTCAGTCCGTAGTAGCTGGTCGAGAAAATGCTAGTAGGAATAAATATAGAATACAATTTAGTAGTATTAATTACGACTACGGCTCAACAAGAAGTTCTTTCGTCGCTGCATTGTTTTTTCGCCTCTGGCGCAAGACTAATGACCTTGCCCGGAAAAAACAAATCATTATGGAAAATTTAACAAGACTCAGGACTTGCTAAATAAGGCCAAGACCGGTTCCCGGTTGTAGTGCCGATGATGATGATGATGATGATTGTTTTTTCGGATCACGATTTGATTGTTTCCCACTAGCTAGCAAGTTTGATTTTCATAAATCGTGTTTTCTTCCCGTGTGTGTATGGACACTTGCGTCCTTAGTGAATCGATACAATCGTGCGGCGAAACCTTCGCCATCATACAAGCATAATAATTGCCATCAAGCACAGGGAAAAATATATCATCTGCAGAGACAGCTTGTCACAGTACTCAATTCAATAGGGAACACCAACTAACACTAAAGTTATCATTTCCAATATTCGAAACAATATCATTAAATATTATAATAAAATAAAACTAATGTGAATTTCCAGCCACATTTCCATCAGTGGTAATGAAAATGCAGACTGTGCAGCTAACCCAGCTAGAAGAGCTCCAGTTAAATTAAATATCTATACAAGATCCGATCTGCCAAGCAGCCATTTTGAAAAAAACTAAAAAATATAATTCGAATAAATTGGGATACTTATCATCACACCTATGAAAACGTAAACCCATTCAAATATCACCTCTCCTATCCAACGAATTTAAGTAAATCTAAAATCACAAACTGCGTGAGATTGCGATTAGGGCGTCCGCATCTTCACGTACTCAACAAAGACACAGCTCCCATCTCCCAAAAATGCAACACAACACTTACAGTCATTCATATACTAAACGACTGTCCTCACCTGAAACTTATAAGAGACCACCCATGTCGTAACATAGATATTGTGACGCATGTGACAATGAGTACTAGAATATTCGAGAAAGTCCGAAACAAAGTACTGGAAAAGTGGAGACTATGAACAGTAGAACAAAACGCCGAATCAGAATGAGGAAACGGTATAAATACGTCGCACACAGATCATGGAGATAAGTAAGAAGCGGTGAAGTAAGAAGTAATAAGTAAGAAGTAAGTAGTAAAATACGCGATAAGTACGGAAGCGATAAATCAAGAAATCGTTAAGTGTACGGTAAAAGTAACGGTTGTTATTAACGGACTAATAAAGTGTTACATTAATTCAAAATCGATTTAACGGCTCTTATTTATTAAAAATAATTAATCCGGCGAACCCTAAGCTCGCTACAATTGGTGCCAGAAGTGGCATTAATTATTGGTGAAGTGAATAAGTCCGTGAAAGTGTGTTGTGACGATGTCAGATCGACATTTGAAGGATCTTCGCGCTCCCGAGTTGAAGAAGGAACTTGAGGACCGGAATCTGGATAGCAGAGAACAGAAGCAAATTCTTCGACAGCGTCTGCAAGCAGCAATGGAGGAAGAGGGTATTGATGTCGACACATGTTTTTACGATTGGGCCAGACTGTCCGGATGGAGAAGAAACAGCGAGCCAAGATGGTGCCAATGTAACGGAGAAGAGTTCGCCACAGTTGGACATTTCGGAGATGCCCAGGATGATGATGATAAAATTGGACGCGCAAGCTACAGACATTAACACAAAATTGGACGCGCAAGCTGCAGATGTTAATGCAAAGTTGGATGCCCAAAATTCAAAATTACGATCTCGATTCTACTGGCTTCACATGAGAGATGACGTCGAGTCTTGCTGTAAGAAGTGTACAACCTGCACTGCGACCAAAGGACCAACAACAAAACCAAGGAGCGCTATGAAGCAGTACAACGTGGGTGCCCCTTTCGAGCGAATTGCGATTGATATCTCAGGACCATTTCCAAAAACCAACGACAACAAATACATGTTAGTCATCGTGGATTACTTCAGCAAGTGGGTGGAAGTCCTTCCAATTCCAAACCAAGAAGTAACAACCGTCATTGAGCAGCTTATCAATAATTGGATCAGCAGATATGGAGTTCCCTGCGAGCTTCATTCCGATCAAGGCCGAAACTTCGAATCACACATATTTCAAGGCATCTGTGCGGCACTGGGCGTAACCACACCCTTACATCCGCAGTCAGACGGAATAGTCGAAAGGTTCAACCGAACAATGAAAGAGCATTTATCGAAGGTCGTTAGTGATCACCAACGAAATTGGGACAAATATGTACAAACCTTTCTCATGAGCTATAGATCGGCTAGGCTAATCACGATACGACGGGCCATTCTCCAGCAAGAATTATATTTGGACGAGAGATACGATTACCAGCCGATCTGCGATTCGGAACACCTCCTGACGCCATAGATAAGACCGAAGACTACATAGTCGAATGGACAAATCGCCTCGATGAGATTCATCATTGTCAAGATGAAAACAAGGTACGACATTCGAGCCAACACATCCGGATTTAATGCAGGCGATAACGTGTGGCTTTATAACCCTCATCGGCAAAAAGGAAGGTCTCCGAAGTTGCAGCAACGTTGGGAAGGACCGTATAAGATTCTCACAAGAATTAACGACGTTATCTATAGGACTCAGCGAAGACCGAACGCCAAGATGAAAGTGGTACATCGTGACCGACTGGCGACTTTTGTTAACCCAGGAGACCAGTGAACTTAGTTCGGGACGAACTAATCTGGACGGAGGGTAGTGTGACGCATATGACAATCAGTACTAGAATATTTTAGAAAGTCCAAAACAAAGTACTAGAATATTCTAGAAAGTACTGGGAAACTGGACACTAGGGGCAGTAGAAAATTCGAGGCTATGGAACGGACGGAAACGAAACAGAATCAGAATGAGGAAACGGTATAAATGAGATAAGTAAGAAGTAGTGAAATAAGAAGTAAGCAGTAAAATACGCGATAAGTACGGAAGCGATAAGTCAAGAAATCGTTAAGTGTACGATAAAAAGTAACGGTTGTTATTAACGGACTAATAACGTGTTAAATTAATTCAAAATCGATTTAACGGCTCTTATTTATTAAAAATAATTAATCCAGCGAACCCTAAGCTCGCTACAATATTTATAAAATCCTCGAAGATAGACAAGTTTGTAAAAATCCTAAAAATTGAATTATAATTTAAAAGTACAGACCCAATAGTCCCGCCTGCTAGGCTCATTATGTTAATTTAATGAGATGTAATTTTGAATTGCTGTTAATAATAAATAAATAAATAAAATTGTTAAGATTCTACTATTCATATCCAATAAAGAATGTTATTAAAAAAAATATGACGAGGAGGCAGGACAATGGAGGAAACTCCATAACCACGAATTGGAAGAGCTATATCGCAAACCTACAATAGTGAGAGTAATCAAGTCGCGAAGATTAAGATGGGCCGGACACGTGGCGCGAATGGGAACGATAGGGCCGTGCATAGAATTCTTGACGGTAGACCAACGGGAAAGAGACCGGTAGGACGGCCGCGACGGAGATGGGAGGACTATGTTAGGTTTGACCTTGAGGAGATCGGATCGAATGGTCAAGCGTGGAAGGAGAGTACCCAGGACAGGGAACGATGGCGAAGCCGAGTCGGTGAGGTCATGAGCTTCCGGGTTCCTACAGGCCAATAAATAATAATAATAATTAAAAAAAATTGCATAAAACTAATTTGAAATAAATATAGCAATGTATTCGTTCGCTCACAGAAACATCATTGTAAAAAAAAGGTCGCAGAGGCGGTCCTTCCTAGATGTAAATCACATACTGCATAACTAAATGTTATCCAATACATTGCATATCCCTTGGAGTCAAAGGAATGTAAAACAAGACTTCATAACGCTGAGACACCCATTCAAAAAGCAATCTTTTATATACAAGAGTACTTTTCGCAGGAAAGGGACATCTATAACGCTGAGAAGCGCCCTGGGCTCCTAGTAACTACTGGAATTGAAAACAAACAATTAATTCGCCAAAAGTCTGGGTAGATATTCATCTAACATCTTTTATTGGTACAATATTTTTCGCAAGGGGCCTTTCGATGTAAGGCTTAGATGACTGTCTAATCCAGCCGAGAGCAACGAACCCAATCGCTAAATGTCACCAAAATTGCGTTTTAACCAGCTACGAAGACAATTGTGATTTTTTCGTGCTAGATTCCGATTACATAAAGCCTTAAATTATAAATTATGTTGTTTGAATGAACCCAATAAACGGGGTGGTAGCCCCACTAAACTCCAGTTCATAAATTTAATATCTATACAAGAGCCGATCTACTAGCAACCATTCAAAACGAACTAAAAAAATATAATTCGAATAAATTGGGATACTTATCGCACCTATAAAAACGTAAACCCATTCAAATATCCTCTTCCATCCAACGTTTTCTTTTTTCTGCATGTGGGCACAAGGCAATTATCATATTACCACCGTGCCCGATTACTTTACAAATTCAAAACGTATGAGCAAAAAGATATTGCAAAGAATAACCTAATCCAAATCAAGGATAAGATAAGCTTTTTCCTGCAGAGGACACATAGACAAATTAGATATCAACGGATTTTTAATAACAGTCGCGGCAGCAACTGATGAAGCAACTGTGTTTATTGGAATTTATTTAATTCCCAATTCGAAACACAAGCATATGCGTAGCCAACCGGCTAATGCGTTAGAATTCTAAGCGCGCAACCCAGCAGCATTTTAGAAAACTTGCAACTGTTCTCGAAAGGAACATTTACTATTGCTTTAAGTTACCCCTAATATGTGCACCGCAAATTGAACAATAAAGTGGATCTGCATTCTGACCCGAAAAAAAACATCTCTTAAAAACGAAAAGAAATACTCACGGTACTACGAGCCACACCAATTGTCGTATTTATAATAGCTTGGCTGACGGGATTGCCAACCAAAATATACCCCAAGCTGTCCGTAAAATTGTACATGGTTTTATTTTTAAGATTGATGAAAAATATTTGTAGTGCGAAAACTTTATTAACCCCCCAATTGAAAAACACGACCGTCTAGATCGACAGATAGCGAGAAATAGTTGAACTTCCCCGAACAGCACGTAGATGACTTTTATATGATTGTGCTACAAAAGTCACGGCTACTGCATTCAGTCTAATTAGTCTACACTGAAAGGATTTACTTTGCGCACAGTAAAATTTAAATTGATTTAAGTCAAAAATAAAATAAATGTAATACTCGTAAAATTTGTTGTTTATTTAAATGTTGATTAATTTGAGGCTGTTAATGTACGAGTAGGATTAAAGGGTTTTACCATCCTACCCCTCGAAGAGCGAAACGAAGAAAGCGACGTTGAATACGATGTTGCTAACTAACCGCCGACGAGTCAGCACGAGCGCTTTTGCCTACTGATGATGATCCATCCCATGTTAAGTAAACACAAGATACCCTAATTCCACTATCAGCTCGTGCGAGTTAATAAAACACTATATTTATGTTTTTTCTTAAAAATATGGTTTTATTAAATTTAAAGTTTCTCACTATGTGGGTCTTTTCGTTGACGGTTCCAGAGAAGAAGAGCGATGTGTTTCAAAAAAAAAAAAAAAAAAAATGGGGAGGCGAGAGGTCGCCTTTAGGGAGACAAGGAGAAATGTGTCCTTAATCTTGTCTCTGGCTTCTGGTCGTGTTGCGATAACCAGAATCACCCACAACCGTAATGTTGGGCTCGCTCTCGAGATATCTAAGAGAAAGTGGGGAAGGAGGTATCTAAGGATAGTGTGGACAGAGTTAGTTCAAGCGTTCTCTAACTACTTGGATGGGGGGTGGTGGGAAAGAAATCGTACAAGACCAGTGGGTCTTGAGTGCGGTAGTAAACGCAGATCACGTCTTTGGCGTCTGATAATCTGCGCTTTGCTCGGTGTTTTTTTTTTTTTTTTTTTTTGTTTCGGTAGGAAGGTGGAAATCTTCAAAAGATATCTCTTGACCGATCCAGAGGCATGCCGGGTTTTTACCGACTAAAACCACCTCCCGCCAGGCTCATATTCCCGTTGATCCCGCCGGAACTTTCTTTGAGATATTCCATCGCGGGGCGGGATGGAGTTTACCTGTTACTCCGCTCGTCGCGTCGCAACTGCTGCATCATTTCACAGAGAATACCATTTGTTACGGACCATGCCTGTTTTGAACTAAGCATGTATTCTATTACTCCTCCCGGAGTAACTGTCCGTCTCATATGTCTCTCCAAAATCGTTCGTGCGGTCTCGAATCTCACGCACTCTGTGAGTACGTGTTCTGCATTTTCTATTTTGCCTTCACAATACAAGCAGTATGGGTGATTCACATGCTTATACTTCTGCAAGTACTGCCGAAAGCATCCATGTCCTGATATTAGCTGAGTCAGGTGGTAATTCAGCTCGCCATGTTTTCTTTTCACCCATGTTTCTATATCAGGTATCATGGTGTGGGTCCATCTTCCTTTGATGGAAGAATCCCACCTTCGTTGCCATTCTCTTAGGCTTGAGAGCTCTAATTGTGACCGCATTCTCCGACGTTTCTCTTGAGAGACCTTATGCAATGCAGCGTTTTCTTTAGCTGGAATGTCAGGTGGCGTCCTCTCGGCTTCTTCGGATACCGTTCGGAATACACAACATACTCTTAGTGACGCCAGTCTATGTGCGGAGTTCACTCCCCTCATGTACGACTTATACTGTGCGGCTCCTGCCCATATGTGAGCTGCATACATTATAATGGAGGTGTTGACACTGGTTATGAGTTTCCTTGTGTGGAGCCGGGGTCCTCCAACATTGGGTAGCAGTCTCGCTAAAACTTTGCATATTCTTTCATATTCTATTCGTTTTTTCACTCGTTTTCCTCAGGTGTTCCTTGAAGTTCAACCTGTTGTCGAGTATCACACCAAGATATTTAATATAAGGACTGGATCTTATTATTTGTCCTTCTATTTCCAAATCAAGGTGTTCAACTTTCTTGCGGCTGCTTATTAAAACTGCCTCCGTCTTATGTCCAGCTAGTTTCAGTCCGGCTATATCTAACCAACATTTAATGCTCTGGATTGCTTCGGAGCAAATATTTTCCAGGTCGTCTAGATGTTTAGCTACGGCCACTATTGCCAAATCATCTGCGTATCCAATAATTCTAACCCCTTTGGTCGGTGTGTGTGTGTGTGCTTGTGCTGTCTTGTACTGTGCGTATGTGTTTGTAGTGTGCGTGTGTGTTTGTACTGTGTTAGCAGTAGACCCTATGGGATGGGTTCAGGAGCAGGAGTGTATTACAGAGGAGAATATAATTGAGAAGGGTGCTTTTGTTCAGTTTTGTACTGAAGAAGTAATTGTGGTGGTCTGATCCGAAGAGATCGAGAGAGAGAGAAGGGTCAACAGCGCAAGACTCCCGTACAAGTGGGTTCTCGATGTTCTGAATGCTTTCGAAGTACTTGTATGCTAATTGTAGCAAGTACTCATCAATAGGGGTAATGGAGGCACCTTCGTATAGGTGAGAGTTCGGGTAATAGCGACCGTCAGGCCTTCTAGAGTGGTTGATGCATCTTCTTAGGAGTTTTCTTTCGAAAACTCGAAGTCTTTCCATTTGGGCCGAAGACATGCAGGACCATATGGGAAAGGCGTATGATATTCCAGATCGGATTAGCTGCTTATAGCAGAGAAGCTTAACTTTGGTGTCAACTTTGTTGCTCTATGGGGTAGTTTCGTAATGTCTCGGTAGGGTGCCGGCCCGACACTTATTTACCAAGACGTCCCCAATCTCCTTAACCTTCTTACAGGCTTGTGTCCTCCGCTTCGGTGAGACCAATTAAAAACAGTCGGCATCTTTCTCTTTATTTTTTTTACTCGGACCTTACTTCCTTGTAATACAAAAGTATTCAGTATTTTATTGAATATACTTATTAACTTAAGTAATATGTAAAATAAGTGTACACAGTATTTCAGAGAATTTTTATTACTTGTTTTAATATGTAAAATTGGTGATACTGTATTTCCTAGAACTTTCTTAATAATTTCTTTAATATGTAAAATTAGAGTGTACAGTATTTCCAAGAACTTTCTATGCACTTAATTAATATGTAACATTAGTGAGTACAGTATTCCAAAGACTTTCTTATGCACTTAAATAATATGTAATATTAGTGAGTACAGTATTTTAAAAACTTCTTATGCACTTAAATAATATGTAATATTAGTGAGTACAGTATTTCAAAGAACTTTTTATGCACTTAATTAATATGTAATATTAGTATGTACAGTATTTCAAAAACTTCTTATGCACTTAAATAATATGTAATATTAGTGAGTACAGTATTTCAAAGAACTTTTTATGCACTTAGTTAATATGTAATATTAGTATGTACAGTATTTCAAAAACTTATATTATTACTAATTCGTGAACGAAAGTTGTGGTTCGCAATCTTACCAACTTGTGTTATATTTCCTTTTTTTTCTTTTTTAACACACGCAGTAGTTCGTTGATGATCCTCACCAGCTTCCTTTATTTGTCGCCTTAGCTCGTGGTACATCGATGTAACTAGGTTAGTTCTATTTATCACCTCTTCACCAAAAACGTTCACTGCGTACAACAATAGTTATTGCCCGTGGTGGCCACTAGCTTTTTCGCGGGCACGGACGTGACCTAATAAAAGAATGAATGTTTATGTTCGTAGGATCTTTTAAACGTTAACCGATCACTTGTTAGAATCACTGTCGCACCGTGGTGGGCACTGTAGTTCCTGCGAGCACGGTCGTAACGTGACGCGATTCTAAACAATCAATGTTCACGCGGAAAGGACACTCAGTAGGTCTATTTACTACCTCTTTACCAAAAACGTGCACTGCGTGTCACTTGATTATTGCCCGTGGTTGACACTAACTTTTTTCGCGTGCATGGCCGTGACCTTTAAACAATTAATGTTGGTTCGTAAAATGGCACTCTTCTTTTGGTAATCGCCAGCAGACTGACTCGCTGGTTGTGCTCTGGCACCCTAGGGGTTGATTTTGCATACCCACACAGTGACAACCATCTCTCCAATTCATGCGGAGTCCAATTCTTTGATGAATCTCTCACACAGCCAAGGATGCGATCACACCATTGCCCTGGACTGTGTAAGTCATCGCAGGCACCGGGATCGTTGTTCGTCGCCAACCCGTACCCTTACCGGTGTGTACTTGGGTCGCTAAATACAGTGGTAAGCACTGTGTGTGTGGTTCTGGTATTGGTACATATTCATATCAAGGGTCGCCCGTATTGCTCATACGTGCGACTTGATGCAGTTAGACGGGCATGGGTTGTATATCTCGTATTTGTATTGGTTGAGATGTGTCCTTTTAAGGGCATGCGTTGTAGTTTTCATTTGTTTGCGCGCCTGCTTGGTAATTCTGGGAATTAGTCGCAGGCTTGCGCAACCGCATAATGTGTTGGATGGTTATTCTGCTATATCAGATCGTTGGTTGGTGTTTTTACCAGATCGGTGTGCAGGTGTCCCATGTTTGCTTAAGACATAGAGTTTCATGCTTCTGCAACTACGTTGCGCTTGGTCTTCATGTCGTGCTTTTAGATATTTTAAGTATTTCCATGTTGGGGAATGCCTGCTATTGCTGATACTCTTTTCGTATCAGCAGACATTGTGGTTGCTAGAAATGCTAATGCAGGTAAGTACACGATTTATCGGAGCATGACTCTTACGAAAAGGGGGTTACCTGGTGGTAGGTAAGCAGGTAAGTAATGGTGTTCGCAAGGGCCGCCACAGCTCCACTTCAAGATGTTGTGCAGTTGCTTAGACCGACCGATGCCCCTTTGAAGAATGTGGGTCACATGTTTGATGAAATTCATTTTTGGGGTATAGATGACCCCAAGATATTTCATCCTGTCCTGTGGTCTAATCGTAGTACCTCCCTGATTTTCTGTGAATATCAAGAAGTAGGTTGGGAGTGTTTACTACTCAGAATTATAGCTACTGCTTTGGATGGGTTAAGAGAGCGATGTGTTTCTTTTGGTCGGCTGTTTTTATATGCTGAATATGGTGATAAGACTGTGTCCGGAGTCCATCCCTCTGATAAGAATTTTGTTGGGAATGCACTTGTGGGGGTGAAGACATGGGTGCCGACGTACGGCACGGGTTCACTATTACCCACCGACGTAAATCCCAGGAACGGCAAATATCGGGTTTTCCAATAGGGACTGGACAATTTTTTTTTAAATAAAACGCAAACCATTTGAGACATTTCAAAAACTTTACTATCGGCTTGAAGTACAATCAAAACATTTATGAATGGAACTCGACGTCGTTCATATGGCCACCACGGGAGTCATGATTTTAGGTATTCGTCGAAACAAAAATTACAATATAAAAGAATAACAGTACCTGGCTGACTTTCAAACAGACAACTTGTCTCATAGTTTTACTCGTGCTATTTATCTTAATCAACCGTTATTTTCACAATAATTTTCACAATTTAATTATAATTATCTTGTTTTCTTTGCCTCGTTTTCCGCATACAAAAATTTGAACAAGTGATATAACCGTTAAGTTATGGCCCCTGGGCCACGTGTGTTAAACAAAACTAAGCGCAAACGGTTGCGCTACGACCCCGTTATTGGAAGCAAAACTCGTCCCGATAAACTTTCAAAAGTGAACAATAAAGTGCTAAAAAAATCTAAAATGTGTTCAAACACTAACTTTTTTCAACCACTTCAAAGTCTGATGGAAGACTCTCCTGAAATGGATCCGACCAATGACGAACAGTGCGCAGAACTTCCTAAAGAAACCGTTCCGCCAATTGTGGTGTTAAAAACAACTAGTGCTAAAGTGCGTGATATTTTGAGCAACATTAAGATAGACAATTACTTAATCAAAAATATTTCGCTTGGACAAAAAATATGTGCCCCAACAATGGACATATATAACAAAATCAGAACCGAACTCTTACGGTTAAAATGTGAGTTTTTTACCCACTCGCGTAAGGAAAATCGTCCATTAAAGGTAGTGTTATCCGGATTAGACCTGATTAGCAACGATATAGTGAAAAATGAACTAATTGCACTCGAGATAAGGTGCCTAGATGTTAAAACCATCACATTAAATTCGTCAACAAAAGCCCTGTACAAACACTACTTGTACATCGTCTATATTCAACGCGGTACTGTTAAATTAAACGAACTAAAACGGAACTACTCCACCTTGTTCAAAACCATCGTTCGCTGGGACTTTAAAAAACATAATCCAGGTAAGGTCACACAATGTCACAATTTCCAGCTTTACGGTCACGGCTCGATGCATTGTCATATAAATAGCTTCTGTGCAATCTGTTCGGGAAACCATAAAACATCTGACTGCAAAACGAATGAGGTCATCAAGTGTGCAAATTGTAGTGGGCCACATAAATCCACCGATCCAGAATTCATAAGCCGAAAGCAGTACATAGACATTCGCCGCAAATTATCCCCATGCGGACGTGGTACAGGAAATACAACGTTCCTACAGCCTCCGAGTGACAAACAGCAGCCAGTGCCCGACCGATTATCCATTGATAATTTTCCTCCACTACCCCGATCTGTGCGTCACCCTCCACCTCCTTCATCCGCCTGGGCTTCTGGCCTCCATCAAACCCAGCAACCTTCCAACAGTGATACGACACACACGAAGAAAAATCCGTCAGAAACATTAACTAATGATAACTTGTTCTCATTTAGCGAGATAAACTCTCTTCTTAATGAAGTTGTAACCAAGCTTAGTGCTTGTCAAACTAAAGCTTACCAATTTAACGTCATTACTTCATTAGCTATTAAGTACATACACCCGGAAAAAACATGTTAAGAAACTCTCTTAACATCATAACTTGGAATGCGAGAAGCATCAAAAACAAAAAGCATGCATTTTTTAGTTTCTTGATAAATTTTAATATTGACATTGCACTTGTTTCAGAAACCTGGCTCAAACAAGACATTTCTTTCTCACATCAAAATTACATATGTTATCGCCTAGACAGGGTACATGTTAGTGGTGGAGGTGTCGCCATTGTTGTGAAAAAATGTATAGAACATTCCTTTGCGTCCTTCATTGCACCTTAAGTTAATTGAGGAAATTAGTGTAGATGTAACATTAAGTGACAACTCCAAAGTGAGTCTTTTTTCGGTCTATTTCCCTGGAAGAAATAGAAACATTGAGAAATCTACTTACTTTAAGCGGGATTTGCGAAAAATTGTATAGAGTCAACACTCGAAACAAGGTAATTATTGGTGGTGATCTAAACTGCAGACATCAGTTGTGGAATTGTCTTAGGGCAAACTGCTGGGGTAACATTTTACTAGGTGTTACTGAATCCATCCCAAGTTTTTCCATACTTTATCCACTTCTCCCCACCTATATCCCAGCGAGTGCTAACAAGAACCCCTCAACTCTTGATCTATATATCACTAATATTCCAAATTACTGCACAGTACCATAAACTCTAAATGCGTTAAGTTCAGACCACCTTCCGATCAGCCTCACAGTGAATCATACAGTAGCTGTAAATCGTACCAGTTTATACCACAACTATTCCGCCGCCAACTGGAATTGTTATAAATCATATATAAACACGAACTTGGTTCTAGGTGATACCAGCCTAAATTCTATAACCTGCAGCGAACACATTGATATTCTATGCAACAATTTTGTTTCTGTTATCAATAGAGCGGCCGATCTTGCGATACCTAAATGTTCCACTGCTCCAGTTGATAAGGCACCGCTTCCTGAAAATATCTTACATCTGATTAGGCTACGAAACTCTGAAAGAAAAAAATGGCTGCGTTATAGAATCGATTGTTTTCTAGTTAATGTTAAAGTCTTAAATAATATCATTAAAAACGAAATCTCAACATATAGGAACAAGTGTTGGAATAAACACCTTTCCTCTCTTGACAAAGCAAGCAAACCGTTCTGGAAAATATCAAAAATTATGAAAAAGAGAGGGTCCAGTATTCCTCCGTTTAAAGTTCACGACAAGTTGTTTATTTCTTCAGTGGAGAAATCGAACCTACTTGCTAACACGTTTAGTAAGAACCACTCCATATCTATGCATCTAAGCGACGCGTATACTGAAGCTGGAGTTGCTAACACTATCCATGTACTTTCTCAAACACCAGCTGAAAGTACTTACGCAACTAATATCACCAAAGTTAAAGAATTGATAAAAAAGTCGAAATCAAAAAAGGCTGCGGGTCTCGATAATATTAACAACAAATTAATCAAAGCACTTCCACCTGCTGCAAGTAACCATTTAACGTTCATTTTCAACGCTTGTCTTAAGAATTGTTATTTTCCGGACTGTTGGAAAACAGCAAATACCCGCCTGTCACCCGGGAGACCGGGGTTCGATTCCCCGTCGGGGAGCCCCTGGCGCAAGACCAATGACCTTGCCCAGAAAAAATAAATCATTATGGAAAATTTAACAAGCCCCAGGACTTGCTAAATAAGGCCAAGACCGGTTCCTGGTTGTAGTGCCTATGATGATGATGAAAACAGCAAAAGTAATACCTATCCCGAAACCCGGCAAACCGAAGAACAGCCCCGAAAGCTACAGACCTATTAGTCTACTTAGCTGTCTAAGTAAGCTCTTAGAAAAAACCATTAAGGAAAGGATTGATCGTTTTGTGGAAGACAATAACATCTGTAGGGTTTATCTTAGTTATGTGCCGACATTGGCACGGGTTGACTAAGATCTCCTTACAAGTTACCTAATCCACGTCCTCAGGTAAACAGCAGCCAGAGAGAGCTTCCTCAGGATTGGACGTTGCACTGTCACTTCGGGATAAACTTCACAACGAGCGCTCAGACACAGCGCAGACACCAGGCAGAAAATAAAACATTAGGGTTGGTGATACAGTTTTGTTTTTATTGTCCGAAAACTATCTTTCTCTTAATCTTTAGTCTGTGGCGGATCTTCACAACATTAGGTCCGTCACTAACTTCACAAATTACATTCACAGCAACTTACATCGCTTCCGCACACTCGATTTATTCCAAACAATCCGGGACTATTATTCTATTCGTGGTTTCTCTATTTTACAATTTAAGTAAACGTTTTTATCGCGCGGGCGCACTACTCCGTGTATCAAACTCGACTGTTTGGGCGCACTCCAGGAGACTCGACTCCTTTACAACACTTTCATCGACTTAACTACTTTTGTGCGCAAATCACCTAGTTGGCTCGTGAAGCGAGCTCATGGGTGGTCGAACCGTGGGAATAAAAATTCATTAAAAAGCATCTTTGGGATTAGGATGCATTTGGGATAATTACACAATGATGGTTGTTATTAACATTGTAAGCCCCCTCAGGGTACTGACCGCCGCACAATCCTTTTCAGCCATGCTCGCGACTCCAACCGCCTCCTTTCAACACCACTCGACTGCAACCGACTCCACCAACTTATTTCAAGCTCGATTCCTTTCAGCCGTCCGGACCACTTCACTTCGTGGTTTCTTTTCAGTCAGGCCAGATTGGACTAGCGCGAATACTCCGCCGTCCCAGTTTAGCTTCCAATTGGCCCCGAAAACTGTACTGCACCACCCCGGACGTTAGTCTAAATTGTTCCTAGTGTCACAGCCTTTGTTTCAGTTTAGGCAAGGTAGTAAATCCTTTACTTACCCAACTCCATCGACTCCCGTGATATCATTGTTCACGCACGCGCACCCTACCTTCAGTTTTCTGACGTCGTTGTCTACGACGATTTACTCTGCGCGCTCCCCATCAAGCAATTAAATTCCTTCGCTTCTCTTCCTCTTATTCCGTTGCTAAACACCCACTCTTTCCAAATAAAAAAAATGGCCCACTCTACTAGGTCTAAGGCAGCTCAGCAAGAGCAGACCCAGCCGTGCTCGGATGATCAAGCGTTCGTAGACGCTTCCAGCATCGAGCACACCTCGCATTCCCATAGCATACACTTGCCTCCTTTCGGCGAGAAGGACCCAGAGCTATGGTTCGCCGTAGCCGAACGCTTCTTCAGGCTTGCCGACATGCACGATGAGGAAGTCCGCGCAGTAGAATTGTTGCGAGTGCTAAACCACACGCAACGGACGCATGTTGCTCACATAATTGGGTCAACAGAACCAAATCCCTACAGCAACATGCAAGAGACGCTCATAAATGCCCTGGACGAGCCCAGGAGCAGCAGACAGCAGCGTTTGGCGAGCGAAACAAATGTTACTAGAATGAGACCGTCCAATTTTCTGACACATTTACGCTCAATAGCTGGAACCAAGATATCGGACGACATAATTAGGCCTCATTTCCTGAGGTGCCTCCCGCAATATGCCCGCGCGGCATTAATAGTACAACTCAACCAGAGTTTGGGTCATTTGTCGAAACTCGCCGACACAATTATGGAAAGCTCAGACCCACAGTCTGAACCCCCAGCGTACCAGGTCACGGCGATTAACCAACACGCCGTTTCGCCTACACGGCACCAATCCTTACCACTAACAGCACCCCGGACTTCCCTAGTAACGCCTTTTACACAAGCCACACCAAGAGAGGTAACACAAGCTACGGTTTCCTCCCGTGAGGAGTTTCAGCCGCGCACCCAGCAAACAAAGCTCTCGAGATTCGAGCGAGACCTGAACCAACTGCGCGCCCAAATGCGAAATGTCGAGCGCGCAATCCAAAACCGTCCTAATAACCAACGGCCACAAACGAGGAACCCCCAATGGCGGTTTACTATGCCCAGAGGAGCACCAATCACAAACGAAAACGCACCAGACAACAGGCAAAACACGCCTAGTGGCGCTCTGACACAGGCCCGGTGCGTATACCACAGACGTTTCGGTGCAAACGCCAGAAATTGTAGGCAACCTTCCAGCTGGGCGCGGCCAGCCCCCTTGCAGAACCTCGTTCAAGTGCGAACGGCCGGCACTCCTATTATAAGTCGCTTAACAATCAGGGACTCTAGATCGAATATTAATTTCACCGTCGACACTGGCGCCGACATTTCCGTCATCCCTAGATCTTTCGCCCCGCGCAACCGAGTGCCGGGCCACCTACAGTTGTTCGCTGCGAACAACTCCCCCATAGCCACTTACGGACGGAGAAATTTCAAACTGGATCTGGGTCTCCCACGCCCTATCTCCTGGCACGTCGTGATAGCCGATGTCAGCGAGCCCCTAATAGGATCTGACCTATTAGGAAGACACAACCTGTTGGTAGACACTGCCAACAAGAGGTTAGTTAGTCACAACGTCTCAACCCGTCTCTCCCCGCAGGCAGCTATAGGGGCGAACGACCCACCCGAGGACTCTACAGACCCAATCCCCGCGTTGTTGGAAGAATTTCGCAATTCAACAATTCCCCTCTCCAACCAGCAACAACACAGATCCGGCGTGTTTCACCACATAGAAACACGCGGCCCACTGGTGAGCCAGCGCCCACGTCGCCTGGCCCCCGAAAAATTACGAGCAGCCCGCGCCGAATTTGAATATATGCTCGAGCGAGGCATCTGTCAACCCTCGGTCAGCCCATGGGCAAGTCCGCTTCACCTCGTCAAAAAACGCAACGCTGAATGGCGACCATGCGGTGATTATAGACAGCTGAACGCAGTAACAGTTTCCGACAGGTACCCAATAGCCCATCTTTACGACTATTCGTACAAGTTGCGCGGTTGTACAATTTTCTCAACTCTTGACCTCACCAGGGCATACCACCAGATTCCGGTGGCACCTGAAGACGTACCCAAAACCGCCGCCATTACCCTCTTCGGACTCTTCGAATTCAAGGTGATGACGTTTGGCCTCAGGAATGCAGCTCAGACATTCGATTCGGCACTACGCGGCCTGGATTGCTGTTACGCGTATATTGACGATATACTAATAGCATCTCGGAACCTTGCGGAGCATCACCAACACCTCAGACAGGTCCCTGAACGCCTCAGACAATTTGGCCTCGTAATAAACCCAGAAAAATGCCAATTCGCCAAAGAGCAAGTTACCTACCTGGGTTACCATATCAACGGCCAAGGTATCCGCCCGCTTCCAGACAGAGTGGAAGCACTAACCCAATTTCCCCGTCCCTCCAACGTTCGCGAGCTGCGCCGTTTCCTGGGTATGCTAAACTTTTACCGACCCACACTACGAAACGCCGCACACATTCAGGCTCCTTTAAATGAGTACTTAAAGGGGGCAAAGAAGAACGACAAACGCCTAATCGCCTGGACGGAAGCTGCAGACAACGCATTCCGTCAATCCAAGGCACAGCTGGCAAACGCTACCCCACTCCGCTACTCCGCAGAGGGCGCACCATTTTTCATTTTTAAACATTTTTTTATTTTATTTCTATATTCTTAGTTTCTAAATTAAAGGCTAGACAAAAAATGCTTAAATTCTAGCTTAAATAGCTTATATAATAACTTACTGGTCCTTCGCAGACGCTCTAAGCTAAACATTACTTAATATTTGTATAATTTGCCTTTCGGCGAACAGAGGGCGCACCATTGGCCATCCAATGCGACGCGTCAGACACGGCCATGGGAGCAGTATTGGAGCAAGAATGCAACGGAAACTGGGAACCGCTCGGTTTCTTCTCAAGGAAACTTAATACGGCCGAGCGGAAATATAGCACGTACGACCGGGAGTTACTCGCTATGTACAGCGCCGTAAAGTATTTCCGACACTTGGTAGAAGGTCGCCCCCTAGTAATCAGAACGGATCACAAGCCACTGATCTACACATTCCGGAAGAAGTCCGGGAATGCATCCCCACGCCAGGAACGGCAACTCGACCTGATAGGTCAATACACCACTGAGATCAAACACATCTCAGGGGAACAGAATGTTATCGCGGACGCCTTATCCCGCATCGATACCATTCAGCTACGCGCCGCCATCGCCGACGCCGACCTAGCTCAAGCACATCAGAATGACAACCAGCTCGAGTCTCTTCTCAAAGCAGAGACAGCACTTCAGCTGCGCAAGTTCCCACTCGAGCAATCCGCAGACGAGATATGGTGTGATATCTCCACGGGAACAGTCAGGCCCTATATTCCCGGAGAGCTGCGAAGGAGTGTATTCGAGACCTTTCACGGTCCGGCTCACCCCAGCGGACGTGCAACCGCTGCAGCCATTCGACGTAAGTTCGTATGGCCTCATATGAATAAAGACCTCACGAGTTGGGCTCGTGCATGCCTTAAATGCCAGCGCTGCAAAATTAGCCGACACAACGTGTTGGAGCCAGCGCAATTCAAACTTCCCGAGGCTCGATTTACACACGTCCACATAGATATTGTGGGCCCCTTAACACCCTCGAAAGGATTCTCCTACATCCTCACCATGATCGACCGTTCTACTCGGTGGCCAGAAGCAACGCCACTACGGGTAGTCTCCGCCGAGAGTGTCGCCAGAGCGTTTTACTCGACTTGGGTTACACGTTTTGGCGTACCAGCAACGTTAACATCAGACCGAGGTCCACTGCTCGAGGCCACGATCTTCAAGCAGCTTACTGACTTATTGGGCTGTCAAAGAAGTCGTACGACCGCATACCACCCTTCATCCAACGGGATGATAGAGCGTTGGCACAGGTCGCTAAAAGCCTCTCTAATGTGTCATAACGACACGCAATGGTTCGACGCCCCCCCCACTGTCCTCCTAGGATTGAGGACAAGTATCAAGGAGGATCTGGGCGCATCCGTTGCAGAACTGACCTACGGAACCAACCTAGTGTTGCCAGGCGAACTATTTATGGACAGTGAAGCTCCACACGACCAACTACAAAGCGTAGGCTACCTCCGCGACCTGATGCGGAAGATCAGGGCAAAACCCGTAGCCCGACATGGCACCAAAAGAGTGTTTATCCACCCTGAGTTGCATAGCTGCACGCACGTCTTCGTCAGGGTGGACAAAGTTAAGAAACCACTCGATCCCCCCTACGAAGGGCCATATAAGATTCTAAAACGAATCAGCGATCGAGTGTACGAAGTGGAGATCCAAGGCAGATCAACCACAGTCAGCGTAGAAAGACTGAAACCGTGTTTCTCGGAGGCCAACCTCCCAAAGGCCACCACAAACCCCGATGCTACAGAGGAGCTACCCTCAACTTCTACGGCAGGAATACCAAACAGAAATAGCGGCCCCCTCACGCGAAGCCACACCCGAGCGCCACCACAAGGCGCTGTTACGGCCAACCTCACTTAACTACAGCCTTCTGAGTACTACTTCGCCCTACCAACAATATCGTGACTATGTCACTGGGGGGGGGGGGGGGGGGGGGGGGGGGGGTACTGTGGCGTTTCTACTAACACCACTGCTACCTTTTTCAACCTACCTCCAAATCTTCTTTCCTAAAGCTCCACTAATTTCATCATTATTACCATGCAAGCGCAATAACTTCCCCAAGCATTCTCCCACCGATTGCATTACCTTTCGGTTATGCAAATAGCATCCAACATCAAGCATCTGCCCATCAAGGACAGTCACGCAATTAACGCGTTATATAAATTTCCCTAGAAGAAATTCGGTACGCCAGTACCGCATACATCAATGCATCTCAGCATTGTTCTAAAAGGAAAACATTTCGGTTGCCATACTAGATAACCGAAGTGGATAACGAAAACAATCAGCAGAACCCCTGTCTGCCTGCATTTACTGTCCCACACGTGCGCAACCAATTTTCATGTTGCACCAGTACTCACGGCGGCTTTTATGCAATCTTCAAAGCACTGGCGCAATTCGCGCCTAGCTGCCAAGGGCCGAATTCAATGCCAGTGTAAATACTCACACTGGAATTCGACCCATGATTCCCTAGGATTGCAATACACAATTAACATGGTTGTAAACACAACCATCATTGTGTAATTATCCCAAATGTATCCTAATCCCTAACGTAGTATTTGGACAACTGCAAATACTTATCCCAGAGATGCTTTTTCATTCCCACGGTTCGACCACCCATGAGCTCGCATCACGAGCCAACAAGGTGATCCGCGCACAAAAGTAGTTTAGTCGATCAAATAGTTTTAAAGGAGTCGAGTTTGATAAGTTGTCGAGGCACACCACGAGTGTTGTAAGCATAGAGTCGCAGTTAGTTTTCCGCGCCAATAGAAATTACTCTTATAACCCGTGAATTTATTAATACAGAGTCTGCGCGGACGAACAATCCTTTTATAAGTAGTGACTAACTTTTAGAGTGCAGAATTTGCTAATACGGTGGTTTTCGGTGAAGTGTTGCGACGGTCACGAGAAGGCAGAGTAAAGGGAGACGATCGTCGTTTGTGTTTATTAACATTTTGAGATCCCCAGAATTAAGTGCCACATTTATTCATGTACATAGGTCCTCCTCTAAGTGGTAACCAGAGAGACAACTACATGTTAATTAGTGCAAGATCAGCCACACCATTGTGAAAGTGTAATAAAATATTCAAGTGTTAATAAAGGAGCAGATAACCACAACCTCATCAGCAGCGTGTTTTTTCTTTCTACTGTGGAACAGCGTGCTATCGAACTCGGTTTTATGGGATTCTTTTCGTCGGGTAAGTTAGGACACTTGGTGAACCTTGCCAAGGCCGGCATATAACCAAGTGAAATTCCTACACATCTTACCAAACTTTCAGTTCGGCTTCCGTAGTGGTCACGCACAATCCACCAAGTCTTGCGCATTAAAAACCACATAGCTGGTAAATTCATCGACAAGGAGTCAACGGGACTGGTTCTATGGGTCTTTGGTTTGTATGTTACGTGGCGTGGCAATCAGGGTGCCACAGGGGCACAGGTTAACCACGTAACTCCACTGGTTCAGTTCGTATCCGACTCCAATAATTAAAACAAAGACGTTGATTTTCTTCTGCCGCAGCGTTATACTTTTTATTAGGTAACAAAATACTCCGTAGATAAAAATTAAATGTTTCTTTTTTTTGTATACACATTCGAATTGAAAATAAACTGTCTTAATTAATAGACTTTTCTTCATATACACATTTGAATTGGAATAATGATATACACATTTGAATTGAACTAAAACCGTCTTAAGTAATGTTTCTTTTCTTCATATACACATTTGAATTGGAACAATTATATACACATTGGAATTGGCGCACCACTTTAGTCTTAGCCCGAACGGTCTTACTGACTCTTTTCAAATCTTCTTAACGACTGAGTTTAATAAATCCCTTGGGACGGCCCAAGAGGGATATAAATTAACGTGAGGGCGCGACTTGCCCTCACGGAATCCGAAACGAGATTAACCTCGGCCATCGAAACGACAGAACACCAAAATTCCATCCATCGCTTCGATGGCCATATATGGTGCGATTTAGCTTTGGTTAAGCACAAGAAAAAAAGAAAGGGTGAAAACATACACACGATAATCGCTTCTGTCGCTTACGTGTGTATCCCCTGGCATGCAGACATGGGACATGAATTTACATGTTTGCAAGTTCATACAGGGGTTGAAATGTGTACACGATCACGGCTGCGTAAAGCATTATTGCTGATTGTGCACATTTCGTTTGGTGAATTTTACATATGAACGACGAACGTTTATACGATCGCGACCACACTTAGGATCGCCGTAGATCGCATATCGATAGTTGTGCAATTGGTGCAGGTGGTTATTCCTTGTGTTGGTTTCTCTTGTAGGCAAGCATGTTATTACTTGCCTGTAGGTTGGTTTTTGCTACCGAAATGCCTGCCGTGTTTCGCCGATGAAAAGGGGGCAGGCTGCTTGTGTGTGACAGTGCTGGATCGAAGATATTCTTGTCCGCATATCTCGATTGATCCGTTGGTTGAGGATGCGACCGTTTTTTCCACTCGAGAAGGGATGCATGTTGGCGGGAACCAAAATTGGAATATTTCCGTTGGCCGTCGGTGTCGGTTGGAACTTCCCCGGTGGTGCTGCATGTTGGGCAAATTCCATCGGGTCTTCATGTTGTGCTACGCACAAACAAGCGATTCTTCCTTACAGGAAATTTTGCTCTTATTCCCAATAGAATTTGATGCTTTTCGACGACCAGGTTTTTGTTGTTTCCGCCCCCATGGTGCGGCACGAAAACTACGCTCCATAGCGTATCAACCGCACGCCCGATAAATTCGGACAATGCACCGTCGCCTGGGTTCATGCCCTTCTTTTGGGGTGCTCCCGTTGAAAATGTGAGGCGGGCAGTGGCATCGGGGAAACCGCCACAGTTCTTCTAGACATCGAAAAAGCTTTTGATACGGTATGGCACGATGCCTTGATTTATAAGCTACTAAAACTTAAGCTGCCAATACCGCTTATCAAAATTATCCAGAGCTTTTTTCGTTCGAGAAAATATGTTGTGAGTTTAGGAACCGACATATCCCCTACTCAGCAAATCCACTATGGTGTACCCCAAGGCTCGGTCCTTGGTCCCATATTATTCACATTGTTTGTCGCAGATTTACCATGTCTAGGTGAAAACATTCAGTTAGCTATGTTTGCCGATGATACGGCCATTTTCTCTTAGGGTGCCTTATTCACTGATGTCTACAACTCTTTGCAAGCAGCTCTTGACAAACTAGCAGTATATTACAAGAAATGGAAAATAAAAATAAATGGTAATAAAACAAAAGCTGTCTGGTTTTCGAAATGTAGGAAACACGGCTACTTACCAAATGGCACTAAACTCAGTATGTGTGCAGTTGATATTGATTGGTCCGAAGACTGTAGATATCTAGGTATTATTCTAGATAAAAAACTTATCTTTCAAAAACACATCACTACCACAATTGACAAAATAAACAAAGTCGTAAGAGTTATGTATCCATTAGTGTGTAGAAAGTCAAAGCTTAGCCTCGAAAATAAAATTATATTATTTAAAACCATTTTTCAAGCTATACTCCTGTACGGGGCCCCTGTATGGTGTAATTGTGCTCGCACACACAAAATAAAATTGCAAAGGTGCCAAAATAAAATATTGAAAATGTTGCTGAATTTGCCATGGCATTATTCGACACATGAACTACATGAAAACGCCAACGTTAAACCGGTAGAGTTCCTTATTGACAAAATCAATCGAAACTTCTTCGACAATTGTTCTTTTTCTGACAATGTTCTCGTTTCCCGTCTTGCGTTATCCTAAGTCACTACATATGTACTCTGTCTATGAAAATTATATCGAGGTCATTACTATATAAAATAACCAGAAGCTCGTGCAATATTAGTCTTAAGATTCAAGTAAGGGTTTTTTATTGTAGTTTTCCCTTAATTTATTATTTGTTATTCATTAAAATTGTGCTATTGTCATTATATAGATTTAAGATTATAGCTGTAAAGGAATTGCTATCGTAAATCTCTTAAGTACTAGTTGTAAAATATACCATAAATGTAATTATCTACCAAATAAAAATTGAATTGAATTGAAAAAAAAGAATAACGATCAAAACATGTTTACACCAAACGTTGAATAGTTAAAACACGGAGTGTTTCTTTTGTTTTCTTCCACTTTTCATTTTTGTTGTATCTTTCATTCCATTAAGAGAGTTGTTAGTTTGTACAATTTTTCTTATCTAACTTAATTATCTTCATCTCCAGCGCCGTGCTTCCTCTTTATATCGAGGGAAGAGCGTGGAGGTTTTGATATAAGCATATAACAGGTCAAAAGTCCCCGGCCTGACACATAGATGGCGGCACTAGAATTAAATCCATATGATTTTTAGTTAGCCCTAACCTTCAAAAGACGCGTGTATAAATTTGACAGATATCGGATCATTAGTTTGTGAATTATAGTATTTTGAGTGAAGCAACATGTGTTATTGTGAAAAAATAGATAAAAAGGAATTTTGCGTGTTGATAAAATATTGCTTTTTGAAGGGAAAAAATACAGTTGAAGCAAAAACTTGGCTTGATGACGAGTTTCCAGACGCCGCCCCAGGAAAATCAACCATCAAGGATTGGTATGCTATGTTTAGACGTGGTGAAATGAGCACCGAAGACGGTGAACGCAGTGGACGCCCAAAAGAGGTTGTTACCGACGAAAACATTAAAAAAATCCACAAAATGATTTTGAATGACCGTAAATTGAAATTGAATGAAATAGCAGGCACTCTAAAGATATCAACTGAACGTGTACATCATATCATTCACGAATATTTGGGTATGAGAAAGCTCTGTGCAAAGTGGGTGCCGCGCGAGCTCACTTTTGACCAAAAACAACGACGAGTTGATGATTCGGAGCAGTGTTTGGAGATGATCAAGCGTAATAAACCCGAGTTTTTGCGTCGATATGTGACAATGGATGAAACATGGCTCCATCATTTCACTCCGAAGTCCAATCGACAGTCATCCGAGTGGACTGCACACGATGAACCCGCCCCAAAGCGTGGAAAAACGCAACAGTCGGCTGGCAAGGTTATGGCGTCTGTATTTTGGGATGCGCGCGGAATAATTTTCATTGACTATCTTGAAAAAGGAAGGACCATCAACAGCGACTATTACACTGCGTTATTGGACCGTTTGAAGGACGAAATCGCCGAAAAACGACCGCATTTGAAGAAAAAGAAAGTGCTGCTTCACCAAGACAATGCACCGTGTCACAAGTCAGTGAAAACGATGGCAAAAATCCATGAGTTGGGCTTCGAATCGCTTCCGCATCCACCGTATTCTCCAGATCTGGCCCCCAGCGACTATTTCCTGGTCTCAGATCTCAAAAGAATGCTCGCTGGGAGGAAATTTTCGTCGAATGAAGAGGTGATCGCCGAAACTGAGGCTTATTTGAAGCAAAGGACAAATCGTACTACAAAAAAGGTATCGAAAAGTTGGAGGGTCGCTATAATCAGTGTATCGCCCTCGAAGGGAATTATGTTGAATAAAACAAACGAATTTTGCCAAAAAAATGTGTTTTACTATGGAAGGCCGGGGACTTTTCAATTGGCCAGTTATCTCCTCTTCTTTGGTTTAGTTTAAAATAATTTTATTTCATTTTAAATTCTTTTAATCCTTTGATTTAATTTCTCATAAACGAATTGATTTCTCTATTAATTTACAACTTAACTGCTAACTCAAACTGAACTGTATCTCAACTGAAACTTAACTCAACTGCTTCTCAACTGTGATAAAACTTAACTTTGAAAACTCCAAACTCCTTCTCAACTTGAACTGCTTTTACAATTAAAATTTCTCTCTTCTTATGCTACTTATTGTTCTAATTGGTTGTAAATTATAATGTGAACAAAACTAATTTTATCAAAGTATTCCTTTAGTCTCTGTGACTTTTAAATTTTGAATAAACTTTGAACGAAAATCAGAGTGCTATGTTTTGAATGAAAAAAATGGTTGTCTGGGCGCAAGGCGCTCATGACAACGTATCCTAAATATGTAACATTGAATATACAAGTTATTAAATCAAAATTAAAGTGTTTTTTCCGAATGCCTCCAAGTGTAGGCATTAATTTTGGTTTGCTTAACGAAATTTTACAAGTAGTGCAAAGTACTGTGTATTCGTCAGGACACAGTTGTCGATTTTCTTTTGTGTGCCAGTCCGAAATTACGTTCATCTGTTGCACTGTGATCGGTTTTAAATCGCGTTCAAACCAAAGTCTATCGTAAACAGAGCAAGCGTACCCAAAGTCATTGTCAAGAAACATCAATTTAAATCTTGATGTCGATTTGTTCCATTTCATGTCCCATACCTCTTGCGCCGATATAACTGGTTGTATTGTAAAATACACGGGTTCTGCTGCTGAAGGCTGTTGTAGGTTTACAACCTGTAGTTCTTGAACGTTGTTTGAACTTGCCACTGCGAAACCACTATGAACAGACAATTTTCTCTTAGCTATATCCGATTTATTTAATGCTGCAAGGCGCTGCCTGTATTCGCGTTGTCTCTGTGTATTTTTTGTCTTTACACTTTCAACCTGTTCTCGACAGTGCAAGGCGCTGTCTGTATTCCTGTTGTCTCTCTGCATTTGACTTAGGAGCAATTAAGAGAGTCGCGCTCTCGCTGAGTGCGGCTCGTGCGTTATCGGTTATCGTTATCGTAACGCTACAAACTTTTTTCCGAATGCCTCCCAAGGTATACCGATTTATAAGATGGTGTTACGTCAAAAAGGTACATGTTATGAAAAGGGACATGTTTTTAAATGTGCTGTAACTGACTTGATATAGAATATTGTGAATGTTTATTAATGGTATGTATTAAGTGAGAATATAAGATATATAAAGAGGAAGTTTTGAGGATGTGTTAGAAAAGTAATGAGATTTAGTGTTAAAGCTAATAAGGGTAGTAATCTGGAATACAACATCCCACCCTTCTTCGAGAAAGAAAATTATCCTTGAAGAGAATAATTTTCTTGTAACTATAGATAAGATTAAGATTAATTAAAAACTTGGATTTTCGTTCAATTACAATGGTTTTCAAATTAAGTAATGAGATTCAGTGTTAAAGCTAATAAGGGTAGTATTCTGGAATACAACACCTCAAAAGCCTTCAGCTTACTTTATTCACTTTCTTTTGTTCAGCTTATAATACCTACACTTTTTTGGTTTGCGTTAACTATTTTTAAGTGTTTGTGTTTAACTTTATTTTGTTTACTTTATTTAGTTTTATCTTACAGTGTTTGTATTTTTCTTGTTTGCTTTAATTAAACTTAACTACCTGTGTCACGCCCTATTTTGTTTACATTATTTATTTATTTTTCTTTTTTTCCTTTTTTATTACGACTTTTCTTTAGGTCACTTTACTTTTCACATATTCACTAAACCTTTCTTCAGAACGTTAATTTACTTCGGACCACACCAACATCGAAACTCAACTATCGACTCTCATCATCATTATCGGCACTACAACCGGGAACCGGTCTTGGCCTTATTTAGCAAGTCCTCAGGCTTGTTAAATTTTCCATAATGATATGTTTTTTTCCGGGCAAGGTCATTAGTCTTGCGCCGGAGGCTCCCCGGCGGGGAATCGAACCCCGGTCTCCCGCGTGACAGGCGGATATACTAACCACTATACTATCGAGAAGCCCATCGACTCTCAGAAAACTATAAATAAACGACTCTACTTTCGGACTCTTCCGGTCCATTCACTCAACTCTCGACTCTCCACTAGACATCCTGACCAACAACCGACTACCTTCCTATCTTGTTCGTACTTCATTACGTTACCTCGGGGTCAACACCTCCCGATTACGACAATGCAATTTTATTTGGCAGTGACCTGATTTCCGCATTTTAACCTCAATTCGCAATTGCTTTGTACTGCGGTGTCAAGCGATATTGCTTCATCGATTTGAGCCACAGTTCGACATCCGCAATTGCGAACTGACCTAGTTAATTCTTGTGCAATTATCGTGGTTTATTCATCATCATCATCATCATCGGTACTACAACCGGGAACCGATCTTGGACTTATTTAGCAAGTCCTTAGGCTTGTTAAATTTTCCATAATGATTTATTTTTTTTGGGCAAGGTCATTAGTCTTGCGCCAATCGTGGTTTATTGATTGCACCGAAATGTGCATTTAATTACTTTTTTTTCTTTTGATTTATTGGTCATGCTGAAATGTGCAATTGATTACTTTTTGTGGTTAAATGGTTACGCCGAAATGTGCAATTAATTGCATTGTCATTCTGGAGGTTATCCGAGTTCAGAAATGGATAGCGTTTTTGATCTGAGTGCATCAATGACCTCATGTACCTCACCTTTGTCTATGACGTCACTGACACACTTAGCACGGGCACGTTTGCAGCGGTCGATTCGTTGGACCCAATTTTCGATGACTCGGCCACACATTTCGCGTTCAATGTTGGCTCTGAGCGCTACCAACGTCGTCGGCTTGTTGGCATAGACCAATGAATTAACGTAGCCCCAAAGAAAATAGTCTAGAGGCGTTAAATTGCACGAACGAGGCGGCCAACCATTTCAACCATTTCTTGAGATAACACGCTCATCAAACTTACTCTTTAATAAATCGATTGTATCGTGTGCTGTGTGGCTTGTGGCACCGTCGTGTTGAAACCGCATGTCGCCCAATTCCATATCTTCCAATTCAGGCCAAAAATAATCGGTAATCATGGCGCGATAACGATGGCCATTCACAATAACGTGATGATCGTTATCGTCGACGAAAAAAGATGACCCAATGACGCCGCCGGCATGCAAACGACACCAAACAGTTATTTTTTGTGGATGAAGTGGTGATTCATGTGTGGCATGGTACGGTGATGACTTTAATATGTTTGTTATATAAGAATAACAAGTTGCAGTTCCGCAGCGCCAATTTGTGAGATAATGTATTGAGTATATTGGGCGGCAAGTTTGCAGCGCCAGTTGTTGGTTAAAAGTTTGACCACCAGTTGATGTAAGGAGTCGACCGTTTTCGACATAAGGTCCGTTAGATAAGGTATTGAGCAGTTGTTGGCTAATGATAGTGACCACCGCCAGTTGTAATATAATAATGACCCAGTTCACTTTCAATTCAATTTTATTTGGTAGATAATTACATTTATGGTATATTTTACAACTAGTATTTCAGAGATTTAGGATAGCAATTCCTTTACAACTATAATCTTAAATCTATGTAATGACAATAGCACAATTTTAATGAATAACAAATAATAAATTAAGGGAAAACTACAATAAAAAACCCTTACTTGAATCTTAAGACTAATATTGCACGAGCTTCCGGTTATTTTATATAGTAATGACCTCGATATAATTTTCATAGACAGAGTACATATGTAGTGATTTAGGATAACGCAAGACGGGAAACGAGATAATGACCTAGTTTGTTGAATAATTATTTAAGACCAAATCAACATAATGTGTTTTCCGATCCTGATGGCAGCGTCAGGTGTCGAATAAAGATTAGTGGTGTAATTCAACGTAAGGTTTTCCGCCGCAGTCCGCAGCGTCAGTTGTAAGAATTTTACAATAGATAATCAGCTGCCAGTTTGTGATGTAATGGATGTGTGCCAATTTCAAGATAAGGTTTCAGTCAGTTTGTCATATATGATATTTGTTGGATATAATATTCAACATAGACCGTGAATAATTGGAATTTGAAGCTCCTTTTCTTCTGTTGGTAATTGAATCGACTTTTTTACTCATACCATTATGTCATGTAGAGGTAATCCCAATTGAAGCGTAACGGAACCGTTGTGGCGTAGGGTCGGCGTTCACACTTAACGGCCTCCAATCACCACCCAATAGTCACCGGATAGTCTTTTAATTCCTGTGGATGGACGGTTATATATTTACGGTTTACCTGGTTTTATCCACATCACAGGTTACGCAGATGTCAAAATGTGTAAACTGCTGCCGAGCCAAGATTCACCGGCTCTCGGTTCCAATCTTCTTTACAGATAAACACGAACAAAGAACAAAATAACAGTTCAGACACGCACCAATAGTTACTTTCTTAAACATCGATTTCCTCCGACAAGGATTTAATTTAATTTAACACTTTAAACAGAACATTTCTTGTACACAGTTTTTAGGGTTTTTCTTGGTTTTCAACTTGTCCTCCTTCTACCGAAACTCTATCGTATCATTCTTCTTTTTCCTCAATACTTCTCTCCTCCGAACTTAACTGCTGCGGCACTTCCTCTTACCTTGGCGGTCTTCTTTCTACCACTCCCTGCCAACTCCCCATCTCCTTCGACAATTCATCCTTGACAATTCATCTTCGACGACTCATCCTCGACGGCGGTCGACTTCGAAACTAGCCAAAGCCACCACCGCCGAAAAGAAACTGGGTTTACACGCCGCCAGTATTTATTTTATATGTTCTAGTTAAAACAAAAGCGATGGGGAAGATACTTACGTAACACATGAAGCACATGTGGATTTTCACCCGACCAATAACGCATGTTTTGCTTATTGACGAACCCATTGAGCCAAAAATGAGCTTCGTCACTGAAGATGTTTCTGCAATGAAATTCATCATCTTGGCGCATCTTTTACAAAGCCCAATCGGAGAACGTACGTCGCTTCAAATGGTCCATCGGGTGTAAACCAAGATCCTTACGCAAAATTCGCCATATAGTGGTCTGGGCGATGCCCAATTCTTGAGAACGCCGTGGAATTGACTGATTAGGATCGTTTGCTACGGACGCCTGAACGGCAGCGATATTTTCGACACTTCGACCAACCCATTGTCTCACTGACACGGCAACATCACACAACGAATATGTGGACTCACATTTTTGCACTAAACTTGTTATTGGCTGTCTACTAGGGCGAGAATCACGACCGAAAATTGGAGTTAACGCTCTTAAAGTTGCGGTCACCGACTCCAAATTTCGGTAGTACATTTTTATAATTTGCAGACGTTGTTCGTTCGTGTACTTAACCATGACGAAAATGTTGAGTTTACTAAATAAATTGACAGTAACAGTTCGATGATTAGTGAAAGGGTGCGTTCAGTGCGTTCACAAATGAAATTCAAAGTTGTCAAGTCCCTATTGGAAAACCCGATAGTTGTGGGTAGTAGCACTGGTAATGGTAAGCTCGTTCGTACTTGTGTTTTTATTTTTTTATTTTCCTTTTCTTATTCAGAACTCACAGCCAAGGAACAGTCACCACTGGGTCAGTTTAGATCGCTTGTAACTATTCTAAAAGTTTGATTCAATTGGATCATACATTGAAGTTATTCACTGGTAGCCATCCACTAGAAGATCGCACTTCGGGCACGTTACGAGCACTTGAAAATCTGATGCGAAACTGTCATCCGCAAGGAGGAAACACCACAAATGAAACTTCCGGGCTTCGTTGAACTTAGTTTTTTTATTTCTTAATATTCTGTACAGTATGAAAATATTGCGCCATTATCGCAATTTACAAGTCAGTAGCACTTAGGCACATGGAGTACAAAGAGTAGTTTTATACTTCGTATAAAAAGCTATCGACCTCTGTTAATCTCCGCCTTTACTTTATCCACAGTTACACGGCTTCAACAAAGTATTATATTGTTTATTAAGTTTTCTGTATATACGATAATTTATTTTATAATTATTGTTCACATGTACACTACCAAAGTTGAATTCGTTTTTTAATTCTCTTTCTTTTGATTCGCGGATTTCCTATTCGACTCGGGGTGTGCCTCCTTCGCAATGTATCAAAATCGACTGACTAAAAAAAAAGGGCAAGAATCCTTTCGGGGCGTTGTGGCAGTGGAGTCATCGCCAAATAAACTCACTGCCACTTACTAGGAACATGGGGAAGGGTTGCTATGCCGACGTAGAAAATTTTGTTTCAGGGAATTCCTGCCGTACCGGCTGAATTAGATTCCTCTGTTGCTGTGTATACGGTGTTATCGGTGTCGGAAGGATAACCAAGTATGGGCATGGGTTGTCGGTTAGAGAAAGGAACATGGGTCTTGATCGTTGCGATGGTTGTTTCGTGGAAATGCAACGCATCATGCTGCTGATTTACCGGTAAGGAGAATTGGTATTATTCCAGATGGTTTAGGTAGGACGGGAGCCCAACTGGTTTTCGGAGAAACTGAATGCCACTTGGTTACAAGGGAGGAAAATGGTTTAAGTAGAATGGGAACTGAAATGGTTTTTTGGGAAAAATAAATGCTGCTTGGTTGCAAGCGAGAAAAATAGTTTAAGTAGGAAGTGAGCCGGAATGGTTTTCGGGAAAACTAAATGCGGTTTGGTGTAGATGAGGGAGATGATTTAAAATGTATTCTAAAAATGCATTCTATTACAGATTGGGAAATATATGCTATTGCAGATTGGGAAATGAATTCTTTGCAAGTTTGGGGGTGTATGCTATTGCAGATTTGGGAATGGATGCTGTTGCAGATTGGGAAGTGTATTCTTTGCAAGTTTTGAATGGGGGAGTTGTGTTAAGGTGACGCGGTGTTAGCGGTCAAAATTGGTTGGAATTGTTGGTTGGTTCTCCATGTAATATAGAGAACCCCCACACACTCCTCGTCGATAAGCCTTCTTGACAAGATGTATAGCTAGGAGGAGTCGTGTATGCTTATATTTTTGGTGATACTGGTTGTTGTTAGTTTTTGATTATTAGTTAGCATGGTTTGAGATGTGCGGTATTTGGGGTGTATCAAAGATTGATCAGTTTTTTTTTTTTTTTTGTTTTGTTACACAAAGGACCTCGATGGCGACTGTCCTACAGGTCATAAGATTTATCTGAAACAAAAAATCGAAAAAGGTTACTTGTTTAGTATGAGTGTGGTTATGGCATGAACCGCGAAAAATGAAATCTATCCTAAAATAACAAAATGGCGACGTTTTGAAATTTATATGCGCTTTGAAATTTATATGCGCTTTTAATGAAGTTCTTTATTTTGTTTATACAAAAATCAATTTACAACGTATCGGCATTTATGCGATAGAGAGTTCAATTACACGTATTTAAAAAAAAAAAAAAACATTAAGATTCGTTGAAACTTGACTGAGTTATTTAAGTGTACCTGCTACCTGCTTTGACTCAGTCGGCTCGGAGGCTCATAAGTTTTTAACCGTTACGAATTTCGATTTTTCGACCAAAATTTGACCCAACTGATGAGAATGTACTCTTAAGTGTATCAGTGACGACATAGATAGTGACGAGGTCTCCCATTCACCCCCGAATCTTAGGTATTGTCTGTTTCGCCGGGGTACCGACGAGGGCCCCTGGGTCTTGATACTTGTTATCTCTAGGTCTCTCGCCGGGAAACCGACGAAGTTCCCAGGCCCACACACATAGGACATTCTAGTCCGTGCTTTTTTTAAATATTCCTTTTGTCTGGTCCCCTTAGACCTTAAAGTTGTTGCCCTGATGTTGACGAGACAACAACAGAAGGAAAACAGGGGGCACTCCCTCCCCGACCTGAGAACCACACGAGTCAGGCTACTGGAGGTGCGTTTGGTGTGTCTTTCGACCACATTCCGACCCCATGGGGTCAACCCCAGTATGCCCCTGGGGCCCACACGGCATATTCCCACCGCCCTGACACTACCCCAACCACAGGGCGGGCATGCACCCAAGGGACCTAAAGCACCAGTTCCACCGACGTCAGCCAGCCCAGGCCCCAGGCACTGGATCGGTGCACCCTTTAGAAGCTCAGATGTCCTACAGCTTCTGTAGGAAAAAGGGTCACATCTATGACGAGTGCCTAAAAGGGCGAAACATACCCTTTTTCCGGGATTGCAGGCTGTACGGTCACGATATCGGAGACTGCCGTGCCTATCGAATATCCAATCGCAACCCTGGACCTCCACTCCAAAATAGGCAACCGCAAGGTGGACCACCACGAAACAGGTTGCCTCACCAGCAGAGGGGGTTCCAGAGAAGAGCACTTCCGGAACCACAGCAGCCCTCTGCAAACAACAAGCCAACCACATCAAACCCAAGGGTGTATAGTGTCCGGTGTTGCTGCGAATTTTGTGGTCCCCAAGGTCACACCTGGCAATGGTGTAAATACAAGGTGATGTGGGAACAACACAGAAGTTCCCAAACGACATCCAACGCAACACACACCAAAGAGGCTACGACTAAACGTCAACGTCGAAAGCCACAGACTTGTACGGTCTACACGGAGTGGCAGGAGCCTCAGGCAAAGGACCAAGGGGCCCCCAAAATAACCGCGGCAAGGGCCGAAAACCCCGGCGACGAAGCGGTAGGACCAGTCGGGACAAAGTGGTAAGATAAGATGCAAGCTCTGACCCTGCTGCTTCGGACTCTCAGATGACCAACAAGCAGGGCGGAGCGGGTGCAACCATGGACGGCAAACGGCAAATGACCGAGCCACAACCCCGGCGGCCCTCGACAGGTGATAGCCGGTCCAGCTCTGTCAGTTCATAGCCCATAGAGGCTTAAATGCAGAGCCAAGACGCATCCACGGGCTACATGGGCCGGAAGCTCTTAACGGATTCAAAGAGTCGGAAGCTACGACCTCAGCACGGTCGGTCCAAAGTAGGCCAAAACCGCTCTAGCTCTGCCAGCTCGCAGTCTACTGAGGCTCCCAAGCAGAACCACCCTATACGGAGGAGGGCAAGACGGTGCGAGTTTTGCGGTCGACACGCACACACGGCGGCAGTATGTCGACAAAAAGCAAAATGGGAGAGGTTGGACGGGTGTCACGTACATCGGCCACCATCATCATTTGATAATTTGTATTTAATATAATTTTGTTTTAAGATAGTATGATGGTAAGGTGGTTGATTTTCCTTTGTTTGGAATTGAGAGAATTCAATGGAAGAGGTGTAATCGAAACCTAATCCGTGCCGTATATCTGAAGCTTAGCAGTTGATTTTCCTTTTTTGGAGTTGAGAGAATTCAATAAAAGACGACACATAAGGATCCCTCTACAGCATTAAGCCTGGAATCACGGAGACACAGCCGCTTCTCAATTCGGAGCCACGGAAGCAGTCCTCCCCCGGAAACAGGTAATCGATTTTACATTTAAATACATATATTAAATTTTCTGTGGCTACATATTGCCACAGTGGCGCAGCCGGTGCCCATTAGTTGGATCTGCACTGGCATTTTGCCTTAAATCCTCGAGCACGTTTAGCTTGGAGGTGCACGACCATTGGTGGGTGGAGCCCAGAGGTTCCATACGTCCCTATACTTGTACAGGAACGACTGTCGGGAGGAGAATTCTGAAGGAGGTTCGACGCGGTGGAGTGAGCAGCGGTCGGCGAAGGCCCAGCATAGCGGAGTAGCGGAAAAAAAATTTTTTTTTTGTTTTGTTTATTTGGATTTGTTAAATAATTTGAATGTGGACATATTTCAAAGTTTTGGAATTTGTATTTGTAGGATTGTTTAGGTTTTAGTGTTAAGCTGTTAATTCTTTATTGTCGCATTTGTTTTTTTTTATTATCCAACTAATTTATTTATTTATTACCTAGTTTTGATATTAATAAGTCTCTTCGGTTAAATAGTAGAGATATTTTTATATTATTGATTGCTGGCTTTATCGATCTCTGGATTTTTGTTTGGAATCGGGATTCTGTTTTTCTTCCTTTTCGGCTGCGAGGTAGATGTTGTTTTTCTACGCGACGGGTGGCGCGTTGAGGTTTTTATTTCCTTTTTCTGTCTCTCTCTCTCTCTTCTCGGGCGGTGTAGTGATCATTTGTGTTGTTCTCGCGTGATCTTGTGGCTGGGAGAAGAGTTTGTCCCCTGTAGGAGTGTTTACTTGTCTGTGTGGGGGTTGTATTCATTGTTGTTTTTTTTTTTGCGCCCCCTCGATTCGTGTGCGGCCTTTTAGCGATCGGAACTTTCGAAATAAAACGTTGATCGGAACA
Organism: Microdon myrmicae; assembly: GCA_963931805.1. Classification (NCBI taxonomy): domain Eukaryota; kingdom Metazoa; phylum Arthropoda; class Insecta; order Diptera; family Syrphidae; genus Microdon; species Microdon myrmicae. The sequence goes on along the minus strand of OZ007500.1, from coordinate 67,452,568 downwards.
GACGTTGTGGGTTGGTATCCGATATCCGGCCGGCTCGTGTGCGGATTGGTTCTGTCGTGTTCGGGCTGATTCTCTCGTTGGACGAGTTGTGTTTGTTGTTGTGTTTTTGTTGGATCTCGGAGTTAGACTGTGTTTCCTACCACTAATTTTGTGGTTTTTTTTCCCCGGCTTTACTGTTTGCCATAGGGTTTGTTGAGTTTCCGATTTTGGGCTTAATATCTTGGGATTTTAGGTTTAGTTAGACGGCCGGCAGATGCAGACAAGGCAGCGACAAAGGGATGTCCGAGAGGGCATCCCTGCCCGGGCACGACCCGAGGCATTTCCCGAGCCGCCGGTTGACGAGGTGGATCCGGAGGCGTTCCATGATTCGAGGGACGAATTTGTGGACGACCGATCGCCAACGCGCCCCCCTCCCACCGTCGGTAAACAGCCTGTCGGGAGCATGGAGGACACGCCGATGCCCTCGTATTTTAAACTGGGCCCACAACCATGTCCTGTACGGACCATGCTGGGCACAGATAGGGTTTTCGACCTTGTGTCGAAGGCGGTCCCCATGTTTTCGGGACAGGAAGGCCCGGATACAGCCGAGAGACTCTCTTCGTTTCTCAAGGGCTGTAGAAAGACCTTGGATGGGCTGGCGGTGGAGGAGGAACATACCTTCCTCCGGTGGCTGCCCTCTAGGCTGAGCGGCGAGGCCTATCGGATGTTCGAGGAGAGACCACCCACGACATTCCTTGAAGCGGAACAGCGTCTCAGAGAGACCTACGAACCCCGGGTGTCGTATGAGGAGTTGTGTGCGCAACTTTCCAAAATGCGACGACCTCCTTCCGAGGATGCCACAGGTTTCGTTTCCCGAGTGAAGCGGGCCGTGGTACGGTGCGAGGGGGCAGCTGAGCGCTTTTATGGTCGCCAGGGTAGGTCCGTCTTCGCCAGCCAGCTTGAGGGCATGGCCAAACCGGTGTTGGTAAGAGGTCTGAGGGAGGAAGGACTAAAGCACTTCCTTCTCACGTTGGGTAATGTCCCTTTTCGAAGCCTGGTGGACCACCTAACTGGATTTGAGCGAGCTCGAAAGGAAATGTTGAGGCAGGACGACTTGTTTGTGAATGCGCGGCCCGTAATCGCCGATCCAGCGTCGGAATCATTTGGTGTAGGACTGGGAAGCTCTTCAACTTTTATGGAAAACACATCCTCCACTTTTAGGGATTGTACCGCGGCGCCGGCGCCGGTGTTGTCGAGTTTAAATCCCCGGGCGGTGTCATTCGTGTTGCCGGCCGAAGAGCCTGATAGTCGTGAACGGGAGGAGGATAGTTTCGGTCGGGAGCGGTCGTGCGGACCTCTCAATTATCGACGGGATGATGGTGCCTATGCTCCGGCCTCCTCTGGCGAGGGAGCGTGGTCAAATATCACGCCGAGCCAGAGTGGAGAGTCGCAGAGCTTGGCTCAGGGGACGTATGTGCCACGAGATCGATCGGGTCGGGACAATCCAGTCCGGGATTCGGTTGGTCGATCGGCTCACCCCCTAGAATCCCAGACAACATGCAGCTTCTGCAAAGTGAGAGGTCACGTATACGACGAGTGTCTACAAAGACGAAACACTCCCTTCTGTCGCGAGTGTTGGCGGTATGGCCACGACATAGTGGACTGCCCGGATCGTCCGACGAGGACGCGCGGTCCCCAGACTACATACAGGGATAGAGGTCAGCAGGGCGGCTTCGCACGGCAAGAACCGCCTTATCAGCGACCACAGTATCAGCGGAGAGCCCTACCAGAGCCTCAGCCCCCGTCTACGGGCGGCGGACCGGCGACATCAGGCCCCAGAGTATTCAGCGTCCGGTGCTGTTGCGAGTTTTGTGGCCGACAAGGTCACAGCTTGCGCGGGTGCGAATACAGGCAAAGGTGGGAAAAACAACAGAATTCCCAGGGCTCTCCCCATAAGCGGCACGCCGGAACAGCACCTGCTGCGAGCCGAGAGCAAGACACCCGTGTGGAGACTGGGGGAAGCGCGAGAAATAGACGCGGAAAGCGTCGGAGGCAGCGTCGGCGAAATCGGAAGGCCGGTAATAGTAGCGCGGAGAGTGAGGATTCCCGGAAAGTAGGTAAAGATGATGGGCGACGATCGTCCGTGTCGAGCGGTGGCGGTAAGCGACCCGACTCCATGGACTCGAAATCCTCAAAAACGGATGCGAGACATGACGCCGCATCATGCAGCGCGGGGAGCCGGGAATGGCAGCCCCGGCGCATTGGGCCCAAAGTGGGCAGAAAGAATAGCTCCAGTTCCGCTAGTTCGGAGTCCAGTGGGACTCCCGAGCGGAATATTCCTGAACGGAGGAGCGGAACATTGTGCGAGTTTTGCGGTCGACACACTCACAAGGCGGCAGAGTGTCGACATAAGGCAAAATGGGAGAGTTCGGGAAACTCCCCAAGGTCGGGTCGGCAAGATCCTACCCGACCGCACTAAAAACGAAACCCAGCTCCAGCTGTTCTCAGTTTTCGCCGACTCAGGTCCCGATTGTCGCTCTCTCTTTAGACATTGGCCGTAGAAACCCTACGCGCCTAATCGTGGACACCGGCGCTGAGATCAGCCTGTTGAAGCTGAAGGCACTCCATCCTAGATATGGCATGGATGTGGATAAATCTACAACGCTCCAAGCACTGTTTGTCAAAGGCAAGTCGAGGGGATGCTGCACTGGGAATTTCAAGTTGCACCATGAGATTCCCTGCAGTTTCCAAATAGTAGACTCCTTGCCGGGTTTGGAGGTAGACGGATTGTTGGAGTACGACTTCCTGTCTCGGAATTGTAAGGTAGACGGGCCGGGAGGTTGTTTGGTTTTTCCCCGAACGACCGTAAATCCCGTGCCATTCTCCATTCAATTTGTCAACTATGGGACGGGAAGGGTTGAACATGTGGCAGCCAAACGGGGAGACGTGCCAAAGGGACCTGTTGAGGTCGATACTGCGGCAGGTACTCGCCCGGAGACCCTACCCATACAGGGGAGGGCTGCGAAAAGCTGTTCAACCACGTGCTACCCAAAAGGTCATCTGGATGAACCCCGAACAGCGGACGTTGATAACATAGTTATAGACAACACCTTTTATAAAAAAAAAAAATAAGGAAAGGATGAGCCTTCCTGTAACTTGGAGCCCCTGATCCTAGCTGGCCAGACTCTGGTTACCCTCCGGAATCTTCGTTCTTGTAAAGGACCTTCGTCGAGGGATACCAACTTGAGAGTCTGACGAAAGGTTTTTAAGGCCAGGCCTAATGCTGCAGGCGCAGTCCCAGCGCAGACTGCAGAGGCAAACCCCAGTGCTGGGGGTTGGATCACAAATAGCAAGTGCGAAAGCGCACTATAATGTCGGGTGATGGTAGGTTTTGCCGCCGAAACGGGACAATCCCCCCGATCTACCAACCCATGGACCGGGACAAGTTAAGGAGTCCAAAGGCAGAGAATTAAAGTAAGGATTATAGGAGAGGGACGTTTTCGCCGGCCGGGTGACATTTCGGAGGCTGGACGAGAGGGGATCGCCTCGCCTTAGCGAGGGGGTCCTAACCGGATCGTGTGGGCGGTCGAGCTTTCGGTCGGACCATCGTTTCAGTGTCGGGCCCGCCGCGATAGATGGGAATCTATGTAGTTAGTGTTCCCCTATTAAATGTTATTTATTTATTTATTTATTGTTACTAACCCTCATATATAAGTGGTATAATCCTTACTAACATTAGCACTTAAGCATGATTTATTTATTTCCTACTAACAATGATATATAAGTAGTATAATCCTTACTAACATTAGCACTTAAGCATGTTTATTTATTTATTTATTTATTTGTTGGTAGGTTTACTGATTGTTTGTTTGTTTGCTCTCCGCCGTCCACTCTCCGGCGTGACATTCCTCTCCTAAGAATGCCACGCAGTCTTGTGGGGGGGGGGGGGGGGGGGTGTCACGTACGTCGGCCACCACCATCATTTGATAATTTGTATTTAATATAATTTTGTTTTAAGATAGTATGATGGTAAGGTGGTGGAGGAATTGCACGATCCAGACGTGAGTTTTTGAACACGCCCCGATTCGGGAGTGGATCGTGCAGTTCTTCGAGTTCGAATTTGTTTTTCGAAGTGGACGTGAATGGAGAGCGAGAGAGACGGAGGGTTAATATTTTTTCTTGAATACGGTTTGGAATTCCGTTGTTGACGTTTTTTTGACAACGGAGGAAAAAAAAAAAAGAAAAAGAAACGTTTTTGAGTGCAGTTAAGAAAGGGGAGAACAAGCCGAAAGTCCGAACTGTGTGAACCGTTTTTGTGACGGCAGATAATTGTTTTTTTTGATTGAAATGGAGATGTAAAAAAAAAAAGAAGCGCAATTTAATGTGTACGGAATAAACTGCGGAGTTGTTTTTTAAGTTTTGTTTCTTTTTGTTGTTCGGTTGGAATTCAGTGGAAGAGGTGTAATCGAACCCTAATTCGTGCCGTATATCTGAAGCTTAGCAGTTGATTTTCCTTTGTTTGGAATTGAGAGAATTCAATGGAAGAGGTGTAATCGAAACCTAATTCGTGCCGTATATCTGAAGCTTAGCAGTTGATTTTCCTTTGTTTGGAATTGAGAGAATTCAATGGAAGAGGTGTAATCGAAACCTAATCCGTGCCGTATATCTGAAGCTTAGCAGTTGATTTTCCTTTTTTGGAGTTGAGAGAATTCAATAAAAGACGACACATAAGGATCCCTCTACAGCATTAAGCCTGGAATCACGGAGACACAGCCGCTTCTCAATTCGGAGCCACGGAAGCAGTCCTCCCCCGGAAACAGGTAATCGATTTTACATTTAAATACATATATTAAATTTTCTGTGGCTACATATTGCCACACGGGAAACCCCAACCCGACCGCGATAAAATAGCAACCCAGCTCAGGCTGTTCTCAGCATTCGCCGACACAAGTCGCTGAGATCAGCCTGTTAAAGCTGAAGGCACTCCATCCGAGACATGGCATGGATGTGCATAAATCTACAACGCTCCAAGCTGTTTGGCAAAGGCAAGTCGACGGGTTGTTGGGGTACGACTTCCTGTCGCAAAATTGCAGCGTCGATGGACTGGGTGGCTGTTTGGTGTTTCCCCGAACAGCCGTAAATCCGAAATCATTCTCCATTAGCTTTGCAAATAATAAGGGGAAGGGCCGAACATAAGGTAGCCGAACGGGGAGCCATGCCAAAGGGACCTGGCAAGGCCGATACTGCGGCTGGTACTCGCCCGGACACCCTACCCACACAGGGGAAGGCTACGACAAAATGTTCAGCCACGTGCTGCCAACAAGACCGCGCCCCTAAAACCCAGACAGCGTCCAAAAATGGCAAGCCTCGATACAAAGCTATTAAGTAAACCCTTCGGAACTTGGAACCATACTGATCGAACTGGTCAGACTCAGGTTTCTCTCCGAAATTTTCGCCGTTTATCAAGGCCGTTTGTCGAGAGAAGTCAGCTTATGAGTTTAACTTAAAAGTTTTTAAGACCAGGCCTAACACTGTAGGCGCATTCCAAACGCAAACTGCATGGACAAGCCTCTGTGCTAGAGGTATGATCAGGCAGTGAAGTTGCCACACCCAGGGAATAGTTCACGATTCCCCTGGGATTGCGTATTAACACGTCAACGGGACTCACTTTCGATGACGAATCGAGTGATCCCGAGAAGCAATCTTCGGAGGAAACACCTCCAAGCCTATACTTCGATTCTCGGAAGGTAAGTCGTCGGTTGAAGTTACACAACTTGAAGGCGACTACCTGGCGTGTACCAGTGCTGTCTCGCGAAATATGTCCTATAATTCACGTGGTCAGGCAAATGCTAACACGCATTTGAAACTTAGGGGAAGGTTAGTTTTGTCGTCAAAACGGGACAACCCCAACATGCCAACCCCTAAATCTGGTCACGGAAGCGAGTCAAGTGCCTAGTGCCGTGTTATCGCGAGGCAAATTCCCCTGCCAGGCAGCACCTGTGCGGTGAGAGGGGACCACTTCACTATGTGAAGGAGGTCCTAGCTGGATCCTGTGGGCGGTCAAACTCTCGGCTGCATCCCCAAGAAGGTCGCAGATGCGCGGCTTCCCTCACCAACAGGATGGTTCCTACTAGAATAAATGGCTTGGCCCCAATGTGAGTGTGGGTCTGATTATTTGTTTATAAATGAGCAGATTGACTTTGTGGGAGAGACCGTTGGGTTTCCACATCACTCTTATGGGATATTATGGTCTTGGTAGGGTGTCGGCCCGACACAGGTTCACCAAGACGTCCCACACTCCGTATCCGTTCGTCTAAGCTTGTTCACTTGTGTCGTGCAGTTCAGGGAAAAACAATCGGATCACCTTCGTTTAATGTTTTTATTCTTAAATAAAACTTATTCAATATTGTACAAAGTATTTTTATTCTTGAGTGAAACTTATTTATTATTAAACGTAGTATTTTAATTCGTTTAATTTATAACAGAGACAAGTATCCACTATTCTGTTAGGTTTAATTTAGAACAGAGACAAGTATCCACTATTCTGTTTGATTTAATTTATAACAGAGACAAGTATCCGCTATTCTGTTTGATTTAATTTATAACAATAGCTAGTATTCACTATTCTGTTAGGTTTAATTTATAACAGAAACAAGTATCCACTATTTTGTTTGATTTAATTTATAACAGAGACACGTATCCACTATTCTGTGCAACAATCACCAGCAGACTGACGGTTTAACGTAAGGGCACTAGTTGCCCTCACGGAATCTGGAATACGATTAACTTTGTTCATCGAAGCGACAGAATACCACGTACTCAATCATCGCTTCGATGCCTATATTTGGTCATTTTAAATTTTCGAGTTTGTTCTACCGAAGAAGGGTTGTAACACACACACGATGATCCTTTTTGCTGCTCATCGCGTGTGTTGCCCAGCATGCGAACCATAGATTTCGAATTGAATAAAAATAAACACATTCGCAGCTGGGGCATGTCGTTCTGAAAAGGGTTAAATGTGTTTACACGATCAGTGACTACGAGTAGCATGATTGCTGATCGTGCGCATGTTGTTGTTGGCGGGAACAGAGGTCGAACCGTCGTGTGTGTATTTACACTGACGAGTTCTCGATCCCCTTTTCCGGCCAGGTGCGAGTTTCCATTTCGTGTGGCTTGATTTAGCGGCCGATTTGATTGCAGCATTGAATCCAAGCGAAAGTATCTCTTGCTTGTGTTCTGCAATTTCGATGGGTGCCATGTGCACCATGGTGGTCGTGTCAGTTGCTTCGTGTTGCAACTGGATTGGCCCTATGTAAATGGCGCGCCTGAGAACCGTGCCTTTAGGAAAATATCCGTTTGGTGCTGATGGATTTTACATCAGCGAAAATGATATGTTTAGAGATTTTTTAGGCAAAGGTTTTCGCAAATAAAGGACAGGTAAGTACATGCTTTTCAGGTTTCTATATGCCCTTGTAGGGAATGTCTGTTGTTGCTGATATATTTTTCGTATCAGCAGACATTATGCTTCACAGGTTTTTCGTGGCTATAGGAATAACCAATGCAGGTAAGTAGTGGTGTTTGCAAGAACCGCCACGCTCGTCTACAGAGATTCAGCTGTATTGTGACTTTACGTAAAGTATTTTTAATCTGGATGGAGAATGAAAGGTCATTGGAAAAGGTTATTCCCAGATATTTTAAAGTTTTGGAAGGTTTTATCTGGGTGTTATTTAGTTTGAGTCTAATTGTGTTGTGGGTGCGCCTGGTGATGTTTGTGCAGTGCTCATTTTTACCCTGAAACACTATATTTGGGGTTTTTCTAGATTTTCCATTTATTGAAGTATGTTGATAGATTTGGGAGGAAGTTATTAATGCGGTTGCTTGCCTCTTTTACAAACCTGCTGCTGGAGTAGACTATGGTGTCATCAGCGTAATTCAACATTACGGTATTGGGTAATTGAGGCTGCGGTATGACTGTAGTATAAAGGAGGTATAAGAGTGGCCCAAGAATTTAACCCTGCGGAACCCCTGCGGTTATATTATACGATTGGGAGATAGAAGAATTTATTTTGACCATGAATTTTCTATCGGAGAGGTAGGAAGCGAGAAGTTTGGTGGTGTGGGTGTTTAATACAAATATGTTGTGCAGCTTGTAAAGCAGTCCTGAGATCCAAACACAGTCGAATGCTTTAGATATGTCGAGAGAGGTACAGACCGTCGGGCTTTGGTTTTGAAGATTAGTTGTGACATCGTGCGTTAGTTTTAACAGAGCATGACAGGTGGAGTGTTGTGAGCGAAAGCCAAACTGGGAATTTGGGATCATAGCGTAGTCATTAGCAAATGAAAGGAGGTTTCGATATATCTTGCATAATGTGTTTAATAACGATATCGGAAGACAGCTGCTGGGACTGGACTGGACTTATTGATAGGGACTATAACCGTGGTTTTCCAGTTATATTTAGATATAGTAGGTCCTCTTGATCGAGCTCCAACCGGCAGTCAGTATATACTCACGTTTCAAGACAATTTGTCTAAGTATATAGATCGCTATGTCCTCTCCAATGTGGAGGCAGAAACGGTGGCCACATTTTTCTTCGACCAAATAGTTGCTCGGTATGGTGTTCCGAAGCAACTAGTCACCGATCGGGGAAGGCACTTCCTAAGCAGTTTTTTTAAAAGCGTGTGCAAACTGCTCCATATTAAAAAAAAAAAAAATTCAGACCTCAGCGTATCATCCACAATCGAATGGAGCTCTGGAACGAGCCCATCGCCCACTCGTGGATTACCTGCGCAGTATTGTGGATGGAAATTCTCAATCATGGGATCAATGCCTGAAGACGGCAACATTCGTATACAACACCAACGTACACAAAGGTACTAAACTTACGCCAATGGATTGCCTATTTGGATTCACCCCGGAGGTACAGACTGGTATAAAACAACCTCCGGAACCGACGTATAACCATGACAGTTACCATAAGCTATTGAAGTACAAACTTCAACATACGTACGAGACAGCATGGCGTAATTTATTAACTTCCAATAGGAAGTCCAAAGAGTACTACGACCGTAAGACACGCCCATTCACCTTTTATGTGGGCGACAAGGTTTTAATACGAAATATGCAGAAACAAGAGAAGTTAGCTCCCATGTGGAGAGGCTCCTATAAAGTAGTGCAAATAAAAGGCCCAGTGAATACCGTAATAAAGGTAGGGAGTGGTACACAACAACAGGCTGAAACCCTATTACGAATAAAGGAGGCCAAGAAGGGGTGAACCACACAAACAACGGATTACAACGCATCAAAGTCAGTGCTAAGACCGACTGTACAAAGAAAACATTTCGAGTTGAGCTTCATTCCTCTTCTAAGACTGAAGCTACCACTTTTTGGATGGGGGGAAGTATTGTCACGGGCCCCACGTCCAAAGCCCCATCCAAAATCCACCAAAAATCCCCCTCTCTACCTCTCTACAGCTATGATTGCGCAAAGTAGTAAATTTACATAAACTACTTGGCAATAATAAAAAATAAAGGAGTTGGTGTCGAAAAACATAAGAAGACGTCAAATGATTGAACATAAAATGGATTGATTGAAAAAGTTTGCACGTAGCGAATCGTAATCGCCGTATTGTAATCAAAAGAAAATTTAAATAAATACGAAACAACCCGCCGCCAGTGAAAGCAAAAGTTTTCACACACCACGAACCTTAACCGATAACAACAGTGCACCACCGCGAGTGGGACGGGAGAACAACCCACCGCGCCGGAGTAATCCTGCGGAATCCTAGCAAGAGCACCACGAACCTTAACCGATAACAAAAGTGCACCGCCGCGAGTGAAACGTGAGAACAACCCGCTGCACCGGATTAATCCTACGAACCCTAGGAACCGCAGATAACAGGGGATTCAAGAAAACTTGAACCCCTACAACCTGAAGAGCCGACTCGTCGACCGAGAAGCGGTCCGACAACGACAAGTCCCCTTTTATTCTCCTTATTTGAATAGTTTGTTAAAGAACCATAACACATTTACTTTTAAAGGTAAGTCCTTGTAAAAAGCAATATTGTTCAACAATTTTACTTTAATGAGAGATAATCATTAGAATTGGTAACCTATCAATAAAAACGAACAATTCTATTTTTCTTACTTAAACAAAGCAGTTATATACTTTGCACATTTAAATTTACTTGACAGGTGTGCCTTAGTCAAATGTCAGTGTCAATGCCAGTGTAATGTCAGTTAGTCATAAGTACAACTGTCACTTGGTGCATAGCAAAAACAAAATCAAATTTAGAATCAATGATAAGACTAAAGATTTGTAAACGTCCCTTCTCAATTACCAGCGTCGTGCGGAAAATTGTTCCAAATAACCTGAAAGGGAAAAGTAAAAGTTCCCAAGAATGGCTGACGAGACAATTAAATGACCCGTACGTGGAAAAGGCTAAAATTATGAACTACAGATGCCGGAGCGCATTCAAATTAATCGAAATCGACGATCGATTCAAAATACTAAAACCTGGTGATACAATCATTGATTGCGGAGCGGCTCCAGGCGGTTGGACACAAGTAGCGGTAGAGAGGACAAATTCTCATGGAAAAAACCCTAAGAAAATAAAAGGTTTAGTGTACAGTATTGATTTACTTCACATACACCCAATCGAGGTAAATTCTTGCACAACATATCTATAGCAAATCAGTTAAAACCAAATTCATTTTCTTACAGGGTGCGACAATTTTAGACCGAACCGACTTTACCAAGCCAGAATCACAACAGAGACTAAAATCAATTCTAAATGGGCGTCGAGTAAATTGCATCCTCTCTGATATGGCCCCTAGAGCAACTGGCGTCCGGACACTTGATCAGGAGAATATTATGGATTTGTGTTATTCAATTTTGCATTTTGCCCTGGCTACCTCTGCCGAAGGATCGGATCTAATTGTCAAGATCTGGGATAATGGTAATGTTCACAAGTTCGAACGAGATGTACTGCGATTCTACGAGAAAATAAAACGCGTCAAGCCCAAATCCAGCAGATCTGATTCAGCGGAACAGTTTATCCTAGCACGAAACTTTAGGAGTTTAAAAGAGATTGACCAATAAAACAATATTTTGTATGGATTTTTAAGTGAAAGACAATGTGGTGGAACTCAATCATAAATGAAGGCAAAGCCTTCCAGGAGCTGTGTTGCCATGTTTTTTTTAGAAAACCGAAGGCCCATAACTATCGAGTACTTGTGCCCGTGGGTAGCTAAAATTTCACTTCTCTGATAGGATGATTGAATTCAACTTGTTTTGTCTTACAGGCATTCTACTGGCGTACTTTTTTCGAATCATCTCTGTTGATTTAATTAAATTTTGTGGTAGCAAAAACCCGCAATTTATTCAGATTCATACCAGCAACTTGACGCAAGGCTAATAACCTTGTCCGTAAAAATAAACGAGTCGCGTGAAAACCGCCAACGAGACAGCACGTGCGCTTCTGCCTCGTGATCCGTACCATCGGATCAATTGTGATTCTTAGATACACATAAGATACCCAATTGCACTATCGGTTCGGGCGCGAAGTGTTACTGTGAGATCCTAAACAAACAAACGGATCTTCACACACGCGTCCGAGTGCAGTGCAAAGTTTTCTGTGCGATCCTATGCAAACAAACCGATCCCCGTACACGCGTCTTAGTTCTGTGCAAAGTGCGAGAATATACACGCGAGTGATGTGCAGTGCGGGAAAACTCTCTACCCTTTCCATCCCTTGTGTCTGTTTTCCTTTTTTTCGCACCTCTGTCTGCGTCCCTCAGGCATCGATACTCTTGATTGATTAATAATCTTTAGAGAGTTTTTTGTGTCTGAGTGGCATAATGTTCATCATGGAAGGGATGTGACATGGATTTCGGCACGGATCTAATGGGGCACCTACTACAAGGGCATAACACCTGTAGTGGTTGCTTTCGCTTATCTATTGCTGGTCCCGACTTGCAACCTTTCCCGAGGCGGTATTGGTTTTCTGTGTAGGGCCATTTCAATGGAGCGAGAATTTCGCGTTGATTTGTGTAACATTCGCGGCTTGCGATGCAATTTCTCTTCTGTGTCTTCCCATGTTTCTAGCCAGAGCCCAACTATCCTTGCACTTAGCGAAACCCAGGTAATTACTAAGACAGATATTTCCGATTTTAATCTACCTGGATATAACTTAGTGCCACTGTTCTTTCCACATCGTGGTATAGCCACATACATACGAAATGATATTGCTTATCAGCTTCTGCCACAATATGGGCTCTGTTCCAACCCAGAATTTAATTTCTCTTGGCTAAAACTACACGTTCGTAAGCATATCATACATTACTGCTTTCTTTACAGAATCCCAAGCTTGGAGAGAAATGCATCCTTTAACGAATTTTGTTGTGGAAGGGCCCTAAGCTGCGTGCTCTATGCGATTGCAGCGCCGGACCGAGCGTTGCAAGCGATAGGAGAACGAACGCACGAGTACTTCTGACAGAAGAAAAGAAGCAGCAACGCCGGACGGCGCTTAAGATTGTCTTTACCGATTTATAACTACATTGTACAGTTTTCCCATTATAATAAATAATCCATTTCAGGCGAGGAGCCGCCACTTTGTTTAACATACTGCTACAACAGGTTATGGGCCCAGGACAAGACAACGGGGAAAACACACAGGAAAACATAACCCAACTGCAGACAAAATGGACGGCCAAAGTTCAAGTGCAATGCGCATACAAATGCTAACAAGGGAGAACTACGACACCTGGAAACTTAGAATGCAGGCCCTTATGACCAAGAACAAAACGTGGGCTCACGCAAGCGGTGAAAGACCGAAACCAGAAGCTGCTGAGGAATTACCAGCGTGGAAAGACGAGGACGCAAAGGCGAAAGCCGACTTATACCTCGCCGTTGGGGACGCCGAACTCAGGCAAATCAGACACTGTGAAACAGCCCGGGAAATTTGGCTGAAGTTGGAAGTAATCTTCGAATCAAAAGGACCGGCGAAGAAGGCATTTTTGTGGAAACGCCTGATGGGTCATCGTGTCAACGAAGGCGGAGACGTACGACGGCACGTGGACGAATTCTCCGACATGGTCGACAAAATGTCCGAACTATCCGTGCAGGTCAGCACCGAACTACAATCCATCATACTTCTACACAGCCTGCCGGAGAGCTTCGAAAATTTTAGATGCGCCGTTGAGTCGAGAGACAAATTACCCTCCCCAGAAAACCTACAAATCAAAATCCTCGACGAAAGTGCGACAAGAAGACAACGCAGCCAAACCGAAGACCAAGCAATGTTCGCGAGAAAAGGGGCGCCGTACAGGAAAAGAACCACAAACAAAGCCGCCGATTCGGCTCATACGTCTGGAAAACGCACTACACGTACCCGACCTGCGAGACAACCTCATCTCGGTCACAAAGATTTCGGACGCCGAAAACAGCGTGACGTTCACGCGAGAAGGAGCCAAAATCGAAAACAGCCACGGATCTGCGATCGCTGTAGCGGATCGAAAAGGACATCTCTACTTCTTCCGCGAGCCCGGAAAGGAATCGGTCTGCGCCCTGTCGACGGGGACACGTAAGTCCCTAATAACCGTTTGGCACGAGAGATTCGGCCACCTGAATTGGCGCGATCTCTTGGAAATGAGCAAAAAGGGGATAGTGTCCGGACTCAACCTTGAAGACGACGGAACTAGGATTGCGTGCGAGATCTGTTCGGAAGCGAAGACGACAGCGCTGCCCTTCGGAAGGAAGTCGCACCGAAACGAAAATTTACTGGACATCGTCCACGTCGACGTATGCGGACCGATGAGGGGCAAAGCCAGATACTTCCTCACGCTAACTGACGACTACTCTCGTTGGATAGAAGTAAGGTTCCTACAAAGGAAAAGCGACGCCCTGAAGTTCTTCAAGAAATTCAAGGCTCTCGTCGAAAATCAATTAGGACGAAAGATTAAATACGTGCAATCCGACAACGGACGAGCGTTCTGTAACGAGTTCGACAAGGTTTTTAAGCGAGAAGGGATTGCGCGAAAGCTCACGACGCCGTACACCCCCCAGCTAAATGGAGTAGCGGAGAGGAAAAACCGCACGCTCATGGAAATGGCACGTTGCATGTTGCCGCAGTCGGGGCTTCCACCTTCGTTTTGGGCGGAAGCAACCGCCACGGCGAACTTCGTGAGGAACCGATGCATTACGAGGACGCTTGGGGACAAGACCCATTACGAGCTGTGGCATGGAAGAAGCATGCGAACCTTCGGAGAGACCGCATGTATGCTGGACAAAACTCCCGGGAAGGGGAAGCTGGAGCCACGGGGCATGAAATGTTTTTTTCTCGGATACGACGAGTCGACTCAAGGCTACCGAGTATGGGTACCACGCAGACAAAAGGTAACCACGACACGAGACATCAGATTCATCGACACCGATGTAAGAACGGGAATGCACGACAAATCGCTGTCGCCTCCGCCAAATCCAGATCGAGATTTGAATCACAATCCCAAGGGAACATCACTGCCGAATTTTTTTGAACCTCACCCAGGTGGGGACCACGACGAGGAATTGAGAAACGAGTCGCAGGAACACGACGACCTGACGGGGGAAGGAGACGAGCCCACCGAAGCGATCAGAAGAGCTCCGGGCAGGCCCAGAAGGATTCTCACCGGTCGACCCGGTCGCCCACGAAAGCAGTACCAGATCACGCTGGAGGACGAGGACCCTCGCGGATCGAGCGGGGACTCGTTCGACCGGATCGTCGACGACGAGGAGTCGAAAACCCCGGACGCCCTGGAGGCAAATCTGGCCAGCCTTCACTTGGAGGTCCCGTACCGGCAAGCATTGAACGGACCGGACAAAGAAGAATGGGTGGACGCCATCGTCGAGGAAGTCAAATGCCTAATCAAGAACGACACATGGCTGATCGTGAATCGACCCAAGAACCGAAGCGTGGTCGGATGTCGAATGATCCTCAGGAACAAGTGCGACTCGGGCGGCAATGTCGAGAGAAGGAAGGCACGACTCGTTGTAAGGGGATTCGCGCAGCGACCCGGGATCGACTTTCACGATACCTACGCTCCCGTCGCTCGCCTGGGATCCATGCGCCTGCTGCTCGCGCTGGCGGTCGAGCACGACCTCAAGGTGCATCAGATGGACATCACGACCGCATACCTGAACTGGACGGTCGAGGAGGAGATGTACATGGAACTGCCCGATTCACTCGCAGAATGTTTGAGGAAAATCGTCGCGACACAAGACAAATCCGGTGTCGGGAGCCGCGCCAAGGAAATGCTGAAACAACTTCAGGATGCCGAGATGGTTTGCCGTTTGGGGAAGGCCTTGTACGGCCTCAAACAGGCCGGTCGACAATGGCACAAGAAACTGAGCGGAAAGCTCGAAGAACTGAGCCAACGAGCGCGGATCCGTGCGTTTATCGCCTCAGGTGAGGGAGAGAACCGATGATAATACTGGTCTACGTCGACGACATTTTGATATTTTATCGGGATCAGGAGGACCTCGACTTCATCCGACGAGGCTTGTCGCAGGAATTCGAGGCAAGAGATATGGGAACAGCTCGCTATTGCCTGGGGATCGAAATCGCCAGAAGCGGAAATCAGATTACCATTTCTCAACCGAATTACATTCGGGAACTACTCTCTCGATTTCGGATGGAGGACTGTAACACCGTCAGCACTCCCGTTGAATCGGGTTCGAGGCTCGAGAAGGACGTTGAAGAAGAAGGATCGCCAGGAGGTAGTCGGCCCTATCGCGAGCTTGTCGGAGCTCTGAATTACTTGGCGATCGTCACAAGACCGGACATTTCGCATATTGTCAGTTGTCTCAGTCAATTCAACACTCGTCACGGCGAGGCGCACTTTAAGGCGGCGAAACGCGGCATGAGATATCTGAAGGGGACCGTCGACTTCGGCGCTTAAGATTGTCTTTACCGATTTATAACTACATTGTACAGTTTTCCCATTATAATAAATAATCCATTTCAGGCGAGGAGCCGCCACTTTGTTTTGCTACAACAAATTTGATGCTCTGTCTGATTCTATCGATTGGATCTTGATCCTATATCCGCACACTGAAATCGTTATTGTGGGTGTTTTTAATGTGCATAACTCTCAGTGGCTTCGTCACTCCGGAACAACAACACCCGAAGGCCAATATTTCCAGCTTTTTGCTGATTCAAATAGCTTAACTCAACTTGTCAATGAGCCAACACGGGTATCAGATATATATGGTCATTTCACCAACACACTGGACCTGTTTCTCACCCCCCACCCAAACAAATACACAAATGAAGTTTCTTCGCCCTTGGGCACTTCAGACCAGTGTTTCGTATCAGCTAAATTTGCTCTAACCAACAGTAACGTTAATGAGAAAGCTCCCAAAAGAACAGTATGGTTCTACGAGAAAGTCAACTGGGAAGGTCTGAACAACTTTGGGAGGTTAAATAGTTAACTCTATAGCGGACACATTGACAGACGATTCTACTTGGCATGTGGACCTTTGTTCCACACAGAGTAAAGAGTATCAAATCCAAGAGAAATATGTGGTTCGATTCTGGGTGCAGAGAAGCCATTAAGGCTAAAGAGTTGAGCTTCCGGTTGTATAAATCAAACAATACTGAGGAAAACCGGAACAGATTTAAGAGAGCTAGAAATGACTGCAATGCGTATATTCAACGCGCCAAGTTCTTGCATGACCAGAGATATAGACAAAAAATACTACACTCTCCCGCAGGTAGTAGAAACTTCTGGGCATTCGTGAAAAACATTCAAAACTCAGTCTCTTCATCCATTCCATCTTTTATAGGCGATGACAAACCAACTGGATCATCGGCTCCACAGCTGATGATGAATGGCCGGACCCTCGAGGCTGGGGAAAGTTTGAAATTGTTCGGCGTCACGGTCTGTGGAAATGTATCATGGCATAAACACGTATCGAGTATCGCCAGATCAGCCTCAGGAAAACTGAGTTATCTTTTTAGAGCCAAGAAATATTTTACTCCGGCCCAACTTCTTCTCCTATATAAATCCCAAATTAGACCCGCGCTCGAATATTCCTCTCATGTTTGGACCTCGGCTCCTAAACATACCCTCGACCTACTTGAGAGCGTACAGAGACGAGCGATCCGCCTGATCGGGGAGCCAGCGCTAAAATCAGGACTACAGTCACTATCACGTCGAAGGCGCGTAGCTGACCTTTGTCTGTTTTACAGTTATTATCACAGACACTGTTCTTCGGAGATTCGTGGTATTATTCCACGCAATCCGGCTTATACGCGCTCCACTAGGCGACCCGATGGATGGCACCAATTTGGGGTTCATCTCCCGATGGCGCGAACATCTCTACGCCAGAACTCGTTACATTACAGAGCGGGAAAGTTGCGGAACTGCCTTCCCACGCGACTTTTCCCGGAGCGTTACAACCTACAACTGTTCAAAAAGAACTGCAATAGTTATTTGATGGCATCTCGGGGCGCCCACTCGGCGCTATAGGTTCGCCTCTCCCGAGAGAAGTCTAATAAAAAAAAAAAAAAAAAGTCACCACTGCAATAGAGAAGGCGAATCTACTCGCTGCACATTTTGCAGCCAACTCAACCCTGCCTGATACCACATCAGTTCCACCTCAACTTGAGCATAACCAGCACACCATGAGCCAGATTCGCTTCCGAACACGTACTGTTGCCCGCGCACTCAAAGAGCTAAATGCACACAAATCCACTGGTCCGGACGGCATTCGCCCAATCCTCTTGAAGAGATGTTCCTCTTCAGTCGCCAAACCACTGCGGAAACTCTTCCATTTGTCTTATTCTACTGGTCGTTTCCCAAATAGATGGAAGTCAGTGTGTAGCGTTTTCCGCCACAGAAATGTATATATATTGAATTGGATTACCTGATGTTATTCCAGTGTGGGGTATCTAGTTCTTCTTACACAGAGACTCCTTTTAGCAGCAGTCAGGACTCCTCTTCTTAATCCACTTCGCCCAGAATCACGGAATCCTCTCTATCGTCCGGGTGTAACTGAGTTGGCAAATCGATCTTCGATGCAGTTCCGGTTGTCCGGACAAATTGTCAACACACGACGTCCCAGGAAGGTTTCCACAATATTAGCGGTTTATCAAAAAGTCAGGGTCTTTTCTTTGCATTTAATACGAATGAACATTTTTCTTTTTACCGTTTTACTTTTAATTTTACGTCTTACAATTCATCCAATTTATAAATACGAATCAATTTTTTTTTCTTTGTTTTTTCCTTCTTTAACTTTTAACTTTTTTCTTCTACAATTTATCCAAAAACGGGCCGTTTTCTTCTTCCTCCGTTTCCAACCGTTAATACCAACTCTCAACTCGAAATCTTCGAACTGTCTTATTCTGCTTACTGCATTCTAGCGACAGTCGAACAAGCAAAAAAAACACAAACGGAATCAAAATAACAGAATTCAAACATCTTGCCGTTTCTCTCTCTCGCTCCCCATCGACATCCACTCAGAAAACCGAATTCGAACTCGCCCACGATCCACACTCGAATCGGGGCGTGTTCGAACACTCACTTGTGGATCGCGCAATTCTTCCACCACCTTACCATCAAACTACATTAAAACAAATTATATTAAAATTACAAATTATCAAATGATGGTGGTGGCGGAAACCGCACGTAACAAGCGAACATTCAGCCAATTCCCACAAAGGATGACAAATTATCCCTTTCTTCTTATCGACCCATAGCACTAACTTCTACTCTCTCCAAGGTAATGGAATCTATTATCAACCGTCAACTTTAGAAATATCTGGAATCAAATGACCTCCTCAATGACCGCCAATATGGCTTTCTTAGCAACAGGTCCACAGGAGATCTGATGGCGTACCTTACCGAAAAGTGGAGCCATTCCATCCACTACCTCGGTGAAAGCAAGCTAGTCGCATTGGATATTTCAAAAGCCTTCGAGAGAATTTGGCATCCAGCCCTTTTGTCAAAATTGCATTCATATGGAGTGGACAATTCCCTGATCCAATGGATAAGAGACTATCTTTCTAGCCGTTCAATCCAAGTGGTTCTTGATGGTGTCAAATCTGTCTCTCATCAAATGAATGCAGGTGTTCCCCAGGGTTCGGTACTCTCACCCACTTTCTTCCTCGTCTTTATAAATGTTCTTTTGTCAATTACTCAGAACCCAATTCACTCGTTTGCTGATGATAGCGCGTTGAGTTTCTCATACTCATACGAACACTCCCGTACAAACTCTTCGAACATCACTACCAACCAGCAACTTATGCTTAATACATTGAATTCAGACTTCAATAAGATATATCAGTGGGGATTAACTAACCGAGTAGAATTTAATGCCCTAAAAACTCAGTGCTGCCTCTTGTCGTCAAAGGTGAACCCCAAAGTAAATATACTGTCTATGAACGGCACTTGCATCGACGAAGCCAAGGAATTATCAATCCTCGGCACTCGAATTAATTCGACTCTTAACTGGAATGACCACATATTTGAAGCTGCGAAAAGTGCAGCCAAATGTATGGGATTCCTTAAGAGATGCAAAAGATACTTCACTCCATCCAGCCTGGCCACAGTTCAACTCCCATATTTGGCCAGGCGCATCCAAAACTGGACTACATGTGCTCGACAGGATGCAAAAACGAGCAGTGAAACTTATTGGGGACCCAGCCGTAAGTCGATCAATTCCGTCCTTAGAACACAGGCGCAACTTATCATGCCTATCTCTTTTCTATAGGTATTACCACACGGTCGTTGCTCAACTGAACTTGCTGAATGTGTTCCGCTCCTCCAGACATTTTCCGCGATACTCGTCAATCTGTTAATGCGCATCAGTTCACGTTGAAAGTGGACTTCAGGCGCACAAATAAACATAGAGAGTCATTCTTTAGCCGAACCACACGAATGTGGAATGTTCTGCCTGACCATGTGTTTCCTGGCCGTTGTGATGTCCAGACATTCAAGACCAATATACATTGACACCTCCTTTCCTTATCCACTTCCTCTCCATCCGCTCGCATTGTGCTCTGACATTTAAGGGTACTTCAAAATCCCCTTTTGTGTGCGCGTTTGTGTAAAAAAAGAAAAAAAATTTATGGAAAATTTAACAAGCTTCGAGGCTTGCTAAATAAGGCCGATGATGATGATGAATACCAGCAAGGGTTATTCAAGAACTAAGTACTACAAATACTTAGAGCCAAAGTAAGGGAAAGGAGATATGTTATAAGATAGAGATTGTTGGGTGAAGTTGCAAAAATTAGAAGATGGGTTAACTTTACTTAGCGTTCGTTGGAGATATGGTAGGTAGTAAAGACAGAGACGTAGGAAACTACGAGTCAGTGATGAAAAATAAGGCCTTATAAAGAGATGCGCAATCAATAGAACCTGGAGGGATTCTGTTGAAGGTCCGGCCACATGAAACCTCGGTGGGCCAGGAGGAAGCGCCCATGTGCGACACACACTTTTATCTTGTGGCATCAGATTAATGGGATACGATCGACGTTGCAAGAGTTGTTCCTACTCTTACGTTCCAGTGAAGATGAATCGGATGTCGGTCACATGATCACCCACGGACACGAAGACCTTTCTGTAACACTAAAAATAATTTTGGTATTATATAATATTTTGTTATCTCTCGGGAGATACTCCTCTGAGGTTATTAATTTAATATAGATACCCGTTCGTGTTCTCCTTGTCCAAGTCTCCGCAGGTGTTCTCTTTCTTCGAGTCTCCTGGGGGCGGTTCCGCCGTTGACTCCCTGGGGATGGCTCGCTGGATTCCTCCTGGTCTTCTTACGATGGTACGGAGCGAAAGTAATTTAAAGACTATTGGCTTTATTTTTATTTAAACTTTGAGCTTTTATTTACTTAAATTTTTATTTAATTTAAACTTTTATTTACTTTGAACTTTTATTTACTTTAAACTTTTATTTATTTTAAACTTCTATTTACTTTAAACTTGTATTTACTATTGGGAGCAACTTCCCCGGAACACTTGGCAGAGAATACTGGGCGCAGCCCTTTGCTTGATTGATTAGTTCTCCACTTCTGTCCATTTGCAACCACTTCTTTAGACCTGAATTATTGGCGAGGAAGTGCAAACGATACGTTTACCTCAGCCAGAATGTATGACCCATATTGAGGCTAAATGCCTGGCACGAGTCATTCGCATTTCCCAATGATCATTTCCGCTTAATTGCCCTGCTTAAGGTGCAACGGCATTGGCTTAAGCAATTACTTAATTGATTTCTGCATATACCGAACCAATTAAAGTACATTGGCCCACGTTCAAATCGTATCGTTCAATCGATTTGCATTTCGTTGCTGTGTCTGTCCCTCCGCAGATCTCAGCATTTTGATCGACGCTCAGTTAAGTCGTCGCTAATAGCCTTTGAAGGCACCGACCGTGTCATATGACTTGTATGGCACTTGTTTTCGGGCATGAAGCAAAAAATGCACTCGAAATATGAAACCGTGTGAATAGGTCCGAGGACAGGTGCTTGCTTGGTTTTTGAATATGAAGCAAAATGCATTTAGCGTGTGGCCTTGGGAAGTGGCAATGCGTCATGTGATATTTTATGTCAATTGTTATGGTTTGATTGCATCGGATGCGATGATACACGATAAGCGTTCAGCTTTGGAAGGTGAGTATGCATTATAGGTGGTAAATGAATATCGCAACGTATGCGATATGAACATTAATTGCCTGTGGGAAGAGGCGTCAGTTAAATGTTTGTGTAATATGAATATTAATTGTGGGCTGAGGATGATTGCTAATTGAGGGTGGTTGTGTAGCGAGGTGTAACACTTCCGAAGGAATTCATAGCACATTTTGTTATTCCTTTTTTGTTTTTCTTGTACATATCGAACATCGATGCACAGAATGAAACGTTTTGTTGGTTTGTATGCATTATCCATTCATTCGGTTCCAGAGCTAGCAAGTAGGATCCAGCAACCCGCGGCGCAGGTGTTCAACCTGCTTGAGGATCGTTCGACCGATGTGTGCGTTCTCTCCCCCTCGATCGGTCTGAGAGAAGTTGTTATCGATTAGGGTGGCTTTGGACTTCCTACCATGGTGTGTGTGTGTGTGTGTGTGTGCTGCGAGCAGGCTGTGCGAGGTGTTCTCTCTTGTGTTTCAAACGAGGAAGTCCAGTTAAACTTCAACAGTAACATCGGAGGCTTCTCGAGGACCATCTCTCAAAGACACAGACGCTTCATTTCCGTCAATCAACCGTCTCGAGTCGCCATCACTGCTCTCCTGCTGTAATTCGAATAAACCATCAACGTGATAGGGAAATTCCCATCGACAGTCGTAACACCACCGGCGATTTCCCATCAGGTATGCTACTGGATCTGGAGCCAATCAGGGCCAGATGCATACCCTGTTGATCTTATATGTGTTGGTCCTTTATTCCTGTCGTTCCCATCAGTTGGAGTCCCCCAATGGTCTTCACTGTTCCCTCTCTACTGGCTGTTCGACTGGCCCTTTTAGGAAGCAGACGATGAGAAGACCTCCGTGAAAGGTATCTCGATCAGTTGCTGACCAGCACATTCAGATCATATCCCATGGCATTTCGAATCCATTCCGAGAAGATTCCATAGCCACCTACCGGATCTGATGGTACCATTGCCTTCATCATTCAGTATACTCAGCGACCACCCTTCTTAGTCTTCATAAGACCCTCCTCTCCTTTTCAGGCAGACTCACCTAAGCAGCATTGCTTGTATTCTCCAAGCGGCTGGCACCCCCCCCCCCCCCCCCCCGCCCTTCCCCTCGTCGACGGCTCACTCACGTCATCAAACAAATTTAAAACTAAGAAGAAAACTAAGTACATGGTGGCAACTTCTGCGAAGAGAAGACCTAAGAAGACCTGATCATACCAAACTATCAGGGTAGCGGAGCACGAATTGGAAGTAGTGCAATCCTTTAACTCCCTTGGGTCAATAGTAGCAGCCGATCACAATATGGAAGTAGAAATACGCGAGCGGCTGATCAAATCCAACAAAGCCTACTATCGTCTATCAAGGCTCCTTACTATTACTATTGATTGGCCTGTAGGGACCCTTAATTTCATGACCTCGACGACTCGACTCCGCCATCGTTTCCTGTCCTGTGCACTATCCTCCCACGATTGTCCATCCGATCCGATCTCCTCAAGGTCAAACCCAATATTGTCCTCCCATCTCCGTAGCGGCCCTCCTGTCGGTCTCTTTCTCGTTTGTCTACCGTCAAGAATTCTATGCACGGTCCTATCGTAGCCTATTCTCGCCACGTGTCCAGCCCATCTTAATCTTCGCGATCTGATGACTGTCACTATTGTAGGTTTGCGGTGTAGCTCTTCCAATTCTTGCTTGTGGAGTTTCCTCCATTGTCCTGCCTCCTCGTCATATTTACCGCCAAAGATACCCCTTAAGACTTTATTCTCGAATACGCGGAATTTATTTTCTTCCCGTTTTGTGAGAGCCCATGTTTCGCATCCGTATAGAGCAATTGGCATGATGATGGTTCTATAGACATGGAGCTTTATATTACGTGATAGCAGTTTGGATTTCAGCAGTTTACTGACTGCGTGCCAACTAGCGTCGCCGGAGTGTAGTCTTTTGTTAATGTCCTTCGACATTTCGTTACTGGCCGTCAGTATTCTTCCCAGATATCTAAACTCTTTAACTTTGTCGAATATCTTACCTCTGACGTTTATATGTGGTTCCTGAGGTCCACCTGCTCTCGTCGCAATCATGTCTTTTGTTTTTTCTTCATTTATTTCTAGGCCCACCTCTTCTATCGCTTGCATGATGATTTCACTGTTTTTACTTACAGTTTGTAGATTATCGCCCAGAACGGCGATGTCTTCCGCATATGCGAGCACTTGTGTGACCCCGTTCAGAGATGATTCGGCCATGTTGTCGTCTTGTACCTTTCTGATAACATACTCGAGCACAAGGTTAAAAAGACATGGTGGGACGCCACCCCTCTGTTTTAGTCCGTCCCGGATGTCAAATGGTTCTGAGAGGTGGTTTTCTATTCTAACGGTCATGCAGATTTAAATGAGGGTGGCTTTTTTTCGGGATTCCCAGCTCAAATACAATATGGACAAGTCTTTACCTTGCGACTGAGTCGTACACTTTTATGAAGTCAACGAACAGTTGGTGAACCGTCTCTCCGTATTCCCACTTCTTTTCCAACAATTGCCGTACTGTGAACATTTGGTCGCTCGTTGACCGGTTCCTACGGAATCCGCATTGGTAGTCTCCCAGTATTTTTTCTGTGTATGGTGTGATTCTCGCCAGTATAACATTTGTTAATATTTTGTATGTGGTTGGGAGCAATAATATTCCTCTGTAGTTTTCGCAGTCAGATCGGTCGCCTTTTTTGAAGATGGAGACGACTACTGAGGTTTTCCATTCTTCCGGAGTGACTTCCTTATCCCATATTGTTTTAATCGGTTGGTGGACCTTTCGAGCGGTTGCCTCTCCTCCATGCTTCATCAGCTCTGCCGGTATGCAGTTGACTCTGGTAGCCTAGTTGTTTTTCAGTCGATTTGTTGGGTCTACAACTTGATTGAAAGAGGGCTCTTTGATCTGGGGCTCGGCTGTATGAACGTCTGGTGGGTTTATTTGTGGTTAATGGGTGTGCATATTGAGTAGGTTTTCAAAGTACTGCTTCCATCTTGTCACAATATTGTTTGTTTCTGGGACCAGACAGCCGCTTGCGTCTCGAATTATTTTGGCTCCCCCTCGGTAGCCATTTCTAATTGAGTTTATGCGGACCTACATACCTCTGATGTTCTTTGCTCTGGCGTTTTCTAGCATTTTTTCGATTTGAGTCGTCTCCTATTCAAGTTTTATACTATCAACATTTTTGAATATAGTCTCCTGCGTGATCTACACACGTTTACCACCGATTTGGAAGCTTTAATATCCCTTGTTCGTAGAAACATTTAGGACGAGTTGTTTGCCATTTGCGCACGTGCTCCTCGACTTCTTCATTACTTTCGATTTTTTCCCCTCCAAGTGATTCCTGCAAGGGTGCGTACAAAAAATAGTCACAGGGACACAAGTCTGGGATATAAAGTGTGTGTTCAATGGTTTCCCAGCCCATTTCTTTCAATGTATCCCTTGTCAAGGATGCGGTGTGAGACCTGGCATTGTCATAAAGAAGGATGACATCTCGAACGGGCTTACCTCGTCTTTTGTGTCGATATGCGGGTTTTGCTGTCTGTAATAGCGGACAGTAGTAAGTTGCATTCATTGTTCGTTCTTCGTGAAGAAAATCAACCATTAAAACTCTGTTTGAGTCGAAAAAATCATTGCAAGAACTGTTCCGGCTGAGAGACGAGTTTTGGTCTTCACTGGGCAGTCTTCATCTTTCCTTCGCCACTCTTTACTTGTCATTTTCTGAGACGATGTATCATCACCTAACTATACCTTCAATCGAGAAAATGTTCAGAGCTTAACGCCTTCATTTGTTAAAATTTATTATAATAATCCCATGCACAACAGACGTATGTACCTCTTGCTCGCTCATGGCTGTACTGACTACAAAGTCGAGCGCGACCCCTAGCCAATCCGGTTCACATACTCTTCATAAACCAGACAGAAGCCACGCACAAGATTATCTAGCTCGCAACTGGTTGCAGAACAAAAAACGAATGTTACCGTTTATGTTTGATCCACCCTCGTATGTAAAAGCCGAATGTCTTTTGAATTTAAACACTTCTTTTTTCTTTTATTATTAAATTGATACACAATTGCCCTTAAATGTTGATGGTCCCTTTTCAATGAGGGCTTCGTACTCTGATTAACAGCTCCCATGATTTACTTTGGCCGATGATGACAATTTAACAAGTCTCGGATATGGACCGGATACCGGTGGAGAGAATTGATAAATAAGGCCAAGACCGGATCCCGATTGAAGTGCCGATAATGATGGTGATCTAGAGATATATCTTGCCTCCGGATCGAATGTATTTGATTTTCATCATCATCATCCTCAGCACTACAACCGGGATCGGGTTTGGCCTTATTTAACAAATCTCTCCACCGGTCCCGATTTCGAGCCGATGTCATTCAGTTTAGCACTCCCAGGCTCTGGGCGTCCTGGTCTACGCCATCCCTCCATAGCAGACAAGGTCTGCCGCGCTGTCCCCTTCGCGACGAGAAAGTCAACTGGGAAGGTCTGAACAACTTTGGGAGGTTAAATAGTTAACTCTATAGCGGACACATTGACAGACGATTCTACTTGGCATGTGGACCTTTGTTCCACACAGAGTAAAGAGTATCAAATCCAAGAGAAATATGTGGTTCGATTCTGGGTGCAGAGAAGCCATTAAGGCTAAAGAGTTGAGCTTCCGGTTGTATAAATCAAACAATACTGAGGAAAACCGGAACAGATTTAAGAGAGCTAGAAATGACTGCAATGCGTATATTCAAAGCGCCAAGTTCTTGCATGACCAGAGAGTTAGACAAACAATACTATACTCTCCCACAGGTAGTAGAAACTTCTGGGCATTCGTGAAAAACATTCAAAACTCAGTCTCTTCATCCATTCCATCTTTTATAGTCGATGACAAACCAACTGGATCATCGGCTCCACAGCTGATGATGAATGGCCGGGCCCTCGAGGCTGGGGAAAGTTTGAAATTGTTCGGCGTCACGGTCTGTGGAAATGTATCATGGCATAAACACGTATCGAGTATCGCCAGATCAGCCTCAGGAAAACTGAGTTATCTTTTTAGAGCCAAGAAATATTTTACTCCGGCCCAACTTCTTCTCCTATATAAATCCCAAATTAGACCCGCGCTCGAATATTCCTCTCATGTTTGGACCTCGGCTCCTAAACATACCCTCGACCTACTTGAGAGCGTACAGAGACGAGCGATCCGCCTGATCGGGGAGCCAGCGCTAAAATCAGGACTACAGTCGCTATCACGTCGAAGGCGCGTAGCTGACCTTTGTCTGTTTTACAGTTATTATCACAGACACTGTTCTTCGGAGATTCGTGGTATTATTCCACGCAATCCGGCTTATACGCGCTCCACTAGGCGACCCGATGGATGGCACCAATTTGGGGTTCATCTCCCGATGGCGCGAACATCTCTACGCCAGAACTCGTTACATTACAGAGCGGGAAAGTTGCGGAACTGCCTTCCCACGCGACTTTTCCCGGAGCGTTACAACCTACAACTGTTCAAAAAGAACTGCAATAGTTATTTGATGGCATCTCGGGGCGCCCACTCGGCGCTATAGGTTCGCCTCTCCCGAGAGAAGTCTAATAAAAAAAAAAAAAAAAAGTCACCACTGCAATAGAGAAGGCGAATCTACTCGCTGCACATTTTGCAGCCAACTCAACCCTGCCTGATACCACATCAGTTCCACCTCAACTTGAGCATAACCAGCACACCATGAGCCAGATTCGCTTCCGAACACGTACTGTTGCCCGCGCACTCAAAGAGCTAAATGCACACAAATCCACTGGTCCGGACGGCATTCGCCCAATCCTCTTGAAGAGATGTTCCTCTTCAGTCGCCAAACCACTGCGGAAACTCTTCCATTTGTCTTATTCTACTGGTCGTTTCCCAAATAGATGGAAGTCAGTGTGTAGCGTTTTCCGCCACAGAAATGTATATATATTGAATTGGATTACCTGATGTTATTCCAGTGTGGGGTATCTAGTTCTTCTTACACAGAGACTCCTTTTAGCAGCAGTCAGGACTCCTCTTCTTAATCCACTTCGCCCAGAATCACGGAATCCTCTCTATCGTCCGGGTGTAACTGAGTTGGCAAATCGATCTTCGATGCAGTTCCGGTTGTCCGGACAAATTGTCAACACACGACGTCCCAGGAAGGTTTCCACAATATTAGCGGTTTATCAAAAAGTCAGGGTCTTTTCTTTGCATTTAATACGAATGAACATTTTTCTTTTTACCGTTTTACTTTTAATTTTACGTCTTACAATTCATCCAATTTATAAATACGAATCAATTTTTTTTTCTTTGTTTTTTCCTTCTTTAACTTTTAACTTTTTTCTTCTACAATTTATCCAAAAACGGGCCGTTTTCTTCTTCCTCCGTTTCCAACCGTTAATACCAACTCTCAACTCGAAATCTTCGAACTGTCTTATTCTGCTTACTGCATTCTAGCGACAGTCGAACAAGCAAAAAAAACACAAACGGAATCAAAATAACAGAATTCAAACATCTTGCCGTTTCTCTCTCTCGCTCCCCATCGACATCCACTCAGAAAACCGAATTCGAACTCGCCCACGATCCACACTCGAATCGGGGCGTGTTCGAACACTCACTTGTGGATCGCGCAATTCTTCCACCACCTTACCATCAAACTACATTAAAACAAATTATATTAAAATTACAAATTATCAAATGATGGTGGTGGCGGAAACCGCACGTAACAAGCGAACATTCAGCCAATTCCCACAAAGGATGACAAATTATCCCTTTCTTCTTATCGACCCATAGCACTAACTTCTACTCTCTCCAAGGTAATGGAATCTATTATCAACCGTCAACTTTAGAAATATCTGGAATCAAATGACCTCCTCAATGACCGCCAATATGGCTTTCTTAGCAACAGGTCCACAGGAGATCTGATGGCGTACCTTACCGAAAAGTGGAGCCATTCCATCCACTACCTCGGTGAAAGCAAGCTAGTCGCATTGGATATTTCAAAAGCCTTCGAGAGAATTTGGCATCCAGCCCTTTTGTCAAAATTGCATTCATATGGAGTGGACAATTCCCTGATCCAATGGATAAGAGACTATCTTTCTAGCCGTTCAATCCAAGTGGTTCTTGATGGTGTCAAATCTGTCTCTCATCAAATGAATGCAGGTGTTCCCCAGGGTTCGGTACTCTCACCCACTTTCTTCCTCGTCTTTATAAATGTTCTTTTGTCAATTACTCAGAACCCAATTCACTCGTTTGCTGATGATAGCGCGTTGAGTTTCTCATACTCATACGAACACTCCCGTACAAACTCTTCGAACATCACTACCAACCAGCAACTTATGCTTAATACATTGAATTCAGACTTCAATAAGATATATCAGTGGGGATTAACTAACCGAGTAGAATTTAATGCCCTAAAAACTCAGTGCTGCCTCTTGTCGTCAAAGGTGAACCCCAAAGTAAATATACTGTCTATGAACGGCACTTGCATCGACGAAGCCAAGGAATTATCAATCCTCGGCACTCGAATTAATTCGACTCTTAACTGGAATGACCACATATTTGAAGCTGCGAAAAGTGCAGCCAAATGTATGGGATTCCTTAAGAGATGCAAAAGATACTTCACTCCATCCAGCCTGGCCACAGTTCAACTCCCATATTTGGCCAGGCGCATCCAAAACTGGACTACATGTGCTCGACAGGATGCAAAAACGAGCAGTGAAACTTATTGGGGACCCAGCCGTAAGTCGATCAATTCCGTCCTTAGAACACAGGCGCAACTTATCATGCCTATCTCTTTTCTATAGGTATTACCACACGGTCGTTGCTCAACTGAACTTGCTGAATGTGTTCCGCTCCTCCAGACATTTTCCGCGATACTCGTCAATCTGTTAATGCGCATCAGTTCACGTTGAAAGTGGACTTCAGGCGCACAAATAAACATAGAGAGTCATTCTTTAGCCGAACCACACGAATGTGGAATGTTCTGCCTGACCATGTGTTTCCTGGCCGTTGTGATGTCCAGACATTCAAGACCAATATACATTGACACCTCCTTTCCTTATCCACTTCCTCTCCATCCGCTCGCATTGTGCTCTGACATTTAAGGGTACTTCAAAATCCCCTTTTGTGTGCGCGTTTGTGTAAAAAAAGAAAAAAAATTTATGGAAAATTTAACAAGCTTCGAGGCTTGCTAAATAAGGCCGATGATGATGATGAATACCAGCAAGGGTTATTCAAGAACTAAGTACTACAAATACTTAGAGCCAAAGTAAGGGAAAGGAGATATGTTATAAGATAGAGATTGTTGGGTGAAGTTGCAAAAATTAGAAGATGGGTTAACTTTACTTAGCGTTCGTTGGAGATATGGTAGGTAGTAAAGACAGAGACGTAGGAAACTACGAGTCAGTGATGAAAAATAAGGCCTTATAAAGAGATGCGCAATCAATAGAACCTGGAGGGATTCTGTTGAAGGTCCGGCCACATGAAACCTCGGTGGGCCAGGAGGAAGCGCCCATGTGCGACACACACTTTTATCTTGTGGCATCAGATTAATGGGATACGATCGACGTTGCAAGAGTTGTTCCTACTCTTACGTTCCAGTGAAGATGAATCGGATGTCGGTCACATGATCACCCACGGACACGAAGACCTTTCTGTAACACTAAAAATAATTTTGGTATTATATAATATTTTGTTATCTCTCGGGAGATACTCCTCTGAGGTTATTAATTTAATATAGATACCCGTTCGTGTTCTCCTTGTCCAAGTCTCCGCAGGTGTTCTCTTTCTTCGAGTCTCCTGGGGGCGGTTCCGCCGTTGACTCCCTGGGGATGGCTCGCTGGATTCCTCCTGGTCTTCTTACGATGGTACGGAGCGAAAGTAATTTAAAGACTATTGGCTTTATTTTTATTTAAACTTTGAGCTTTTATTTACTTAAATTTTTATTTAATTTAAACTTTTATTTACTTTGAACTTTTATTTACTTTAAACTTTTATTTATTTTAAACTTCTATTTACTTTAAACTTGTATTTACTATTGGGAGCAACTTCCCCGGAACACTTGGCAGAGAATACTGGGCGCAGCCCTTTGCTTGATTGATTAGTTCTCCACTTCTGTCCATTTGCAACCACTTCTTTAGACCTGAATTATTGGCGAGGAAGTGCAAACGATACGTTTACCTCAGCCAGAATGTATGACCCATATTGAGGCTAAATGCCTGGCACGAGTCATTCGCATTTCCCAATGATCATTTCCGCTTAATTGCCCTGCTTAAGGTGCAACGGCATTGGCTTAAGCAATTACTTAATTGATTTCTGCATATACCGAACCAATTAAAGTACATTGGCCCACGTTCAAATCGTATCGTTCAATCGATTTGCATTTCGTTGCTGTGTCTGTCCCTCCGCAGATCTCAGCATTTTGATCGACGCTCAGTTAAGTCGTCGCTAATAGCCTTTGAAGGCACCGACCGTGTCATATGACTTGTATGGCACTTGTTTTCGGGCATGAAGCAAAAAATGCACTCGAAATATGAAACCGTGTGAATAGGTCCGAGGACAGGTGCTTGCTTGGTTTTTGAATATGAAGCAAAATGCATTTAGCGTGTGGCCTTGGGAAGTGGCAATGCGTCATGTGATATTTTATGTCAATTGTTATGGTTTGATTGCATCGGATGCGATGATACACGATAAGCGTTCAGCTTTGGAAGGTGAGTATGCATTATAGGTGGTAAATGAATATCGCAACGTATGCGATATGAACATTAATTGCCTGTGGGAAGAGGCGTCAGTTAAATGTTTGTGTAATATGAATATTAATTGTGGGCTGAGGATGATTGCTAATTGAGGGTGGTTGTGTAGCGAGGTGTAACACTTCCGAAGGAATTCATAGCACATTTTGTTATTCCTTTTTTGTTTTTCTTGTACATATCGAACATCGATGCACAGAATGAAACGTTTTGTTGGTTTGTATGCATTATCCATTCATTCGGTTCCAGAGCTAGCAAGTAGGATCCAGCAACCCGCGGCGCAGGTGTTCAACCTGCTTGAGGATCGTTCGACCGATGTGTGCGTTCTCTCCCCCTCGATCGGTCTGAGAGAAGTTGTTATCGATTAGGGTGGCTTTGGACTTCCTACCATGGTGTGTGTGTGTGTGTGTGTGTGCTGCGAGCAGGCTGTGCGAGGTGTTCTCTCTTGTGTTTCAAACGAGGAAGTCCAGTTAAACTTCAATGGTAACATCGGAGGCTTCTCGAGGACCATCTCTCAAAGACACAGACGCTTCATTTCCGTCAATCAACCGTCTCGAGTCGCCATCACTGCTCTCCTGCTGTAATTCGAATAAACCATCAACGTGATAGGGAAATTCCCATCGACAGTCGTAACACCACCGGCGATTTCCCATCAGGTATGCTACTGGATCTGGAGCCAATCAGGGCCAGATGCATACCCTGTTGATCTTATATGTGTTGGTCCTTTATTCCTGTCGTTCCCATCAGTTGGAGTCCCCCAATGGTCTTCACTGTTCCCTCTCTACTGGCTGTTCGACTGGCCCTTTTAGGAAGCAGACGATGAGAAGACCTCCGTGAAAGGTATCTCGATCAGTTGCTGACCAGCACATTCAGATCATATCCCATGGCATTTCGAATCCATTCCGAGAAGATTCCATAGCCACCTACCGGATCTGATGGTACCATTGCCTTCATCATTCAGTATACTCAGCGACCACCCTTCTTAGTCTTCATAAGACCCTCCTCTCCTTTTCAGGCAGACTCACCTAAGCAGCATTGCTTGTATTCTCCAAGCGGCTGGCACCCCCCCCCCCCCCCCGCCCTTCCCCTCGTCGACGGCTCACTCACGTCATCAAACAAATTTAAAACTAAGAAGAAAACTAAGTACATGGTGGCAACTTCTGCGAAGAGAAGACCTAAGAAGACCTGATCATACCAAACTATCAGGGTAGCGGAGCACGAATTGGAAGTAGTGCAATCCTTTAACTCCCTTGGGTCAATAGTAGCAGCCGATCACAATATGGAAGTAGAAATACGCGAGCGGCTGATCAAATCCAACAAAGCCTACTATCGTCTATCAAGGCTCCTTACTATTACTATTGATTGGCCTGTAGGGACCCTTAATTTCATGACCTCGACGACTCGACTCCGCCATCGTTTCCTGTCCTGTGCACTATCCTCCCACGATTGTCCATCCGATCCGATCTCCTCAAGGTCAAACCCAATATTGTCCTCCCATCTCCGTAGCGGCCCTCCTGTCGGTCTCTTTCTCGTTTGTCTACCGTCAAGAATTCTATGCACGGTCCTATCGTAGCCTATTCTCGCCACGTGTCCAGCCCATCTTAATCTTCGCGATCTGATGACTGTCACTATTGTAGGTTTGCGGTGTAGCTCTTCCAATTCTTGCTTGTGGAGTTTCCTCCATTGTCCTGCCTCCTCGTCATATTTACCGCCAAAGATACCCCTTAAGACTTTATTCTCGAATACGCGGAATTTATTTTCTTCCCGTTTTGTGAGAGCCCATGTTTCGCATCCGTATAGAGCAATTGGCATGATGATGGTTCTATAGACATGGAGCTTTATATTACGTGATAGCAGTTTGGATTTCAGCAGTTTACTGACTGCGTGCCAACTAGCGTCGCCGGAGTGTAGTCTTTTGTTAATGTCCTTCGACATTTCGTTACTGGCCGTCAGTATTCTTCCCAGATATCTAAACTCTTTAACTTTGTCGAATATCTTACCTCTGACGTTTATATGTGGTTCCTGAGGTCCACCTGCTCTCGTCGCAATCATGTCTTTTGTTTTTTCTTCATTTATTTCTAGGCCCACCTCTTCTATCGCTTGCATGATGATTTCACTGTTTTTACTTACAGTTTGTAGATTATCGCCCAGAACGGCGATGTCTTCCGCATATGCGAGCACTTGTGTGACCCCGTTCAGAGATGATTCGGCCATGTTGTCGTCTTGTACCTTTCTGATAACATACTCGAGCACAAGGTTAAAAAGACATGGTGGGACGCCACCCCTCTGTTTTAGTCCGTCCCGGATGTCAAATGGTTCTGAGAGGTGGTTTTCTATTCTAACGGTCATGCAGATTTAAATGAGGGTGGCTTTTTTTCGGGATTCCCAGCTCAAATACAATATGGACAAGTCTTTACCTTGCGACTGAGTCGTACACTTTTATGAAGTCAACGAACAGTTGGTGAACCGTCTCTCCGTATTCCCACTTCTTTTCCAACAATTGCCGTACTGTGAACATTTGGTCGCTCGTTGACCGGTTCCTACGGAATCCGCATTGGTAGTCTCCCAGTATTTTTTCTGTGTATGGTGTGATTCTCGCCAGTATAACATTTGTTAATATTTTGTATGTGGTTGGGAGCAATAATATTCCTCTGTAGTTTTCGCAGTCAGATCGGTCGCCTTTTTTGAAGATGGAGACGACTACTGAGGTTTTCCATTCTTCCGGAGTGACTTCCTTATCCCATATTGTTTTAATCGGTTGGTGGACCTTTCGAGCGGTTGCCTCTCCTCCATGCTTCATCAGCTCTGCCGGTATGCAGTTGACTCTGGTAGCCTAGTTGTTTTTCAGTCGATTTGTTGGGTCTACAACTTGATTGAAAGAGGGCTCTTTGATCTGGGGCTCGGCTGTATGAACGTCTGGTGGGTTTATTTGTGGTTAATGGGTGTGCATATTGAGTAGGTTTTCAAAGTACTGCTTCCATCTTGTCACAATATTGTTTGTTTCTGGGACCAGACAGCCGCTTGCGTCTCGAATTATTTTGGCTCCCCCTCGGTAGCCATTTCTAATTGAGTTTATGCGGACCTACATACCTCTGATGTTCTTTGCTCTGGCGTTTTCTAGCATTTTTTCGATTTGAGTCGTCTCCTATTCAAGTTTTATACTATCAACATTTTTGAATATAGTCTCCTGCGTGATCTACACACGTTTACCACCGATTTGGAAGCTTTAATATCCCTTGTTCGTAGAAACATTTAGGACGAGTTGTTTGCCATTTGCGCACGTGCTCCTCGACTTCTTCATTACTTTCGATTTTTTCCCCTCCAAGTGATTCCTGCAAGGGTGCGTACAAAAAATAGTCACAGGGACACAAGTCTGGGATATAAAGTGTGTGTTCAATGGTTTCCCAGCCCATTTCTTTCAATGTATCCCTTGTCAAGGATGCGGTGTGAGACCTGGCATTGTCATAAAGAAGGATGCCATCTCGAACGGGCTTACCTCGTCTTTTGTGTCGATATGCGGGTTTTGCTGTCTGTAATAGCGGACAGTAGTAAGTTGCATTCATTGTTCGTTCTTCGTGAAGAAAATCAACCATTAAAACTCTGTTTGAGTCGAAAAAATCATTGCAAGAACTGTTCCGGCTGAGAGACGAGTTTTGGTCTTCACTGGGCAGTCTTCATCTTTCCTTCGCCACTCTTTACTTGTCATTTTCTGAGACGATGTATCATCACCTAACTATACCTTCAATCGAGAAAATGTTCAGAGCTTAACGCCTTCATTTGTTAAAATTTATTATAATAATCCCATGCACAACAGACGTATGTACCTCTTGCTCGCTCATGGCTGTACTGACTACAAAGTCGAGCGCGACCCCTAGCCAATCCGGTTCACATACTCTTCATAAACCAGACAGAAGCCACGCACAAGATTATCTAGCTCGCAACTGGTTGCAGAACAAAAAACGAATGTTACCGTTTATGTTTGATCCACCCTCGTATGTAAAAGCCGAATGTCTTTTGAATTTAAACACTTCTTTTTTCTTTTATTATTAAATTGATACACAATTGCCCTTAAATGTTGATGGTCCCTTTTCAATGAGGGCTTCGTACTCTGATTAACAGCTCCCATGATTTACTTTGGCCGATGATGACAATTTAACAAGTCTCGGATATGGACCGGATACCGGTGGAGAGAATTGATAAATAAGGCCAAGACCGGATCCCGATTGAAGTGCCGATAATGATGGTGATCTAGAGATATATCTTGCCTCCGGATCGAATGTATTTGATTTTCATCATCATCATCCTCAGCACTACAACCGGGATCGGGTTTGGCCTTATTTAACAAATCTCTCCACCGGTCCCGATTTCGAGCCGATGTCATTCAGTTTAGCACTCCCAGGCTCTGGGCGTCCTGGTCTACGCCATCCCTCCATAGCAGACAAGGTCTGCCGCGCTGTCCCCTTCGCGACGAGAAAGTCAACTGGGAAGGTCTGAACAACTTTGGGAGGTTAAATAGTTAACTCTATAGCGGACACATTGACAGACGATTCTACTTGGCATGTGGACCTTTGTTCCACACAGAGTAAAGAGTATCAAATCCAAGAGAAATATGTGGTTCGATTCTGGGTGCAGAGAAGCCATTAAGGCTAAAGAGTTGAGCTTCCGGTTGTATAAATCAAACAATACTGAGGAAAACCGGAACAGATTTAAGAGAGCTAGAAATGACTGCAATGCGTATATTCAAAGCGCCAAGTTCTTGCATGACCAGAGAGTTAGACAAACAATACTATACTCTCCCACAGGTAGTAGAAACTTCTGGGCATTCGTGAAAAACATTCAAAACTCAGTCTCTTCATCCATTCCATCTTTTATAGTCGATGACAAACCAACTGGATCATCGGCTCCACAGCTGATGATGAATGGCCGGGCCCTCGAGGCTGGGGAAAGTTTGAAATTGTTCGGCGTCACGGTCTGTGGAAA
Source organism: Microdon myrmicae (assembly GCA_963931805.1). Taxonomy (NCBI): domain Eukaryota; kingdom Metazoa; phylum Arthropoda; class Insecta; order Diptera; family Syrphidae; genus Microdon; species Microdon myrmicae. The sequence goes on along the minus strand of OZ007500.1, from coordinate 67,416,169 downwards.
TGTATCATGGCATAAACACGTATCGAGTATCGCCAGATCAGCCTCAGGAAAACTGAGTTATCTTTTTAGAGCCAAGAAATATTTTACTCCGGCCCAACTTCTTCTCCTATATAAATCCCAAATTAGACCCGCGCTCGAATATTCCTCTCATGTTTGGACCTCGGCTCCTAAACATACCCTCGACCTACTTGAGAGCGTACAGAGACGAGCGATCCGCCTGATCGGGGAGCCAGCGCTAAAATCAGGACTACAGTCGCTATCACGTCGAAGGCGCGTAGCTGACCTTTGTCTGTTTTACAGTTATTATCACAGACACTGTTCTTCGGAGATTCGTGGTATTATTCCACGCAATCCGGCTTATACGCGCTCCACTAGGCGACCCGATGGATGGCACCAATTTGGGGTTCATCTCCCGATGGCGCGAACATCTCTACGCCAGAACTCGTTACATTACAGAGCGGGAAAGTTGCGGAACTGCCTTCCCACGCGACTTTTCCCGGAGCGTTACAACCTACAACTGTTCAAAAAGAACTGCAATAGTTATTTGATGGCATCTCGGGGCGCCCACTCGGCGCTATAGGTTCGCCTCTCCCGAGAGAAGTCTAATAAAAAAAAAAAAAAAAAGTCACCACTGCAATAGAGAAGGCGAATCTACTCGCTGCACATTTTGCAGCCAACTCAACCCTGCCTGATACCACATCAGTTCCACCTCAACTTGAGCATAACCAGCACACCATGAGCCAGATTCGCTTCCGAACACGTACTGTTGCCCGCGCACTCAAAGAGCTAAATGCACACAAATCCACTGGTCCGGACGGCATTCGCCCAATCCTCTTGAAGAGATGTTCCTCTTCAGTCGCCAAACCACTGCGGAAACTCTTCCATTTGTCTTATTCTACTGGTCGTTTCCCAAATAGATGGAAGTCAGTGTGTAGCGTTTTCCGCCACAGAAATGTATATATATTGAATTGGATTACCTGATGTTATTCCAGTGTGGGGTATCTAGTTCTTCTTACACAGAGACTCCTTTTAGCAGCAGTCAGGACTCCTCTTCTTAATCCACTTCGCCCAGAATCACGGAATCCTCTCTATCGTCCGGGTGTAACTGAGTTGGCAAATCGATCTTCGATGCAGTTCCGGTTGTCCGGACAAATTGTCAACACACGACGTCCCAGGAAGGTTTCCACAATATTAGCGGTTTATCAAAAAGTCAGGGTCTTTTCTTTGCATTTAATACGAATGAACATTTTTCTTTTTACCGTTTTACTTTTAATTTTACGTCTTACAATTCATCCAATTTATAAATACGAATCAATTTTTTTTTCTTTGTTTTTTCCTTCTTTAACTTTTAACTTTTTTCTTCTACAATTTATCCAAAAACGGGCCGTTTTCTTCTTCCTCCGTTTCCAACCGTTAATACCAACTCTCAACTCGAAATCTTCGAACTGTCTTATTCTGCTTACTGCATTCTAGCGACAGTCGAACAAGCAAAAAAAACACAAACGGAATCAAAATAACAGAATTCAAACATCTTGCCGTTTCTCTCTCTCGCTCCCCATCGACATCCACTCAGAAAACCGAATTCGAACTCGCCCACGATCCACACTCGAATCGGGGCGTGTTCGAACACTCACTTGTGGATCGCGCAATTCTTCCACCACCTTACCATCAAACTACATTAAAACAAATTATATTAAAATTACAAATTATCAAATGATGGTGGTGGCGGAAACCGCACGTAACAAGCGAACATTCAGCCAATTCCCACAAAGGATGACAAATTATCCCTTTCTTCTTATCGACCCATAGCACTAACTTCTACTCTCTCCAAGGTAATGGAATCTATTATCAACCGTCAACTTTAGAAATATCTGGAATCAAATGACCTCCTCAATGACCGCCAATATGGCTTTCTTAGCAACAGGTCCACAGGAGATCTGATGGCGTACCTTACCGAAAAGTGGAGCCATTCCATCCACTACCTCGGTGAAAGCAAGCTAGTCGCATTGGATATTTCAAAAGCCTTCGAGAGAATTTGGCATCCAGCCCTTTTGTCAAAATTGCATTCATATGGAGTGGACAATTCCCTGATCCAATGGATAAGAGACTATCTTTCTAGCCGTTCAATCCAAGTGGTTCTTGATGGTGTCAAATCTGTCTCTCATCAAATGAATGCAGGTGTTCCCCAGGGTTCGGTACTCTCACCCACTTTCTTCCTCGTCTTTATAAATGTTCTTTTGTCAATTACTCAGAACCCAATTCACTCGTTTGCTGATGATAGCGCGTTGAGTTTCTCATACTCATACGAACACTCCCGTACAAACTCTTCGAACATCACTACCAACCAGCAACTTATGCTTAATACATTGAATTCAGACTTCAATAAGATATATCAGTGGGGATTAACTAACCGAGTAGAATTTAATGCCCTAAAAACTCAGTGCTGCCTCTTGTCGTCAAAGGTGAACCCCAAAGTAAATATACTGTCTATGAACGGCACTTGCATCGACGAAGCCAAGGAATTATCAATCCTCGGCACTCGAATTAATTCGACTCTTAACTGGAATGACCACATATTTGAAGCTGCGAAAAGTGCAGCCAAATGTATGGGATTCCTTAAGAGATGCAAAAGATACTTCACTCCATCCAGCCTGGCCACAGTTCAACTCCCATATTTGGCCAGGCGCATCCAAAACTGGACTACATGTGCTCGACAGGATGCAAAAACGAGCAGTGAAACTTATTGGGGACCCAGCCGTAAGTCGATCAATTCCGTCCTTAGAACACAGGCGCAACTTATCATGCCTATCTCTTTTCTATAGGTATTACCACACGGTCGTTGCTCAACTGAACTTGCTGAATGTGTTCCGCTCCTCCAGACATTTTCCGCGATACTCGTCAATCTGTTAATGCGCATCAGTTCACGTTGAAAGTGGACTTCAGGCGCACAAATAAACATAGAGAGTCATTCTTTAGCCGAACCACACGAATGTGGAATGTTCTGCCTGACCATGTGTTTCCTGGCCGTTGTGATGTCCAGACATTCAAGACCAATATACATTGACACCTCCTTTCCTTATCCACTTCCTCTCCATCCGCTCGCATTGTGCTCTGACATTTAAGGGTACTTCAAAATCCCCTTTTGTGTGCGCGTTTGTGTAAAAAAGAAAAAAAATTTATGGAAAATTTAACAAGCTTCGAGGCTTGCTAAATAAGGCCGATGATGATGATGAATACCAGCAAGGGTTATTCAAGAACTAAGTACTACAAATACTTAGAGCCAAAGTAAGGGAAAGGAGATATGTTATAAGATAGAGATTGTTGGGTGAAGTTGCAAAAATTAGAAGATGGGTTAACTTTACTTAGCGTTCGTTGGAGATATGGTAGGTAGTAAAGACAGAGACGTAGGAAACTACGAGTCAGTGATGAAAAATAAGGCCTTATAAAGAGATGCGCAATCAATAGAACCTGGAGGGATTCTGTTGAAGGTCCGGCCACATGAAACCTCGGTGGGCCAGGAGGAAGCGCCCATGTGCGACACACACTTTTATCTTGTGGCATCAGATTAATGGGATACGATCGACGTTGCAAGAGTTGTTCCTACTCTTACGTTCCAGTGAAGATGAATCGGATGTCGGTCACATGATCACCCACGGACACGAAGACCTTTCTGTAACACTAAAAATAATTTTGGTATTATATAATATTTTGTTATCTCTCGGGAGATACTCCTCTGAGGTTATTAATTTAATATAGATACCCGTTCGTGTTCTCCTTGTCCAAGTCTCCGCAGGTGTTCTCTTTCTTCGAGTCTCCTGGGGGCGGTTCCGCCGTTGACTCCCTGGGGATGGCTCGCTGGATTCCTCCTGGTCTTCTTACGATGGTACGGAGCGAAAGTAATTTAAAGACTATTGGCTTTATTTTTATTTAAACTTTGAGCTTTTATTTACTTAAATTTTTATTTAATTTAAACTTTTATTTACTTTGAACTTTTATTTACTTTAAACTTTTATTTATTTTAAACTTCTATTTACTTTAAACTTGTATTTACTATTGGGAGCAACTTCCCCGGAACACTTGGCAGAGAATACTGGGCGCAGCCCTTTGCTTGATTGATTAGTTCTCCACTTCTGTCCATTTGCAACCACTTCTTTAGACCTGAATTATTGGCGAGGAAGTGCAAACGATACGTTTACCTCAGCCAGAATGTATGACCCATATTGAGGCTAAATGTCTGGCACGAGTCATTCGCATTTCCCAATGATCATTTCCGCTTAATTGCCCTGCTTAAGGTGCAACGGCATT